>JAVUPR010000381.1:0-701118 GCA_036785695.1 Gentiana straminea
GACGAATCCTTTCCAACCGGGAGGGAATGATACATATCATGGAAGTTCAAATATCCATCTTGAAGATGATGCAAGTGAGGATCCACTTCAGATTCAAGAAGGACCAATGACGAGAGCTCGGAAGCGAAGACTCGAAGAGGCGTTGAAGAAATTAGTTCTTTCATTATCTTATAATCGAGTGGGAGAGGAAAACTTGTCTATTTTATTATTATTTATATGTAATAAGGGGTAGGGGGTATTTTGGGGAGTTCTGGCCAATTTTGCATAACCCTTCCTAAAATGACAGTTTTACCAAACCTGACCTTCGGCTTACTATTTTGGGAACCGACAGATTCTATCCCGATGTTCCCTACACTTTAAGGGTATCCTAGGTCCTAAACTACATTTTCCTACCTTTTTGGACCTACAAAAACCCGATACCTTTTTTACCTTAAGTTTTGGAAACTTTCCTTACTAAAAATAGACCATGTCTAGTTTTGCACCCAAGACATGTCCAAGACTTGTCCTAGACATGCCTTGGACGTGGCTTATCATCCCACTTCGATTTGAGACTAATCCAAGCTTCCAAACTACTAACTATAAGTTCTTTTTGTACCACATTGCTAGTTTGGGAGTAGTTTCACTTTTTGAGTTCTGTATAAGGGTTGTAACTTACCATGTATAAACTCAAGCCATATTTGAGTGAAAATATTATATATTTTAAGTTTCAGTGATTGAAACAAACATAGTTAAAACTTTTCCTTGCGACTGGGTGAAGGGTTAACTCGAGAATATATCAAAGGTGTGAGCAACCTTTGTGCGACGTTCTCAAACTTGGAGAAACCCGAAGTGCGATTCCGAGGGTGGATCTAAGCTTGCTCCTATCTTTGTTCTTCATTTTCGTTCTTATTATCCTAATCTAGTAAGTATTTCGATTTTCCTTCTTGTTTTCTTTTCAATAAAACGTGTTATTAGCTTAATTAGCAAGAACACTTAAATCTAGATCCTTAGTATTCATATCATCTCTACTATACTATTATATAGAAAAAGTTGTAAACCCCCATTTTGAGTAAACTCAACTTTACAATTATATACAAAAAGGTTTAAACCCCCGTTTTGAGTAAACTCTAATACAATAATATACAATAAATTGTAAACCCCCGTTTTAAGTAAACTCTACTCTACAATTATTTACAACAAGTTGTAAACCCCCGTTTTGAGTAAACTCTACTGTAATTATATACAAAAAGTTGTAAATCCCCGTTTTTAGTAAACTCTAATACAATAATAAACAAAAAGTTGTAAACCCCCGTTTTGAGTACACTCTACTATACATTTATATACAAAAAGTTGTAAACCGCCATTTTGAGTAAAATTTACTATAATTATATACAAAAATTTGGAAACCTCCGTTTTGAGTGAAATCTACTATAATTATATACAAAAAGTTGTAAACCCCCGTTTTGAGTAAACTCTACTATAATTATACAAAAGGTGTAAACCTCCGTTTTGAGTGACCTCTACTATAATTATATACAAAAAGTTGTTAACCCCCGTTTTGAGTAAACTCTAATACAATAATATAAAAAAAGTTGTAGACCCCCATTTTGAGTGAACTCTACCATACAATTATTTACAAAAAGTTGTAAACCCCCGTTTTAAGGAAACTCTACTACACAATTATATACAAAACGTTGTAAACCTTCATTTTGAGTGAACACTACTATACAATTATATACAAAAAGTTGTAAACCCCCGTTTTGAGTGAACTCTAATATAATAATATATAAAAAGTTGTAAACCCCCGTTTTGATTAAACTCTACTGTACAATTATATACAAAAAGTTGTAAACCCCCATTTTGAGTAAACTCTATTATACAATTATATACAAGAAATTGTAAACCCCCGTTTTAAGTAAACTCTACTATACAATTATTTACAAAAATTTGTAAATTCCCATTTTGAGTAAACTTTCCTATAATTATATACAAAAAGTTGAAAACCTCCGTTTTGAGTGAAATCTACTATAATTATATACAAAAAGTTGTAAATCCCTATTTTGAGTAAACTCTAATACAATAACATAAAAAAAGTTGTAAACCCCCGTTTTGAGTAAACTCAACTATAATTATATACAAAAAGTTGTAAACCTCCGTTTTGTGTGAACTTTATTACAATAATATACAAAAAGTTGTAAACCCCTATTTTGAGTAAACTCTACTATACAATTATATACAAAAGGTTGTAAACCCCCGTTTTGAGTGAACTCTACTATAATTATATACAAAAAGTTGTTAACCCCAGTTTTTAGTACAATTACATACAAAAAGTTGTAAACCCCCATTTTGAGTAAACTCTACTATACAAATATACAAAAAGTTGTAAACCCCCGTTTTTTTATACAAAAAGTTGTAAACCCCCGTTTTGAGTAAACTCTACTATACAATTATATACAAAAATTTGTAAACCCCCGTTTCGAGTAAACTCTACTATATTTATATACAAAAAGGTGTAACCCTCCGTTTTGAGTGAACTATACTATAATTATATACAAAAAGTTGTTAACCCTCATTTTGAGTAAACTCTAATACAATAATATACAAAAAGTTGTAAACCCCCGTTTTGAGTAAACTCTACTATACAATTATTTACAAAAAGTTGTAAACCCCCGTTTTGAGGAAACTCTACTATACAATTATATACAGAAAGTTGTAAACCCTTTATTTGAGTGAACTCTAATACAATAATATACAAAAATTGTAAACCCCCGTTTTGAGTAAACTCTACTATACAATTATTTACAAAAAGTTGTAAACCCCCGTTTTGAGGAAACTCTACTATACAATTATATACAAAAAGTTGTAAACCTCCGTTTTGTGTGAACTCTACTATAATTATATACAAAAAGTTGTAAATCCCCGTTTTTAGTAAACTCTAATACAATAATAAACAAAAAGTTGTAAACCCCCGTTTTGAGTACACTCTACTATACATTTATATACAAAAAGTTGTAAACCGCCATTTTGAGTAAAATTTACTATAATTATATACAAAAATTTGGAAACCTCCGTTTTGAGTGAAATCTACTATAATTATATACAAAAAGTTGTAAACCCCCGTTTTGAGTAAACTCTACTATAATTATACAAAAGGTGTAAACCTCCGTTTTGAGTGACCTCTACTATAATTATATACAAAAAGTTGTTAACCCCCGTTTTGAGTAAACTCTAATACAATAATATAAAAAAAGTTTTAGACCCCCATTTTGAGTAAACTCTACTATACAAGTATATACAAAAAGTTGTAAACCCCCGTTTTGAGTAAATTCTACTATACAATTATATACAAAAAGTTGTAAACCCCCGTTTTGAGTAAACTCTACTTTATTTATATACAAAAAGTGGTATACCTCCGTTTTGAGTGAACTGTACTATAATTATATATGAAAAGTTGTTCACCCCCATTTTCAGTAAACTCTAATACAATAGTATACAAAAAGTTGTAAACCCCGTTTTGAGTAAACTCGACTATACATTTATTTAGAAAAAGTTGTCAACCCCTGTTTTGAGGAAACTCTACTATACAATTATATACAAAAAGTTGAAAACCTCCGTTTTGAGTGAACTCTACTACAAAGAGTTGTAAACCTCCGTTTTGAGTAAACACTACTATAATTATATACAAAAAGTTGTAAACCTCCCTTTTTGAAAAGTTGTAAACCCCCATTTTGAGTAAACTCTACTATACAATTATATACAAAACGTTGTAAACCCCGTTTATTGTACCAAAAGTTGTAAACCCCCATTTGAGTAAACTCTACTATACAATTATATACAAAAAGTTGTAAACCCCCGTTTTGAGTAAACTCTAATACAATAATATACAAAAAAGTTGGATTCGCCCATTTTGAGTAAACTCTACTATACAATTATTAACAAAAAGTTGCAAACCCCCGTTTTGAGTAAACTCTACTAAAATTATGTACGAAAACTTGTATACCCCCATTTTTAGTAAACTTTAATACAATAATATACAAAAAGTTGTAAACCCCCATTTTAAGTAAACTCTACTATACAATTATATACAATAAGTTGTAAACCCCTTTTGAGTAAACTCTACTATACAATTATATACAAGAAGTAGTAAACCCCAATTGTAAATCCCCGTTTTGAGTAAACTCTACTATACAATTATTTAAAAAATACATCCGTTTTGAGTGAGCTCTACTATAATTATATTCAAAAATTCGTAAACCCCCATTTTGAGTAAACTCTAATACAAAAATATACAAAAAGTTGTAAACCCCCATTTTGAGTAACTCTACTATACAATTATATACAAAAAGCTTTAAACCTCCGTTTTGAGTGAACTCTACTATAATTATATACAAAAATTTGTTAACCCCCGTTTTGAGTAATCTCTAATACACTAATATACAAAAAGTTGAATACCCCCATTTTGAGTAAACTCTACTATACAATTATATACAAAAAGTTGTAAACCCCCATTTTGAGTAAACTCTACTATACAATTATTTACAAAAAGTTGTAAACCTCCATTTTGAGTGAACTCTTCTTTAATTATATACAAAAAGTTGTAAACCCCCGTTTTGAGTAAACTCTACTATACAATTATATACAAAAAGTTGTAAACCCCCATTTTGAGTAAACTCTACTATACATTTATTTACAAAAAGTTGTAAACCTCCATTTTGAGTGAACTCTTCTTTAATTATATACAAAAGGTTGTAAACCCCTGTTTTGAGTAAACTCTACTATACAATTATATACAAAAAGTTGTAAACCCACTTCTGAGTAAACTCTAATACAATAATATACAAAGAGTTCTAACCCGCATTTTGAGTAAATTCTACTATTCCATTATTCATGAAAAGTTAAACCCCCGTTTTGATTAAACTCTACTATAATTATATACAAAAAGTAGTAAACCCCCGTTTTGAGTGAACTCTAATACAATAATATACAATAAGTTGTAAACCCCCGTTTTGAGTAAACTCTACTATACAATTATTTTCAAAAAGTTGTAAACCCCCGTTTTATTGTACAAAAAGTTGTAAACCCCCGTTTTGAGTAAACTCTACTATACTATTATATAGAAAGAGTTGTAAACCACCGTTTTGAGTAAACTCTACTATACAATTATATACAAAAAGTTGTAAACCCCCGTTTTGAGTAAACACTAATACAATAATATACCATAAGTTGTAAACCCCGATTTTGAGTAAACTCTAAAGCCCCATTTTTAGTAAACTCTAATACAATAATAAACAAAAAGTTGTAAACCCCCGTTTTGAGTAAACTCTATTATACATTTATATACAAAAAGTTGTAAACCCCTATTTTGAGTAAACTCTACAATACAATTATATACAAAAAGTTGTAAACCCTCGTTTTGAGTAAACTCTACCATACCATTATATACAAAAGTTGTAAACCTCCGTTTTGAGTGAACTCTACTTTAATTATATACAAAAAGTTGTAAACCCCCGTTTTGAGAACAATAATATACAAAAAATTGTAAACCCCCGTTTTGAGTAAACTCTACTATACAATTATATACAAAAAGTTATAAACCCCCATTTTATTGTACAAAAAGTTGTAAACCCCCGTTTTGAGTAAACTCTACTTTACAATTATATACAAAAAGTTGTAAACCCCCGTTTTGTGTAAATCTACTGTAATTATATACAAAAAGGTGTAAACCTCCGTTTTGAGTGAACTCTACTATAATTATATACAAAAAGTTGTTAACCCCCATTTTGAGTAAACTCTAATACAATAATATAAAAAAAAAGTTGTAAACCTCCGTTTTGAGTAAACTCTACTATACAATTATTTACAAAAAGTTGTAAACCCCCATTTTGAGGAAACTCTACTATACAATTATATACAAAAAGTTGTAAACCTCTGTTTTGAGTGAACTCTACTATACAATTATATACAAAAAGTTGTAAACCCCCGTTTTGAGTGAACTCTAATACAATAATATACAAAAAGTTGTAAACCCCCGTTTTGAGTAAACTCTACTGTACAATTATATACAAAAATTTGTAAACCCCCACTTTGAGTAAACTTTACAATACAATTATATATAAAATGTTGTAAACCCCCGTTTTAAGTAAAATCTACTATACAATTATTTACAAAAAGTTGTAAACCCCCTTTTTGAGTAAACATTACTATAATTATATAGAAAAATTTGTAAACCTCCATTTTGAGTGGACTCAAATACAATAATATGCAAAAAGTTGTAAACCCCTGTTTTGAGTAAACTCTACTATACAATTATATACAAAAAGTTGTAAACCCCCGTTTTCAGTAAACTCTACTATACAATTATACACAAAAAGTTGTAAACCTCCGTTTTGAGTGAACTCTACTATAATTATATACAAAAAGTTGTTAACCCCCATTTTGAGTACAATAATATACAAAAATTTGTAAACCCATATTTTGAGTAAACTCTACTATACAATTATATACAAAAAGTTGTAAACCCCAGTTTTATTGTACAAATAGTTGTAAACCCCCGTTTTGAGTAAACTCTACTATACAATTATATACAAAAAGTTGTGAACCCCCATTTTGAGTAAACTCTACTATAATTATATACAAAAAGGTGTAAACACCCATTTTGAGTTAACTCTACTATAATTATGTACAAAAAGTTGTTAACCCCCATTTTGAGTAAACTCTAATAGAATAATATACAAAAAGTTGTAATCCCCCATTTTGAGTAAACTCTACTATACAATTATTTACAAAAAGTTGTAAACCCCCGTTTTGAGGAAACTCTACTATACAATTATATACAAAAAGTTATAAACCCCCGTTTTGAGTGAACTCTAATACAATAATATACAAAAAGTTGTAAACCCCCGTTTTGAGTAAACTCTACTATACAATTATATACAAAAAATAGTAAAGCCCCGTTTTATTGTACAAAAAGTTGTAAATCCCCGTTTTGAGTAAACTCTACTATACAATTATATACAAAAAGTTGTAAACCCCTTTTTTGAGTATACTCTAATACAATAATATACAAAAAGTTGTAAACCCCCGTTTTGAGTATGTTCTACAATACAATTATTTACAAAAAGTTGTAAACCCCCGTTTTGAGTAAACTCTACTATAATTATATACAAAAAGTTGTAAACCCCCATTTTGAGTAAACCCTAATACAATAATATAAAAAAATTTGTAAACCCCTGTTTTGAGTAAACTCTACTATAATTATATACAAAAAGTTTTAAACCCCCGTTTTGTGTGAACTCAAATACAATACAATAATATACAAAAAGTTGTAAAACCCCGTTTTGAGTAAACTCTTCTATACAATTATATACAAAAAGTTGTAAACCCCCGTTTTGAGTAAACTCTACTATACAATTATATACAAAAAGTTGTAAACCTCCGTTTTGAGTGAACTCTACTATAATTATATACAAAAAGGTGTAAACCCCCGTTTGAGTATAATAATATACAAATAGATGTAATCCCCTGTTTTGAGTAAACTTTACTATACAATTATATACAAAAAGTTGTAAACCCCTGTTTTATTGAACAAAAAGTTGTAAACCCCCTGTTTTGAGTAAACTATACTATACAATTATATACAAAAAGTTGTAAACTCCCGTTTTGAGTAAACTCTACTATAATTATATACCAAAAGTTGTAAACCTCGTCAACTCTACTATAATTATATACAAAAAGTTGTTAACCCCCGTTTTGAGTAAACTCTAATACAATAATATACAAAAGTTGTAAACCCCCGTTTTGAGTAAACTCTACTATACAATTATTTACAAAAAGTTGTAAACCCCCATTTTGAGGAAACTCTACTATACAATTATATACAAAAAGTTGGAAACCCCTATTTTGAGTAAACTCTAATACAATAATATAAAAAAAGTTGTAAACCCCCGTTTTGAGTAAACTCTACTATAATTATATATACAAAAAGTTTTAAACCCCCGTTTTGTGTGAACTCAAATACAATACAATAATATACAAAAAGTTGTAAACCCCCGTTTTGAGTAAACTCTACTATACAATTATATACAAAAAGTTGTAAACCCCCGTTTTGAGTAAACTCTACTATACAATTATATACAAAAAGTTGTAAACCTCCGTTTTGAGTGAACTCTACTATAATTATATACAAAAAGGTGTAAACCCCCGTTTGAGTACAATAATATACAAATAGATGTAATCCCCCGTTTGGAGTAAACTCTACTATACAATTATATACAAAAAGTTGTAAACCCCGGTTTTATTGAACAAAAAGTTGTAAACCCCTGTTTTGAGTAAACTATACTATACAATTATATACAAAAAGTTGTAAACCCCCGTTTTGAGTAAACTCTACTATAATTATATACCCAAAGGTGTAAACCTCCTTTTTGAGTGAACTCTACTATAATTATATACAAAAAGTTGTTAACCCCCGTTTTGAGTAAACTCTAATACAATAATATACAAAAAGATGTAAACCCCCATTTTGAGAAACTCTACTATACAATTATTTACAAAAAGTTGTAAACCCCCGTTGTGAGGAAACTCTACAATACAATTATATACAAAAAGTTGTAAACCTCCGTTTTGTGTGAACTCTTCTATAATTATATACAAAAAGTTGTAAACCCCCGTTTTGAGTAAACTCTACCGCATAATTATATACAAAAAGTTGTAAACCCCCGTTTTGAGTAATCTCTAATATACAATTATATACAAAAAGTTGTACAGCCCCGTTTTATTGTATAAAAAGTTGTAAACCCTCGATTTGAGTAACTCTACTATACAATTATATACAAAAAGTTGTAAACCCCCGTTTTGAGTAAACTCTAATTCAATAATATACAAAAAGTTATAAACCACCATTTTGAGTAAACTCTACTATACAATTATTTACAAAAAGTTGTAAACCCCCGTTTTGAGTAAACTCTACTATAATTATATACAGAAAGTTGTAAACCTTCGTTTTGAGTGAACTCTACTATAATTATCTACAAAAAGTTGTTAACCCCTGTTTAGTGTAAACTATAACACAATAATATACAAAAAGTTGTAAATCCCAGTTTTGAGTAAACTCTACTATACAATTATTTAGAAAATACCTCTGTTTTGATGTAACTCTACTATATTTATATACAAAAAATTGTAAATCCCCGTTTTGATTAAACTTTAATACAAAAATATACAAAAAGTCGTAAACCCCCATTTTGAGTAAACTCTACAATAATTATATGCAAAAAGTTGTAAACCCCTATTTTGAGTAAACTCTACTATACAATTATATACAAAAAATAGTAAAGCCCCGTTTTATTGTACAAAAAGTTGTAAATCCCCGTTTTGAGTAAACTCTACTATACAATTATATACAAAAAGTTGTAAACCCCCGTTTTGAGTATACTCTAATACAATAATATACAAAAAGTTGTAAACCCCCCTTTTGAGAAAACTCTACAATACAATTATTTACAAAGAGTTGTAAACCCCCGTTTTGAGTAAACTCTACTATAATTATATACAAAAAGTTGTAAACCCCCATTTTGAGTAAACTCTAATACAATAATATAAAAAAGTTGTAAACCCCTGTTTTGAGTAAACTCTACTATAATTATATACAAAAAGTTTTAAACCCCCGTTTTGTGTGAACTCAAATACAATACAATAATATACAACAAGTTGTAAACCCCCGTTTTGAGTAAACTCTACTATACAATTATATACAAAAAGTTGTAAACCCCCGTTTTGAGTAAACTCTACTATACAATTATATACAAAAAGTTGTAAACCTCCGTTTTGAGTGAACTCTACTATAATTATATACAAAAAGGTGTAAACCCCCGTTTGAGTACAATAATATACAAATAGTTGTAATCCCACATTTTGAGTAAACTCTACTATACAATTATATAAAAAAAGTTGTAAACCCCCGTTTTATTGAACAAAAAGTTGTAAACCCCGGTTTTGAGTAAACTATACTATACAATTATATACAAAAAGTTGTAAACCCTCGTTTTGAGTAAACTTTACTATAATTATATACCAAAAGGTGTAAACCTCCTTTTTGAGTGAACTCTACTATAATTATATACAAAAAGTTGTAAACCCCCGTTTTGAGTAAACTCTACTATACAATTATTTACAAAAAGTTGTAAACCCCCGTTTTGAGAAAACTCTACTATACAATTATATACAAAAAGTTGTAAACCTCCGTTTTGTGTGAACTCTACTACAATTATATACAAAAAGTTGTAAACCCCCGTTTTTGAGTAAACTCTACTATACAATTATATACATAAAGTTGTAAACCCCCGTTTTGAGTAATCTCTACTATACAATTATATACAAAAAGTTGTACAGCCCCGTTTTATTGTACAAAAAGTTGTAAACCGCCGATTTGAGTAACTCTACTATACAATTACATACAAAAAGTTGTAAACCCCCATTTTGAGTAAACTCTAATACAATAATATACAAAGAGTTGTAAAGCCCCCATTTTGAGTAAACTCTACTATACAATTATTTACAAAAAGTTGTAAACCCCCGGTTTGAGTAAACTCTACAATAATTATATACAAAAAGTTGTAAACCTTCATTTTGAGTAAACTCTACTATAATTATATACAAAAAGTTGTTAATCCCCGTTTTGAGTAAACTATAATACAATAATATACAAAAAGTTGTAAATCCCACTTTTGAGTAAACTCTACTCTACAATTATTTAGAAAATACCTCCGTTTTGAGGTAACTCTACTATATTTATATACAAAAAATTGTAAATCCCCGTTTTGAGTAAACTTTAATACAAAAATATACAAAAAGTTGTAAACCCCCATTTTGAGTAAACTCTACTATACAATTATATACAAAAAGCTTTAAACCTCTGATTTGAGTGAACTCTACTATAATTATATACAAAAATTTGTTAACCCCCCCCATTTTGAGTAAACTTTAATACAATAATATACAAAAAGTTGTAAACCCCCGTTTTGTGTAAACTCTAATACAATAATATACAAAAAGTTGTAAATCCCTATTTTGAGTAAACTCTACTATAAAATTATATACAAAAAGTTGTAAACCCCCATTTTGAGTAAACTCTAATACAATAATAGACAATAAGTTGTAAACCCCTGTTTTGAGTAAACTCTACTATAATTATATACAAAAAGTTTTACACCCCCGTTTTGTGTGAACTCAAATACAATACAATAATATACAAAAAGTTGTAAACCCCCGTTTTGAGTAAAATCTACTATAATTATATACAAAAAGTTGTAAACATCCGTTTTGAGTACACTCTACTATACAATTATATACAAAAAATTGTAAGCCCCCATTTTGAGTAAACTCTACTATACAATTATTTACAAAAAGTTGTAAACCCCCGTTTTGAGTAAACTCTACTATAATTATATACAAAAAGTTGTAAACCTTCATTTTGAGTGAACTCTACTATAATTATATACAAAAAGTTGTTAATCCCCGTTTTGAGTAAACTATAATACAATAATATACAAAAAGTTGTAAATCCCAGTTTTGAGTAAACTCTACTCTACAATTATTTAGAAAATACCTCTGTTTTGTGGTAACTCTACTATATTTATATACAAAAAATTGTAAATCCCCGTTTTGAATAAACTTTAATACAAAAATATACAAAAAGTTGTAAACCCCCATTTTGAGTAAACTCTACTATACAATTATATACAAAAAGCTTTAAACCTCTGATTTGAGTGAACTCTACTATAATTATATACAAAAATTTGTTAACCCCCCCCCCCCCCCGTTTGGAGTAAACTCTAATACAATAATATACAAAAAGTTGTAAACCCCCGTTTTGAGTAAACTCTAATACAATAATATACAAAAAGTTGTAAATCCCTATTTTGAGTAAACTCTACTATACAATTATATACAAAAAGTTGTAAACCCCCACTTTGAGTAAACTCTAATACAATAATAGACAATAAGTTGTAAACCCCTGTTTTGAGTAAACTCTACTATAATTATATACAAAAAGTTATACACCCCCGTTTTGTGTGAACTCAAATACAATACAATAATATACAAAAAGTTGTAAACCCCCGTTTTGAGTAAAATCTACTATAATTATATACAAAAAGTTGTAAACATCCGTTTTGAGTACACTTTACTATACAATTATATACAAAAAATTGTAAACCCCCGTTTTGAGTAAACTCTACTATACAATTATATACAAAAAGTTGTAAACCTCTGTTTTGATTGAACTCTACTATAATTATATACAAAAAGGTGTAAACCCCCGTTTGAGTACAATAATATACATATAGAAGTAATCCCCCGTTTTGAGTAAACTCTACTATACAATTATATACAAAAATTTGTAAACCCCCGTTTTATTGAACAAAAAAATGTAAACCCCTGTTTTGAGTAAACTATACTATACAATTATATACAAAAAGTTGTAAACCCCCATTTTGAGTAAACTCTACTATAATTATATACCAAAAGGTGTAAACCTCCTTTTTGAGTGAACTCTACTATAATTATATACAAAAAGTTGTTAACCCCCGTTTTGAGTAAACTCTAATACAATAATATACAAAAAGATGTAAACCCCCGTTTTGAGTAAACTCTACTATACAATTATTTACAAAAAGCTGTAAACCCCCATTTTGAGGAAACTCTACTATACAATTATAAACAAAAAGTTGTAAACCTCCGTTTTGTGTGAACTCTTCTATAATTATATACAAAAAGTTGTAAACCCCCGTTTTGAGTAAACTCTACTACATAATTATATACAAAAAGTTGTAAACCCCCGTTTTGAGTAATCTCTAATATACAATTGTACACAAAAAGTTGTACAGCCCCGTTTTATTGTATAAAAAGTTGTAAACCCTTGATTTGAGTAACTCTACTATACAATTATATACAAAAAGTTGTAAACCCCCGTTTTGAGTAAACTCTAATTCAATAATATACAAAAAGTTATAAACCCCCGTTTTGAGTAAACTCTACTATACAATTATTTACAAAAAGTTGTAAACCCCCGTTTTAGTAAACTATACTATAATTATATACAGAAAGTTGTAAACCTTCATTTTGAGTGAACTCTACTATAATTATATACAAAAAGTTGTTAACCCCTGTTTTGAGTAACTATAATACAATAATATACAAAAAGTTGTAAATCCCAGTTTTGAGTAAACTCCACTATACAATTATTTAGAAAATACCTCCGTTTTGATGTAACTCTACTATATTTATATACAAAAAATTGTAAATCCCCGTTTTTATTAAACTTTAATACAAAAATATACAAAAAGTTGTAAACCCCCATTTTGAGTAAACTCTACAATAATTATATGCAAAATGTTGTAAACCACTATTTTGAGTAAACTCTACTATACAATTATATACAAAAAATAGTAAAGCCCCGTTTTATTGTTCAAAAAGTTGTAAATCCCCGTTTTGAGTAAACTCTACTATACAATTATATACAAAAAGTTGTAAACCCCCGTTTTGAGTATACTCTAATACAAAAATATACAAAAAGTTATAAACCCCCGTTTTGAGTAAACTCTACAATACAATTATTTACAAAAAGTTGTAAACCCCCGTTTTGAGTAAACTCTACTATAATTATATACAAAAAGTTGTAAACCCCTATTTTGAGTAAACTCTAATACAATAATATAAAAAAAGTTGTAAACCCCTGTTTTGAGTAAACTCTACTATAATTATATATAAAAAGTTTTACACCCCCGTTTTGTGTGAACACAAATACAATACAATAATATACAACAAGTTGTAAACCCCCGTTTTGAGTAAACTCTACTATACAATTATATACAAAAAGTTGTAATCCCCCGTTTTGAGTAAACTCTACTATACAATTATATACAAAAAGTTGTAAACCTCCATTTTGAGTGAACTTTACTATAATTATATACAAAAAGGTGTAAACCCCCGTTTGAGTACAATAATATACAAAGTTGTAATCCCACGTTACGAGTAAACTCTACTATACAATTATATACAAAAAGTTGTAAACCCCCATTTTATTGAACAAAAAGTTGTAAACCCCTGTTTTGAGTAAAATATACTATACAATTATATACAAAAAGTTGTAAACCCTCGTTTTGAGTAAACTCTACTATAATTATATACCAAAAGGTGTAAACCTCCTTTTTGAGTGAACTCTACTATAATTATATACAAAAAGTTGTAAACCCCAGTTTTGAGTAAACTCTAATACAATAATATACAAAAAGTTGTAAACCCCCATTTTGAGTAAACTCTACTATACAATTATTTACAAAAAGTTGTAAACCCCCATTTTGAGGAAACTCTACTATACAATTATATACAAAAAGTTGTAAACCTCCGTTTTGTGTGAACTCTACTATAATTATATACAAAAAGTTGTAAACCCCCGTTTTGAGTAAACTCTACTATACAATTATATACAAAAAGTTGTAAACCTCCGTTTTGAGTGAACTCTACTATAATTATATACAAAAAGGTGTAAACCCCCGTTTGAGTACAATAATATACAAATAGATGTAATCCTCCGTTTGGAGTAAACTCTACTATACAATTATATACAAAAAGTTGTAAACCCCGGTTTTATTGAACAAAAAGTTGTAAACCCCTGTTTTGAGTAAACTATACTATACAATTATATACAAAAAGTTGTTAACCCCAGTTTTGAGTAAACTCTAATACAATAATATACAAAAAGTTGTAAACCACCGTTTTGAGTAAACTCTACTATAATTATATACCCAAAGGTGTAAACCTCCTTTTTGAGTGAACTCTACTATAATTATATACAAAAAGTTGTTAACCCCCGTTTTGAGTAAACTCTAATACAATAATATACAAAAAGATGTAAACCCCCGTTTTGAGTAAACTCTACTATACAATTATTTACAAAAAGTTGTAAACCCCCGTTGTGAGGAAACTCTACAATACAATTATATACAAAAAGTTGTAAACCTCCGTTTTGTGTGAACTCTTCTATAATTATATACAAAAAGTTGTAAACCCCCGTTTTGAGTAAACTCTACTACATAATTATATACAAAAAGTTGTAAACCCCCGTTTTGAGTAATCTCTAATATACAATTGTACACAAAAAGTTGTACAGCCCCGTTTTATTGTATAAAAAGTTGTAAACCCTCGATTTGAGTAACTCTACTATACAATTATATACAAAAAGTTGTAAACCCCCGTTTTGAGTAAACTCTAATTCAATAATATACAAAAAGTTATAAACCACCGTTTTGAGTAAACTCTACTATACAATTACTTACATAAAGTTGTAAACCCCCGTTTTGAGTAAACTCTACTATAATTATATACAGAAAGTTGTAAACCTTCGTTTTGAGTGAACTCTACTATAATTATATACAAAAAGTTGTTAACCCCTGTTTAGAGTAAACTATAATACAATAATATACAAAAAGTTGTAAATCCCAGATTTGAGTAAACTCTACTATACAATTATTTAGAAAATTCCTCCGTTTTGATGTAACTCTACTATATTTATATACAAAAAATTGTAAATCCCCGTTTTGATTAAACTTTAATACAAAAATATACAAAAAGTTGTAAACCCCCATTTTGAGTAAAATCTACAATAATTATATGCAAAAAGTTGTAAACCCCTATTTTGAGTAAACTCTACTATACAATTATATACAAAAAATAGTAAAGCCTCGTTTTATTGTACAAAAAGTTGTAAATCCCCGTTTTGAGTAAACTCTACTATACAATTATATACAAAAAGTTGTAAACCCCCCGTTTTGAGTATAATCTAATACAATAATATACAAAAAGTTGTAAACCCCCATTTTGAGAAAATTCTACAATACAATTATTTACAAAGAGTTGTAAACCCCCGTTTTGAGTAAACTCTACTATAATTATATACAAAAAGTTGTAAACCCCCATTTAGAGTAAACTCTAATACAATAATATAAAAAAAGTTGTAAACCCCTGTTTTGAGTAAACTCTACTATAATTATATACAAAAAGTTTTAAACCCCCATTTTGTGTGAACTCAAATACAATATAATAATATACAAAAAGTTGTAAACCCCCGTTTTGAGTAAACTCTACTATACACGTATATACATAAAGTTGTAAACCCCCGTTTTGAGTAAACTCTACTATACAATTATATACAAAAAGTTGTAAACCTCCGTTTTGAGTGAACTCTACTATAATTATATACAAAAAGGTGTAAACCCCCGTTTGAGTACAATAATATACAAATAGTTGTAATCCCACGTTTTGAGTAAACTCTACTATACAATTATATACAAAAAGTTGTAAACCCCCGTTTTATTGAACAAAAAGTTGTAAACCCCGGTTTTGAGTAAACTATACTATACAATTATATACAAAAAGTTGTAAACCCTCGTTTTGAGTAAACTCTACTATAATTATATACCAAAAGGTGTAAACCTCCTTTTTGAGTGAACTCTACTATAATTATATACAAAAAGTTGTTAACCCCAGTTTTGAGTAAACTCTAATACAATAATATACAAAAAGTTGTAAACCCCCGTTTTGAGTAAACTCTACTATACAATTATTTACAAAAAGTTGTAAACCCCCGTTTTGAGGAAACTCTACTATACAATTATATACAAAAAGTTGTAAACCTCCGTTTTGTGTGAACTCTACTATAATTATATTCAAAAAGTTGTAAACCCCCGTTTTTGAGTAAACTCTACTATACAATTATATACATAAAGTTGTAAACCCCCGTTTTGAGTAATCTCTACTATACAATTATATACAAAAAGTTGTACAGCCCCGTTTTATTGTACAAAAAGTTGTAAACCGCCGATTTGAGTAACTCTACCACACAATTATATACAAAAAGTTGTAAACCCCCGTTTTGAGTAAACTCTAATACAATAATATACAAAGAGTTGTAAACCCCCCATTTTGAGTAAACTCTATTATACAATTATTTACAAAAAGTTGTAAACCCCCGTTTTGAGTAAACTATACTATAATTAAATACAAAAATTTGTAAACCTTCATTTTCAGTGAACTCTACTATAATTATATACAAAAAGTTGTTAATCCCCGTTTTGAGTAAACTATAATACAATAATATACAAAAAGTTGTAAATCTCAGTTTTGAGTAAACTCTACTCTACAATTATTTAGAAAATACCTCCGTTTTGAGGTAACTCTACTATATTTATATACAAAAAATTGTAAATCCCCGTTTTGAGTAAACTTTAATACAAAAATATACAAAAAGTTGTAAACCCCCATTTTGAGTAAACTCTACTATACAATTATATACAAAAAGCTTTAAACCTCTAATTTGAGTGAACTCTACTATAATTATATACAAAAATTTGTTAACCCCCGTTTTGAGTAAACTCTAATACAATAATATACAAAAAGTTGTAAACCCCCGTTTTGAGTAAACTCTAATACAATAATATACAAAAAGTTGTATATCCCTATTTTGAGTAAACTCTACTATACAATTATACACTAAAAGTTGTAAACCCCCATTTTGAGTAAACTCTAATACAATAATATACAATAAGTTGTAAACCCCTGCTTTGAGTAAACTCAACAATACAATTATTCACAAAAAGTTGTAAACCCCCGTTTTGAGTAAAATCTACTATAATTATATACAAAAACTTGTAAACATCCGTTTTGAGTACACTCTACTATACAATTATATACAAAAAATTGTAAACCCCCGTTTTGAGTAAACTCTACTATACAATTATATACAAAAAGTTGTAAACCTCCGTTTTGAGTGAACTCTACTATAATTATATACAAAAAAGGTGTAAACCCCCGTTTGAGTACAATAATATACAAATAGAAGTAATCCCCCGTTTTGAGTAAACTCTACTATACAATTATATACAAAAAGTTGTAAACCCCCGTTTTATTGAACAAAAAGACGTAAACCCCTGTTTTGAATAAACTATACTATACAATTATATACAAAAAGTAGTAAACCCCCATTTTGAGTAAACTCTACTATAATTATATACCAAAAGGTGTAAACCTCCTTTTTGAGTGAACTCTACTATAATTATATACAAAAAGTTGTTAACCCCCGTTTTGGGTAAACTCTAATACAATAATATACAAAAAGATGTAAACCCCCGTTTTGAGTAAACTCTACTATACAATTATTTACAAAAAGCTGTAAAACCCCGTTTTGAGGAAACTCTACTATACAATTATAAACAAAAAGTTGTAAACCTCCGTTTTGTGTGAACTCTTCTATAATTATATACAAAAAGTTGTAAACCCCCGTTTTGAGTAAACTCTACTATACAATTATATACAAAAAGTTGTAAACCCCCGTTTTGAGTAATCTCTAATATACAATTATATACAAAAAGTTGTACAGCCCCGTTTTATTGTATAAAAAGTTGTAAACCCCCGATTTGAGTAACTCTACTATACAATTATATACAAAAAGTTGTAAACCCCCGTTTTGAGTAAACTCTAATTCAATAATATACAAAAAGTTATAAACCCCCATTTTGAGTAAACTCTACTATACAATTATTTACGAAAAGTTGTAAACCCCCGTTTTTAGTAAACTCTACTATAATTATATACAGAAAGTTGTAAACCTTCGTTTTGAGTGAACTCTACTATAATTATATACAAAAAGTTGTTAACCCCTGTTT
Organism: Gentiana straminea; assembly: GCA_036785695.1. Taxonomy (NCBI): domain Eukaryota; kingdom Viridiplantae; phylum Streptophyta; class Magnoliopsida; order Gentianales; family Gentianaceae; genus Gentiana; species Gentiana straminea. The sequence goes on from JAVUPR010000381.1 coordinate 18,699, forward strand.
TGAGTAAACTATAATACAATAATATACAAAAAGTTGTAAATCCCAGTTTTGAGTAAACTCCACTATACAATTATTTAGAAAATACCTCCGTTTAGATGTAACTTTACTATATTTATATACAAAAAATTGTAAATCCCCGTTTTGATTAAACTTTAATACAAAAATATACAAAAAGTTGTAAACCCCCATTTTGAGTAAACTCTACAATAATAATATGCAAAATGTTTTAAACCCCTATTTTGAGTAAACTCTACTATACAATTATATACAAAAAATAGTAAAGCCCCGTTTTATTGTACAAAAAGTTGTAAATCCCCGTTTTGAGTAAACTCTACTATACAATTATATACAAAAAGTTGTAAACCCCCGTTTTGAGTATAATCTAATACAATAATATAAAAAAAGTTGTAAACCCCCGTTTTGAGTAAACTCTACAATACAATTATTTACAAAAAGTTGTAAACCCCCGTTTTGAGTAAACTCTACTAAAATTATATACAAAAAGTTGTAAACCCCCATTTTGAGTAAACTCTAATACAATAATATAAAAAAATTTGTAAACCCCTGTTTTGAGTAAACTCTACTATAATTATATACAAAAAGTTTTAAACCCCCATTTTGTGTGAACTCAAATACAATACAATAATATACAAAAAGTTGTAAACCCCCGTTTTGAGTAAACTCTACTATACAAGTATATACATAAAGTTGTAAACCCCCGTTTTGAGTAAACTCTACTATACAATTATATACAAAAAGTTGTAAACCTCCGTTTTGAGTGAACTCTACTATAATTATATACAAAAAGGTGTAAACCCCTGTTTGAGTACAATAATATCCAAATAGTTGTAATCCCACATTTTGAGTAAACTCTACTATACAATTATATACAAAAAGTTGTAAACCCCCGTTATATTGAACAAAAAGTTGTAAACCCCGGTTTTGAGTAAACTATACTATACAATTATATACAAAAAGTTGTAAACCCTCGTTTTGAGTAAACTCTACTATAATTATATACCAAAAGGTGTAAACCTCCTTTTTGAGTGAACTCTACTATAATTATATACAAAAAGTTGTTAACCCCAGTTTTGAGTAAACTCTAATACAATAATATACAAAAAGTTGTAAACCCCCCTTTTGAGTAAACTCTACTATACAATTATTTACAAAAAGTTGTAAACACCCGTTTTGAGGAAACTCTACTATACAATTATATACAAAAAGTTGTAAACCTCCGTTTTGTGTGAACTCTACTATAATTATATACAAAAAGTTGTAAACCCCCGTTTTTTAGTAAACTCTACTATACAATTATATACATAAAGTTGTAAACCCCCGTTTTGAGTAATCTCTACTATACAATTATATACAAAAAGTTGTACAGCCCCGTTTTATTGTACAAAAAGTTGTAAACCGCCGATTTGAGTAACTCTACCATACAATTATATACAAAAAGTTGTAAACCCCCGTTTTGAGTAAACTCTAATACAATAATATACAAAGAGTTGTAAACCCCCCATTTTGAGTAAACTCTATTATACAATTATTTACAAAAAGTTGTAAACCCCCGTTTTGAGTAAACTCTACTATAATTATATACAAAAAGTTGTAAACCTTCATTTTGAGAGAACTCTACTATAATTATATACAAAAAGTTGTTAATCCCCGTTTTGAGTAAACTATAATACAATAATATACAAAAAGTTGTAAATCCCAGTTTTGAGTAAACTCTACTCTACAATTATTTAGAAAATACCTCCGTTTTGAGGTAACTCTACTATATTTATATACAAAAAATTGTAAATCCCCGTTTTGAGTAAACTTTAATACAAAAATATACAAAAAGTTGTAAACCCTCATTTTGAGTAAACTCTACTATACAATTATATACAAAAAGCTTTAAACCTCTAATTTGAGTGAACTATACTATAATTATATACAAAAATTTGTTAACCCCCGTTTTGAGTAAACTCTAATACAATAATATACAAAAGGTTGTAAACCCCCGTTTTGAGTAAACTCTAATACAATAATATACAAAAAGTTGTAAATCCCTATTTTGAGTAAACTCTACTATACAATTATATACAAAAAGTTGTAAACCCCCATTTTGAGTAAACTCTAATACAATAGTATACAATAAGTTGTAAACCCCTGCTTTGAGTAAACTCTACAATACAATTATTTACAAAAAGTTGTAAACCCCCGTTTTGAGTAAAATCTACTATAATTATATACAAAAAGTTGTAAACATCCGTTTTGAGTACACTCTACTATACAATTATATACAAAAAATTGTAAACCCCCGTTTTGAGTAAACTCTACTATACAATTATATACAAAAAGTTGTAAACCTCCGTTTTGAGTGAACTCTACTATAATTATATACAAAAAGTTGTAAACCCCCGTTTGAGTACAATAATATACAAATAGAAGTAATCCTCCGTTTTGAGTAAACTCTACTATACAATTATATACAAAAAGTTGTAAACCCCCGTTTTATTGAGCAAAAAGATGTAAACCCCTGTTTTGAGTAAACTATACTATACAATTATATACAAAAAGTTGTAAACCCCCATTTAGAGTAAACTCTACTATAATTATATACAAAAAGGTGTAAACCTCCTTTTTGAGTGAACTCTACTATAATTATATACAAAACGTTGTTAACCCCCGTTTTGAGTAAACTCTAATACAATAATATACAAAAAGATGTAAACCCCCGTTTTGAGTAAACTCTACTATACAATTATTTACAAAAAGTTGTAAACCCCCGTTTTGAGGAAACTCTACTATACAATTATATACAAAAAGTTGTAAACCTCCGTTTTGAGTGAACTTTACTATCATTATATACAAAAAAGTTGTAAACCCCCGTTTTGAGTAAACTCTACTATACAATTATATACAAAAAGTTGTAAACCCCTATTTTGAGTAATCTCTAATATACAATTATATACAAAAAGTTTACCCCGTTTTATTGTATAAAAAGTTGTAAACCCCCGTTTTGAGTAACTCTACTATACAATTATATACAAAAAGTTGTAAACCCCCGTTTTGAGTAAACTCTAATTCAATAATATACAAAAAGTTATAAACCCCCGTTTTGAGTAAACTCTACTATACAATTATTTACAAAAAGTTGTAAACCCCCGTTTTGAGTAAACTCTACTATAATTATATACAAAAAGTTGTAAACCTTCGTTTTGAGTGAACTCTACTATAATTATATACAAAAAGTTGTTAACCCCTGTTTTGAGTAAACTATAATACAATAATATATAAAAAGTTGTAAATCCCAGTTTTGAGTAAACTCCTACTATACAATTATTTAGAAAATACCTCCGTTTTGAGTAACTCTACTATATTTATATACAAAAAAATTGTAAATCCCCGTTTTGATTAAACTTTAATACAAAAATATACAAAAAGTTGTAAACCCCCATTTTGAGTAAACTCTACAATAATTATATGCAAAATGTTGTAAACCCCAATTTTGAGTAAACTCTACTATACAATTATATACAAAAAATAGTAAAGCCCCGTTTTATTGTACAAAAAGTTGTAAACCCCCGTTTTGAGTAAACTCTACTATACAATTATATACAAAAAGTTGTAAACCCCCGTTTTGAGTAAACTCTACTATACAATTATATACAAAAAGTTGTAAACCCCCGTTTTGAGTAAACTCTAATACAATAATATAAAAAAAGTTGTAAATCCCCGTTTTGAGTAAACTCTACAATACAATTATTTACAAAAAGTTGTAAACCCCCGTTTTGAGTAAACTCTACTAAAATTATATACAAAAAGTTGTAAACCCCCATTTTGAGTAAACTCTAATACAATAATATAAAAAAAGTTGTAAACCCCTGTTTTGAGTAAACTCTAATATAATTATAGACAAAAATTTTTACACCCCCGTTTTGTGTGAACTCAAATACAATACAATAATATACAAAAAGTTGTAAACCCCCGTTTTGAGTAAACTCTACTATACAATTATATACAAAAAGTTGTAAACCCCCGTTTTGAGTAAACTCTACTATACAATTATATACAAAAAGTTGTAAACCTCCATTTTGAGTGAACTCTACTATAATTATATACAAAAAGGTGTAAACCCCCGTTTGAGTACAATAATATACAAAGTTGTAAACGTTTCGAGTAAACTCTACTATACAATTATATACAAAAAGTTGTAAACCCCCATTTTATTGTACAAAAAGTTGTAAACCCCCGTTTTGAGTAAACTCTACTATACAATTATATACAAAAAGTTGTAAACCCTCATTTTGAGTAAACTCTACTATAATTATATACAAAAAGGTGTAAACCTCCGTTTTGAGTGAACTCTACTATAATTATATACAAAAAGTTGTAAACCCCAGTTTTGAGTAAACTCTAATACAATAATATACAAAAAGTTGTAAACCCCCGTTTTGAGTAAACTCTACTATACAAATATTTACAAAAAGTTGTAAACCCCCGTTTTGAGAAACTCTACTATACAATTATATACAAAAAGTTGTAAACCTCCGTTTTGTGTAAACTACTACTATAATTATATACAAAAAGTTGTAAACCCCCGTTTTGAATAAACTCTACTATACAATTATATACAAAAAGTTGTAAACCTCCGTTTTGAGTGAACTCTACTATAATTATATACAAAAAGGTGTAAACCCCCGTTTTGAGTACAATAAATATACAAAAAGTTGTAACCCCCGTTTTGAGTAAACTCTACTATACAATTATATACAAAAAGTTGTAAACCCCGGTTTTGAATTGATACAAAAAGTTGTAAACCCCCGTTTTGAGTAAACTATACTATACAATTATATACAAAAAGTTGTAAACCCCCGTTTTGAGTAAACTCTACTATAATTATATACAAAAATTTGTAAACCTCCGTTTTGAGTGAACTCTACTATAATTATATACAAAAAGTTGTTAACCCCCGTTTTGAGTAAACTCTAATACAATAATATACAAAAAGTTGTAAACCCCCGTTTTGAGTAAACTCTACTATACAATTATTTACAAAAAGTTGTAAACCCCCGTTTTGAGTAAACTCTACAATACAATTATATACAAAAAGTTGTAAACCTCCGTTTTGAGTGAACTCTTCTATAATTATATACAAAAAGTTGTAAACCCCCGTTTTGAGTAAACTCTACTATAGAATTATATACAAAAAGTTGTAAACCCCCATTTTGAGTAAACTCTAATATACAATTATATACAAAAAAAGTTGTAAAGCCCCGTTTTATTGTATAAAAAGTTGTAAACCCTCGATTTGAGTAAACTCTACTATACAATTATATACAAAAAGTTGTAAACCCCCGTTTTAAGTAAACTCTAATTCAATAATATACAAAAAGTTATAAACCACCGTTTTGAGTAAACTCTACTATACAATTATTTACAAAAAGTTGTAAACCCCCGTTTTGAGTAAACTCTACTATAATTATATACAGAAAGTTGTAAACCTTCGTTTTGAGTGAACTCTACTATAATTATATACAAAAAGTTGTTAACCCCTGTTTAGAGTAAACTATAATACAATAATATACAAAACGTTGTAAATCCCAGTTTTGAGTAAACTCTACTATACAATTATTTAGAAAATAAACCTCCGTTTTGAGTAACTCTACTATATTTATATACAAAAAGTTGTAAATCCCCGTTTTGATTAAACTTTAATACAAAAATATACAAAAAGTTGTAAACCCCCATTTTGAGTAAACTACTATACAATAATTATATGCAAAAAGTTGTAAACCCCTATTTTGAGTAAACTCTACTATACAATTATATACAAAAAATAGTAAAGCCCCGTTTTATTGTACAAAAAGTTGTAAATCCCCGTTTTGAGTAAACTCTACTATACAATTATATACAAAAAGTTGTAAACCCCCGTTTTGAGTATAATCTAATACAATAATATACAAAGAGTTGTAAACCCCCGTTTTGAGTAAACTCTACTATAATTATATACAAAAAGTTGTAAACCCCCATTTTGAGTAAACTCTAATACAATAATATAAAAAAAGTTGTAAACCCCCGTTTTGAGGGGTTAATACAATATACAAAAAGTTGTAAACCCCCGTTTTGAGTAAACTCTACTATAATTATATACAAAAAGTTGTAAACCCCCGTTTTGAGTAAACTCAAATACAATACAATAATATACAAAAAGTTGTAAACCCCCGTTTTGAGTAAACTCTACTATACAATTATATACAAAAAGTTGTAAACCCCGTTTTGAGTAAACTCTACTATACAATTATATACAAAAAGTTGTAAACCTCCGTTTTGAGTAAACTCTACTATAATTATATACAAAAAGTTGTAAACCCCCGTTTGAGTACAATAATATACAAAAAGTTGTAATCCCCCGTTTTGAGTAAACTCTACTATACAATTATATACAAAAACTTGTGAACCCCCGTTTTATTGTACAAAAAGTTGTAATCCCCGGTTTTGAGTAAACTCTACTATACAATTATATACAAAAAGTTGTAAACCCTCATTTTGAGTAAACTCTACAATAATTATATACAAAAAGTTGTAAACCCCTGTTTTGAGTAAACTCTACTATAATTATATACAAAAAGTTGTTAACCCCTATTTTGAGTAAACTCTAATACAATAATATACAAAAAGTTGTAAACCCCCGTTTTGAGTAAACTCTACTATACAATTATATACAAAAGTTGTAAACCCCCGTTTTGAGTAAACTCTACTATACAATTATATACAAAAAGTTGTAAACCTCCGTTTTGTGTGAACTCTACTATAATTATATACAAAAAGTTGTAAACCCCCGTTTTTGAGTAAACTCTACTATACAATTATATACAAAAAGTTGTAAACCCCGTTTTGAGTAATCTCTACTATACAATTATATACAAAAAGTTGTAAACCCCCGTTTTGAGTAAACTCGTTTATATTATACAAAAAGTTGTAAACCCCGATTTGAGTAAACTCTACTATACAATTATATACAAAAAGTTGTAAACCCCCGTTTTGAGTAAACTCTAATACAATAATATACAAAGAGTTGTAAACCCCCTATTTTGAGTAAACTCTACTATACAATTATTTACAAAAAGTTGTAAACCCCCGTTTTGAGTAAACTCTACTATAATTATATACAAAAAGTTGTAAACCTTCATTTTGAGTGAACTCTACTATAATTATATACAAAAAGTTGTTAATCCCCGTTTTGAGTAAACTATAATACAATAATATACAAAAAGTTGTAAACCCCCGTTTTGAGTAAACTCTACTCTACAATTATTTAGAAAATACCTCCGTTTTGAGTAAACTCTACTATAATTATATACAAAAAGTTGTAAATCCCCGTTTTGAGTAAACTTTAATACAATAATATACAAAAAGTTGTAAACCCCCGTTTTGAGTAAACTCTACTATACAATTATATACAAAAAGCTTGTAAACCCCGATTTGAGTGAACTCTACTATACAATTATATACAAAAATTTGTTAACCCCCGTTTTGAGTAAACTCTAATACAACAATATACAAAAAGTTGTAAATCCCTATTTTGAGTAAACTCTACTATACAATTATATACAAAAAGTTGTAAACCCCCATTTTGAGTAAATTCTAATACAATAATATACAATAAGTTGTAAACCCCCGTTTTGAGTAAACTCTACACTACAATTATTTACAAAAAGTTGTAAACCCCCGTTTTGAGTAAAATCTACTATAATTATATACAAAAAGTTGTAAACATCCGTTTTGAGTAACTCTACTATACAATTATATACAAAAAGTTGTAAACCCCCATTTTGAGTAAAATCTACTATACAATTATATACAAAAAGTTGTAAACCTCCGTTTTGAGTAAACTCTACTATAATTATATACAAAAAGTTGTAAACCCCCGTTTTGAGTTTGAATACAATAATATACAAATAGAAGTAATCCCCCGTTTTGAGTAAACTCTACTATACAATTATATACAAGAAGTTGTAAGTCCCCGTTTTATTGAACAAAAAGATGTAAACCCCTGTTTTGAGTAAACTATACTATACAATTATATACAAAAAGTTGTAAACCCCCATTTTGAATAACTCTACTATAATTATATACAAAAAGTTGTAAACCTCCTTTTTGAGTGAACTCTACTATACAATTATATACAAAAAGTTGTAAACCCCGTTTTGAGTAAACTCTACTATACAATTATATTCGAAAAGTTGTAAACCCCCGTTTTGAGTAAACTCTACTATACAATTATTTACAAAAAGCTTTAAACCTCTGATTTGAGTGAACTCTACTATAATTATATACAAAAATTTGTTAACCCCCGTTTTGAGTAAACTCTACAATAATTATATACAAAAAGTTGTAAACCCCTATTTTGAGTAAACTCTACTATACAATTATATACAAAAAGTTGTAAACCCCGTTATTTTGAGTAAACGTTTTGAGGAAACTACAATAAAATTATATACAAAAAGTTGTAAACCCCCCGTTTTGAGTAAACTCTAATACAATAATATACAAAAAGTTGTAAACCCCCGTTTTGAGTAAACTCTACAATACAATTATATACAAAAAGTTGTAAACCCCCGTTTTGAGTAAACTCTACTATAATTATATACAAAAAGTTGTAAACCCCCGTTTTGAGTAAACTCTTAATACAATTATATACAAAAAGTTGTAAACCCCCGTTTTGAGTAAACTCTACTATACAATTATTTAGAAAAACCACCATTTTGAGTGTAACTCGACTATAATTATATACAAAAAATTGTAAACCCCGTTTTGAGTAAACTTTAATACAATTATATACAAAAAGTTGTAAACCCCCGTTTTGAGTAAACTCTAATACAATAATATACAAAAAGTTGTAAACCCCCTATTTTGAGTAAACTCTACTATACAATTATATACAAAAGTTAGTAAACCCCGTTTTATTGTACAAAAAGTTGTAAAACCCCGTTTTGAGTAATCTCTACTATACAATTATATACAAAAAGTTGTAAACCCCCGTATTGAGTAAACTTTAATACAATAATATACAAAAAGTTGTAAACCCCCGATTTTGAGTAAAACTATACAATTATACAAAAAGTTGTAAACTCCGTTTTGGGTAAACTCTACAAAAATTATATACAAAAAGTTGTAAACCCCCGTTTTGAGTAAACTCTAATACAATAATATACAAAAAGTTGTAAACCCCCGTTTTGAGTAAACTCTACTATACAATTATTTACAAAAAGTTGTAAACCCCCGTTTTGAGTAAACTCTACTATAATTATATATAAAAAGTTGTAAACCCCGTTTTGAGTAAACTCTACAAAATAATTATATACAAAAAGTTGTAACCCCCGTTTTGAGTTAACTCAACTATAATTATATACAAAAAGTTATAAACCCCATTGAGTAAACTATAATACAATAATATACAAAAAGTTGTAAACCCCCGTTTTGAGTAAACTCTACTATACAATTATTAATAGAAAATAAACCCCCGTTTTGAGGTAAACTACTATACTATATTTTATTGTACTATAATTAAAAAAGTTGTAAACCCCGTTTTGAGTAAACTCTAATACAAAAATATACAAAAAGTTGTAAACCCCCATTTTGAGTAAACTCTACTATACAATTATATACAAAAATTTATAAACCCCGTTTTGAGTAAACTACTATACAATTATATATACAAAAAGTTGTAAACCCCCGTTTTGAGTAAACTACTATACAATAATATACAAAAAGTTGTAAACCCCTATTTTGAGTAAACTCTACTATAATTATATACAAAAAGTTGTAAACCCCCCTATTTTGAGTAAACTCTACTATACAATTATATACAAAAAGTTGTAAACCCCCGTTTTGAGTAAACTCTACTATAATTATAAACAAACAGTTGTAAACCCCCGTTTTGAGTGAACTCTAATACAATAATATACAAATAGTTGTAAACCCCCGTTTTGAGTAAACTGTACTATACAATTGATATGAATCCGGATCCACAACCTACACATGATCCGCTAACATTTCGGGTTGGACCTGAAACTCGGTTTCAACGTAAAAAGAGGCTAAAAGCTTTGGAAAAATTAGCCCAAGTAATAATGCAAGAGTCCAAGACCAATGATGAAGATTCTGAAGTAACCAAGTCCATCATTTATGCGTGTGGGCTGCCTGAATAAATGGCCCAACACTTTGGCCTTTATTATGATAATATAATATATATTATATTATGCAATATTACTTAAATGAATGACAAAAACATGGCTGAATAAGGAGAAGAAATGGCGCCACTTTTTGCTGATTTTGGAAGATGGGAAGACAAGTTTTGGAAATGCAAAATACATTAAATCAAGGATTTCAAGAGTCCAAGCATTTATTCAAGATACATTGATTAATGATGCTTGGAAAACCAAGAGTTTGGGGCGCCACTTTTATCTTAGTTTTTAGAAAAACTTTTCATCTTACTTTTCTATCTATTATTGTCCTATAAATACCCAAACTATTGTAACTTGTAATTCAGCCTTTTGAAATCAATTAATCAAATTATATTTGTTCTTCACTTGGAAAAGTGTTGTGTGAGTTTCTCTGGAAAGGGAATTCAAATCTCGGATTATCAAGGACTTGAGCAATCCTTGTGGTTATCCATATACCAAGGTGCTTAGAAACAGGTTTTCTAAGTGTTGAGGTTTTATTCCAAGGTGCCTTCACACGGGTTGTGATTGTGTCGCGGAGCTTATTATTCCAAGGTGCTTCCACACAGGTTGTGGTTGTGTTGAGGACTTCCAAATACCTTCAAATCCATGATCCTAAGTATTCATTCGATCCGAAGCCTTCCTCCGGGCGGTTTCGCATCAGTTGGTATCTAGAGAATAGCGGATTGACGGTATTATATCCCTTTACTTTATTTCAAAAACAAAATTCGAATATAAAAAAAAAAAAAAATTTTATGTTGCATATTATCGTATGTATCTGAAGAACCATAGTATGCATATGATCGTGTGTATTTGAAGAACACTTTATTTCGCTCGAGCATCTATATATTTATAAATAAAAAAAGGGTGCACAAGTAAATCGTGTGTATTTGAAAAATAATTTGTTCCGCACGAGCATACCGTTCCGTACGAGCAACAAAAAAAAAAAAAAAAAAAAAAAAAAATTATATCGTTTTATACACTTCACAATTTTTGTGTTACATCTTTGAATATCTTCTCTAAAATACTTCACAATTCTTGTTGTGTTCACTTTGGAATTTCAAAAAACTCTTAAAAAAAATTCCTGATTCTTCACTCTTGGTATTTGGGAAAATTCGAGTATCGCTGATTACTTGAAATCCGAATTGATTCTCTATTTGAGTAAATAAACCTTTGAGAGGAAGAATGGCTGAATATAATGATGAATTGGAAAGAAGATTTCAAGCCCAATTTCAAGCTCTTGAAACAAGATATCTGCAACAACTTGAACAAATGAGGCAAACTGTAGCTGATGGAGCTAGACAGAATAGACAAAATGAGCAACACACTGAACTTGAACCCAGCAATTACTCAGAACAAAAAAATGTCGAGGAGGAAAATGACACAGCAATAGTTTAGCACCACGGAGAGCTGTAGCACCACGGGACACTCTTCAAGGTATTAAACAGAAAATTCAGGCATTTAAAGGTAATTCTAATCCTGATGAATATCTTTCTTGGGTTGTTAAAGTTGAACAAATTTTTAATTGTCATGATTATTCGGAAAGGAACAAAGTAAAACTTGCTACTAGTGAATTTGAGGAACGAGCTATTCTTTGGTTCCACAAAACTAATGAAAAGCGCAGGAAATTAAGGCAACAAGCGATTTCTTCTTGGGAGGTTCTTAAAAATGAAATGCATAGAAAATGGGTTCCTGAATCCTATCGTCGTGAGCAAGTGAGGAAGTTACAAACTCTCCAACAAGGCGAGAAATATGTTCAAGCCTATCAAGATGAGTTAGAAATGGCCTTATTTCGAACAGATACCGAAGAATCCGATGAACATACCATGGCTCGATTTTTGGGAGGTTTGCGACCCGAGATAGCGGACCCAGTTGAAATGATGAATTGCACTACCTATGATGAGATGGTACATGCAGCCTTAACTAAGGAGAAGCAACTCAAGAAGAAGAAGACGCAATTTGCAAAGAATCATTCAGGTACCACACCAACTAAACCTTTTCAATCCAAAGGCGATGGAGGTAAGTTTCCTTTTAAAAATTCTGCTGTTAAATATACCCCTCCCCAAGTAACAAATGACCGTCCTAACAAGGAAAAATCTGATGGCACTTTGAGATGTTATAAATGTCAAGGATTAGGACACAAGGCTAATGAATGTGCGAACAAAAGATCTTATATCGCAGCCGGAGATGGGAAGTATCAATCAGCCCTCGGAAGATGAGAATGAACAGCCCTTAAAGGAGCAAGAGTCGGTTGAAAATGAAGAAGACGATGAAGGTATTTCTTTTGATGAACGAGCAATGTTTGTAACAAAAAAAGTCCTGAGCGCCGTGAATCAAATTGATAATGATGAGGTACAGCGTGAGAATATTTTTCAAACTCGTTGTCTTATCGAAGGTAAGTTATGCATGATGATTATTGACTCTGGAAGTTGTACTAATGCCGTAAGTGATGAGGTTGTTGAAAAATTGAATATTCCCACCGTTAAGCACCCGCAACCGTATAAATTGCAATGGTTAAATGAATGTGGTTCGGTTAAAGTCACGAAGCAAGCATATGTGAATTTCAGTCTTTCAAAATATGAAGATAAAATCCTTTGCGATGTGGTTCCTATGCATGTCACGCATATATTACTTGGCCGTCCATGGCAATTTGATAAACGTGTCACCTATGATGGTTTTCTTAATAAATACACCCTTTCGCATAAAGGAAAGCGTATCACTTTGAGTCCTTTGGCACCACACGAGGCTCATTCTGATCAAGTTACGTTTGCAAAAAAGAGAGAGGCTGAACACACTAATGCACACGCACCCATTAATTTTGAAACTGTGAATGTTAAAATGCCTTCTGAGACCGTTAAAGTGAATTCCAAAAGTCATGATAAAAAGATGAAGTATGCGGCTGTCCGAAACCCCATTTTATTCATGTATAAGGATTCCTATCCGTTAGTGGCTCATTCGGAATTTGATGAGCACTTATCTACTTTAAATCCTTGTTATATGCTTGTATCTGATCTTGCGGGAATTCTTCCCGATGTAGTACTAACCCTTTTGCAGGAATTTGAAGACGTATTTCCGGAAGAAGAACCAAGTGGATTACCACCCCTACGAGGAGTGGAACATCAAATTGATTTTATCCCGGGAGCAGTTCTACCAAATCGTCCGGCATACATGGCAAATCCTGAGGAAACTAAGGAAATTCAGCGTCAAGTTCAAGAGTTGTTGGAAAAAGGGAAGATTCGAGAATCTTTGAGTCCATGTGCGGTTCCCGTAATCATTGTGCCTAAGAAGAATGGTGAGTGGAGGATGTGCACCGACTGTCGTGCCATCAATCAAATCACGGTAAAGTATCGATATCCCATTCCTCTTCTTAATGACATGTTGGATGAATTGCATGGTGCAAAATTATTTTCGAAAATTGATTTAAAAAGTGGTTACCATCAAGTACGAATCCGTGAGGGAGATGAATGGAAAACAAGCGTTTAAAACAAAGTTTGGGTTATATGAATGGCTCGTAATGCCTTTTGGTCTCACCAATGCTCCAAGCACATTTATGCGATTAATGAATGAACTCCTTAGAGAATTTATTGGTCGGTTTGTAGTGGTCTATTTTGATGACATCTTAATTTACAGCCATGATTTAAACTCGCATCTATCACACTTAAAGGCTGTTTTGGAAACCCTTCGAAAAGCGCATTTATTTGCTAATCTTAAGAAATGTTCCTTTTGCTTGGATCGTGTTGTTTTCCTTGGTTTCGTTGTAAGTGGACATGGAATTGAAGTTGACCAAGAAAAGGTAAAGGCAGTGGCTGAATGGCCTGAACCTAAAAGCGCAACGGAGGTCCGAAGTTTTCATGGCTTGGCCAGTTTTTACCGGTGATTCATCAAGAATTTCAGTAGCATAGCCGCCCCTTTGAACGAGTTAGTCAAAAAGAACACACCATTCCATTGGGGTCCTACTCAAAGGGAAGCATTCGAAACTCTTAAAACTCGTTTAATATCTGCACCTATTCTTGCTTTACCTGATTTCTCTAAAACATTTGAGATTGAGTGCGATGCATCCGGGGTGGGTATTGGTGGTGTTTTAATACAAGAGGGACATCCTATTGCATACTACAGCGAGAAGTTGAAAGGCGCACAATTAAATTATGCCACGTATGATAAAGAACTATATGCACTTGTTCAGTGTTTACGTGTGTGGCAGCATTACTTGCGTCCGAGGGAATTTGTCATTCATTCCGATCATGAATCTTTAAAATATTTGAAAGGGCAATCTAAATTGCATTTGCGACACATTCGGTGGATGGAATTTATTGAATCATTTCCTTATGTGATCAAATATAAAAAAGGAAAAGAGAACACCGTTGCCGATGCATTGTCTAGGCGCTACACTCTAATCACACACATGCAAACCAAACTACTTGGTTTTGAGCACATTAAGGAGTTGTATGCATCTGATCTTGATTTTTCCGAGTTATATAAATCTACTGAGAATACGGCATGTGATAAGTTTTATAGACACGAGGGATTTTTGTTCAAAGAAAATAAATTATGCATTCCTCGAGGGTCTATGCGTGAATATTTGGTTAGGGAAGCACACGGTGGAGGACTTATGGGACACTTTGGCATTGCTAAGACTTTTGACATACTTCACTCACATTTTTATTGGCCTAAAATGGTTCGTGATGTTCATCGAATTTGTGAGTCTTGTATAACTTGTCTTAAAGCGAAATCTAAGTCACATCCACATGGATTGTACACACCACTTCCTATTCCCTCATTCCCCGGACCGATCTTTCTATGGACTTTGTGTTAGGATTACCGCGTTCTCAAACGGGAAAGGACTCTATCTTTGTGGTGGTTGATCGATTTTCAAAAATGGCTCACTTTATCGCATGTAATAAAACAAATGATGCTTCGCATATTGCTGAGTTGTTCTTTAAAGAAATAGTGCGGCTACATGGTGTTCCAAAATCAATTGTTAGTGATCGAGACGTAAAGTTTGTAAGTCATTTCTGGCGTGTACTATGGATGCGTCTTGGCACTACTTTGTTATATTCTACCGCATACCATCCCCAAACCGATGGTCAAACCGAAGTTGTGAATCGAACTTTGGGTCAATTATTGCGCACCGTAGTTCAAAAAAACTTAAAGAATTGGGAGTCTTGCTTACCATATGTTGAATTTGCATATAATCGTGCTACTCACTCTGCTACTAAACATTCACCATTTGAGATTGTGTATGGTTTTAATCCTATCACTCCTATTGATCTTGTTCCTCTTCCCCAGGTATGCACACAAGTCTCGAGGGAGAAAACAAAGCTAAGATGGTCCGTGAGTTGCATGCAAAGGCAAGGCAGAATGTGGAGGCTCAAACTGCTCGATATGAAAAGCAAGCAAATAAAGGTCGAAAGGAAGTTGTCTTTGACCCCGGAGATTGGGTATGGCTGCATTTTCGCAAAGAAAGGTTTCCCGCAAAACGCAAGACCAAGCTACACCCACGTGGAGATGGCCCATTCCAAGTTTTGGAGCGCATCAACAATAACTCATACAAGCTTGACATTCCACCCGACTGGGGCGTTTCAAACTCCTTCAATGTGGCTGATTTGCACCCATTTGACAACCCTGATGATCTGAGGACAGATCCTTCGCAACCGGGAGGGTCTGATATGAATCCGGATCCACAACCTACACATGATCCGCTAACATTTCGGGTTGGACCTGAAACTCGGCTTCAACGTAAAAAGAGGCTCAAAGCTTTGGAAAAATTAGCCCAAGTAATAATGCAAGAGTCCAAGACCAATGATGAAGATTCGAAGTAACCAAGTCCATCATTTATGCGTGTGGGGCTGCTCGAATAAATGGCCCAACACTTTGGCCTTTATTATGATAATATAATATATATTATATTATGCAATATTACTTAAATGAATGACAAAAACATGGCTGAATAAGGAGAAGAAATGGCGCCACTTTTTGCTGATTTTGGAAGATGGGAAGACAAGTTTTGGAAATGCAAAATACATTAAATCAAGGATTTCAAGAGTCCAAGCATTTATTCAAGATACATTGATTAATGATGCTTGGAAAACCAAGAGTTTGGGGCGCCACTTTTATCCTAGTTTTTAGAAAAACTTTTCATCTTACTTTTCTATCCTATAAATACCCAAACTATTGTAACTTGTAATTCAGCCTTTTTGAAATCAATTAATCAAATTATATTTGTTCTTCACTTGGAAAAGTGTTGTGTGAGTTTCTCTGGAAAGGGAATTCAAATCTCGGATTATCAAGGACTTGAGCAATCCTTGTGGTTATCCATATACCAAGGTGCTTAGAAACAGGTTTTCTAAGTGTTGAGGTTTTATTCCAAGGTGCCTTCACACGGGTTGTGATTGTGTCGCGGAGCTTATTATTCCAAGGTGCTTCCACACAAAGTTGTGGTTGTGTGAGGACTTCCAAATACCTTCAAATCCACGATCCTAAGTATTCATTCGATCCGAAGCCTTCCTCCGGGCGGTTTCGCATCATACAATTATATACAAAAAGTTGTAAACCCCCGTTTTGAGTGAACTCTACTATTAAAAAATATACAAAAAGTTGTAAACCCCGTTTTGAGTAAACTCTACTATACAATTATATACAAAAAGTTGTAAACCCCCGTTTTGAGTAAACTCTACTATACAATTATATACAAAAAGTTGTAAACCCCGTTTTGAGTGAACTCTAATACAATAATATACAAAAAGTTGTAAACCCCCGTTTTGAGTAAAATACAATTATATACAAAAAGTTATAAACCCTCATTTTGAGTAAACTCTACTATAATTATATACAAAAAGTTGTAAACCCCGTTTTGAGTAAACTCTACTATAATTATATTACAAAAAGTTGTTAACCCCCGTTTCGAGTAAACTCTAATACAATAATATACAAAATGTTGTAAACCCCCGTTTTGAGTAAACTCTATATAATTAATATAGAAAAAGTTGAAAACCACTATTATATTTATATACAAAAAGTTTTAAACCCCTATTTTGAGTAAACTTTACTAATACAAAAATATACAAAAAGTTGTAAACCCCATTTTTTTTTGTAAACTCTACTATACAATTATATACAAAAAGTTGTAAACATCGTTTTGAGTGAACTCTACTATAATTATATACAAAAAGTTATAAACCCCCGTTTTGAGTAAACTATAGTATACAATAATATACAAAAAGTTGTAAACCCCGTTTTGAGTAAACTCAAATACAATAATATACAAAAAGTTGTAAACCCCCGTTTTGAGTAAACTCTACTATACAATTATATACAAAAAGTTGTAAACCCTGTTTTGAGTAAACTCTAATACAATAATATACAAAAAGTTGTAAACCCCCGTTTTGAGTAAACTCTACTATACAATTATATACAAAAAGTTGTAAACCCCCGTTTTGAGTAAACTCTAATATACAATTATATACAAAAAGTTGTAAACCCCCGTTTTAAGTAAACTCTACTAAAACAATTATTTACAAAAAGTTATAAACCCCCGTTTTGAGTAAACTCTACATACAATTATATACAAAAAGTTGTAAACCCCCGTTTTGAGTAAATCTACTATACAATTATATACAAAAAGTTGTAAACCCCGTTTTGAGTAAACTTACTATACAATTATATACAAAAAGTTGTAAACCCCTATTTTGAGTAAACTCTACTATACCATTATATACAAAAAGTTGTAAAACCCCCGTTTTGAGTAAACTCTACTATACAATTATATACAAAAAGTTGTAAACCCCCGTTTTGAGTAAACAATTCAATATACAAAAAGTTGTAAACCCCCGTTTTGAGTAAACTCTACTATACAATTATATTACAAAAAGTTGTAAACCCCCTATTTTGAGTAAACTCTACTATAATTATATAGAAAATGTTGTAAACCCCCGTTTTGAGTAAACTCTAATATACAATTATATACAAAAAGTTGTAAACCCCCGTTTTGAGTAAACTCTACAATAATTATATACAAAAAGTTGTAAACCCCCGTTTTGAGTAAAATCCTAATACAATTATATACAAAAAGTTGTAAACCCCCGTTTTGAGTAAACTCTACTATACAATAATATTCAAAAAGTTGTAAACCCCCGTTTTGAGTAAACTCTACTATACAATTATTTACAAAAAGTTGTAAACCCCCGTTTTGAGTGTAACTCTACTATACAATTATATACAAAAAGTTGTAAACCCCGTTTTGAGTGAACTCTACTATACAATTATATACAAAAAGTTGTAAACCTTCGTTTTGAGTAAACTCTAATACAATTATATACAAAAAGTTGTAAACCCCCTTTTGAGTAAACTCTACTATACAATTATATACAAAAAGTTGTAAACCCCCGTTTTGAGTAAACTCTAATACAATAATATACAAAAAGTTGTAAACCCCCGTTTTGAGTAAACTCTACTATACAATTATATACAAAAAGTTGTAAACCCCCGTTTTGAGTAAACTCTAATACAATAATATACAAAAGTTGTAAACCCCCGTTTTGAGTAAACTCTACTATACAATTATATACAAAAAGTTGTAAACCCCCGTTTTGAGTAAACTCTACTATACAATTATATACAAAAGTTGTAAACCCCGTTTTGAGTAAAACTACTAATAAATATTTACAAAAAGTTGTAAACCCCCGTTTTGAGTAAACTCTACTATACAATAATATACAAAAAGTTGTAAACCCCCGTTTTGAGTAAACTCTACTATACAATTATATACAAAAAGTTGTAAACCCCGTTTTGAGTAAACTCTACTATACAATTATATACAAAAAGTTGTAAACCCCGTTTTGAGTAAACTCTACTATACATTATATACAAAAAGTTGTAAACCCCGTTTTGAGTAAACTCTAATACAATTATATACAAAAAGTTGTAAACCCCCGTTTTGAGTAAACTCTAATACAATAATATACAAAAGTTGTAAACCCCCGTTTTGAGTAAACTTTACTATACAATTATTTACAAAAGTTGTAAACCCACATTTTACTGTACAAAATGTTGTAAACCCCTGTTTTGAGTAAACTCTAATATACAATTATATACAAAAAGTTGTAAACCCCCGTTTTGAGTAAACTCTACATACAATTATATATCAAAAAGTGTAAACCCCATTTTGAGTAAACTCTACTACAATTATATACAAAAAGTTGTAAACCCCCGTTTTGAGTAAACTCTAATACAATTATATACAAAAAGTTGTAAACCCCCGTTTTGAGTAAACTCTACTATACAATTATTTACAAAAAGTTGTAAACCCCCGTTTTAAACTCTACTATACAATTATATACAAAAAAAAGTTTTGAGTAAACTCTAATACAATTATATACAAAAAGTTATAAACCCCGTTTTGAGTAAAAACTACTATACAATTATATACAAAAAGTTGTAAACCCCATTTTGAGTAAACTCTACTATACAATTATATACAAAAAAATTTAAACCCCCGTTTTGAGTAAACTCTACAATACAATTATATACAAAAAGTTTTAAACCCCATTTTGAGTAAACTCTACTACTATAATTATATACAAAAAGTTGTAAACCCCGTTTTGAGTAAACTCTACTATAATTATATACAAAAAGTTGTAAACCCCCGTTTTGAGTAAACTCTAATACAATAATATAAAAAAAGTTGTAAACCCCCGTTTTGAGTAAACTCTACTATAATTATATACAAAAAGTTGTAAACCCCCGTTTTGAGTGAACTCTAATACAATAATATACAAAAAGTTGTAAACCCCGTTTTGAGTAAACTCTACTATACAATTATATACAAAAAGTTGTAAACCCCCGTTTTGAGTAAACTCTACTATACAATTATATACAAAAGTTGTAAACCTCCGTTTTGAGTGAACTCTACTATAATTATATACAAAAAGTTGTAAACCCCCGTTTTGAGTAAACTCTAATACAATAATATACAAAAAGTTGTAAACCCCCGTTTTGAGTAAACTCTACTATACAATTATATACAAAAAGTTGTAAACCCCATTTTATTGTACAAAAAGTTGTAAACCCCCGTTTTGAGTAAACTCTACTATACAATTATATACAAAAAGTTGTAAACCCCCATTTTGAGTAAACTCTACTATAATTATATACAAAAAGTTGTAAACCTCCGTTTTGAGTGAACTCTACTATAATTATATACAAAAAGTTGTAAACCCCCGTTTTGAGTAAACTCTAATACAATAATATACAAAAAGTTGTAAACCCCCATTTTGAGTAAACTCTACTATACAATTATTTACAAAAAGTTGTAAACCCCATTTTGAGTATACTACTATACAATTATATACAAAAAGTTGTAAACCCTCGTTTTGAGTAAACTCTAATACAATAATATACAAAAAGTTGTAAACCCCGTTTTGAGTAAACTCTACTAATACAATTATATACAAAAAGTTGTAAACCCCCGTTTTGAGTAAACTCTACTATACAATTATATACAAAAAGTTGTAAACCCCCTTTTGAGTTTTATTGTACAAAAAGTTGTAAACCCCCGTTTTGAGTAAACTCTACTATACAATTATATACAAAAAGTTGTAAACCCCCATTTTGAGTAAACTCTAATACAATAATATACAAAAAGTTGTAAACCCCCGTTTTGAGTAAACTCTACAATACAATTATTTACAAAAAGTTGTAAACCCCCGTTTTGAGTAAACTCTACTATAATTATATACAAAAAGTTGTAAACCCCCGTTTGAGTAAACTCTACTATACAATTATATACAAAAAGTTGTAAACCCCCGTTTTGAGTAAACTCTACTATACAATTATATACAAAAAGTTGTAAACCTCCGTTTTGAGTGAACTCTACTATAATTATATACAAAAATTTGTAAACCCCCGTTTTGAGTGAACACTAATACAATATATACAAAAAAAGTTGTAAACCCCCGTTTTGAGTAAACTCTACTATACAATTATATACAAAAAGTTGTAAACCCCGTTTTGATAAACTCTACTATACAATTACAAAAAGTTGTAAACCCCGTTTTGAGTGAACTCTACTATAATTATATACAAAAAGTTGTAAACCCCCGTTTTGAGTAAACTCTAATACAATAATATACAAAAAGTTGTAAACCCCCGTTTTGAGTGAACTCTACTATAATTATATACAAAAAGTTGTAAACCCCCGTTTTGAGTAAACTCTACTAATACAATAATATACAAAAAGTTGTAAACCCCCGTTTTGAGTAAACTCTACTATACAATTATATACAAAAAGTTGTAAACCCCGTTTTGAGGAAACTCTACTATACAATTATATACAAAAAGTTGTAAACCTCCGTTTTGAGTGAACTCTTCTATAATTATATACAAAAAGTTGTAAACCCCCGTTTTGAGTAAACTCTAATATACAATTATATACAAAAAGTTGTAATCCCCCGTTTTTTGTATAAAAAGTTGTAAACCCCCGATTTGAGTAACTCAACTATACAATTATATTGTAAACCCCCGTTTTGAGTAAACTCTAATACAATTATATACAAAAAGTTGTAAACCCCCGTTTTGAGTAAACTCTAATACAATTATATACAAAAAGTTGTAAACCTCCGTTTTGAGTGAAGTCTAATATAATTAAACTCGAACTATACAATTATTTAAGACAAAAAGTTGTAAAGCGCCTCGTTTTAGCAAGTGAACTTATAACTCATCCGTATGAAATTAATATACAAAAAGAACTATAAAAAAAGCATACGAAAGGGTCAAGAGTTGCAGAATTTAATGTTCCCAAAAGCTGAAGAGTTTCCTATCTTTTATTTAATAATTGTAAACCTTTCCATTTACTTAAGATAATGTTGTTATCTTTTATTTACCAAATGCTATGTAATTCAACCTATATATATGGCTGTTCCAAAACATAATTGGGAGATAGACAACTTGGAGTGATTAAATATATTTTTCCTAAAGTTCAGTGATTGAATTTTAGTTTTGATTGCCTTGTGACTAGGTGATTGTCGTGATTATCCTGAGACGGGATCTTCACAAACCTCGGGTGCGACGCTCGAGTTCCCTACAATATTCTGAGATAGATTATTGTATCTTCTTCTCATTCATTTTCCTTTATTAATTTTCGTGCTTGATCCATTGTTGATGTGCTTTAATCTAGATCCATAAACCGAATCATATCAAGTGGTATCAGAGCATAGGCGATTAAAGCATCATCTTTTTGCGCTGTGAAGGTAAATTTTCGTTTTCTGAATCAGTCCAACCCGATTTCCGTATTTTGTTCAATTCGTTTCCTATTCAAGACAAATCGGAAATTTATCAATTTTTACCAGTAGATAGATATTGCTTTTATCTATCTTTTGTCTCTTTACGAATTTTCCAAATTCGGAGTTTATCGTGGTCAAATCTGCCCCACAATATCCTGTGCATTTCTTTGGAACAGTTTGTAACGAATTCGATTTTCCGGAGTTTTAACGTTCGGAATTATGTGATTTTTTCTGATCTTATAGGAAATTGCCTGTTCTACAACTTTCATTCTTTGCATTTTTCCAAATTACCGATCAATTCTTATCAATGGTCACCGTAACGTGCTAGTCTGTTTCTGTCGGAAAATCTGTTTGTGTAGTCATCTGTTTACAAATTTATTTTGAGGAGGCTATCCATTTTCCATTTTCGTGAAACTCAACAGTCGTGAAGCAAATTTCATGATCTGCAAGTTTCGTTCTTTGTGTCTTTTCAAATTCCTTACCGTTTGGTCGTGAAAATTGCTGTCATTTCGTGTTCTTGTTTGGAAATATCCGAGTTTGAAATGAAGTGGGGTCGTTGTGGTACGATACGCTACAATGGTTTTGTGTACTATATGGAATATGATCCCAAACTATATTATCCGGCTGATGTCAAGGAAGCCGACGCCGAATTTGGGAAGGAACAAAATGACTACCTCGCGGAGCGAAAAAGAATACCTTTACGACAACTTATGCAAGAAAATATTGCTCGATTACAGAAGGAACTAGAGCATTCCAAATATTCTGACCCAAGACGAAGGAGGATATTTGCCGCAAAATCGACTGCTGAAGACGCGCTTTTCTTTCTGCAGTATGGTATAACTATTGCCGAAGCTACATGGGGCAAGGCACCAAAATTCTTTCATGTTAACTGTATTGTTCCAAATCCTCTTAATGATGTGGTGCACGGTGATAATGTTCAGTTTTAAGCCAAAACCGTGGCCGATACAGTTGTGCATGATGTTGTTGTTGTTACTACCGAGGAAGAGATAGTCATTGAGGCTGAAGTACACCCGAATGTAGTTGAAGAGATAGTCATTGAGGCTGAGGTTTTCAGTGATTTCAATGTTGCCGATGATAGTGCTGCTGATACAGTGGATGAGTTAGTGGTTATGGATACTCCATACACAGCCCCTATTCTTCCTATAGTTGATATTCATATTGTTGAGGATAGTGGCATATTGAAGCACAGGTTTGCTGATCCGTATTTGGTGCGTGTTGACGTATCTCCGGATTTGCATTTATCTGATTCTCTTGTTTCCGACCATGGGTTCGTTTCCAAATATATCCAGTCACGAGGTTGTTTTGGAATACTTTTGGTGCAGCGTGGTGCGCATACTCCAAATCCTCATGCGTTCAAGTTCTTTGTTCGCATAAGTTTTGACCCCGGCATATCTTTGAGATTTCTTGTGGAGGTTACTGGTGTCAAGATTGATGGTGCGCACTTATACGACATCTTGTTGATTGGAGGACAAATCATTTTCAGCCGGGAGGGAATGATACGAACCATATTGGCAACTTTCAAAGCCCAAACATTTAAGACACATTACTATTTTAGAACTATTCAGCAAATTCTAGAAACTGAAGCGCAGCTACTGTATTTAGCAATTTTGACCCTTATAACTCATCCGTATGAAATTAAGTCCTTCATGCAAGTTGTAGATCTCTTCGAGAACTATAAAATGCATATATGGTTTTCATTTATTGGACAACGGAAGCTATGGATATAGACCGAATACGAAAGTGTTGAAAAGCATACGAAAGGGTCAAGAGTTGCAGAATTTAATGTTCCCAAAAGCTGAAGAGTTTCCTATCTTTTATTTAATAATTGTAAACCTTTCAATTTACCTAAGATAATGTTGTTATCTTTTATTTACCAAATGCTATGTAATTCAGCCTATATATATGGCTGTTCCAAAACATAATTGGGAGATAGACAACTTGGAGTGATTAAATATATTTTTCTAAAGTTCAGTGATTGAATTTTAGTTTTGATTGCCTTATGACTAGGTGATTGTCGTGATTATCCTGAGACGAGATCTTCACAAACCTCGGGTGCGACGCTCGAGTTCCCTACAATATTCGGAGATAGAGTATTGTATCTTCTTCTCATTCATTTTCCTTTATTAACTTTCGTGCTTGATCCATTGTTGATGTGCTTTAATCTAGATCCATAAACCGAATCATATCAGTAAACCCCCGTTTGAGTACAATAATATACAAATAGTTGTAATCCCACGTTTAGAGTAAACTCTACTATACAATTATATACAAAAAGTTGTAAACCCCCGTTTTATTGAACAAAAAGTTGTAAACCCCTGTTTTGAGTAAACTATACTATACAATTATATACAAAAAGTTGTAAACCCTCATTTTGAGTAAACTCTACTATAATTATATACCAAAAGGTGTAAACCTCCTTTTTGAGTGAACTCTACTATAATTATATACAAAAAGTTGTTAACCCCCAGTTTTGAGTAAACTCTAATACAATAATATACAAAAAGTTGTAAACCCCCGTTTTGAGTAAACTCTACTATACAATTATTTACAAAAAGTTGTAAACCCCCGTTTTGAGGAAACTCTACTATACAATTATATACAAAAAGTTGTAAACCTCCGTTTTGTGTGAACTCTACTATAATTATATACAAAAAGTTGTAAACCCCCGTTTTTGAGTAAACTCTACTATACAATTATATACATAAAGTTGTAAACCCCCGTTTTGAATAATCTCTACTATACAATTATATACAAAAAGTTGTACAGCCCCGTTTTATTGTACAAAAAGTTGTAAACCGCCGATTTGAGTAACTCTACTATACAATTATATACAAAAAGTTGTAAACCCCTGTTTTGAGTAAACTCTAATACAATAATATACAAAAAGTTGTAAACCCCCATTTTGAGTAAACTCTACTATACATTTATTTACAAAAAGGTGTAAACCCCCGTTTTGAGTAAACTCTACTATAATTATATGCAAAAAGTTGTAAACCTTCATTTTGAGTGAACTCTACTATAATTATATACAAAAAGTTGTTAACCCCCGTTTTTGAGTAAACTCTAGTATACAATTATATATATAAAGTTGTAAACCCCCGTTTTGAGTAATCTCTACTATACAATTATATACAAAAAGTTGTACAGCCCCGTTTTATTGTACAAAAAGTTGTAAACCGCCGATTTGAGTAACTCTACTATACAATTATATACAAAAAGTTGTAAACCCCCGTTTTGAGTAAACTCTAATACAATAATATACAAAAAGTTGTAAACCCCCATTTTGAGTAAACTCTACTATACAATTATTTACAAAAAGTTGTAAACCCCCGTTTTGAGTAAACTCTACTATAATTATATACAAAAAGTTGTAAACCTTCATTTTGAGTGAACTCTACTATAATTATGTACAAAAAGTTGTTAATCCCCGTTTTGAGTAAACTATAATACAATAATATACAAAAAGTTGTAAATCCCAGTTTTGGGTAAACTCTACTCTACAATTATTTAGAAAATACCTCCGTTTTGAGGTAACTCTACTATATTTATATACAAAAAATTGTAAATCCCCGTTTTGAGTAAACTTTAATACAAAAATATACAAAAAGTTGTAAACCCCCATTTTGAGTAAACTCTACTATACAATTATATACAAAAAGCTTTAAACCTCTGATTTGAGTGAACTCTACTATAATTATATACAAAAATTTATTAACCCCCGTTTTGAGTAAACTCTAATACAATAATATACAAAAGGTTGTAAACCCCCGTTTTGAGTAAACTCTAATACAATAATATACAAAAAGTTGTAAATCCCCGTTTTGAGTAAACTCTACTATACAATTATATACAAAAAGTTGTAAACCCCCATTTTGAGTAAACTCTAATACAATAATATACAATAAGTTGTAAACCCCCGTTTTGAGTAAACTCTAATACAATAATATACAAAAAGTTGTAAATCCCTGTTTTGAGTAAACTCTACTATACAATTATATACAAAAAGTTGTAAAGCCCCATTTTGAGTAAACTCTAATACAATAATATAGAATAAGTTGTAAACCCCCGTTTTGAGTAAACTCTACAATACAATTATTTACAAAAAGTTGTAAACCCCCGTTTTGAGTAAAATCTACTATAATTATATACAAAAAGTTGTAAACATCCATTTTGAGTACACTCTACTATACAATTATATACAAAAAATTGTAAACCCCCGTTTTGAGTAAACTCTACTATACAATTATATACAAAAAGTTGTAAATCTCCGTTTTGAGTAAACTCTACTATAATTATATACAAAAAGGTGTAAACCCCCGTTTGAGTACAATAATATACAAATAGAAGTAATCCCCCGTTTTGAGTAAACTCTACTATACAATTATATACAAAAAGTTGTAAACCCCCGTATTATTGAACAAAAAGTGGTAAACCCCTGTTTTGAGTAAACTATACTATACAATTATATACAAAAAGTTGTAAACCCCCATTTTGAGTAAACTCTACTATAATTATATACCAAAAGGTATAAACCTCCTTTTGAGTGAACTCTACTATAATTATATACAAAAAGTTGTTAACCCCCGTTTTGAGTAAACTCTAATACAATAATATACAAAAAGATGTAAACCCCCATTTTGAGTAAACTCTACTATACAATTATTTACAAAAAGCTGTAAACCCCCGTTTTGAGGAAACTCTACTATACAATTATAAACAAAATGTTGTAAATCTCCGTTTTGTGTGAACTCTTCTATAATTATATACAAAAAGATGTAAACCCCTGTTTTGAGTAAACTCTACTATACAATTATATACAAAAAGTTGTAAACCCCCGTTTTGAGTAATCTCTAATATACAATTATATACAAAAAGTTGTACATCCCCGTTTTATTGTATAAAAAGTTGTAAACCCCCGATTTGAGTAACTCTACTATACAATTATATACAAAAAGTTGTAAACCCCCGTTTTGAGTAAACTCTAATTCAATAATATACAAAAAATTATAAACCCCCGTTTTGAGTAAACTCTACTATACAATTATTTACAAAAAGTTGTAAACCCCCGTTTTGAGTAAACTCTACTATAATTATATACAGAAAGTTGTAAACCTTCGTTTTGAGTGAACTCTACTATAATTATATACAAAAAGTTGTTAACCCCCGTTTTGAGTAAACTATAATACAATAATATACAAAAAGTTGTAAATCCCAGTTTTGAGTAAACTCTACTATACAATTATTTAGAAAATACCTCCTTTTTGATGTAACTCTACTATATTTATATACAAAAAATTGTAAATCCCCGTTTTGATTAAACTTTAATACAAAAATATACAAAAAGTTGTAAACACCCATTTTGAGTAAACTCTACAATAATTATATGCAAAAAGTTGTAAACCCCTATTTTGAGTAAACTCTACTATACAATTATATACAAAAAATAGTAAAGCCCCATTTTATTGTACAAAAAGTTGTAAATCCCCATTTTGAGTAAACTCTACTATACAATTATATACAAAAAGTTGTAAACCCCCGTTTTGAGTATACTCTAATACAATAATATACAAAACGTGGTAAACCCCCGTTTTGAGTAAACTCTACAATACAATTATTTACAAAAAGTTGTAAACCCCCGTTTTGAGTAAACTCTACTATAATTATATACAAAAAGTTGTAAACCCCCATTTTGAGTAAACTCTAATACAATAATATAAAAAAGTTGTAAACCCCTGTTTTGAGTAAACTCTACTATAATTATATACAAAAAGTTTTAAACTGAACTCAAATACAATACAATAATATACAAAAAGTTGTAAACCCCCGTTTTGAGTAAACTCTACTATACAATTATATACAAAAATTTGTAAACCCCTGTTTTGAGTAAACTCTACTATACAATTATATTCAAAAAGTTGTAAACCTCCGTTTTGAGTGAACTCAACTATAATTATATACAAAAATGTGTAAACCCGCGTTTGAGTACAATAATATACAAATAGTTGTAATCCCACGTTTTGAGTAAACTCTACAATACAATTATATACAAAAAGTTGTAAACCCCCGTTTTATTGAACAAAAAGTTGTAAACCCCTGTTTTGAGTAAACTATACTATACAATTATATACAAAAAGTTGTAAACCCTCGTTTTGAGTAAACTCTACTATAATTATATACCAAAAGGTGTAAACCTCCTTTTTGAGTGAACCCTACTATAATTATATACAAAAAGTTGTTAACCCCAGTTTTGAGTAAACTCTAATACAATAAAATACAAAAAGTTGTAAACCCCCGTTTTAAGTAAACTCTACTATACAATTATTTACAAAAATTTGTAAACCCCCGTTTTGAGGAAACTCTACTATACAATTATATACAAAAAGTTGTAAACCTCCGTTTCGTGTGAACTCTACTATAATTATATACAAAAAGTTGTAAACCCCCGTTTTTGAGTAAACTTTACTATACAATTATATACATAAAGTTGTAAACCCCGTTTTGAGTAATCTCTACTATACAATTATATACAAAAAGTTGTACAGCCCCGTTTTATTGTACAAAAAGTTGTAAACCGCCGATTTGAGTAACTCTACTATACAATTATATACAAAAAGTTGTAAACCCCCGTTTTGAGTAAACTCTAATACAATAATATGCAAAAAGTTGTAAACCCCCATTTTGAGTAAACTCTACTATACAATTATTTACAAAAAGTTGTGAACCCCCGTTTTGAGTAAACTCTACTATAATTATATACAAAAAGTTGTAAACCTTCATTTTGAGTGAAATCTACTATAATTAAATACAAAAAGTTGTTAATCCCCGTTTTTAGTAAACTATAATACAATAATATACAAAAAGTTGTATATCCAGTTTTGTGTAAACTCTACTCTACAATTATTTAGAAAATACCTCCGTTTTGAGGTAGCTCTACAATATTTATATACAAAAAATTGTAAATCCCCGTTTTGAGTAAACTTTAATACAAAAATATCAAAAAGTTGTAAACCCCCATTTTGAGTAAACTCTACTATAGAATTATATACAAAAAGCTTTAAACCTCTGATTTGAGTGAACTCTACTATAATTATATATACAAAAATTTGTTAACCCCCGTTTTGAGTAATCTCTACTATACAATTATATACAAAAAGTTGTACAGCCCCGTTTTATTGTACAAAAAGTTGTAAACCGCCGATTTGAGTAACTCTACTATACAATTATATACAAAAATTTGTAAACCCCCGTTTTGAGTAAACTCTAATACAATAATATGCAAAAAGTTGTAAACCCCCATTTTGAGTAAACTCTACTATACAATTATTTACAAAAAGTTGTAAACCCCCGTTTTGAGTAAACTCTACTATAATTATATACAAAAAGTTGTAAACCTTCATTTTGAGTGAACTCTACTATAATTAAATACAAAAAGTTGTTAATCCCCGTTTTTAGTAAACTATAATACAATAATATACAAAAAAGTTGTAAATCCAGTTTTGAGTAAACTCTACTCTACAATTATTTAGAAAATACCTCCGTTTTGAGGTAGCTCTACAATATTTATATACAAAAAATTGTAAATCCCCGTTTTGAGTAAACTTTAATACAAAAATATACAAAAAGTTGTAAACCCCCATTTTGAGTAAACTCTACTATACAATTATATACAAAAAGCTTTAAACCTCTGATTTGAGTGAACTCTACTATAATTATATATACAAAAATTTGTTAACCCCCGTTTTGAGTAAACTCTAATACAATAATATACAAAAAGTTGTAAACCCCCGTTTGGAGTAAACTCTAATACAATAATATACAAAAAGTTGTAAATCCCTGTTTTGAGTAAACTCTACTATACAATTATATACAAAAAGTTGTAAAGCCCCATTTTGAGTAAACTCTAATACAATAATATACAATAAGTTTTAAACCCCCGTTTTGAGTAAACTCTACAATACAATTATTTACAAAAATTTGTAAACCCCCGTTATGAGTAAAATCTACTATAATTATATACAAAAAGTTGTAAACATCCGTTTTGAGTACACTCTACTATACAATTATATACAAAAAATTGGAAACCCCCGTTTTGAGTAAACTCTACTATACAATTATATACAAAAAGTTGTGAACTTCCGTTTTGAGTGAACTCTACTATAATTATATACAAAAAGGTGTAAACCCCCATTTGAGTACAATAATATACAAATAGAAGTAATCCCCCGTTTTGAGTAATCTCTACTATACAATTATATACAAAAAGTTGTAAACCCCCGTTTTATTGAACAAAAAGTTGTAAACCCCTATTTTGAGTAAACTATACTATACAATTATATACAAAAAGTTGTAAACCCCCATTTTGAGTAAACTCTACTATAATTATATAACAAAATGTGTAAACCTCCTTTTTGAGTGAACTCTACTATAATTATATACAAAAAGTTGTTAACCCCCGTTTTGAGTAAACTCTAATACAATAATATACAAAAAGATGTAAACCCCCATTTTGAGTAACTCTACTATACAATTATTTAGAAAAAGCTGTAAACCCCCGTTTTGAGGAAACTCTACTATACAATTATAAACAAAAAGTTGTAAACTCCCGTTTTGAGTAAACTCTAATTCAATAATATACAAAAAGTTATAAACCCCCGTTTTGAGTAAACTCTACTATACAATTATTTACAAAAAGTTGTAAACCCCCGTTTTGAGTAACCTTTACTATAATTATATACAGAAAGTTGTAAACCTTCGTTTTGAGTGAACTCTACTATAATTATATACAAAAAGTTGTTAACCCCCGTTTTGAGTAAACTATAATACAATAATATACAAAAAGTTGTAAATCCCAGTTTTGAGTAAACTCTACTATACAATTATTTAGAAAATACCTCCGTTTTGATGTAACTCTACTATATTTATATACAAAAATTGTAAATCCCCGTTTTGATTAAACTTTAATAAAAAAATATACAAAAAGTTGTAAACCCCCATTTTGAGTAAACTCTACAATAATTATATGCAAAAAGTTGTAAACCCCTATTTTGAGTAAACTCTACTATACAATTATATACAAAAAATAGTAAAGCCCCGTTATATTGTACAAAAAGTTGTAAATCCCCGTTTCGAGTAAACTCTACTATACAATTATATACAAAAAGTTGTAAACCCCCGTTTTGAGTATACTCTAATACAATAATATACAAAAAGTTGTAAACCCCCGTTTTAGTAAACTCTACAATACAATTATTTACAAAAAGTTGTAAACCCCCGTTATGAGTAAACTCTACTATAATTATATACAAAAAGTTGTAAACCCCCATTTTGAGTAAACTCTAATACAATAATATAAAAAAAAGTTGTAAACCCCTGTTTTGAGTAAACTCTACTAGAATTATACACAAAAAGTTTTAAACCCCTGTTTTGTGTGAACTCAAATACAATAAAATAATATACAAAAAGTTGTAAACCCCCGTTTTGAGTAAACTCTACTATACAATTATATACAAAAAGTTGTAAACCCCCGTCTTGAGTAAACTCTACTATAAAATTATATACAAAAAGTTGTAAACCTCCGTTTTGAGTGAACTCTACTATAATTATATACAAAAAGGTGTAAACCCCCGTTTGAGTACAATAATATACAAATAGTTGTAATCCCACGTTTTGAGTAAACTCTACTATACAATTATATACAAAAAGTTGTAAACCCCCGTTTTATTGAACAAAAAGTTGTAAACTCCTGTTTTGAGTAAACTATACTATACAATTATATACAAAAAGTTGTAAACCTTCATTTTGAGTGAACTCTACTATAATTATATACAAAAAGTTGTTAATCCCCGTTTTGAGTAAACTATAATACAATAATATACAAAAAGTTGTAATCCTAGTTTTGAGTAAACTCTACTCTACAATTATTTAGAAAATACCTCCGTTTTGAGGTAACTCTACTATAATTTATATACAAAAAATTGTAAATCCCCCGTTTTGAGTAAACTTTAATACAAAAATATACAAAAAGTTGTAAACCCCCATTTTGAGTAAACTCTACTATACAATTATATACAAAAACCTTTAAACCTCTGATTTGAGTGAACTCTACTATAATTATATACAAAAATTTGCTAACCCCTGTTTTGAGTAAACTCTAATACAATAATATACAAAAAGTTGTAAACCCCCGTTTTGAGTAAACTCTACAATAATTATATACAAAAAGTTGTAAACCCCTATTTTGAGTAAACTCTACTATACAATTATTTACAAAAAGGTATAAACCCCTGTTTTGAGTAAATTCTACTACATTTATAAACAAACAGTTGTAAACCCCCGTTTTGAGTGAACTCTAATACAATAATATACAAATAGTTGTAAACCCCCATTTTGAGTAAACTCTACTATACAATTATATATAAAAAGTTGAAAACCCCTATTTTATTTTACAAAAAAGTATTTAAACCCCTATTTTGAGCAAACTCTACTATACAATTATATACAAAAAGGTGTAAACCTCCATTTTGAGTGAACTCTTCTGTACAATTATATACAAAAAGTTGTAAACCTTCATTTTGAGTGAACTCTAATACAATAATATACAAAAAGTTATAAACCCCCGTTTTGAGTAAACTCTACTGTACAATTATATACAAAAAGTTGTAAACCCTCATTTTGAGTAAACTCTACTATACAATTATATACAAAAAGTTGTAAACCCCCGTTTTAAGTAAACTCTACTATACAATTATTTACAAAAAGTTGTAAACCCCTGTTTTCAGTAAACTCTAATACAATAATATACAAAAAGTTGTAAACCCCCGTTTTGAGTGAACTCTAATACAATAATATACAAAAAGTGGAAAACCCCATTTTATTTTACAAAAAGTATTTAAACCCCTATTTTGAGTAAACTTTACTATACAATGATATACAAAAAGTTATAAACCTCCATTTTGAGTGAACTCTACTATACAATTATATACAAAAAGTTGTAAACCTTCATTTTGAGTGAACTCTAATACAATTATATACAAAAAGTTATAAAACCCCGTTTTGAGTAAACTTTACTATACAATTATATACAAAAAGTTGTAAACCCCCGTTTTGAGTAAACTCAAATACAATAATATACAAAAAGTAGTAAACCCCCGTTTTGAGTAAACTCTACTATACAATTATATACAAAAAGTTGTAAACCCCCGTTTTGAGTAAACTCTAATACAATAATATACAAAAAGTTGTAAACCCCTATTTTGAGTAAACTGTACTATACAATTATTTACAAAAAGTTGTAAACCCCCGTTTTTTTGTAAACTCTACTATAATTATATACCAAAAGTTGTAAACCTTCATTTTGAGTGAACTCTACTATAATTATATACAAAAAGTTGTTAACCCCCGTTTTGAGTAAACTATAATACAATAATATACAAAAAGTTGTAATCCTAGTTTTGAGTAAACTCTACTCTACAATTATTTAGAAAATACCTCCGTTTTGAGGTAACTCTACTATATTTATATACAAAAAATTGTAAATCCCTGTTTTGAGTAAACTTTAATACAAAAATATACAAAAAGTTGTAAACCCCCATTTTGAGTAAACTCTACTATACAATTATATACAAAAAACCTTTAAACCTCTGATTTGAGTGAACTCTACTATAATTATATACAAAAATTTGCTAACCCCCGTTTTGAGTAAACTCTAATACAATAATATACAAAAAGTTGTAAACCCCCGTTTTGAGTAAAATCTACAATAATTATATACAAAAAGTTGTAAACCCCTATTTTGAGTAAACTCTACTATACAATTATTTACAAAAAGGTATAAACCCCTGTTTTGAGTAAACTCTACTACATTTATAAACAAACAGTTGTAAACCCCCGTTTTGAGTGAACTCTAATACAATAATATACAAATAGTTGTAAACCCCCATTTTGAGTAAACTCTACTATACAATTATATATAAAAAGTTGAAAACCCCTATTTTATTTTACAAAAAAGTATTTAAACCCCTATTTTGAGCAAACTCTACTATACAATTATATACAAAAAGTTGTAAACCTCCATTTTGAGTGAAATCTACTATACAATTATATACAAAAAGTTGTAAACCTTCATTTTGAGTGAACTCTAATACAATAATATACAAAAAGTTATAAACCCCCGTTTTGAGTAAACTCTACTGTACAATTATATACAAAAAGTTGTAAACCCTCATTTTGAGTAAACTCTACTATACAATTATATACAAAAAGTTGTAAACCCCCGTTTTAAGTAAACTCTACTATACAATTATTTACAAAAAGTTGTAAACCCCTGTTTTCAGGAAACTCTAATACAATAATATACAAAAAGTTATAAACCCCCGTTTTGAGTGAACTCTAATACAATAATATACAAAAAGTTGAAAACCCCTATTTTATTTTACGAAAAGTATTTAAACCCCTATTTTGAGTAAACTTTACTATACAATGATATACAAAAAGTTATAAACCTCCATTTTGAGTGAACTCTACTATACAATTATATACAAAAAGTTGTAAACCTTCATTTTGAGTGAACTCTAATACAATTATATACAAAAAGTTATAAAACCCCGTTTTGAGTAAACTCTACTATACAATTATATACAAAAAGTTGTAAACCCCCGTTTTGAGTAAACTCAAATACAATAATATACAAAAAGTAGTAAACCCCCATTTTGAGTAAACTCTACTATACAATTATATACAAAAAGTTGTAAACCCCTGATTTGAGTAAACTCTAATACAATAATATACAATAAGTTGTAAACCCCCGTTTTGAGAAAACTTTACTATACAATTATATACAACAAGTTGTAAACCCCCGTTTTAAGTAAACTCTACTAAAAAATTATTTACAAAAAGTTGTAAACCCCGTTTTGAGTAAACTATCATACAATAATAAACAAAAAGTTGTAAACCCCCGTTTTGAGTAAACTCTACTATACATTTATATACAAAAAGTAGTAAACCCCCGTTTTGAGTAAACTCTACTATACAATTATATACAAAAAGTTGTAAACCCCCGTTTTGAGAAAACTCTACTATACCATTATATACAAAAAGTTGTAAACCTCCGTTTTGAGTGAACTATACTTTAATTATATACAAAAAGTTGTAAACCCCCGTTTTGAGTACAATAATATACAAGAAGTTGTAAACCCCCGTTTTGAGTAAACTTTACAATACAATTATATACAAAAAAGTTGTAAACCCTCATTTTACTGTACAAAATGTTGTAAACCCCTGTTTTGAGTAAACTCTACTATACAATTATATACAAAAAGTTGTAAACCCCCGTTTGAGTAAACTCTACAATAATTATTATCAAAAAGGTGTAAACCTCCATTTTGAGTGAACTCTACTATAATTATATACAAAAGTTGTTAACCCCCGTTTTGAGTAAACTCTAATACAATAATATAAAAAAAGTTGTAAACCCCCGTTTTGAGTAAAATCTAATATACAATTATATACAAAAAGTTTTAAACCTCCATTTTGAGTGAAATCTACTATACAATTATATGCAAAAAGTTGTAAACCTTTATTTTGAGTGAACTCTAATACAATAATATAGAAAAAGTTATAAACCCCTGTTTTGAGTAAACTCTACTGTACAATTATTTACAAAAAGTTGTAAACCCCCGTTTTGAGTAAACTTTACTATAATTATATACAAAAAAGTTGCAACCTCCGTTTTGAGTGAACTTTACAATAATTAAATACAAAAAGTTGTAAACCCGCGTTTTGAGTAAACTCTAATACAATAATATAAAAAAAAGTTGTAAACCCCCGTTTTGAGTAAACTCAACTATAATTATATACAAAAAGTTGTAAACCCCCGTTATGTGTGAACTCTAATACAATCATACACAAAAAGTTGTAAACCCCTGACTTGAGTAAACTCAAATACACAATTATATACAAAAAGTTGTAAACCCCTGTTTTGAGTAAACTCTACTATACAATTATATACAAAAAGTTGTAAACCCCGTTTTGAGTGAACTCTACTATAATTATATACAAAAAGTTGTAAACCCCCGTTTTGAGTACAATAATATACCAAAAGTTGTAAACCCCCGTTTTGAGTAAACTCTACTATACAATTATATACAAAAAGTTGTAAACCCCCATTTTGTTGTACAAAAAGTTGTAAACCCCCGTTTTGAGTATACTCTACTATACAATTGTGTACAAAAAGTTGTAAACCCCCGTTTCGAGTAAACTCTACTATAATTTTATACAAAAAGGTGTAAACCTCCGTTTTGAGTGAACTCTACAATAATTATATACAAAAAGTTGTTAACCCCCATTTTGAGTAAACTCTAATACAATAATATACAAAAAGTTCTAAACCCCCGTTTTGAGTAAACTCTACTATACAATTATTTACAAAAAGTTGTAAACCCCTATTTTGAGGATACTCTACTATACAATTATATACAAAAAGTTCTAAATCCTCGTTTTGAGTGAATTCTAATACAATAATATACAAAAAGTTGTAAAACCCCATTTTGTGTAAACTCAACTATACAATTATATACAAAAAGTTGTAACCCCTGTTTTGAGAAAACTCTACTATTCAATTATATACAAAAAGTTATAGAACCCCGTTTAATTGTACAAAAAGTTGTAAATCCCCGTTTTGAGTAAACTCTACTATACAATTATATACAAAAAATTGTAAACCTCTATTTTGAGTAAACTCTAATACAATAATATACAATATGTTGTAAACCCCCATTTTGAGTAAACTCTACAATACAATTATTTATAAAAAGTTGTAAACCCCCCATTTGAGTAAAATCTACTATAATTATATACAAAAAGTTGTAAACATCCGTTTTGAGTACACTCTACTAT
Source organism: Gentiana straminea (assembly GCA_036785695.1). NCBI lineage: Eukaryota > Viridiplantae > Streptophyta > Magnoliopsida > Gentianales > Gentianaceae > Gentiana > Gentiana straminea. Next base: position 56,101 of record JAVUPR010000381.1, read on the forward strand.
ACAATTATATACAAAAAATTGTAAACCCCCGTTTTGAGTAATCTCTATTATATAATTATATACAAAAAGTTGTAAACCTCCGTTTTGAGTAAACTCAACTATAATTATATACAAAATGTTGTACACCCCCGTTTTGAGTACAATAACATACAAATAATTGTAAACCCCCATTTTGAGTAAACTCTACAATACAATTATACACAAAAAGTTGTAAACCCTCATTTTATTGAACAAAAATTTGTAAACACCTGTTTTGAGTAAACTATACTATACAATTATATACAAAAAGTTGTAAACCCCCGTTTTGAGTAAACTCTACTATAATTATATACAAAAAGGTGTAAACATCCATTTTGAGTGAACTATACTATAATTATATACAAAAAGTTGTTACCCCCGTTTTGAGTAAACTCTAATACAATAATATGCAAAAAGTTGTAAACCTCCGTTTTGAGTAAACTCTACTATACAATTATTTACAAAAAGTTGTAGACCCCCCGTTTTGAGGTAACTCTACTATACAATTATATACAAAAAGTTGTAAACCTCCATTTTGAGTGAAACTCTACTATAATTATATACAAAAAGTTGTTACCCCCATTTTGAGTAAACTCTAATACAATAATATACAAAAAGTTGTAAACCCCCGTTTTGAGTAAACTCTACTATACAATTATTTACAAAAAGTTGTAAACCCCATGTGTTGTGGGAACTATACTATACAATTATATACAAAAAGTTGTAAACCTCCGTTTTGTGTGAACTCTACTATAATTATATACAAAAAGTTGTAAACCCCCGTTTTGAGTAAACTCTACTATACAATTATATAAAAAAGCTATAAACTCCCGTTTTGAGTAAACTCTACTATACAATTATATTCAAAAATTTGTACAGCTCCGTTTTATTGTACAAAAAGTTGTAAACCCCCGATTTGAGTAAACTCTACTATACAATTATATACAAAAAGTTGTAAACCCTTGTTTTGAGTAAACTCTAATACAATAAAATACAAAAAGTTGTAAACCCCTTTTTGAGAAAACTCTACTATACAATTATTTACAAAACATTGTAAACCTCCGTTTTGAGTCAACTCTACTATAATTATATACAAAAAGTTGTATACCTTCATTTTGAGTGAACTCAACTATAATTATATACAAAAAGTTGTTAACCCCAATTTTTTTGAGTAAACTATAATACAATAATATACAAAAATTTGTAAATCCCAGTTTTGAGTAAACTCTACTATACAATTATTTGGAAAATACCTCCGTTTTGAGTGAACTCTACTATATTTATATAAAAAAGTTGTAAACCCCCGTTTTGAGTAAACTCTAATACAAAAATATACATAAAGTTGTAAACCCCCATTTTGAGTAAACTCTACTATACAATTATATAAAAAAAGTTGTAAACTCCCGTTTTGAGTAAACTCTAATACAATAATATACAAAAAGTTGTAAACCCCCGTTTTGAGTAAACTCTACAATAATTATATACAAAAAGATGTAAACCCCTATTTTGAGTAAACTCTATTACAATAATATAAAAAAAGTTGTACACTCCCGTTTTGAGTAAACTCAACAATACAATTATTTACAAAAAGTTGTAAACCCCCGTTTTGAGTATACTCTACTATACAATTATATACAAAAAGTTGTAACCACCCGTTTTGAGTAAACTCTACTATACAATTATATACAAAAAGTTGTATTGCCCCGTTTTACTGTACAAAAAGTTGTAAACCCCCTGTTGGACTTATTTCTATGTTTTGATGATGAGTGCCAGACTAGCTGTTATAGTGCAAAGGCAAAAAGATGTCTAGATCAAATGTATAGGTTTATTAGAGTTTGATTCATAAATAGGTTTGATCAAACAAGCATCGTAATAGGCCGCCGATTCATATCACAGACCGGTCAAATTTCAGTAGGGTAGATAGGTCAGTAGACTAGTCAGGAACCTGCTGAAGACTGGAGGCTGAGGGCTCAAACTCAGTTTCAGAAGGCTAAGGGATCAAACTTAGTAATTATAGTCAAGGATATGAAATCAGAATTTAGGCAAGTCTGTGATGACCTAAACTGATTACATATACCTTGTGTACAAGGTCTAAGTTCCATAAGTTGAATGATGTTTGGAACTTGGTTATATTCAAAAAGGTGTAATCTAACTTCACAAATAAAATTTAGATAAAAGAAGTCAGCTGCATTGTATTTTATACACAGCAAATTGGAGTTCAGCAGACTGACATGTATTCCAGCAGACTGATGAACCTGCTGATGATATACCTCGGTTAATTCAAGATTATATTGGAAGATTACATGGATAAGGACAGCCAACTACCTCTGACTTATCAAACAAATCAAAGGCTGAGATTAAACAGACGTTGGGATGATTCAGATTATTATCCAATGGATATAAGTCAAAGGGTGGATGACCGCATTGTCAAAAAGGAATTCGACAAAGTGTCGGCCCCTATGAATAGTGACAGAATGCAAATCAGATGGGACAAAGAACAAGGAACGGTTACATTTAAATTTCAAATACAAGTCACATGCATTCTTGCCTATAAATAGAGGACTTTCAACTCAGAAACAAGATGATGAAAATTAACAAACTTTGAAGAGATATTACTGAGATGAAAAACACCCTACTGAACCTACTGAATTTAAATCTACTGAACTAGAGAAATTCTTCAAGTGTTTTCTACATTCAAGCTACATCAAGTATACACACTTGAAGCCTGCAAGCTGCTGATTATATCATCCTAATCAAGTTGCTGCAACTGAATCATTTATTTGATTCAATCTTTATTTTATAAAGAACCCGTCGAAGACAAAGTGAAGCATACGTTGGGTGTGAAAGATCGTTGTTTGTGGTGGAGCCGGTGAAGAGGCAATCCTACCCTTCAAGGACCAAAGTGGAAGACTCGGGAGCAAAGAATCCTACCTATTCCCGTTTTCGCTTGTGAAGCCATAGTTATTGGTGAAGGACAAGCATCTTAGGAATCATTGTATAAGCTACATCAAAGATCTCTAGTGAATTTCCTCCAACATCACAGGAGAAGAGTGGACTGACAGGATTACACCACTTGGAACCACTATAAAATCTGCCTACTTACTTTCAAACATTTACTTTCTGCACTTAGTCTATTACATTCATCAGTCAATTGAATCTAGCAACTGAAATCACACACAGACACTACTGAGTATCTAATACTTAGTATCATATTTAACAACAAGTATTAAGGCTTAATTTTGATATTATTCCGCTGCACAAATTCAGCAAACTTGACTATCGCAGACTATCGTTTATCGACAGTTACTAAGGTATCATCGGACTATCGAAGTATCGTTGTGCCGCCGAAGTTGCGTAATTTGTTAACTCCAAAGTTTTAAGTGTTAAGTTTATTCACCCCCCCCCCCTAAACTTAACCAAAGCCTTTTCAAGGGACCAACAATTGGTATCAGAGAAGTGTTTCTGTTTTGAAGAAATCCTACTTGTTGTGCTTGCGAAAACTCTTTGAAACTTTCTTTCAAGTTACTGATTTTCAAAGACTTGCATCATGGATAACACTCAGTATGCTAGAACAATGCTGATGTGCTCTTTAGATAGATTTGATGAGTATAAACGTCGAATGCAGGCTTACCTTGCTGCAACTCATGATGAGATGATGGATGTACTAACTGATGGACCACTGGAGATTACCAAGGCAATAACAGTGGGTGAAACTACTGAGTACATTCCAAAACCAAAGAGAGAATGGAATGCAGAAGATAGGAAGAGAGCAAACCTCAACAACATTGCTATTGATATCATTTACAGAACCTTGGATAGCAATATGTACATGAAAGTTAAAGATTGCAAGACTGCAAAGGAACTTTGGGACAAGATACATTTGATCTGTGAAGGCACTGATGCAATAAAGAAGAATAAAATCAGTGTGGCCAGAAAGAGGTTCCAAAAGTTCAAAATGCTGCCAAATGAAACCATTGAGCAAATGGAGTCTAGATTTAATGCAATCCTGAATGAACTTACCCTGCTGAGTGTAAGTTATTCAAAAGAAGAAATAAACACTAAAATCTTGGAGGCTCTACCTACAAAAGATGTTTGGAAAATGAAGGTGACTGCAATAGAAGAAATGAGAAAGTTGCATGAAGAAGACACCTTCAAGTTGTTTTCAGATCTCAAGGCTTATGAATTTAGCAAAAAACTTGTACCTGAGACTAAAAACGAAGAGCCAAAGACCACTGCATTGGCTGCTTGACATCAAGAAGAAACATCAGGAGGACAGGATGATCTGCTGGATGAGATGCAAGAGTAGATTGCCCTACTGAGCAAGAAAATCAGGATGATGAAGACTGGAAAGGCCCCTTCAAGAAATTTCACAACGAGGCCTACTGAAAGAAAGAAAGAAGAATCAAAGAAAGACAATGACTATCTGTGCTTTCATTGCAAGAAACCAGGACACTTCAAACCTGACTGTCCCGAGTTAAAACAAGGCAAGGAACCTGATTATCTTTGCTTCAACTGCAAGAGGCCTGGACATTTTAGACCTGATTGTCCAGACCTACTGAAGACCAAGAGTCAACAAAGAAGACATGGCAAGAAGGCTATGGTTGCTGAAGATGAATCAAGGTATGAAGTGGAATCTGAAAAAGGAAATGAATCAGATGACACAGCATTGGTTGCTGAGATGGAAGATTATGCTTTGATGGCTAATATGGATGAAACTGAGGAGGTATACAATACTGTATCTATCAATACTCCCGCTTTGGAAGTGATTGTGAATCAACTTGTGGTTCAAATCCTAGAAATTCGACAACAATAAGACTTTGGATGCCATCCTTAATCAATCGAGGATAATACAATCGGTTATGAGATTGTGAAGGTGAAAAGAAGCTCTTGAATTGGAAGTTGGAAGATTGAAAGCTGAATTAAGGGTTCTCAAAGGTAAGGAAAAAGATGTTGGACAGAATCAGTATAAGTCTGCTGAACATCCAGCAGCCCCTGAATCTGCTGAACCATCTTGTTCCTCTACTGCATACAAATCTGGAAAGCCTTATGGTGATAGAACAGGGCTTGGATTTGGAACTCAACAATCCAAAAAGAGTGGATCCAGTAAGGTCACTGAACCTAGTACCAGAATTGGTCCTAAGTTTGTACCAGCACAAGATCCAACTCCAAGAAAGGTTGCTGAGGCAGTAAAACCTACTGAGAATGCCTCAAGGAAGCAAAATCAGAAGTCTAAGAAGTCAACAGCTCCCAATAAAAAGAACAAATCCAAAAATAGGACTGCTGGACCTCCTAGACCTACTGATAGCAGACCTGCTACCAAGTCTGCTGGACTACAAAAAGGTAAAGGTCAGAAATATTCCAAGAATAAGAATCCTAAATCTAAAAATGTTAATCATTCAAGGGATACTTATCTCAGGGGGAAAGGTAGACTGTTCCCTACTGATGATGATTGGAACATTCTTGTACCTGCGATAGAAACAATCAAGTATAATCATCGCTAGGGTAAAACCTAAGCAATGGAATCGAGAGGACTCGGCAGAGGACTTATAAAAGACCTCGGCGGGGACCTCAAAGCGGACTCCATACTACGGTACGTTCCTAACGGACAGCAAACAAATGGTTATACTAATGCTTCTAACACCAAGAATCACTTCAAACAACATTATAAACCAAAAGGCCAGAAAACATATGTGAATCCTACACAACCTACTGTAAGAACTTATGGATGTGTGGAATACATGTATGAACCAAAGTATGACACTTTTAGGAGAAGACCTTATGGAAACTTACCAAAAGTCATGCTTACTACTGACCACTATGGACCCAAACAGGTTTGGGTACCTAAAATGCATTAACTTTGTTTTGTAGGGTGTCTGGTACTTTGACAGTGGATGTTCCAGACATATGACAAAGAATAAGCACTGTTTGTCGAATTTTGTGGCAAAAGATGGTCCAAGGGTGAATTTTGGCAACAAGAATACACCTGGATACACAAGAGGATATGGCACACTTGTCAGAAATGGACTTACAATTAAGAATGTTGCATATGTGGAAGGACTGGACTACAACTTGCTGAGCACTGGACAATTCTGTGATATGGGATACAAGGTCACTTTTGACAAAAACAATTGTATTGTCATTAGCGAAAGAAGTGATCAAGTTGTACTGGCTGGTAGAAGACAACAAAACATGTATGTTGTGGATTGGTCTACCGTGTTCCGAAACTCGCCTAATTGTGCATACCAAGTCAGAACTCAATTGGTTATGGCACAAGAAGTTGAATCATCTGAATTTTGATGATATCAATCAGTTGGTGAAAAAGAAGCTGGTGATTGGTTTACCTGAGATCACATTCAAGAAGGATGCTATATGTGATACATGTCAGTAGGGTAAACAAATAAAGTCAAGTTTCAAGTCAAAGACTAAACAATCAACTAATAGAGTGTTGGAGCTGATGCATATGGATCTTTTTGGACCAATAACTCCAACAAGTGTGACAGGAAAGAAATACACCTTAGTGGTTGTGGATGATTATTCAAGGTACACTTGGGTGATTTTTATGAACAAGAAAAGTGAAACACTCAAAAGCATGCCTAATCTCTTGAAGAGATTACAGAATGAGAAAAGTTTAACAGTAATTAAGATAATATCAGATCAGGGTACTGAATTTCTCAACAAAGTTATAAGAGAATATTGTGAACAGAATGGTGTACTACATCAACTTGCTTCTGCTGGTACACCTCAGCAAAATGGGGTTGCTGAAAGAAGAAATAGGACCTTAAAGGAAGCAGGAAGGACAATGATCTGTGAGGCATTGCTACCTGAAAGATATTGGGCTGAAGCAGTCAATACAGCATGCTATACACAAAACAGAACATCAGTGAACAAGAAGCTGCTGAAGACACCTTATGAGGTTTGGAATGGAAGAAAACCTAATATATCCTATTTCCATCCATTTGGAAGTAAATGTTTTATCCTAAATCACAAGGTTCATTTGAAGACTTTCCAACCAAAGTCAGATGAAGGGATTTTCTTGGGCTATTCTTCAGTCAGCAAGGCATTCAGGGTACTGAACAAAAGGTCACTGAAACATGAAGAAACAATCCATGTTGTGTTTGATGAACCTAAGTTTACTGGTTTGGAAAATGAAGATTGTAAACCTGCTGAGAATCAACAAGTCACTGATCCAGATTGTGTTGAAGTTTTGGAAAGATTCAATGACTTAAAAGTTTCTGATACTGCCCCTGCTGAACACCCTGTTGGTGATATTACTGATGCAACAACTGAAGCAATTCAAGGACCTGCTGAACCCCCTATTGTTGAAGAAGCTACAGCAGACCCTACTGAAGATGAGGTTCCTGATAATCAAACTAACCAGAATCCACAATGGTTAAGGAATCACCCTGCTGAACAAGTTATTGGCAATGTACAGCAAGGTGTAAGGACTGGAAGACAACTGGAAGCCATGTTTACTTGTTTTCTATCTCAAATGGAACCAAAAGTTGTTGAAGAAGCAATTTCAGATCCAGATTGGATAATTGCTATGCAAGAAGAATTGAATGAATTTGAAAGAAATCAAGTTTGGACACTAGTTGAAAGGCCAAGTCATGCAAATATCATTGGTACTAAGTGGGTATACAGAAATAAACTTGATGAATCTGGTACCATTGTGAGAAATAAGGCCAGACTAGTTGGAAAAGGCTATTCTCAAGCGTAAGGAATAGATTTTGATGAAACTTATGCACCCGTTGCAAGATTGGAAGCTATCGATTATTCTTGGCACATGCCGCATATAAGAACTTCAAAGTATATCAAATGGATGTCAAAAGTGCTTTTCTGAATGGCATTCTAGAGGAGGAAGTGTATGTACAGCAACCTCCTGGATTTGAAGTTAAAGATCAAGAAGATAAAGTGTATAGACTCAATAAAGCACTTTATGGATTGAAACAAGCACCAAGAGCTTGGTATGAGACTTTATCTCAATTTTTGGTGGACAATGGCTTTACAAAAGGCACCATTGACAAGACACTTTTCAGAATCAGTGAAAAGGACAACACTCTGTTGGTACAGATTTATGTGGATGACATAATATTTGGTTCTGAAAATGATCTACTTTGTGAAAAAATTGCAAATCTAATGAAGAGTAAATTCCAAATGAGTATGATGGAGAAATGAATTACTTCTTGGGATTGAAAGTTAAACAAATGAAAGATGGAATCTTCATTCATCAAACCAAGTATACCAAGGAGTTGCTGAAGAAGTTTGGTATGGAAAACAGCACCAAAATATCAACTCCAATGAGCACAAATATCAGATTGGATGAAGATAAATAAGGAAAAGATGTTGATCAGACCTTATACAGAAGGATGATAGGCGATCCGTCGTACCTTCATCGCCGCACAGACGATATATCCTTTGTTGTAGGTGTTTGTGCAAGATTTCAATCTAAACCTAAAGAAAGTCACTTAGGTGCAGTCAAGAGAGTTCTCAAGTACCTAAAGGAGACTTTGGGAGTAGGGATATGGTATTCCAAGGATGGAAGCTTCAAAGTTATATCCTACTCAGATTCTGATTATGCTGGATGCAAGATTGATAGAAAAAGCACTACAGGAACTTGTCAGTTAATGGGAAGTAGACTAGTCTCCTGGTTCAGCAAGAAGCAGAATTCAATATCAACTTCCACTGCTGAAGCTGAATACATTGCTACTGGAAGTTGTTGTGCACAAGTACTATGGCTAAGACAACAATTAAGGGATTATGGAATTGAGGAAAAGGAAATTACAATTATGTGTGACAACACAAGTGCAATTGCAATCACTGAAAATCCTGTTTTGCACTCAAGAACCAAGCATATTGATGTGAGACATCATTTTATAAGAGATCATGTTGAGAAGAAAGATGTGGTAGTTCTATATATCCTTACTGAAAATCAACTTGCTGATATTTTCACTAAACCACTTGATAGTGAAAGATTTGCCAAATTAAAGACTGAACTTGGAATTATAAAAGTTGACTGATGATCAGCAGTGTACCGGAATTCACCAAGGGGATTAGTCTTTGCTATGTTGGGTGAGCTCACTTAGCAGATTAGTCATTGGTATCAACAATTCCATGTACTTATGTTTGGACAATTGAGCAAATGAGGTTGCCAAGGGGATTGGTCTTTGTCATGTTGGGTGAGCTCACTTGACAGATCAGTCATTGGTATTAAACTTCATCTTGTATTATCAATTGAACAAAACTAGAAGAAATCAAGGATCAGCAGAGTCACTTTGTCAGCAGGCTGCTGAAGTACCTTCATCAACAGACTACTGAGCCCACCCTGCTGAGGACTGCCCTGCTGAATGGAACGTTATTCAGTCAAAGTTATTAAAGTCAAAAAGCAGATTGGCGGGATATTTATTTTTATCCTTTATAAACGCAGTTAACACTATCCAACGGTTACAAACGTTATGGAGGAGTAATGGGCCACGTGTCAAGACAGCATTTATTCAGATTAATCATGGTCAAGCATCAATGTACGTGCACTGACAGTTACAACTACTCACTATCTATATATTCAGGCCTATCACACAGCAGATTCTCTACTTGCAAAATCTCAGATTAATACTCTCTGCTTTTACACTGTGTGAACACAGATTTGAGAAACTATCTTCTTCATCTTATTTTCTCATAACAATGGCCGAAAAGGTTGATGTTCAGATCGAATCAAGCCAAAGTGTTAGAGGCTATGTTGTTGATGCAAACCAAACAGAGCTGGCCATCAACATTGGTCGAAGAATAAGAAGGTTTGCTGGCTTGGAGAACAAACTCAATATAAGATTGGAAACAATCTCATATACAAATGTTGTGGATTTCTGGAAACACATGGTTGTGGAAGAAGGAAGTGTAGCATTCAAAACAATTGTGAATGCTGAGGAGATTGAAGTTTCCCCAGTGTACTGAGGGAAGTTTTTGGTTTTGAAGAAATGGTGGATGGTCCAGTAAATCCTGAAGCAATAGGATTGGACAAGATGGCATTTGTTGATCAAATCAAAACAAATGAAGCCACCAAATCTGTTCCAGGCATCAAGCGCGAGACATATTGGGAATGAGTACAACCCGCCGAGCAAACTCATTGCAAAGAACATACTAGGATTGGTTGGAAGTATGGATACTCTATCGGGACCCAAGATAGAGCCGATGATAATCATTTGCGAAGCATGAAGTTTGATTGGGTGGCTATTTCATTCATTACATGAAGAAGGTAGCCAAGGAAGAAAAAGAGGGAAAGAGGAAATCCAAGGCCTTGCCCTTAAGATTAATGGTTCAGACCCTGTTGAATCACTTGGAGGTTCCTGACATAGAACCTGAGAAGATAAATCAGTCCAGATACAAGAAAGAGATTAATCATGCAATTCATGGTCTGTATGATGATGAAGAGGTTCTTGCTGGAGAGGCTGCTGATGATGGTAATGGTGGAGATGATGGTGATGCTGGTGGTGAGCAGGTCAAGCCAACTAAAAAGAAACCTGTTAAACCTGCTGCACCAAAGAAAGATGCTGAGAAAAGAAAGGGTGTGAAACAAGGAAGCTAACTGAAGTATTAAAGCCTTCAAAAAGAACAAGGAAGCAAACAAAGACAGCATCGCTAAGTCCGCCGAGGGTTCAGTGGAGGTTACTAACCCTGCTGTTGCTGCAAGAAGAACTGTTGTTGAAATCTTGAGGGAACAATAGAAGGAAGCTAGTAGAAAAAGGAAGTCTACTGTGGTTGAAGAAGATGATGAGCCACTTTCCAAGAGGAGAAAAGAAATTGTCCAAAAACAGAAACATGGAAAAGGAAAAGAACTGAAAAACTTGGAAGCACAAAGAGTCCAAGAGGAAGCATCAGTAGAAGAGGAAGAAGAGGCTATTGAGGCTGAGCCCTTGACTATCATCAAGCCCGTGGAAATTACCGACTCCTCACCGAAGAGGTTGTTAAGTCTCTACCGAAGCCGAACAAAGTTGTTGTTGAGCAATCCTGTTGGAGATATACGCGCAGCCTACCGACCCCGAGCCCGCCGTAGTATCTACCGAAGAACCATAAAACGTGGTAGTTGAGGAATTGATTTAAAATCCACCGAACCCGAACCTCGTGGTAGTTGAAGAATTGGTGAAGACCCCGCAAGTGTTGCAAGAACTCGGGGGAAGAGCGATCCGTCGCTAACCCCGCGATGAGCATGTAAGTCGGGGAGAACCAAGTGTTGTACAGATGGAAGTAGTAGGTACAAATTTACAATCTCAAAGCAACCTACTGACTTTGAGACATTTGTTGAAGAAACAATGAATCTACTTGTTGGAACCTTTGGAGGTCAACAAGGCACCGAAAGAGCTCATGCCCTTTGAAAGGCATGTGAAAGAAAAGAAGAAGAGTTTGTAGATCCCAAACTTCAACAAATTGCTGACTATTTTCAATGGAAGTTTGGTTTCTACAAGAGACAAAAGCCAGCTGCTGAACCTATGACAGACTTTGAGGAATGGGTTTTTAACAAGTTGGGAGTAGAAAATTTGTTGGACCTGGTTGATACCACTCTGCTGCAATCCAGATTGATGGACTTATTTGATGAACAACAGAAAGAGAAGGGTATCAAGTTTAGGGATCCAAGAGATGGCACTGATGACTCTTCCTCATCATCAGATTCTAGAGGAGATATCCCCTGTGGACCAGGAGGAACCAGTGGGACTGCAATATTAATAGAACCATCTGCACAACAGTCCACTTATACTGGTAGGTCTGCTGAGGGCCAGCAGACTGGAGAAATGGATGAGGATCTACAGGATCTCACCATGGATGATCTGGAAGCATTGATCAATGAAGGAATTAATTTGAGTGCTGGTAGGCTAGCTGATGAATCTTCAACATTCCATGTTGTAGAGCCTACTGCACAACCTGAAGCTGAACAGAGAGAGGATTTGGATGAAGAGAAGGTTACTGATTTCAGTGAACCTAGTGCCAGCTCAGAGGCATCTATTGAATATCAAGATGGATTTGACTTTGAGGGCATTCTTACTAAAACTGCCATTATCCTAACCAAGATTGGTCATGCTGAAGGATTCCAAGTGGATAATGAGGCTATATTCGATCCACAGAGAGTTGAAGAGGAGGTACATGTTGTTGAGTTACAAACAGCACCTGGACACAGGTTGGAACAAGAGGTACATGCTGCTGAGTCTCAAACAACACCTGGACAAAGGTTGGAACCTAATTTGGGTTTGGAGGAAACCCATGTTGTTGTTCAAGAGGCTGCTGTAGTGGAGCCTACCGGAGACAAGACCACTGAAGGGAAAGAAGTCAGCAGACTGCTGTTAATGAGGATGAGCAGCTGTTGGACTATGACTTTAGTGATGAGGAGTTCCAGATGCCTGAAGAAGAGAATATTAATGTTGATCCACCATAGGCATTTGTTCCTATTTTTGAAGAACCAGCCCTTGATCCTATCTTGGAAGAATATCAAGGACCTAATCCCGTTTGGATTGGATAGGAGTTGGGCATTGGTTGTGAGCAATCGAGGCTACAACACAATGTTGAGGAGCCCGATGATGGAACTACTTGGTGGAAGGATGACCGGTGAGATACCGGTAGAAGTTTTGAATGAGTTAAGAGCGCGTGAGGCATGATATGCAACGGTTAAGAACTCAAGCTTGGATAGACAGGAAGAAAGATTTGAAGAACTAATGAAAATGGTGAATGAAAACAGACAATCCATCGATACACGGTTGCTTCAAACTTCACATCTACTCAAAATGCTGTGAATGATCTGATACTAGATGTGAGGGGAATCAAGGTTGGAAATACTGCAAAAGAGAAGTTTCTGAAAGACCAATTCTTATCCATCCATCAGAAACTTGATAAGCTTGCTGAAACCCCTGACCCTGCCGAGCTCGCTCGCCGCACAACAACCTACTGTGCCTGATCCTAAACTTACTGAGAGGATAACCCTGCTGGAGCAAACAGTGCAAGGAAGGATCACAACAATTGATACTAGGACTGAAATCATTGAAGGACAATTGAGCAACCTAGTTATCACACAAGAGAGTGTGCATGGCCTGCTGTCCCATTTTGTTGATGATGTCAATAAGGGGGAAGAGGCAACAACAGAAGCAAAAGAAGCTGCCAGAGTTTTTGCAAAGAAGAGATGGGAAGCTGATACAAATGCTTTCAGACAACCAGCACCTGGCAGACTTCCAATCACTGATGAGCTTCTCCAACAATACAAGAAGGTGTACAATAACAGACATAGACCCTATCATGACAAGGGGTTTCATGAAGGTCTGAACTTATTTTTGGGACTTAAGTTTTGGGAAGCAAGAATCAAATCCATGAGGGCCAAACACAGAGGTGGTAGAAGTGGAATAGGTATACCTACCACAAAGGCAAATGATTCAGTGAGTGAATTTAAAGAAGTTTATATGAGGTTAGGCTTCAGGGTAAATCAAATATCTCTTACTCTACCTGAAGCATGGCATTGGTGGAAACATGTAAATCCTCATATTGACTTCTCTCTGATTGAAAATGATTGGATGAGAGATATGGTGAAAGAAATCAGAGAATACCAAGAACAAGCAGAGAAAGCTAGACAAGAAAGGGAGAGAAGACAGTAGATCAGCATACTTTAACTGCATTTTGTTTTGGCTGATTCTAGACTGTAATATCTTTGAACAAATGATTATAATGAAAGATGACCATATTTGTTCTGTTTTTTGTTTTATATCTTTTTGCTTTGCTGTTAGGTGAGGGTATTGGCATCATCACCAAAAAGGGGGAAATTGTTGGACTTATTTCTATGTTTTGATGATGAGTACCAGACTAGCTGTTATAGTGCAAAGGCAAAAAGATGTCTAGATCAAATGTATTGGTTTATTAGAGTTTGATTCATAAATAGGTTTGATCAAACAAGCGGTGTAATAGGTCGCCGATTCATATCACAGACTGGTCAAATATCAGTAGGGTAGATAGGTCAGTAGACTAGTCAGGAACCTGCTGAAGACTGAAGGCTGAGGGCTCAAACTCAGTTACAGAAGGCTAAGGGATCAAACTTAGTAATTATAGTCAAGGATATGAAATCAGAATTTAGGCAAGTCTGTGATGACCTAAACTGATTACATATACCTTGTGTACAAGGTCTAAGTTCCATAAGTTGAATGATGTTTGGAACTTGGTTATATTCAAAAAGGTGTAATCTAAATTCACAAATAAAAGTTAGATAAAAGAAGTCAGCTGCATTGTATTTTATACACAGCAAATTGGAGTTCAGCAGACTGACATGTATTCCAGCAGACTGATGAACCTGCTGATGATATACCTCGGTTAATTCAAGATTATATTGGAAAATTACATGGATAAGGACAGCCAACTACCTCTGACTTATCAAACAAATCAAAGGCTGAGATTAAACAGACGTTGGGATGATTCAGATTATTATCCAATGGATATAAGTCAAAAGGTTGACAGACTGCACTGTCAAAAAGGAATTCTGACAGTGTCAGTCCTATGAATAGTGACAGAATGCAAATCAGATGGGACAAAGAACAAGGAACGGTTACATTTAAATTTCAAATACAAGTCACATGCATTCTTGCCTATAAATAGAGGACTTTCAACTCAGAAACAAGATGATGAAAATTAACAAACTTTGAAGAGATATTACTGAGCTGAAAAACACCCTGTTGAACCTACTGAATTTAAATCTACTGAACTAGAGAAATTCTTCAAGTGTTTTCTACATTCAAGCTACATCAAGTATACACACTTGAAGCCTGCAAGCTGCTGATTATATCATCCTAATCAAGTTGCTGCAACTGAATCATTTATTTGATTCAATCTTTATTTTATAAAGAACCCGTCGAAGACAGTGAAGCATCCGTTGGGTGTGAAAGATCGTTGTTTGTGGTGGGAGTGGTGAAGAGGCAATCCTACCCTTCAAGGACCGGTGGAAGACTCAGGAGCAGCAATCCTACCTGTTCCCAGTTTTCAGTTTGTGAAGCCATAGTTATTGGTGAAGGACAATCATCTTAGGAATCTTTGTATAAGCTACATCAAAGATCTCTAGTGAATTTCCTCCAACATCACAGGAGAAGAGTGGACTGACAGGATTACACCACCTGGAACCACTATAAAATCTGCCTACTTACTTTCAGCATTTACTTTCTGCACTTAGTCTATTACATTCATCAGTCAATTGAATCTAGCAACTGAAATCACACACAGACACTACTGAGTATCTAATACTTAGTATCATATTTAACAACAAGTATTAAGGCTTAATATTGATATTATTCCGCTGCACAAATTCAGCAAACTTGACTATCAGTAGACTACGTTTATCGGCAGCTGCGAGGTATCGACGGACTATCGAAGTATACGCGCAGCCGCCGAAGTTGCGAGAATTTGTTAACTCAAAAGTTTTAAGTGTTAAGTTTATTCACCCCCCCCCCCCCCCCCTCTAAACTTAACCAAAGCCTTTTCAAGGGACCAACACCCCCGATTTGAATAAACTCTACTACACAATTATATACAAAAAGTTGTAAACCCTTGTTTTGAGTAAACTCTAATACAATAATATACAAAAAGTTTTAAACCCCCATTTCGAGAAAACTCTACTATACAATTATTTACAAAAAGTAGTAAACCCCCGTTTTGAGTAAACTCTACAATAATTATATACAAAAAGTTGTATACCTTCATTTTGAGTGAACTCTACTATAATTATATACAAAAAGTTGTTAACCCCCGTTTTTTTGAGTAAACTATAATACAATAATATACAACTTTTTGGATATAATTATAGTAGAGTTTACTCAAAATAGGGGTTTACAACTTTTTGTAAATAATTGTATAGTAGAGTTTACTCAAAACGAGGGATTACAACTTTTTGTATATTATTGTATTAGAGTTTATTCAAAACAGGGGTTTACAACTTTTTGTATATAATTGTATTATAGCGTTTACTCAAAACGGGGGTTTATAACTTTTTGTATATTATTGTATTATAGTTTACTCAAAACGGGGGTTTACAACTTTTTGTGTATAATTATAATAGAGTTCACTAAAAACGGACGTTTACAACTTTTTGTATATAATTGTATAGTAGAGTTTCCTCAAAACGGGGGTTTACAACTTTTTGTAAATAATTGTATAGTAGAGTTTACTCAAAATGGGTGTTTACAACTTTTTGTATACTATTTTATTAGATGTTACTCAAAAGGAGGGTTAACAACTTTTTGTATATAATTATAGTAGAGTTCACTCAAAACGGAGGATATATATTTATAGTAGAGTTTACTCAAAATGGGAGTTTTCAACTTTTTGTATATAATTGTATAGTAGAGTTTACTCAAAACGGTGGCTTACAACTTTTTGTACAATAAAACAGGGGTTTACAACTTTTTGTATATAATTGTATAGTAGAGTTTACTAAAAACGGGGGTTTACAACTTTTGGTATATTAACGTACTCAAAACTGAGGTTTAAAACTTTTTGTATATAATTGTAGTAGAGTTCACTCAAAACGGGGGTTTACAACTTTTTGTATATAATTGTACTGTAGAGTTTACTCAAAACATGGATTTACAACTTTTTGTATATTATTGTTCTATAGTTCACACAAATCGGGGGTTTAGAATTTTTTGTATATAATTATCATAGTGTTTACTCAAAACGGGGGTTTACAACTTTTTGTATATTATTGTATTAGAGTTTACTCAAAACGGGGGTTTACAACTTTTTGTATACTATTGTATTAGAGTTTACTCAAAACGGAGGTTTACAACTTTTTGTATATAATTATAGTAAAGTTTACAAATTTTTGTAAATAATTTTATAGTAGAGTTTACTCAAAACAGGGTTTTACAACTTTCTGTATATATTGTATAGTAGAGTTTACTCAAAATAGGGGTTTACAACTTTTTGTACAATAAAACGGGGGTTTTCAACTTTTTGTATATAATTATAAAGTAGAGTTTACTCAAAACAAGGGTTTACAACTTATTCTATATTATTGTACTAAAGTTCACTCAAAACGGGGGTTTACAACTTTTTGTTTATAATTGTACTAAAGTTTACTCAAAATGGGGGTTTATAACTTATTGTAAATAAATGTATAGTAGAGTTTACTCAAAATGGGGGTTTACAACATTTTATAAATAATTGTATTATAGATTTTACTCAAAACGGGGGTTTACAACTTTTCGTATATTATTGTATTAAAGTTTACTCAAAACGAGGGTTTACAACTTTTCGTATATAATTGTATAGTAGAGTTTACTCAAAACGGGGGTTTACAACTTTTTGTATACTATTGTATTAGAGTTTACTAAAAATGAGGGTTTACAACTTTTTGTATATAATTATAGTAGAGTTTACTCAAAATGAGGGTTTACAACTTTTTGTAAATAATTGTATAGTAGAGTTTACTCAAAACAGGGGTTTACAACTTTTTGTATATTATTGTAGTAGAGTTTACTCAAAACGGGGGTTTACAAATTTTTGTATATAATTGTATAGTAGAGTTTACTCAAATTGGGGGTTTACAACTTTTTGTATATAATTATACTAGAGTTCACTCAAAACAGAGTTTTATAACTTTTTGTAAATAATTGTATAGTTGAGTTTACTCTAAATAGGGGTTTACAACTTTTTCTATATTATTGTATTAGAGTTTACTCAAAACAGGGGCTAACAAATTTTTGTATATAATTATTATAGAGTTCACTCAAAACGGAGGTTTAAAGCTTTTTGTATATAATTGTATAGTAGAGTTTACTCAAAATGGGGGTTTACAACTTTATGTATATTTTTGTATTAGAGTTTACTCAAAATGTGGGTTTACAACTTTTTGTATATAAATATAGTAGAGTTCATTCAAAACGTCGGTATTTTCTAAATAATTGTATAGTAGAGTTACTCAAAACTGGGATTTACAACTTTTTGTATATTATTGTATTATAGTTTACTCAAAACGGGGGTTAACAACTTTTTGTATATAATTATAGTAGAGTTCAGTCAAAACGAAGGTATACAATTTTTTGTATATAATTATAGTAGAGTTTACTCAAAACGGGGGTTTACAAATTTTTGTAAATAATTGTATAGTAGAGTTTACTCAAAATAGGGGTTTACAACTTTTTGTATATAATTGTATTAGAGTTTACTCAAAATGAGGGTTTTCAACTTTTTGTATATAATTGTATAGTAGAGTTTACTCAAATCTGGGGTTTACAACTTTTTGTACAATAAAACGGGGATGTACAACTTTTTGTATATAATTGTATAGTAGAGTTTACTCAAAATGGGTGTTTACAACTTTTTGTATATAATTGTATAGTAGAGTTTACTAAAAACGGGGGTTTACAACTTTTTGTATATAATTATAGTCAAGTTCACACAAAACGGAGGTTTACAACTTTTTGTGTATAATTGTATAGTATAGTTCCCTCAAAACGGGGGGTTTACAACTTTTTGTCAATAATTGTATAGTAGAGTTTACTCAAAATAGGGGTTTACAACTTTTTGTATATTATTGTATTAGAGTTTACTGAAAATGGGGGTAACAAGTTTTTGTACATAATTATAGTAGAGTTCACTCAAAACGGAGGTTTACACCTTTTTGTATATAATTATAGTAGAGTTTACTCAAAACGGGGGTTTACAACTTTTTATATAATTGTATAGTATAGTTTACTCAAAACAGGGGTTTACAAATTTTAGTTCAATAAAACGGGGGTTTACAACTTTTTGTATATAATATGTATAGTAGAGTCTACTCAAAATAGGGGTTTAGAACTATTTGTATATTATTGTACTCAAAACGGGGGTTTACAACTTTTTGTATATAATTATAGTAGAGTTTACACAAAACGGAGGTTTACAACTTTTTGTATATAATTGTATAGTAGAGTTTACTCAAAACGGGGGTTTACAACTTTTTGTAAATAATTTTATAGTAGCGTTTACTTAAAACGGGGGTTTACAACTTTATGTATATAATTGGATAGTAGAGTTTACTCAATACGGGTGTTTACAACTTTTTGTATATAATTGTATAGTAGAGTTTACTCAAAACGGGGGATTACAACTTTTTGTATATTATTGTATTAGAGTTTTCTCAAAACGGGAGTTTACAACTTTTTGTATATAATTGTATAGTAGAGTTTTCTCAAAACGGGGATTTACAACTTTTCGTACAATTAAAAGGGGTTCTACAAGTTTTTGTATATAATTGTATAGTAGAGTTTACTCAAAACGGGGGTTTACAACTTTTTGTATATAATTGTATAGTAGAGTTTACTCAAAACGGGGTTTTATAACTTTTTGTATATTATTGTATTAGAGTTCACTCAAAACGAGGGTTTACAACTTTTTGTATAGTAGAGTTTCCTCAAAACGGGGGTTTACAACTTTTTGTAAATAATTGTATAATAGAGTTTACTCAAAACGGGGGTTTACAACATTTTGTATATTATTGTATTAGAGTTTACTCAAAATGGGGGTTAACAACTTTTTGTATATAATTATAGTAGAGTTCACTCAAAACGGAGGTTTACACCTTTTTGTATATAATTATAGTAGAGTTTACTCGAAACGGGGTTTACAACTTTTTGTTTACAATTGTATAGTAGAGTTTACTCAAAACGGGGTTTAAAACTTTTTGTACAACAAAATGAGGGTTTACAACTTTTTGTATATAATTGTATAGTAGAGTTTACTCAAAACGGGGGTTTACAACATTTTGTATATTATTGTACTCAAAATGGGGGTTTACAACTTTTTGTATATAATTATAGTGGAGTTTACTCAAAACGGAGGTTTACAACTTTTTGTATATAATTGTATAGTAGAGTTTACTCAAAACAGGGGTTTACAATTTTTTGTATATAATTGTATAGTAGAGTTTACTCAAAACGGGGTTTTATAACTTTTTGTATATTATTGTATTAGAGTTCACTCAAAACGAGGGTTTACAACTTTTTGTATAGTAGAGTTTCCTCAAAACGGGGGTTTACAACTTTTTGTAAATAATTGTATAATAGAGTTTACTCAAAATGGGGGTTTACAACATTTTGTATATTATTGTATTAGAGTTTACTCAAAATGGGGGTTAACAACTTTTTGTATATAATTATAGTAGAGTTCACTCAAAACGGAGGTTTACACCTTTTTGTATATAATTATAGTAGAGTTTACTCGAAACGGGGGTTTACAACTTTTTGTTTACAATTGTATAGTAGAGTTTACTCAAAACGGGGGTTTACAACTTTTTGTACAACAAAATGAGGGTTTACAACTTTTTGTATATAATTGTATAGTAGAGTTTACTCAAAACGGGGGTTTACAACATTTTGTATATTATTGTACTCAAAATGGGGGTTTACAACTTTTTGTATATAATTATAGTGGAGTTTACTCAAAACGGAGGTTTACAACTTTTTGTATATAATTGTATAGTAGAGTTTACTCAAAACAGGGGTTTACAATTTTTTTTATATAATTGTATAGTAGAGTTTACTCAAAATCGAAGGTTTACAACTTTCTGTATACAATTGTATATTAGTGTTTACTCAAAACGGGGGTTTACAACTTCTTGTATATTATTGTATTAGAGTTTACTCAAAACGGGGGTTTACAACATTTTGTATACTATTGTATTAGAGTTTTCTCAAAACGGAGGTTTACAACTTTTTGTATATAATTTTAGTAAAGTTTACTCAAAACGGGGGTTTACAACTTTTTGTAAATAATTTTATTGTAGAGTTTACTTAAAACGGGAGTTTACAACTTTTTGTATATAATTGTATAATAGAGTTTGCTCAAAACGGGGGTTTACAACATTTTTTTTAAATAATTGTATAGTAGAGTTTACTCAAAACGGGGGTTTACAATAAATAATTGTATAGTAGAGTTTACTCGAAACAGGGGGTTTACAACTTTTTGTAAATAATTGTATTGTTTAGTTTACTCAAAACGGGGGTTTACAATATTTTGTATATTGTTGTATTAGAGTTTACTCAAAACGGGGGTTTACAACTTTTTGTATATAATTGTATAGTAAGTTTACACAAAATGGGGGTTTACAAATTTTTGTACAATAAAACGGGGGTTTACAACTTTTTGTTTATAATTGTATAGTAGAGTTTACTCAGAATGGGGGTTTACAACTTTTTGTATATTATTGTAATAGAGTTCGCTCAAAACGGGGGTTTACAACTTTTTGTATATAATTATAGTAGAGTTCACTCAAAACGGAGGTTTACAACTTTTTGTATATAATTATAGTAAAGTTTACTCAGAACGGGGGTTTACAACTTTTTGTATATTATTGTATTAGGGTTTACTCAAAACGGGGGTTTAGAACTTTTTGTATATATTTATAGTAGAGTTCACTCAAAACGGAGGTATTTTCTGAATAATTGTATTGTAGAGTTTACTCGAAACGGGGATTTACAACTTTTTGTATGTTATTGTATTAGAGTTTACTCAAAACGAGGGTTACCAACTTTTTGTATATAATTATAGTAGAGTTCACTCAAACGGAGGTTTACAACTTTTTGTATATAATTATAGTAGAGTTTACTCAAAACGGGGGTTTACAACTTTTTGTAAATAATTGTACAGTAGAGTTTACTCAAAACGAGGGTTTACAACTTTTTGTATATTATTGTATTAGAGTTAATTCAAAATGGGGGTTTACAACTTTTTGTATATAATTGTATAGTAGAGTTTACTCAAAACGGGGGTTTACAACTCTTTGTATATTATTGTATTAGAGTTTACTCAAAACAGGGGTTTACAACTTTTTGTACAAAATTATAGTAGAGTTCACTAAAAACGGAGGTTTACAACTTTTTGAATATAATTGTAAAGTAGAGTTTCCTCAAAATGGGGGTTTACAACTTTTTGTAAATAATTGTAAGGTAGAGTTTACTCAAAACGGGGGTTTACAACTTTTTATTTTATTATTGTATTAGAGTTTACTCAAAATAGGGGTTAACAACTTTTTGTATATAATTATAGTAGAGTTCACTCAAAACAGAGGTTTACACCTTTTTGTATATAATTATAGTAGAGTTTACTCAAAACGGGGGTTTACAACTTTTTGTATACAATAGTACAGTAGAATTTACTCAAAACGGGGGTTTACAACTTTTTGTATATAATTATAGTAGGGTTTACTCAAAATGGGGGTTTACAACTTTTGGTATATTATTGTATTAGAGTTTACTCAAAACGGGGGTTTACAACCTTTTGTATATAATTATAGTAGAGTTCACTCAAAACGGAGGTTTACAATGTTTTGTATATAATTATAGTAAATTTTAATCAAAACGGGGGTTTACAACTTTTTGTAAATAATTTTATAGTAGAGGTATTCAAAACGGGGGTTTACAACTTTTTGTATATAATTGTATAGTAGAGTTTACTCAAAACAGGGGGTTTACAACTTTTTGTATATAATTGTATAGTAGAGTTTACTCAAAATAGAGGTTTACAACTTTTTGTATATTATTGTATTAGGGTTAATCAAAACGGGGGTTTACAACTTTTTATATATAATTATAGTAGAGTTCACACAAAACGAAGGTATTTTCTAAATAATTGTATAGTAGAGTTTACTCAAAATGGGGATTTACAACTTTTTGTATATTATTGTATTAGAGTTTACTCAAAACTAGTGTTAACAAGTTTTTGTATATAATTATAGTAGAGTTCAGTCAAAACGGATGTTTACAATTTTTGTATATAATTATAGTAGAGTTTACTCAAAATAGGGGTTTACAACTTTTTGTAAATAATTGTATAGTAGAGTTTACTCAAAACGAGGGTTTACAACTTTTTGTATATTATTGTATTAGAGTTTATTCAAAATAGGGGTTTACAACTTTTTGTATATAATTGTATTATAGCGTTTACTCAAAACGGGGGTTTATAACTTTTTGTATATTATTGTATTAGAGTTTACTCAAAACGGGGGTTTACAACTTTTTGTGTATAATTATAATAGAGTTCACTAAAAACGGACGTTTACAACTTTTTATATATAATTGTATAGTAGAGTTTCCTCAAAATGGGGGTTTACAACTTTTTGTAAATAATTGTATAGTAGAGTTTACTCAAAACGGGTGTTTACAACTTTTTGTATACTATTTTATTAGATGTTACTCAAAAGGAGGGTTAACAACTTTTTGTATATAATTATAGTAGAGTTCACTCAAAACGGAGGATATATATTTATAGTAGAGTTTACTCAAAATGGGAGTTTACAACTTTTTGTATATAATTGTATAGTAGAGTTTACTCAAAACGGTGGCTTACAACTTTTTGTACAATAAAACGGGGGTTTACAACTTTTTGTATATAATTGTATAGTAGAGTTTACTAAAAACGGGGGTTTACAACTTTTTGTATATTATTGTACTCAAAACTGAGGTTTAAAACTTTTTGTATATAATTGTAGTAGAGTTCACTCAAAACGGGGGTTTACAACTTTTTGTATATAATTGTACAGTAGAGTTTACTCAAAACATGGATTTACAACTTTTTGTATATTATTGTTCTATAGTTCACACAAATCGGGGGTTTAGAATTTTTTGTATATAATTATCATAGTGTTTACTCAAAACGGGGGTTTACAACTTTTTGTATATTATTGTATTAGAGTTTACTCAAAACGGGGGTTTACAACTTTTTGTATACTATTGTATTAGAGTTTACTCAAAACGGAGGTTTACAACTTTTTGTATATAATTATAGTAAAGTTTACAAATTTTTGTAAATAATTTTATAGTAGAGTTTACTCAAAATAGTGTTTTACAACTTTTTGTATATATTGTATAGTAGAGTTTACTCAAAATAGGGGTTTACAACTTTTTGTACAATAAAACGGGGGTTTTCAACTTTTTGTATATAATTATAAAGTAGAGTTTACTCAAAACAAGGGTTTACAACTTATTATATATTATTGTATTAAAGTTCACTCAAAACGGGGGTTTACAACTTTTTGTTTATAATTGTACTAAAGTTTACTCAAAACGGGGGTTTATAACTTATTGTAAATAAATGTATAGTAGAGTTTACTCAAAATGGGGGTTTACAACATTTTATAAATACTTGTATTATAGATTTTACTCAAAACGGGGGTTTACAACTTTTCGTATATTATTGTATTAAAGTTTACTCAAAACGAGGGTTTACAACTTTTCGTATATAATTGTATAGTAGAGTTTACTCAAAACGGGGGTTTACAACTTTTTGTATACTATTGTATTAGAGTTTACTAAAAACGAGGGTTTACAACTTTTTGTATATAATTATGGTAGAGTTTACTCAAAATGAGGGTTTACAACTTTTTGTAAATAATTGTATAGTAGAGTTTACTCAAAACAGGGGTTTACAACTTTTTGTATATTATTGTAGTAGAGTTTACTCAAAACGTGGGTTTACAAATTTTCGTATATAATTGTATAGTAGAGTTTACTCAAATTGGGGGTTTACAACTTTTTGTATATAATTATACTAGAGTTCACTCAAAACAGAGTTTTATAACTTTTTGTAAATAATTGTATAGTTGAGTTTACTCTAAATAGGGGTTTAAAACTTTTTCTATATTATTTTATTAGAGTTTACTCAAAACTGGGGCTAACAATTTTTTGTATATAATTATTATAGAGTTCACTCAAAACGGAGGTTTAAAGCTTTTTGTATATAATTGTATAGTAGAGTTTACTCAAAATGGGGGTTTACACTTTATGTATATTTTTGTATTAAAGGTTACTCAAAATGGGAGTTTACAACTTTTTGTATATAAATAAAGTAGAGTTCATTCAAAACGTCGGTATTTTCTAAATAATTGTATAGTAGAGTTACTCAAAACTGGGATTTACAACTTTTTGTATATTATGGTATTATAGTTTACTCAAAACGGGGGTTAACAACTTTTTGTATATAATTATAGTAGAGTTCAGTCAAAACGAAGGTATACAACTTTTTGTATATAATTATAGTAGAGTTTACTCAAAACAGGGGTTTACAAATTTTTGTAAATAATTGTATAGTAGAGTTTACTCAAAATGAGGGTTTACAACTTTTTGTATATAATTGTATAGTAGAGTTTACTCAAATCTGGGGATTACAACTTTTTGTACAATAAAACGGGGATGTACAACTTTTTGTATATAATTGTATAGTAGAGTTTACTCAAAATGGGTTTTTACAACTTTTTGTATATAATTGTATAGTAGAGTTTACTCAAAACGGGGGTTTACAACTTTTTGTATATAATTATAGTCAAGTTCACACAAAACGGAGGTTTACAACTTTTTGTATATAATTGTATAGTATAGTTCCCTCAAAACGAGGAGTTTACAACTTTTTGTCAATAATTGTATAGTAGAGTTTACTCAAAATGGGGGTTTACAACTTTTTGTATATTATTGTATTAGAGTTTACTCAAAATGGGGGTAACAAGTTTTTGTATATAATTATAGTAGAGTTCACTCAAAACGGAGGTTTACACCTTTTTGTATATAATTATAGTAGAGTTTACTCAAAACGGGGGTTTACAACTTTTTATATAATTGTATAGTATAGTTTACTCAAAACAGGGGTTTACAAATTTTAGTTCAATAAAACGGGGGTTTACAACTTTTTGTATATAATATGTATAGTAGAGTCT
Source organism: Gentiana straminea (assembly GCA_036785695.1). Taxonomy (NCBI): domain Eukaryota; kingdom Viridiplantae; phylum Streptophyta; class Magnoliopsida; order Gentianales; family Gentianaceae; genus Gentiana; species Gentiana straminea. Next base: position 81,803 of record JAVUPR010000381.1, read on the forward strand.
ACTCAAAATAGGGGTTTACAACTATTTGTATATTATTGTACTCAAAATGGGGGTTTACAACTTTTTGTATATAATTATAGTAGAGTTTACTCAAAATAGAGGTTTACAACTTTTTGTATATAATTGTATAGTAGAGTTTACTCAAAACGGGGGTTTACAACTTTTTGTAAATATTTTATAGTAGCGTTTACTTAAAACGGGGGTTTACAACTTTTTGTATATAATTGGATAGTAGAATTTACTCAAAACGGGGGTTTACAACTTTTTGTATATACTTGTATAGTAGAGTTTACTCAAAACGGGGGATTACAACTTTTTGTATATTATTGTATTAGAGTTTACTTAAAACGGGAGATTACAACTTTTTGTATATAATTGTATAGTAGAGTTTTCTCAAAACGGGGATTTACAACTTTTCGTACAATTAAAAGGGATTCTAAAAGTTTTTGTATATAATTGTATAGTAGAGTTTACTCAAAACGGGGGTTTACAACTTTTTGTATATAATTGTATAGTAGAGTTTACTCAAAACGGGGTTTTATAACTTTTTGTATATTATTGTATTAGAGTTCACTCAAAACGAGGGTTTACAACTTTTTGTATAGTAGAGTTTCCTCAAAATGAGGGTTTACAACTTTTTGAAAATAATTGTATAATAGAGTTTACTCAAAACGGGGGTTTACAACATTTTGTATATTATTGTATTAGAGTTTACTCGAAATGGAGGTTAACAACTTTTTGTATAGAATTATAGTAGAGTTCACTCAAAACGGAGGTTTACACCTTTTTGTATATAATTATAGTAGAGTTTACTCGAAACGGGGGTTTACAAATTTTTGTTTACAATTGTATAGTAGAGTTTACTCAAAAAAAGGGGGTTTACAACTTTTTGTAAAACAAAATGAGGGTTTACAACTTTTTGTATATAATTGTATAGTAGAGTTTACTCAAAACGGGGGTTTACAACATTTTGTATATTATTGTACTCAAAATAGGGGTTTACAACTTTTTGTATATAATTATAGTGGAGTTTACTCAAAACGGAGGTTTACAACTTTTTGTATGTAATTGTATAGTAGAGTTTACTCAAAACAGGGGTTTACAATTTTTTGTATATAATTGTATAGTAGAGTTTACTCAAAATCGAAGGTTTACAACTTTCTGTAAACAATTGTATATTAGTGTTTACTCAAAACGGGGGTTTACAACTTTTTGTAAATTATTGTATTAGAGTTTACTCAAAACGGGGGTTTACAACATTTTGTATACTATTGTATTAGAGTTTTCTCAAAACGGAGGTTTACAACTTTTTGTATATAATTTTAGTAAAGTTCACTCAAAACGGGGGTTTACAACTTTTTGTAAATAATTTTATAGTAGAGTTTACTTAAAACGGGAGTTTACAACTTTTTGTATATAATTGCATAATAGAGTTTGCTCAAAACGGGGGTTTACAACTTTTCGTATATTATTGTATTAGAGTTCACTCAAAACGGGGGTTGTTTTGTATATAATTATAGTAGAATTTACTCAAAATAGGGGTTTACAACTTTTTGTAAAAAATTGTATTGTAGATTTTACTCAAAACAGGGGTTTACAACATTTATTTAAATAATTGTATAGTAGAGTTTACTCAAAACGGAGGTTTACAACTTTTTGTATATAATTGTATTGTAGATTTTACTCAAAACGGTGGTTTACAACTTTTTGTATATAATCGTATAGTAAAGTTTACTCAAAACGGGGGTTTACAACTTTTTGTATATTATTGTTTTAGAGTTTACTAAAGACGAGGGTTTACAACTTTTTGTATATAATTTATAGTAGAGTTTACTCAAAACGGGGGTTTACAACTTTTTGTATATTATTTTATTTGTGTTTACTCAAAATGGGGGTTTACAACTTTTTGTATATAATTGTGTAGTAGAGTTTACTCAAAACGGGGTTTTACAACTTTTTGTATATATTGTATTGTAGAGTTTACTCAAAATAGGGGTTTACAAATTTTTGTACAATAAAACGGGGATTTTCAAATTTTTGTATATAATTGTAAAGTAGAGTTTACTCAAAACGGGGGTTTACAACGTTTTCTATATTATTGTATTAAAGTTCACTCAAAACGGGGGTTTTACAACTTTTTGTTTATAATTGTAGTAAATTTTACTCAAGACGGGGGTTTATAACTTATTGTAAATAATTGTATAGTATAGTTTACTCAAAACAGGGGTTTACAACTTTTTATAAATAATTGTATTGTAGATTTTACTCAAAACGGGGGTTTACAACTTTTCGTATATTATTGTATTAAAGTTTACTCAAAACGGGGGTTTACAACTTTTCGTATATAATTGTATAGTAGAGTTTACTCAAAACGGGAGTTTACAACTTTTTGTATATTATTGTATTAGAGTTTACTAAAAATGAGGGTTTACAACTTTTTGTATATAATTATAGTAGAGTTTAATAGGGGTTTACAACTTTTTGTAAATAATTGTATAGTAGAGTTTACTCAAAATGGGGGTTTACGACTTTTTATATATTATTGTAGTAGAGTTTACTTAAAACGGGGGTTTACAACTTTTTGTATATAATTGTATAGTAGAGTTTACTCAAAATGGGGGTTTACAACTTTTTGTATATAATTATACTAGAGTTCACTCAAAGCGGAGGTTTACAACTTTTTGTAAATAATTGTATAGTAGAGTTTACTCAAAATGGGGGTTTACAACTTTTTGTATATTATTGTATTAAAGTTTACTCAAAACGCGGGTTAACAAATTTTTGTATATAATTATTATAGAGTTCACTCAAAACGGAGGTTTACAACTTTTTGTATATAATTATAGTAGAGTTCACATAAAACGAAGGTATTTTCTAAATAATTGTATAGTAGAGTTTACTCAAAATGGGGATTTACAACATTTTGTATATTATTGTATTAGAGTTTACTCAAAACTAGGGTTAACAAGTTTTTGTATATAATTATAGTAGAGTTCACTCAAAGCGGTGGTTTACAACTTTTTGTATATAATTATAGTAGAGTTTACTCAAAATAGGGGTTTACAACTTTTTGTAAATAATTGTATAGTAGAGTTTACTCAAAACGAGGGTTTACAACTTTTTGTATATTATTGTATTAGAGTTTATTCAAAACAGGGGTTTACAACTTTTTGTATATAATTGTATTATAGCGTTTACTCAAAACGGGGGTTTATAACTTTTTGTATATTATTGTATTAGAGTTTACTCAAAACGGGGGTTTACAACTTTTTGTGTATAATTATAATAGAGTTCACTAAAAACGGAGGTTTACAACTTTTTGTATATAATTGTATAGTAGAGTTTCCTCCAAACGGGGGTTTACAACTTTTTGTAAATAATTGTATAGTAGAGTTACTCAAAATGGGTGTATACAACTTTTTGTATACTATTTTATTAGAGGTTACTCAAAAGGAAGGTTAACAACTTTTTGTATATAATTATAGTAGAGTTCACTCAAAACGGAGGATATATATTTATAGTAGAGTTTACTCAAAATGGGAGTTTACAACTTTTAGTATATAATTGTATAGTAGAGTTTACTCAAAACGGTGGTTTACAACTTTTTGTACAATAAAACGGGGGTTTACAACTTTTTGTATATAATTGTATAGTAGAGTTTACTAAAAACGGGAGTTTACAACTTTTTGTATATTATTGTACTCAAAACTGAGGTTTAAAACTTTTTGTATATAATTGTAGTAGAGTTCACTCAAAACGGGGGTTTACAACTTTTTGTATATAATTGTACAGTAGAGTTTACTCAAAACCGGGATTTACAACTTTTTGTATATTATTGTTCTATAGTTCACACAAATCGGGGGTTTAGAATTTTTTGTATATAATTATCATAGTGTTTACTCAAAACGGGGGTTTACAACTTTTTGTATATTATTGTATTAGAGTTAACTCAAAACGGAGGTTTACAACTTTTTGTATACTATTGTATTAGAGTTAACTCAAAACGGAGGTTTACAACTTTTTGTATATAATTATAGTAATGTTTACAAATTTTTGTAAATAATTTTATAGTAGAGTTTACTCAAAACGGGGTTTTACAACTTTTTGTATATATGGTATAGTAGAGTTTACTCAAAATAGGGGTTTACAACTTCTTGTACAATAAAACGGGGGTTTTCAACTTTTTTTTATATAATTATAAAGTAGAGTTTACTCAAAACAAGGGTTTACAACTTATTCTATATTATTGTATTAAAGTTCACTCAAAACGGGGGTTTACAACTTTTTGTTTATAATTGTACTAAAGTTTACTCAAAACGGGGGTTTATAACATATTGTAAATAAATGTATAGTAGAGTTTACTCAAAATGGGGGTTTACAACATTTTATAAATAATTGTATTATAGATTTTACTCAAAACGGGGGTTTACAACTTTTCGTATATTATTGTATTAAAGTTTACTCAAAACGAGGGTTTACAACTTTTCGTATATAATTGTATAGTAGAGTTTACTCAAAACGGGGGTTTACAACTTTTTGTATACTATTGTATTAGAGTTTACTAAAAACGAGGGTTTACAACTTTTTGTATATAATTATAGTAGAGTTTACTCAAAATGAGGGTTTAAAACTTTTTGTAAATAATTGTATAGTAGAGTTTACTCAAAACAGGGGTTTACAACTTTTTGTATATTATTGTAGTAGAGTTTACTCAAAACGGGGGTTTACAAATTTTTGTATATAATTGTATAGTACAGTTTACTCAAATTGGGGGTTTCCAACTTTTTGTATATAATTATTCTAGAGTTCACTCAAAACAGAGTTTTATAACTTTTTGTAAATAATTGTATAGTTGAGTTTACTCTAAATAGGGGTTTACAACTTTTTCTATATTATTGTATTAGAGTTTACTCAAAACGAGGGCTAACAAATTTTTGTATATAATTATTATAGAGTTCACTCAAAACGGAGGTTTAAAGCTTTTTGTATATAATTGTATAGTAGAGTTTACTCAAAATGGGGGTTTACAACTTTATGTATATTTTTGTATTAGAGTTTACTCAAAATGTGGGTTTACAACTTTTTGTATATAAATATAGTAGAGTTCATTCAAAACGTCGGTATTTTCTAAATAATTGTATAGTAGAGTTACTCAAAACTGGGATTTACAACTTTTTGTATATTATTGTATTATAGTTTACTCAAAACATGGGTTAACAACTTTTTGTATATAATTATAGTAGAGTTCACTCAAAACGAAGGTACACAACTTTTTGTATATAATTATAGTAGAGTTTACACAAAACGGGGGTTTACAAATTTTTGTAATTAATGGTATAGTAGAGTTTACTCAAAATAGGGGTTTACAACTTTTTGTATATAATTGTATTAGAGTTTACTCAAAATGAGGGTTTACAACTATTTGTACAATAAAACGGGGATGTACAACTTTTTGTTTATAATTGTATAGTAGAGTTTACTCAAAATGGGTGTTTACAACTTTTTGTATATAATTGTATAGTAGAGTTTACTCAAAACGGGGGTTTACAACTTTTTGTATATAATTATAGTCAAGTTCACACAAAACGGAGGTTTACAACTTTTTGTATATAATTGTATAGTATAGTTCCCTCAAAACGGGGGGTTTACGACTTTTTGTCAATAATTGTATAGTAGAGTTTACTCAAAATGGGGGTTTACAACTTTTTTGTATATTATTGTATTAGAGTTTACTCAAAATAGGGGTAACAAGTTTTTGTATATAATTATAGTAGAGTTCACTCAAAACGGAGGTTTACACCTTTTTGTATATAATTATAGTAGAGTTTACTCAAAACGGGGGTTTACAACTTTTTATATATAATTGTATAGTATAGTTTACTCAAAACAGGGGTTTACAAATTTTAGTTCAATAAAACGGGGGTTTACAACTTTTTGTATATAATTTGTATAGTAGAGTCTACTCAAAATAGGGGCTTACAACTATTTGTATATTATTGTACTCAAAACGGGGGTTTACAACTTTTTGTATATAATTATAGTAGAGTTTACTCAAAACGGAGGTTTACAACTTTTTGTATATAATTGTATAGTAGAGTTTACTCAAAACGGGGGTTTACAACTTTTTGTAAATAATTTTATAGTAGCGTTTACTTAAAACGGGGGTTTACAACTTTTTGTATATAATTGGATAGTAGAGTTTACTCAAAACGGGTGTTTACAACTTTTTGTATATAATTATATAGTAGAGTTTACTCAAAACGGGGGATTACAACTTTTTGTATATTATTGTATTAGAGTTTACTCAAAACGGGGGTTTACAACTATTTGTATATAATTGTATAGTAGAGTTTTCTCAAAACAGGGATTTACAACTTTTTCGTACAATTAAAAGGGGTTCTACAACCTTTTTTATATAATTATATAGTAGAGTTTACTTAAAACGGGGGTTTACAACTTTTTGTATATAATTGTATAGTAGAGTTTACTCAAAACGGGGTTTTATAACTTTTTGTATATTATTGTATTAGAGTTCACTCAAAACGAGGGTTTACAACTTTTTGTATAGTAGAGTTTCCTCAAAACGGGGGTTTACAACTTTTTGTAAATAATTGTATAATAGAGTTTACTCAAAATGGGGGTTTACAACATTTTGTATATTATTGTATTAGAGTTTACTCAAAATGGGGGTTAACAACTTTTTGTACATAATTATAGTAGTGTTCACTCAAAACGGAGGTTTACACCTTTTTGTATATAATTATAGTAGAGTTTACTCGAAACGGGGGTTTACAACTTTTTGTTTACAATTGTATAGTAGAGTTTACTCAAAACGGGGGTTTACAACTTTTTGTACAACAAAATGAGGGTTTACAACTTTTTGTATATAATTGTATAATAGAGATTACTCAAAACGGGGGTTTACAACATTTTGTATATTATTGTACTCAAAATGGGGGTTTACAACTTTTTGTATATAATTATAGTGGAGTTTACTCAAAACGGAGGTTTACAACTTTTTGTATATAATTGTATAGTAGAGTTTACTCAAAACGGGGGTTTACAATTTTTTGTATATAATTGTATAGTAGAGTTTACTCAAAATCGGAGGTTTACAACTTTTTGTATACAATTGTATATTAGTGTTTACTCAAAACGGGGGTTTACAACTTTTTGTATATTATTGTATTAGAGTTTACTCATAACGGGGGTTTACAACATTTTGTGTACTATTGTATTAGAGTTTTCTCAAAACGGAGGTTTACAACTTTTTGTATATAATTTTAGTAAAGTTTACTCAAAACGGGGGTTTACAACTTTTTGTAAATAATTTTATAGTAGAGTTTAATTAAAAAGAGAGTTTACAACTTTTTGTATATAATTGTATAATAGAGTTTGCTCAAAACGGGGGTTTACAACTTTTCTTATATTATTGTATTAGAGTTCACTCAAAACGGGGGTTGTTTTGTATATAATTATAGTAGAATTTACTCAAAACGGGGGTTTACAACTTTTTGTAAATAATTGTATTGTAGAGTTTACTCAAAACGGGGGTTTACAACATTTTTTAAATAATTGTATAGTAGAGTTTACTCAAAACGGTGGTTTACAACTTTTTGTATATTATTATATTAAAGTTTACTCAAAACGGAGGTTTACAACTTTTTGTATATAATTGTATTGTAGTGTTTACTCAAAATGGGGGTTTACAACTTTTTGTATATAATTGTGTAGTAGAGTTTACTCAAAACGGGGTTTTACAACTTTTTGTATATATTGTATTGTAGAGTTTACTCAAAATAGGCGTTTACAATTTTTTGTACAATAAAACGGGGATTTTCAAATTTTTGTATATAATTGTAAAGTAGAGTTTACTCAAAACGGGGGTTTACAACTTTTTCTATATTATTGTATTAAACTTCACTCAAAACAGGGGTTTTACAACTTTTTGTTTATAATTGTAGTAAAGTTTACTCAAGACGGGGGTTTATAACGTATTGTAAATAATTGTATAGTATAGTTTACTCAAAACGGGGGTTTACAACTTTTTATAAATAATTGTATTGTAGATTTTACTCAAAACGGGGGTTTACAACTTTTCGTATATTATTGTATTAAAGTATACTCAAAACGGGGGTTTACAACTTTTCGTATATAATTGTATAGTAGAGTTTACTCAAAACGGGAGTTTACAACTTTTTGTATATTATTGTATTAGAGTTTACTAAAAACGAGGGTTTACAACTTTTTGTATATAATTATAGTACATTTTAATAGGGGTTTACAACTTTTTGTAAATAATTGTATAGTAGAGTTTACTCAAAACGGGGGTTTACGACTTCTTGTATCTTATTGTAGTAGAGTTTACTTAAAACGGGGGTTTACAACTTTTTGTATATAATTGTATAGTAGAGTTTACTAAAAATGGGGGTTTACTACTTTTTGTATATAATTATACTAGAGTTCACTCAAAGCGGAGGTTTACAACTTTTTGTAAATAATTGTATAGTAGAGTTTACTCAAAATGGGGGTTACAACTTTTTGTATATTATTGTATTAGAGTTTACTCAAAACGCGGGTTAACAAATTTTTGTATATAATTATTATAGAGTTCACTCAAAACGGAGGTTTACAACTTTTTGTAAATAATTGTATAGTAGAGTTTACTGAAAATGGGGGTTTACAACTTTTTGTATATTATTGAATTAGAGTTCCCTCAAAATGGGTGTTTACATCTTTTTGTATATAATTATAGTAGAGTTTACTCAAAACGGGGGTTTACAACTTTTTGTATATTATTGTATTAGAGTTTACTCAAAACGGGAGTTTACAACTTTTTTTATATAATTGTATAGTAGAGTTTACTCAAAATTGGGGTTTACAACTTTATGTATATTTTTGTTTTAGAGTTTACTCAGAACGGGGGTTTACAACTTTTTGTATATAAATATAGTAGAGTTCACTCAAAACGGAGGTATTTTCTAAATAATTGTATAATAGAGTTTACTCAAAACTGGGATTTACAAAATTGTATAATAGAATATTGACTTCCATAATATAAATAAAAAATCAAATTTAACAATAACCCGGGATTTAATCCCATAGAGATGACAAGCCCCTCTCCTTTCAATTCAATGGATGAATTACCTCTCGATGGTTTTGAATCGAATCAATATCATGAATAACAATATCTGAATTCTGAAATGAATTCGTCGTCAAAAATGGAATAGTATAACATAGGAAGTTCGTTTAATCATACCGAATCCCAACTTAGATTCCTGATCTGAATTGAAAAGTTGTAAACCTCCGTTTTGAGTGAACTCTACTATAATTATATACAAAAACTTGTTAACCCTAGTTTTGAGTAAACTCTAATACAATAATATACAAAAAGTTGTAAATCCCCATTTTGAGTAAACTCTACTATACAATTATTTAGAAAATACCTTCGTTTTGTGTGAACTCTACTATAATTATATATAAAAAGTTGTAAACCCCCGTTTTGAGTAAACCCTAATACAATAATATACAAAAAGTTGTAAACCTCTATTTTGAGTAAACTCTACTATACAATTATATACAAAAAGTTGTAAACCCCTGTTTTGAGTAAAGTCTACTATACAATTATATACAAAAAGTTGTAAACCCCCGTTTTAAGTAAACTCTACTATAAAATTATTTACAAAAAGTTGTAAACCCCCGTTTTGATTAAAATTTACTATAATTATATACAAAACATTGTAAACCTCCGTTTTGAGTGAAATCTACTATAATTATATACAAAAGGTTGTAAACCCCCGTTTTGAGTAAACTCTAATACAATAATATACCAAAAGTTGTAAACCCCCATTTTGAGTAAACCCTACTATAATTATATACAAAAAGTTGTAAACCCCCGTTTTGAGTAAATTCTACTATACAATTGTATACAAAAAGTTGTAAACCCCCGTTTTGAGTAAACTCTACTATAATTATATACAAAAAGGTGTAAACCTCCGTTTTGAGTGAACTCTACTATAATTATATATAAAAAGTTGTTAACCCCTATTTTGAATAAACTCTAATACAATAATAATATAAAAAGTTGTAAACCCCCGTTTTGAGTAAACTCTACTATATAATTCTTTACAAAAAGTTGTAAACCCCCATTTTGAGGAAACTCTACTTTACAATTATATTCAAAAAGTTGTAAACCTCCGTTTTTAGTGAACTCTACTATAATTTTGTACAAAAAGTTGTAAACCCCTGTTTTGAGTAAACTCTAATACAATAATATACAAAGAGTTGTAAACCCCCGTTTTGAGTAAACTCTACAATACAATTATATACATAAAGTTGTAAACCCCCATTTTGAATAAATTCTAATACAATAATATACAAAAAGTTGTAAACCCTCGTTTTGAGTAAACTCTACTATACAATTATTTACAAAAAGTTGTAAACCCTCGTTTTGAGTAAACTCTACTATAATTATATACAAAAAGTTGTAAACCTCCGTTTGAGTGAACTCTACTATAATTATATACAAAAAGTTGGTAACCCTCGTTTTGAGTAAACTCTAATACAATAACATACAAAAAGTTGTAAATCCCCGTTTCGAGTAAACTCTACAATACAATTATTCAGAAAATACCTCCGTTTTGAGTGAACTCTACTATAAATATATACAAAAAGTTCTAAACCCCCGTTTTGAGTAAACCCTAATACAATAATATACAAAAAGTTGTAAACCCCCGTTCTGAGTAAACTTTACTATAATTATGTACAAAAAGTTGTAAACCTCCGTTTTGAGTGAACTCTACTATAATTATATACAAAAAGTTGTAAACCCCCGTTTTAAGCGAACTCTAATACAATAATATACAAAAAGTTGTAAACCCCCATTCTGGGTACACTCTACTATACAATTATAAACAAAAAGTTGTAAACCCCCGTTTTATTGTACAAAAATTTGTAAACCCCCATTTTGTGTAAACTTACTATACAATTATATACAAAAAGTTGTAAACCCCCGTTTTGAGTAAACTCTAATACAATAATATACAAAATATTGTAAACCCCCGTTTTGAGTAAACTAAACAATACAATTATTTACAAAAAGTTGTAAACCCCCTGTTTCGAGTAAACTCTACTATAATTATATACAAAAAGGTTTAAATCTCTATTTTGAGTAAACTCTAGTATAATTATATACAAAATGTTGTAAACCCCCGTTCTGAGTATTTATATACAAAAATCTGTAAACCCCCGTTTTATTGTACAAAAAGTTGTAAACCCCCATTTTGAGTAAACTATAATACAATAATATAGAAAAAGTTGTAAACCCCCGTTTCGAGTAAACTCTGCTATACAATTATTTACAAAAAGTTGTAAACACCCGTTTTAAGTAAACTCTGCTATAATTATATACAAAAAGTTTTAAACCCCCGTTTTGAGTGAACTCTACTATAATTATATACAAAAAGTTGTTAACCCACGTTTTCAATAAACTCTAATTCAATAATATACAAAAAGTTGTAAACCCCCGTTTTGAGTAAACTCTACTATATAATTATATACAAAACTTTGCAAACCACCGTTTTGAGTAAACTCTAATATAATTATCTACAAAAAGTTCTAAACCTCCGTTCTGAGTAAACTCTACTATATTTATATACAAAATGTTGTAAACCCACGTTTTGAGTAAACTCTAATACAATAATATACAAAAAGTTGTAAACCCCCGTTTTTAGTAAACTCTACTATACAATTATTTACAAAAAGTTGTAAATCCCCGTTTTGAGTGAACTCTACTATAATTATATACAAAAAGTTGTAAACCCCCGTTTAGAGTGAACTCTAATACAGTAATATACAAAAAGTTGTAAACCCCTGTTTTGAGTAAACTCTACTATACAATTATATACAAAAAGTTGTAAACGTTTTGAGTAAACTCTACTATACAATTATATACAAAAAGTTGTAAACGTTTTGAGTAAACTCTACTATACAATAATATACAAAAAGTTGTAAACCTCCGTTTTGAGTGAACTCTACTATAATTATATACAAAAAGTTCTAAACCCCCGTTTTGAGTGAACTCTAATACAATAATATACAAAAAGTTGTAAACCCCCATTTTGAGTAAACTCTACTATACAAATATATGCAAAAAGTTGTAAACCCCTATTTTGAGTAAACTCTACTATAATTATATACAAAAATTTGTATACCTCCGTTTTGAGTGAACTCTACTATAATTATATACAAAAAGTTGTTAACCCCCGTTTTGAGTAAACTATAATACAATAATATATAAAAAGTTGTAAATCCCAGTTTTGAGTAAACTATACTATTCAATTGTTTAGAAAATACCTCCGTTTTGAATGAACTCTTCTATATTTATATACAAAAAGTTGTAAACCCCCGTTTTGGGTAAACTCTAATACAAAAATATATAAAAAGTTGTAAACCCTCATTTTGAGTAAACTCTTCTACACAATTATATACAAAAAGCTTTAAACCTCCGTTTTCGGTGAACTCTACTATAATTATATACAAAAATTTGTTAACCCCCGTTTTGAGTAAACTCTAATACAATAATATACAAAAAGTTGTAAACCCCCTTTTTGAGTAAACTCTACTATACCATTATTTACAAAAAGTTGTAAACCTCCGTTTTGAGTGAACTCTACTATAATTATATACAAAAAGTTGTAAACCCCCGTTTTGAGTAAACTCTACAATAGAATTATATACAAAAGTTGTAAACCCCCTTTTTGAGTAAATTCTAATACAATAATACACAAAAATTGTAAACCCCCATTTTGAGTAAACTCTACTATACAATTATTTACAAAAAGTTATAAACCCCCATTTTGTGTAAACTTACTATACAATTATATACAAAAAGTTGTAAACCCCCGTTTTGAGTAAACTCTAATACAATAATATACAAAAAGTTGTAAACCCCCGTTTTGAGTAAGCTAAACAATACAATTATTTACAAAAAGTTGTAAACCCCCGTTTCGAGTAAACTCTACTATAATTATATACAAAAAGTTGTAAATCTCTATTTTGAGTAAACTCTACTATAATTATATACAAAAAGTTGTAAACCCTCATTTTTAGTGAACTCTAATACAATAATATACAAAAAGTTGTAAACCCCTGTTTTGAGTATTTATATATAAAAAGTTGTAAACCCCCGTTTTTTTGTACAAAAAGTTGTAATCCTCCATTTTGAGTAAACTCTACAATACAATTATATACAAAAAGTGGTAAACCCCCATTTTGAGTAAACTCTAATACAATAATTTACAAAAAGTTGTAAACCCCCGTTTTGAGTAAACTGTACTATACAATTATTTACAAAAAGTTGTAAACCCCCGTTTTAAGTAAACTCTACTATAATTATATACAAATAGTTTTAAACCTCCGTTTTGAGTGAACTATACTATAATTGTATACAAAAAGTTGTTAACCAACGTTTTGAGTAAACTCTAATACAATAATATACAAAAAGTTGTAAACCCCCGTTTTGAGTAAACTCTTCTATACAATTATATACAAAACTTTGCAAACCACCGTTTTGAGTAAACTCTACTATAATTATATACAAAAAGTTCTAAACCTCCGTTCTGAGTGAAATCTACTATAATTATATACACAATGTTGTAAACCCCTGTTTTGAGTAAACTTTAATACAATAATATACAAAAAGTTGTAAATCCCCGTTTTCAGTAAACTCTACTATACAATTATTTACAAAAAGTTTTAAACCCCCGTTTTGAGTGAAATCTACTATAATTATATACAAAAAGTTGTAAACCCCCGTTTAGAGTGAACTCTAATACAATAATATACAAAAATTTGTAAACCCCCGTTTTGAGTAAACTCTACTATACAATTATATATAAAAAGTTGTAAACCCCCGTTTTACGTAAACTCTACTATACAATAATATACAAAAAGTTGTAAACCTCCGTTTTGAGTGAACTCTACTATAATTATATAGAAAAAGTTGTAAACCCCCGTTTTGAGTGAACTCTAATACAATAATATACAAAAAGTTGTAAACCCCCATTTTGAGTAAACTCTACTATACAATTATATGCAAAAAGTTGTAAACCCCTGTTTTGAGTAAACTCGACTATAATTATATACAAAAGTTGTATACCTCCGTTTTGAGTGAACTCTACTATAATTATATACAAAAAGTTGTTAAGCCCCGTTTTGAGTAAACTATAATACAATAATATATAAAAAGTTGTAAATCCTAGTTTTGAGTAAACTCTACTATTCAATTATTTAGAAAATACCTCCATTTTGAGTGAACTCTACTATATTTATATACAAAAAGTCATAAACCCCCGTTTTGGGTAAACTCTTATACAAAAATATATAAAAAGTTATAAACCCTCATTTTGAGTAAACTCTACTACACAATTATATACAAAAAGCTTTAAACCTCCGTTTTCAGTGAACTCTACTATAATTATATACAAAAATTTGTTAACCCCCGTTTTGAGTAAACTCTAATACAATAATATACAAAATGTGGTAAACCCCCGTTTTGAGTAAACTCTACTAGACAAATTATTTACAGAAAGTTGTAAACCCCCGTTTTAAGTAAACTCTACTATAATTATATACAAATAGTTTTAAACCTACGTTTTGAGTGAACTCTACTATAATTGTATACAAAAAGTTGTTAACCCACGTTTTGAGTAAACTCTAATACAATAATATACAAAAAGTTGTAAACCCCCGTTTTGAGTAAACTCTTCTATACAATTATATACAAAACTTTGCAAACCACCGTTTTGAGTAAACTCTACTATAATTATTTACAAAAAGTTCTAAACCTCCGTTCTGAGTGAAATCTACTATAATTATATACACAATGTTGTCAACCCCCGTTTTGAGTAAACTCTAATACAATAATATACAAAAAGTTGTAAATCCCCGTTTTTAGTAAACTCTACTATACAATTATTTACAAAAAGTTTCAAACCCCCGTTTTGAGTGAACTCTACTATAATTATATACAAAAAGTTGTAAACCCCCGTTTAGAGTGAAATCTAATACAATAATATACAAAAAGTTGTAAACCCCTGTTTTGAGTAAACTCTACTATACAATTACATACAAAAAGTTGTTAACCCCCGTTTTGAGTAAACTCTACTATACAATAATATACAAAAAGTTGTAAACCTCCATTTTGAGTGAACTCTACTATAATTATATACAAAAAGTTGTAAACCCCCGTTTTGAGTGAACTCTAATACAATAATATACAAAAAGTTGTAAACCCCCATTTTGAGTGAACTCTACTATACAATTATATGCAAAAATTTGTAAACCCCTGTTTTGAGTAAACTCTACTATAATTATATACAAAAAGTTGTATACCTCCGTTTTGAGTGAACTCTACTATAATTATATACAAAAAGTTGTTAACCCCCGTTTTGAGTAAACTATAATACAATAATATATAAAAAGTTGTAAATCCCAGTTTTGAGTAAACTCTACTATTCAATTATTTAGAAAATACCTCCATTTTGAGTGAACTCTACTATATTTATATACAAAAAGTTGTAAACCCCCGTTTTGGGTAAACTCTAATACAAAAATATATAAAAAGTTGTAAACCCTCATTTTGAGTTAACTCTACTACACAATTATGTACAAAAAGCTTTAAACCTCCGTTTTCAGTGAACTCTACTATAATTATGTACAAAAATTTGTTAACCCCCGTTTTGAGTAAACTCTAATACAATAATATACAAAAAGTTCTAAACCCCATTTTGAGTAAACTCTACTATACAATTATTTACAAAAAGTTGTAAACCTCCGTTTTGAGTGAACTCTACTATAATTATATACAAAAAGTTGTAAACCCCCGTTTTGAGTAAACTCTACTATAGTATTATATACAAAAAGTTGTAAACCCCCTTTTTGAGTAAACTCTAATACAATAATATACAAAAAGTTGTAAACCCCCATTTTGAGTAAACTCTACTATACAATTATTTACAAAAAGTTATAAACCCCCATTTTGTGTAAACTTACCATACAATTATATACAAAAAGTTGTAAACCCCCGTTTTGAGTAAACTTTAATACAATAATATACAAAAAGTTGTAAACCCCCGTTTTGAGTAAACTAAACAATACATTTATTTACAAAAAGTTGTAAACCCCCGTTTGGAGTAAACTCTACTATAATTATATACAAAAAGTTGTAAATCTCTATTTTGAGTAAACTCTACGATAATTATATACAAAAAGTTGTAAACCCATATTTTTAGTGAACTCTAATACAATAATATACAAAAAGTTGTAAACCCCCGTTTTGAGTATTTATATATAAAAAGTTGTAAACCCCCGTTTTATTGTACAAAAAGTTGTAATCCTTCATTTTGAGTAAACTCTACAATACAATTATATACAAAAAGTTGTAAACCCCCATTTTGAGTAAACTCTAAAACAATAATTTACAAAAAGTTGTAAACCCCCGTTTTGAGTAAACTCTACAATACAATTATTTACAAAAAGTTGTAAACCCCCGTTTTAAGTAAACTCTACTATAATTATATACAAAAAGTTTTAAACCTCCGTTTTGAGTGAACTCTACTATAATTATATACAAAAAGTTGTTAACCTACTTTTTGAGTAAACTATAATACAATAATATACAAAAAGTTGTAAACCCCCGTTTTGAGTAAACTCTACTATACAATTATATACAAAACTTTGCAAACCACCGTTTTGAGTAAACTCTACTATAATTATATACAAAAAGCTCTAAACCTCCGTTCTGAGTGAACTCTACTATAATTATATACAAAATGTTGTAAACCCCCGTTTTGAGTAAACTCGAACACAATAATATACAAAAAGTTGTAAATCCCCTTTTTAGTAAACTCTACTATACAATTATTTACAAAAAGTTGTAAACCCCGTTTTGAGTGAACTCTGCTATAATTATATACAAAAAGTTGTAAACCCCCGTTTAGAGTGAACTCTAATACAATAATATACAAAAAGTTGTAAACCCCTGTTTTGACTAAACTCTACTATACAATAATATACAAAAGTTTGTAAACCTCCGTTTTGAGTGAACTCTACTATAATTATATACAAAAAGTTGTAAACCCCCATTTTGAGTGAACTCTAATACAATAATATACAAAAAGTTGTAAACCCCCATTTTGAGTAAACTCTACTATACAATTTTATGCAAAAAGTTGTAAACCCCTGTTTTGAGTAAACTCTACTATAATTATATACAAAAAGTTGCATACCTCCGTTTTGAGTGAACTCTACTATAATTATATACAAAAAGTTGTTAACCCCCGTTTTGAGTAAACTGTAATACAAAAATATATAAAAAGTTTTAAATCCTAGTTTTGAGTAAACTCTACTATTAAATTATTTACAAAATACCTCCGTTTTGAGTGAACTCTAATATATTTATATACAAAAAGTTGTAAACCCCCGTTTTGGGTAAACTCTAATACCAAAATATATAAAAAGTTGTAAACCCTCATTTTGAGTAAACTCTACTACACAATTATATACAAAAAGCTTTAAACCTCCGTTTTCAGTGAACTCTACTATAATTATATACAAAAATTTGTTAACCCCCGTTTTGAGTAAACTCTAATACAATAATATACAAAAAGTTGTAAACCCCCGTTTTGAGTAAACTCTACTATACAACTACTTACAAAAATTTGTAAACCTCCGTTTTGAGTGAACTCTACTATA
Organism: Gentiana straminea; assembly: GCA_036785695.1. NCBI lineage: Eukaryota > Viridiplantae > Streptophyta > Magnoliopsida > Gentianales > Gentianaceae > Gentiana > Gentiana straminea. Next base: position 99,557 of record JAVUPR010000381.1, read on the forward strand.
ATTATATACAAAAAGTTGTAAACCCCCGTTTTGAGTAAACTCTACTATAGAATTATATACAAAAAGTTGTAACCCCCTTTTTGAGTAAACTCTAATACAATAATATACAAAAAGTTGTAAACCCCTATTTTGAGTAAACTCTATTATACAATTATTTACAAAAAGTTATAAACCCCCGTTTTGAGTAAACTCTACTACAATTATATACAAAAAGTTGTTGACCCCCGTTTTGAGAGAACTCTAATACAATAATATACAAAAATTTGTAAACCCCCGTTTTGAGTAAACTCTACTATACAATTATATACAAAAATTTGTAAACCCCCGTTTTATTGTACAAAAAGTTGTAAACCCCCATTTTGAGTACACTCTATTATACAATTATATACAAAAAGTTGTAAACCCCTATTTTGAATAAACTCTACTATACAATTACATACAAAAAGTTGTAAACCCCCGTTTTGAGTAAACTCTAATACAATAATATACAAAAATTTGTAAACCCCTGTTTTGAGTAAACTCTACTATACAATTTGGTTTGAGTAAACTCTACCATACAATTATTTACAAAAAGTTGTAAACCCCAATTTTGAGTAAACTCTACTATACTTATATACAAAAAGTTGTAAACCCTCGTTTTTAGTAAACTCTAATACAATAATATACAAAAAGTTGTAAACCCTTGTTTTGAGTAAACTCTACTATACAATTATTTAGAAAAATTTGTAAACCCCCGTTTTGAGTAAACTCTACTATACAATTATATACAAAAAGTTGTATACTCCCGTTTTATTGTACAAAAAGTTGTAAACCCCCGTTTTGAGTTCACTCTACTATACAATTATATACAAAAAGTTGTAAACCCCCATTTTGAGTAAACTCTACTATACAATTATATACAAAAAGTTGTAAACCCCTGTTTTGAGTAAACTTTAATACAATAATATACAAAAAGTTGTAAACCCTCGATTTGAGTAAACTGTACTATACAATTATTTACAAAAAGTAGTAAACCCCCGTTTTGAGTAAACTCTACAATACAATTATTTACAAAAAGTGGTAACCCCCATTTTGAGTAAACTCTACTATAATTATATACTAAACAACCCCCGTTTTGAGTGAACTCTAATACAATAATATACAAAAAGTTGTAAACCCCCGTTTTAAGTAAGCTCTACCATACAATTATATACAAAAAGTTGTAAACCCCCGTTTTGAGTAAACTCTACTATGCAATTATATACAAAAAGTTGTATACTCGCATTTTATTGTACAAAAAGTTGTAAACCCCCGTTTTGAGTTCACTCTACTATACAATTATATACAAAAAGTTGTAAACCCCTATTTTGAGTAAACTCTACTATACAATTATATACAAAAAAGTTGTAAACCCCTGTTTTGAGTAAACTTTAATACAATAATATACAAAAAGTTGTAAACCCCCGTTTTGAGTAAACTGTACTATACAATTATTTACAAGAAGTAGTAAACCACCGTTTTGAGTAAACTCTACAATACAATTATTTACAAAAAGTGGTAACCCCCGTTTTGAGTAAACTCTACTATAATTATATACTAAACAACCCCCATTTTGAGTGAACTCTAATACAATAATATACAAAAAGTTGTAAACCCCCGTTTTGAGTAAACTCTACTATACAATTATATACAATAAGTTGTAAACCCCCGTTTTCAGTAAACTTTACTATAATTATATACAAAAAGTTGTAAACCTCCGTTTTGAGTGAACTTTACTATAATTATATACACAATGTTGTAAACACCCATTTTGAGTAAACTATAATACAATAATATACAAAAAGTTGTAAACCCCTGTTTTGAGTTAACTCTACAATAATTATAAACAAAAAATTGTAAACCCCCGTTTTGTGTGAACTCTTATACAATAAAATACAAAAGTTGTAAACCCCCATTTTGAGTAAACTCTACTATACAATTATATACAAAAAGTTGTAAACCCCTGTTTTGAGTGAACACTACTACAATTATATACAAAAAGTTGTAAAACCCCGTTTTGTGTAAACTTTACTATAATTATATACAAAAAGTTGTAAACCTCTGTTTTGAGTGAACTCTACTATAATTATATACAAAAAGCTGTAAACCCCTGTTTTGTGCGAACTCTAATACAATAATATACAAAAAGTTGTAAACCCCCATTTTGAGTAAACTCTACTATACAATTATATACAAAAAGTAGTAAACCCCCGTTTTATTGTACAAAAATTTGTAAACCCCTATTTTGTGTAAACTTACTATATAATTATATACAAAAAGTTGTAAACTGATATAAAACTGATTGTAGGATCTAGATCAAAGATTCAACCTTTCTTTGACTCAGCACCCAATTTCTAGGGTTCATACGAATTGTTGAATCTAGGGTTTATTTATGAGGAGATTGCCGATTTCTGGACAGTGAATTTCGTGGATTATTTGGAACACACAAAGCGAATAAACAACAATAACCAATCTCTGATTATCGTCTCGTGATAATCCTATCTCAGGAGAACCACCCAACTATTCCGTCTCAGAATAATTGAAGAAACCCAATCACTGGAAGTTTCTGAATAAAATTCAATTTATGATTCCAAAATAATCTGCCTCATACGTTCATGTTTGGCAACTATAAATAGCAAAATAGAAAACCTAATTCCTAAGGAAATAAAACTAAGGCGCCACTGTATCAGTTGGGCCGGAATATTACTTCCTAATCAAATAAAAAGCCTAATTAAAAATAGCATAATTAAAAGTCCATAAAAATATTCAGCAAATACGATGCATAAAACGCCCCATACTTGGGCCTTTTGCACATTAAGCCCAATCCGCAATGAATAGACTTAGAGTAGTTGGATCATCAATCCTCAAGGCCTCATTCTCCTTTCCAACGTCTTGGACCAACTTTTCATAAGCTTCTCGAGCCTTCTTCTCTTGAAAACGTGTAATAGGTCCATCTCGAACAATAATTGGATCCTTGGGCTTGTGAATGCGTGGCTGATCATCTTGGAGTGCATCATAAACCCCCGTTTTGAGTAAACTCTAATACAATAATATACTAAAAGTTGTAAACCCCAATTTTGAGTAAGCTCAACTATACAATTATTTACAAAAAGTTGTAAACCCCCGTTTCGAGTAAACTCTACTATAATAATATACAAAAAGCTGTAAATCTCTATTTTGAGTACTATAATTATATACAAAATGTTGTAAAACCTCATTTTTAGTGAACTCTAATACAATAAAATACAAAAAATTGTAAACCCCCGTTTTGAATATTTATATACAAAAAGTTGTAAACCCCCGTTTTATTGTACAAAAAGTTGTAAACCCCCATTTTGAGTAAACTCTACTATACAATTATATACAAAAAGTTGTAAACCCCCAATTTGAGAAAACTCTAATACAATAATTTACAAAAAGTTGTAATCCCCCATTTTGAGTAAACTCTACTATACAATTATTTACAAAAAGTTGTAAACCCCTGTTTTAAGTAAACTCTGCTATAATTATATACCAAAAGTTGTAAACCTCCGTTTTGAGTGAACTCTACTTATATACAAAAGGTTGTTAACACATATTTTGTGTAAACTCTAATACAATAATATACAAAAAGTTGTAAACCCCCGTTTTGAGTAAACTCTACTATACACTTATATACAAAATTTTGCAAACCACCGTTTTGAGTAAACTCTACTATAATTATATACAAAAAGTTCTAAACCTCCGTATTGAGTGAACTCTACTATAATTATATACAAAATGTTGTAAACCCCTGTTTTGAGTAAACTCTAATACAATAATATACAAAAAAGTTGTAAATCCCTGTTTTTAGTAAACTCTACTATACAATTATTTACAAAAATTGGTAAACCTCCGTTTTGAGTGAACTATACTATAATTATATACAAAAATTTGTAATCCCCGGTTTTGAGTGAACTCTAATACAATAATATACAAAAAGTTGTAAACCCCCATTTTGAGTAAACTCTACTATACAATTATATGCAAAAATTTGTAAACACCTGTTTTGAGTAAACTCTACTATAATTGTATACAAAAAGTTGTATCCCACCGTTTTGAGTGAACTCTACTATAATTATATACAAAAAGTTGTTAACCTTTGTTTTGAGTAAACTATAATACAATAATATAAAAAAAGTTGTAAATCCCAGTTTTGAGTAAAGTATACTATACAATTATTTAGAAAATACCTCTGTTTTGAGTGAACTCTACTATATTTATATACAAAAAGTTTTAAACCCCCGTTTTGGTTAAACCCTAATACAAAAATATACAAAAGGTTGTAAACCCCTATTTTGAGTAAACTCTACAATACAATTATATACAAAAAGCTTTAAACCTCCTTTTTGAGTGAACTCCACTATAATTATATAAAAAAATTTGTTAACCCCCGTTTTGAGTAAACTCTAAGACAATAATATACAAAAAGTTGTAAACCCCCATTTTGAGTAAACTCTACTATACAATTATTTAAAAAAAGTTGTAAACCTCCGTTTTGAGTGAACTCTACTATAATTATATACAAAAAGTTGTAATCCCCGGTTTTGAGTAAACTCTACTATAGAATTATATACAAAAAGTTGTAAACCCCCGTTTTGAGTAAACTCTAATACAATAATATACAAAAAGTTGTAAACCCCCATTTTTAGTAAACTCTACTATACAATTATTTACAAAAAGTTATAAACCCACGTTTGGAGTAAACTCTACTACAATTATATACAAAAAGTTGTAAACCGCCGTTTTGAGAGAACTCTAATACAATAATATACAAAAATTTGTAAACCCCCGTTTTGAGTAAACTCTACTATACAATTATATAAAAAAAGTTGTAAACCCCCGTTTTGAGTACACTGTATTATACAATTATATACAAAAAGTTGTAAACCTCCGTTTTGAGTAAACTCTAATACAATAATATACAAAAAGTTGTAAACTCCCGTTTTGAGTAAACTCTACTATACCATTATTTACAAAAAGTTGTAAACCCCCGTTTTGAGTAAACTCTACATTACAATTATTACAAAAAGTGGTATACCCCTATTTTGAGTAACTCTACTATAATTATATACAAAACAACCTCCGTTTTGAGTGAATTCTAATACAATAATATACAAAAAGTTGTAAACCCCCGTTTTGAGTAAACTCTACTATACAATTATATACAAAAGTTGTAAACCCCCGTTTTGAGTAAACTCTACTATACAATTATATACAAAAAGGTGTAAACCCCCGTTTTAAGTAAACTCTACTATAAAATAATTTACAAAAAGTTGTAAACCCATGTTTTGAGTAAACTTTACTATATTTATATACAAAAAGGTTTAAACCTCCGTTTTGAGTGAACTCTACTAAATTATATACAAAATGTTGTAAACTCTCATTTTTAATAAACTCTAATACAATAATATATAAAAAGTTGTAAACCCCCATTTTGAGTTAACTTTACAATAATTATAAACATAAAATTATAAACCCCCGTTTTGTGTGAACTCTTATACAATAAAATACAAGAGGTTGTAAACCCCTATTTGAGTAAACTCTACTATAAAATTATATACAAAAAGTTGTAAACCCCTATTTTGAGTAACCTCTTCTATACAATTATATACAAAAAGTTGTAAACCCCCGTTTTATTGTACAAAATGTTGTAAACCCCCGTTTTGAGTAAACTCTTACTATACAATTATATACAAAAAGTGGTAAACCCCATTTTGTGTAAACTCTAATACAATAATATACAAAAAGTTGTAAACCCCCGTTTTGAGTAAACTCTACTATAAACCCCTATTTTGACTAAACTCTACTATACAATTATATACAAAAAGTTGTAAAGCCCCGTTTTATTGTACAAAAATTTGTAAACCCCCGTTTTGAGTAAACTCTACTATACAATTATATACAAAAAGTTGTAAACCCCTATTTTGAGTAAACTCTAATACAATAATATACAAAAAGTTGCAAACCCCTGTTTTGAGTAAACTCTACTAACAATTATTTACAAAAAGTTGTAAACCACCGTTTTGAGTAAACTCTACTATAATTATATACAAAAAGGTGTAAACCCCCGTTTTGAGTGAACTCTACAATAATTATACACAAAAAGTTGTTAACCCCCGTTTTGAGTAAACTACAATACAATTATATACAAAAAGTTGTAAACCCCCGTTTTGAGGAAACTCAACTATACAATTATATACAAAAAGTTGTAAACCTCCGTTTTGAGTGAACTCTATTTGAATTATATACAAAAAGTTGTAAACCCCGTTTTGAGTAAACTCTAATACAATAATATACAAAAAGTTGTAAACGCCCGTTTTGAGTAAACTCTACTATACAATTATATACAAAATGTTGTAAACCCCCATTTTGAATAAACTCTAATACAATAATATACAAAAAGTTGTAAACCCTCGTTTTGAGTAAACTCGACTTTACAATTATTTACAAAAAGTTGTAAACCCCGTTTTGAGTAAACTCTACTATAATTATATTTAAAAAGTTGTAAACCTCCATTTTGAGTGAACTCTACAATAATTATATACAAAAAGTTATTAACCCTCGTTTTGAGTAAACTCTAATATAATAATATACAAAAAGTTTTAAATCCCCGTTTTGAGTAAACTCTACTATACAATTATTTAGAAAATACCTCCGTTTTGAGTGAACTATACTATAATTATAAACAAAAAGTTTCATAAACCCCCATTTTGAGTAAACCCTAATACAATAATATACAAAAAGTTGTAAACCCCCGTTTTGAGTAAACTCTACTATACAATTATATACAAAAAGTTGTAAACCCCCGTTTTGAGTAAACTCTAATACAATAATATACAAAAAGTTGTAAACCCCCGTTTTGAGTAAACTCTACCATACAATTATTTAAAAAAAGTTTTAATCCTCCGTTTTGAGTGAACTCTACTATAATTATATACAAAAGTTGTAAACCCCCGTTTTGAGTAAACTCTAATACAATAATATACAAAAAGTTGTAAACCCCCATTTTGAGTAAACTCTAATATACAATTATATTAAAAAGTTGTAAACCCCCGTTTTATTGTACAAAATTTTGTAAACCCCCGTTTTGTGTAAACTCTACTATACAATTATATACAAAAAGTTGTAAACACCGTTTTGAGTAAACTCTAATACAATAATATAGAAAAAGTTGTAAAACCCCATTCTGAGTAAACTCTACTATACAATTATATACAAAGAGTTGTAAACCCCCGTTTTGAGTAAACTCTACTATAATTATATACAAAAAGGTGTAAACCTCCGTTTTGAGTGAACTCTACTATAATTATATACAAAAAGTTGTAAACCCCCGATTTGATTAAACTCTAATACAATAATATACAAAAAGTTGTAAACCCCCGTTTTGAGTAAACTCTACTATACAATTATTTACAAAAAGTTGTAAACCCCGTTTTGAGGAAACTCTACTATACAATTTTATACAAAAAGTTGTAAACCTCCGTTTTCAGTGAACTCTACTAGAATTATATACAAAAAGTTGTAAACCCCCGATTTGATTAATCTCTAATACAATAATATACAAAAAGTTGTAAACCCCCGTTTTGAGTAAACTCTACTATACAATTATATACAAAAAGTTGTAAATCCTCGTTTTGAGTAAACTCTACTATACAATTATTTAAAAAAAGTTGTAAACCCCTATTTTGAGTAAACTCAACTATAATTATATTCAAAAAGTTGTAAACCTCCGTTTTGAGTGAACTCTACAATAATTATATACAAAAAGTTGTTAACGCTTGTTTTGAGTAAACTCTAATACAATAATATACAAAAAGTTGTAAATCCCTTTTGAGTAAACTCTACTATACAATTATTTAGAAAATACCTCCGTTTTGAGTGAACTCTACTATAATTATATACAAAAAGTTCTAAACCCCCGTTTTGAGTAAACCCTAATACAATAATATACAAAAAGTTGTAAACCCCCGTTTTGAGTAAACTCTACTATACAATTATATACAAAAAGTTGTAAACCCCCGTTTTGAGTAAACTCTAATACAATAATATACAAAAAGTTGTAAACCTCCGTTTTGAGTAAACTCTACCATACAATTATTTAAAAAAGTTGTAAACCCCCGTTTTGAGTAAACTTTACTATAATTATATACAAAAAGTTGTAATCCTCCGTTTTGAGTGAACTCTACTATAATTATATACAAAAACTTGTAAACCCCCGTTTTGAGCGAACTCTAATACAATAATATATAAAATGTTGTAAACCCCCATTTTGAGTAAACTCTACTATACAATTATATACAAAAAGTTGTAAACCTCCGTTTTATTGTACAAAAATTTGTAAACCCCGTTTTGTGTAAACTCTACTATACAATTATGTACAAAAAGTTGTAAACCCTCGTTTTGAGTAAACTCTACATTACAATTATATACAAAAAGTGGTAAACCCCTATTTTGAGTAACTCTACTATAATTATATACCAAACACCCTCCGTTTTGAGTGAATTCTAATACAATAATATACAAAAAGTTGTAAACCCCCGTTTTGAGTAACTCTACTATACAATTATATACAAAAGTTGTAAACTCCCGTTTTGAGTAAACTCTACTATACATTTATATACAAAAAGGTGTAAACCCCCGTTTTAAGTAAACTCTACTATAAAATTATTTACAAAAAGTTGTAAACCCATGTTTTGAGTAAACTTTACTATAATTATATACAAAAAGGTTTAAACCTCCGTTTTGAGTGAACTCTACTAAATTATATACAAAATGTTGTAAACCCTCATTTTTAATAAACTCTAATACAATAATATACAAAAAGTTGTAAACCCCCATTTTGAGTTAACTTTACAATAATTATAAACATAAAATTATAAACCCCCGTTTTGTGTGAACTCTTATACAATAAAATACAAAAAGGTTGTAAACCCCTATTTTGAGTAAACTCTACTATAAAATTATATACAAAAATTTGTAAACCCCTATTTTGAGTAACCTCTTACTATACAATTATATACAAAAAGTTGTAAACCCCCGTTTTATTGTACAAAATGTTGTAAACCCCCGTTTTGAGTAAACTCTTCTATACAATTTTATACAAAAAGTGGTAAACCCCCATTTTGTGTAAACTCTAATACAATAATATACAAAAAGTTGTAAACCCCGTTTTGAGTAAACTACTACTATAAACCCCTATTTTGACTAAACTCTACTATACAATTATATACAAAAAGTTGTAAAGCCCCGTTTTATTGTACAAAAATTTGTAAACCCCCGTTTTGAGTAAACTCTACTATACAATTATATACAAAAAGTTGTAAACCCCTATTTTGAGTAAACTCTAATACAATAATATAAAAAAAGTTGCAAACCCCCGTTTTGAGTAAACTCTACTAACAATTATTTAAAAAAAGTTGTAAACCCCCGTTTTGTAAACTCTACTATAATTATATACAAAAAGGTGTAAACCCGTTTTGAGTGAACTCTACAATAATTATACACAAAAAGTTGTAAACCCCCGTTTTGAGTAAACTCTAATACAATTATATACAAAAAGTTGTAAACCCCCATTTTGAGGAAACTCAACTATACAATTATATACAAAAAGTTGTAAACCTCCGTTTTGAGTGAACTCTATTTGAATTATATACAAAAAGTTGTAAACCCCCGTTTTGAGTAAACTCTAATACAATAATATACAAAAAGTTGTAAACGCCCGTTTTGAGTAAACTCTACTATACAATTATATACAAAATGTTGTAAACCCCCATTTTGAATAAACTCTAATACAATAATATACAAAAAGTTGTAAACCCTCGTTTTGAGTAAACTCGACTTTACAATTATTTACAAAAAGTTGTAAACCCCTGTTTTGAGTAAACTCTACTATAATTATATTTAAAAAGTTGTAAACCTCCATTTTGAGTGAACTCTACAATAATTATATACAAAAAGTTATTAACCCTCGTTTTGAGTAAACTCTAATATAATAATATACAAAAAGTTTTAAATCCCCGTTTTGAGTAAACTCTACTATACAATTATTTAGAAAATACCTCCGTTTTGAGTGAACTATACTATAATTATAAACAAAAAGTTTCATAAACCCCCATTTTGAGTAAACCCTAATACAATAATATAAAAAAAGTTGTAAACCCCCGTTTTGAGTACACTCTACTATAATTATGTTCAAAACAACCCCCGTTTTGAGTGAACTCTAATAGAATATATACAAAAAGTTGTAAACCCCCGTTTTGAGTAAACTCTACTATACAATTATATACAAAAAGTGGTAAACCCCCGTTTTGAGTAAACTTTACTATAATTATATACAAAAAGTTGTAATCCTCCGTTTTGAGTGAACTCTACTATAATTATATACAAAATGTTGTAAACCCCCGTTTTGAGTAAACTCTAATACAATAATATACAAAAAGTTGTAAACCCCCGTTTTGAGTTAACTCTACAATAATTATATACAAAAAGTTGTAAGCCACCGTTTTGTGTGAACTCTTATACAATAATATACAAAAAGTTGTAAACCCCCGTTTTGAGTAAACTCTACTATACAATTATATACAAAAAGTTGTAAACCCCTATTTTGAGTGAAATGTACTACAATTATATACAAAAAGTTGTAAACCTCCGTTTTGAGTACAATAATATACAAAAAGTTGTAAACCCCATTTTGAGTAACCTCTACAATACAATTATATACAAAAAGTTGTAAACCCCCGTTTTATTGTACAAAAAGTTGTAAAACCCCGTTTTGAGTAAACTCTACTATACAATTATATACAAAAAGTTGTAAACCCCCGTTTTGAGTAAACTCTACTATAATTATATACAAAAAGGTGTAAACCTCCGTTTTGAGTGAACTCTACTATAATTATATACAAAAAGTTGTAAACCCCCGATTTGATTAAACTCTAATACAATAATATACAAAAAGTTGTAAACCCCCGTTTTGAGTAAACTCTACACTACAATTATTTACAAAAAGTTGTAAACTCCCGTTTTGAGGAAACTCTACTATACAATTTTATACAAAAAGTTGTAAACCTCCGTTTTCAGTGAACTCTACTAGAATTATATACAAAAAGTTGTAAACCCCCGATTTGATTAAACTCTAATACAATAATATACAAAAAGTTGTAAACCCCCGTTTTGAGTAAACTCTACTATACAATTATATACAAAAAGTTGTAAATCCTCGTTTTGAGTAAACTCTACTATACAATTATTTACAAAAAGTTGTAAACCCCTATTTTGAGTAAACTCAACTATAATTATATTCAAAAAAGTTGTAAACCTCCGTTTTGAGTGAACTCTACAATAATTATATACAAAAAGTTGTTAACGCTTGTTTTGAGTAAACTCTAATACAATAATATACAAAAAGTTGTAAATCCCATTATGAGTAAACTCTACTATACAATTATTTAGAAAATACCTCCGTTTTGAGTGAACTCTACTATAATTATATACAAAAAGTTCTAAACCCCCGTTTTGAGTAAACCCTAATACAATAATATACAAAAAGTTGTAAACCCCCGTTTTGAGAAAACTCTACTATACAATTATATACAAAAAGTTGTAAACCCCCGTTTTGAGTAAACTCTAATACAATAATATACAAAAAGTTGTAAACCTCCGTTTTGAGTAAACTCTACCATACAATTTTTTAAAAAAAGTTGTAAACCCCCGTTTTGAGTAAACTTTACTATAATTATATACAAAAAGTTGTAATCCTCCATTTTGATTGAACTCTACTATAATTATATACAAAAACTTGTAAACCCCCGTTTTGAGCGAACTCTAATACAATAATATATAAAATGATGTAAACCCCCATTTTGAGTAAACTCTACTATACAATTATATACAAAAAGTTGTAAACCTCCGTTTTATTGTACAAAAATTTGTAAACCCCTGTTTTGTGTAAACTCTACTATACAATTATGTACAAAAAGTTGTAAACCCTCGTTTTGAGTAAACTCTACATTACAATTATTACAAAAAGTGGTAAACCCCTATTTTGAGTAACTCTACTATAATTATATACAAAACACCCTCCGTTTTGAGTGAATTCTAATACAATAATATACAAAAAGTTGTAAACCCCCGTTTTGAGTAAACTCTACTATACAATTATATACAAAAGTTGTAAACTCCCGTTTTGAGTAAACTCTACTATACATTTATATACAAAAAGGTGTAAACCCCCGTTTTAAGTAAACTCTACTATAAAATTATTTACAAAAAGTTGTAAACCCATGTTTTGAGTAAACTTTACTATAATTATATACAAAAAGGTTTAAACCTCCGTTTTGAGTGAACTCTACTAAATTATATACAAAATGTTGTAAACCCTCATTTTTAATAAACTCTAATACAATAATATACAAAAAGTTGTAAACCCCCATTTTGAGTTAACTTTACAATAATTATAAACATAAAATTATAAACCCCCGTTTTGTGTGAACTCTTATACAATAAAATACAAGAGGTTGTAAACCCCTATTTTGAGTAAACTCTACTATAAAATTATATACAAAAATTTGTAAACCCCTATTTTGAGTAAACTCTTCTATACAATTATATACAAAAAGTTGTAAACCCCCGTTTTATTGTACAAAATGTTGTAAACCCCCGTTTTGAGTAAACTCTTCTATACAATTATATACAAAAAGTGGTAAACCCCCATTTTGTGTAAACTCTAATACAATAATATACAAAAAGTTGTAAACCCTCGTTTTGAGTAAACTCTACTATAAACCCCTATTTTGACTAAACTCTACTATACAATTATATACAAAAAGTTGTAAAGCCCCGTTTTATTGTACAAAAATTTGTAAACCCCCGTTTTGAGTAAACTCTACTATACAATTATATACAAAAAGTTGTAAACCCCTATTTTGAGTAAACTCTAATACAATAATATAAAAAAAGTTGCAAACCCCGTTTTGAGTAAACTCTACTAACAATTATTTAAAAAAGTTGTAAACCCCCGTTATAAGTAAACTCTACTATAATTATATACAAAAAGGTGTAAACCCCGTTTTGAGTGAACTCTACAATAATTATACACAAAAAGTTGTAAACCCCCGTTTTGAGTAAACTCTAATACAATTATATACAAAAAGTTGTAAACCCCCGTTTTGAGGAAACTCAACTATACAATTATATACAAAAGGTTGTAAACCTCCGTTTTGAGTGAACTCTATTTGAATTATATACAAAAAGTTGTTAACCCCTGTTTTGAGTAAACTCTAATACAATAATATACAAAAAGTTGTAAACCCCATTTTGAGTAAACTCTACTATACAATTATATTCAAAATGTTGTAAACCCCCATTTTGAATAAACTCTAATACAATAATATACAAAAAGTTGTAAACCCTCGTTTTGAGTAAACTCGACTTTACAATTATTTACAAAAAGTTGTAAACCCCTGTTTTGAGTAAACTCTACTATAATTATATTTAAAAAGTTGTAAACCTCCATTTTGAGTGAACTCTACAATAATTATATACAAAAAGTTATTAACCCTCGTTTTGAGTAAACTCTAATATAATAATATACAAAAAGTTTTAAATCCCCGTTTTGAGTAAACTCTACTATACAATTATTTAGAAAATACCTCCGTTTTGAGTGAACTATACTATAATTATAAACAAAAAGTTTCATAAACCCCCATTTTGAGTAAACCCTAATACAATAATATAAAAAAGTTGTAAACCCCCATTTTGAGTAAACTCTACTATACAATTATATACAAAAAGTTGTAAACCCCCGTTTTGAGTAAACTCTAATACAATAATATACAAAAAGTTGTAAACCCCCGTTTTGAGTAAACTCTACTATACAATTATATACAAAAAGTTGTAAACCCCCGTTTTGAGTAAACTTTACTATAATTATATACAAAAAGTTGTAAACCTCCGTTTTGAGTGAACTCTACTATAATTATATACAAAAAGTTGTAAACCCCCGTTTTGAGTAAACTCTAATACAATAATATACAAAAAGTTGTAAACCCCCGATTTGAGTTAACTCTACAATAATTATATACAAAAAATTGTAAACCCCCGTTTTGTGTAAACTCTTATACAATATATATACAAAAAGTTGTAAACCCCGTTTTGAGTAAACTCTACTATACAATTATATACAAAAAGTTGTAAACCCCTATTTTGAGTAAATCTACTACAATTATATACAAAAAGTTGTAAACCTCCGTTTTGTAAAGTATATAATATATACAAAAAGTTGTAAACCCCTTCATTTTGAGTAAACTCTACAATACAATTATATACAAAAAGTTGTAAACCCCGTTTTATTGTACAAAAAGTTGTAAACCCCCGTTTTGAGTAAACTCTACTATACAATTATATACAAAAAGTTGTAAACCCCCGTTTTGAGTAAACTCTACTATAATTATATACAAAAAGGTGTAAACCTCCGTTTTGAGTGAACTCTACTATAATTATATACAAAAAGTTGTAAACCCCCGTTTTGAGTAAACTCTAATACAATAATATACAAAAAGTTGTAAACCCCCGTTTTGAGTAAACTCTACTATACAATTATTTACAAAAAGTTGTAAACCCCGTTTTGAGGAAACTCTACTATACAATTATATACAAAAAGTTGTAAACCTCCGTTTTGAGTGAACTCTACTAGAATTATATACAAAAAGTTGTAAACCCCCGTTTTGAGTAAACTCTAATACAATAATATACAAAAAGTTGTAAACCCCGTTTTGTTTTGAGTAAACTCTACTATACAATTATTTACAAAAAGTTGTAAACCCCTCGTTTTGAGTAAACTCTACTATACAATTATTTACAAAAAGTTGTAAACCCCTATTTTGAGTAAACTCTACTATAATTATATTCAAAAAAGTTGTAAACCTCCGTTTTGAGTGAACTCTACAATAATTATATACAAAAAGTTGTTAACCCTCGTTTTGAGTAAACTCTAATACAATAATATACAAAAAGTTGTAAATCCCGTTTTGAGTAAACTCTACTATACAATTATTTAGAAAATACCTCCGTTTTGAGTGAACTCTACTATAATTATATACAAAAAGTTCTAAACCCCCGTTTTGAGTAAACCCTAATACAATAATATACAAAAAGTTGTAAACCCCCGTTTTGAGTAAACTCTACTATACAATTATATACAAAAAGTTGTAAACCCCCGTTTTGAGTAAACTCTAATACAATAATATACAAAAAGTTGTAAACCCCCGTTTTGAGTAAACTCTACCATACAATTATTTAAAAAAAGTTGTAAACCCCCGTTTTGAGTAAACTTTACTATAATTATATACAAAAAGTTGTAATCCTCCGTTTTGAGTGAACTCTACTATAATTATATACAAAAAGTTGTAAACCCCCGTTTTGAGCGAACTCTAATACAATAATATACAAAAAGTTGTAAACCCCCATTTTGAGTAAACTCTACTATACAATTATATACAAAAAGTTGTAAACCCCCGTTTTATTGTACAAAAATTTGTAAACCCCCGTTTTGTGTAAACTCTACTATACAATTATATACAAAAAGTTGTAAACCCCTGTTTTGAGTAAACTCTACATTACAATTATTACAAAAAGTGGTAAACCCCTATTTTGAGTAACTCTACTATAATTATATACAAAACACCCTCCGTTTTGAGTGAATTCTAATACAATAATATACAAAAAGTTGTAAACCCCCGTTTTGAGTAAACTCTACTATACAATTATATACAAAAAGTTGTAAACTCCCGTTTTGAGTAAACTCTACTATACATTTATATACAAAAAGGTGTAAACCCCCGTTTTAAGTAAACTCTACTATAAAATTATTTACAAAAAGTTGTAAACCCATGTTTTGAGTAAACTTTACTATAATTATATACAAAAAGTTTAAACCTCCGTTTTGAGTGAACTCTACTAAATTATATACAAAATGTTGTAAACCCTCATTTTTAATAAACTCTAATACAATAATATACAAAAAGTTGTAAACCCCCATTTTGAGTTAACTTTACAATAATTATAAACATAAAATTATAAACCCCCGTTTTGTGTGAACTCTTATACAATAAAATACAAGAGGTTGTAAACCCCTATTTTGAGTAAACTCTACTATAAAATTATATACAAAAATTTGTAAACCCCGTTTTGAGTAACCTCTTCTATACAATTATATACAAAAAGTTGTAAACCCCGTTTTATTGTACAAAATGTTGTAAACCCCCGTTTTGAGTAAACTCTTCTATACAATTATATACAAAAAGTGGTAAACCCCCATTTTGTGTAAACTCTAATACAATAATATACAAAAAGTTGTAAACCCTCGTTTTGAGTAAACTCTACTATAAACCCCTATTTTGAGTAAACTCTACTATACAATTATATACAAAAAGTTGTAAAGCCCCGTTTTATTGTACAAAAATTTGTAAACCCCCGTTTTGAGTAAACTCTACTATACAATTATATACAAAAAGTTGTAAACCCCTATTTTGAGTAAACTCTAATACAATAATATAAAAAAAGTTGCAAACCCCCGTTTTGAGTAAACTCTACTAACAATTATTTAAAAAAAGTTGTAAACCCCTGTTATAAGTAAACTCTACTATAATTATATACAAAAAGGTGTAAACCTCTGTTTTGAGTGAACTCTACAATAATTATACACAAAAAGTTGTTAACCCCCGTTTTGAGTAAACTCTAATACAATTATATACAAAAAGTTGTAAACCCCCGTTTTGAGGAAACTCAACTATACAATTATATACAAAAGGTTGTAAACCTCCGTTTTGAGTGAACTCTATTTGAATTATATACAAAAAGTTGTAAACCCCCGTTTTGAGTAAACTCTAATACAATAATATACAAAAAGTTGTAAACGCCCGTTTTGAGTAAACTCTACTATACAATTATATACAAAATGTTGTAAACCCCCATTTTGAATAAACTCTAATACAATAATATACAAAAAGTTGTAAACCCTCGTTTTGAGTAAACTCGACTTTACAATTATTTACAAAAAGTTGTAAACCCCGTTTTGAGTAAACTCTACTATAATTATATTTAAAAAGTTGTAAACCTCCATTTTGAGTGAACTCTACAATAATTATATACAAAAAGTTATTAACCCTCGTTTTGAGTAAACTCTAATATAATAATATACAAAAAGTTTTAAATCCCCGTTTTGAGTAAACTCTACTATACAATTATTTAGAAAATACCTCCGTTTTGAGTGAACTATACTATAATTATAAACAAAAAGTTTCATAAACCCCCATTTTGAGTAAACCCTAATACAATAATATAAAAAAAGTTGTAAACCCCGTTTTGAGTAAACTCTACTATACAATTATATACAAAAAGTTGTAAACCCCCGTTTTGAGTAAACTCTAATACAATAATATACAAAAAGTTGTAAACCCCCGTTTTGAGTAAACTCTACCATACAATTATTTAAAAAAAGTTTTAATCCTCCGTTTTGAGTGAACTCTACTATAATTATATACACAAAGTTGTAAACCCCCGTTTTGAGCGAACTCTAATACAATAATATACAAAAAGTTGTAAACCCCCATTTTGAGTAAACTCTAATATACAATTATATTAAGAAAGTTGTAAACCCCCGTTTTATTGTACAAAATTTTGTAAACCCCCGTTTTGTGTAAACTCTACTATACAATTATATACAAAAAGTTGTAAACACCGTTTTGAGTAAACTCTAATACAATAATATAGAAAAAGTTGTAAACCCCCGTTTTGAGTAAACTCTACTATACAATTATATACAAAAAGTTGTAAACCCCTGTTTTGTGTAAACTCTACTATACAATTATATACAAAAAGTTGTAAACCCCCGTTTTGAGTAAACTCTACATTACAATTATTACAAAAAGTGGTAAACCCCTATTTTGAGTAACTCTACTATAATTATATACAAAACAACCTCCGTTTTGAGTGAATTCTAATACAATAATATACAAAAAGTTGTAAACCCCCGTTTTGAGTAAACTCTACTATACAATTATATACAAAAAGGTGTAAACCCCCGTTTTAAGTAAACTCTACTATAAAATTATTTACAAAAAGTTGTAAACCCATGTTTTGAGTAAACTTTACTATAATTATATACAAAAAGGTTTAAACCTCCGTTTTGAGTGAACTCTACTAAATTATATACAAAATGTTGTAAACCCTCATTTTTAATAAACTCTAATACAATAATATACAAAAAGTTGTAAACCCCCATTTTGAGTTAACTTTACAATAATTATAAACATAAAATTATAAACCCCCGTTTTGTGTGAACTCTTATACAATAAAATACAAGAGGTTGTAAACCCCTATTTTGAGTAAACTCTACTATAAAATTATATACAAAAAGTTGTAAACCCCTATTTTGAGTAACCTCTTCTATACAATTATATACAAAAAGTTGTAAACCCCCGTTTTATTGTACAAAATGTTGTAAACCCCCGTTTTGAGTAAACTCTTACTATACAATTATATAGAAAAAGTGGTAAACCCCCATTTTGTGTAAACTCTAATACAATAATATACAAAAAGTTGTAAACCGTCGTTTTGAGTAAACTCTACTATACACCCCTATTTTGACTAAACTCTACTATACAATTATATACAAAAAGTTGTAAAGCCCCGTTTTATTGTACAAAAATTTGTAAACTCCCGTTTTGAGCAAACTCTACTATACAATTATATACAAAAAGTTGTAAACCCCTATTTTGAGTAAACTCTAATACAATAATATAAAAAAAGTTGCAAACCCCCGTTTTGAGTAAACTCTACTAACAATTATTTACAAAAAGTTGTAAACCCCCGTTTTGAGTAAACTCTACTATAATTATATACAAAAAGGTGTAAACCTCTCGTTTTGAGTGAACTCTACTATAATTATACACAAAAAGTTGTTAACCCCCGTTTTGAGTAAACTCTAATACAATTATATACAAAAAGTTGTAAACCCCCGTTTTGAGGAAACTCAACTATACAATTATATACAAAAAGTTGTAAACCTCCGTTTTGAGTGAACTCTATTTGAATTATATACAAAAAGTTGTAAACCCCCGTTTTGAGTAAACTCTAACACAATAATATACAAAAAGTTGTAAACCCCCGTTTTGAGTAAACTCTACTATACAATTATATACAAAAAGTTGTAAACCCCTGTTTTGTGTAAACTCTGTTAGGTGTAGTGCCCGAAAGACAATTATATAATTGTTTTAGGACAGAATTAATAATTCATCTTATTATATGCATGCATGTTTATAATTAAGACACTACTGAAAACCCTAAGTACCTCGTTTATGTAATCACATAACTCAGTGTATGGCTATACACAAGAGGATTGAGTTAGTGAGATGTACTTAAAATTAACTTAGTCCGTAGCGTTTATTAATCTGAGTACGGGTCTCATGATTAATTTGCTATTAATGCGCCCGAACACTTTAGGTGTGACAGGTCTTATCCGGACCGTCGGTAATAGGGTACTAGTGGGGCATTTATATATGATGATAATCATATAGGGAATTTGGACCGATTTGATTTGAGTTCTCGATATAATTCCGTAATCGAGAAGTTTTATCGAATCACAAGATGATCATATATGGATTAATCTTAATCCTGAGGTGATCACAGACGACTGCTTAGACTAGGGTAGAGTTTGATGTGTTAGTAAGGATCACTTCGAAGTATGTGGTCCAACACTTCTCGTTGGCTCTATTCTGGAATGAGTGAGTGGTCTGTGCTATCACAGATATGGAATCCATTCCTTCCCTCACGAAGTAGAGAGACAGTTCCCTTATTTTTTGACCCTAGAAACTGATCGATCGGCCGAGTTCATATTATATTGAATATGAACTAATTGATCACTAGGGGGTTAATGGTAAATAAGGATAATATGTTTCGAGAAGGGTTTACGGAAATATCCCGAATCGAAATGAACAGTCTATGGAGGATTTATCCGTATGTAATGATTATATCGGTGGACGCTTTCGACTCATAAATTGAGTGTAAGTTATCTATATTCGATAGAGTTCGGTTTCGGGTTTATGGTGGTGTAATCCCGGAATTAATAGGTTGGATATAATTATTACGTCGATGAATAATTTTATTCGATTTATTGTAGCTACTGAATATGGGTCCATGGTCCCCGACGTGGCTCCTAATATAGCATATAGGTTTCTCGTCGTTGCACCTCAATTATAATTAAATAGTGGATTGGGCTATTTAATTTGATATGTGGATTAATTGTTTGGTTGGACTAAATAATTAAATACACGGAAAAGATATTTTTCGTGGACTCGGTCCGAATTGGTGTGTTGACCCTTTTTTGGTCAAATATAGGAAAAATATGCATGGACCTTATTTTTCAAGAAAAGGTGTGCATGTTTTTTTTTATATATTTTATATTATTTAATTATTAAGGAATTTGTTTTCTTAGATAGTTATTTAATATGTGATTTATCTTTTATTTGTTAAATGATAAATCATGGAATATTGGATAATATATTTATTTATCCTAATTTGTTTGGGATAAATATTATATTTATCTTTTATTTGGAAAAGGATTATTATAATAATTATCTTTTAATTATTTAATCCTTGGAGGTTAAGTTTTACTCTCCTATATAAAGAGAGTTCTTCCAAGCCTTTTGACACACATATTAACACGCCATTATCAAAGAAAGAGGCTTAGAATTTTCGGCCATCTTTCTTCGGGTTTCGAGTTGGAAAAATCTTCGGGATTTTTCCGGTAGCATATCAAGGAGGTCCGGCAGCGGGAAACACCATCCACCTGGTGTTGCTGGGAGACACACGTTGGAAGACTGTGGCTTCTCAAATACGTGTTCTTGGAGATCTATCGTTCTTGGAGTTAAGCACCATAAAAAGGTAGGCTCCTAAACCCCCTTGTAGGATTAGATCTTTTATTTATGTATTTTGTGTCGTTTAGATCTAGATCTGATGCCTTCCGCTGCGTAATCGGGTCAATCCATGATTGATCCGACGATATTACTTCTAACAAACTCTACTATACAATTATGTACAAAAAGTTGTAAACCCTCGTTTTGAGTAAACTCTACATTACAATTATTACAAAAAGTGGTAAACCCCTATTTTGAGTAACTCTACTATAATTATATACAAAACAACCTCCGTTTTGAGTGAATTCTAATACAATAATATACAAAAAGTTGTAAACCCCCGTTTTGAGTAAACTCTACTATACAATTATATACAAAAGTTGTAAACCCCCGTTTTGAGTAAACTCTACTATACAATTATATACAAAAAGGTGTAAACCCCCGTTTTAAGTAAACTCTACTATAAAATTATTTACAAAAAGTTGTAAACCCATGTTTTGAGTAAACTTTACTATAATTATATACAAAAAAGGTTTAAACCTCCGTTTTGAGTGAACTCTACTAAATTATATACAAAATGTTGTAAACCCTCATTTTTAATAAACTCTAATACAATAATATACAAAAAGTTGTAAACCCCCATTTTGAGTTAACTTTACAATAATTATAAACATAAAATTATAAACCCCCGTTTTGTGTGAACTCTTATACAATAAAATACAAGAGGTTGTAAACCCCTATTTTGAGTAAACTCTACTATAAAATTATATACAAAAATTTGTAAACCCCTATTTTGAGTAATCTCTTCTATACAATTATATACAAAAAGTTGTAAACCCCCGTTTTATTGTACAAAATGTTGTAAACCCCCGTTTTGAGTAAACTCTTCTATACAATTATATACAAAAAGTGGTAAACCCCCATTTTGTGTAAACTCTAATACAATAATATACAAAAAGTTGTAAACCCTCGTTTTGAGTAAACTCTACTATAAACCCCTATTTTGACTAAACTCTACTATACAATTATATACAAAAAGTTGTAAAGACCCGTTTTATTGTACAAAAATTTGTAAACCCCCGTTTTGAGTAAACTCTACTATACAATTATATACAAAAAGTTGTAAACCCCTATTTTGAGTAAACTCTAATACAATAATATAAAAAAAGTTGCAAACCCCCGTTTTGAGTAAACTCTACTAACAATTATTTAAAAAAAGTTGTAAACCCCTGTTACAAGTAAACTCTACTATAATTATATACAAAAAGGTGTAAACCTCTGTTTTGAGTGAACTCTACAATAATTATACACAAAAAGTTGTTAACCCCCGTTTTGAGTAAACTCTAATACAATTATATAGAAAAAGTTGTAAACCCCCGTTTTGAGGAAACTCAACTATACAATTATATACAAAAAGTTGTAAACCTCCGTTTTGAGTGAACTCTATTTGAATTATATACAAAAAGTTGTAAACCCCCGTTTTGAGTAAACTCTAATACAATAATATACAAAAAGTTGTAAACGCCCGTTTTGAGTAAACTCTACTATACAATTATATACAAAATGTTGTAAACCCCCATTTTGAATAAACTCTAATACAATAATATACAAAAAGTTGTAAACCCTCGTTTTGAGTAAACTCGACTTTACAATTATTTACAAAAAGTTGTAAACCCCTGTTTTGAGTAAACTCTACTATAATTATATTTAAAAAGTTGTAAACCTCCATTTTGAGTGAACTCTACAATAATTATATACAAAAAGTTATTAACCCTCGTTTTGAGTAAACTCTAATATAATAATATACAAAAAGTTTTAAATCCCCGTTTTGAGTAAACTCTACTATACAATTATTTAGAAAATACCTCGTTTTGAGTGAACTATACTATAATTATAAACAAAAAGTTTCATAAACCCCCATTTTGAGTAAACCCTAATACAATAATATAAAAAAAGTTGTAAACCCCCGTTTTGAGTAAACTCTACTATACAATTATATACAAAAAGTTGTAAACCCCCGTTTTGAGTAAACTCTAATACAATAATATACAAAAAGTTGTAAACCCCCGTTTTGAGTAAACTCTACCATACAATTATTTAAAAAAAGTTTTAATCCTCCGTTTTGAGTGAACTCTACTATAATTATATACATAAAGTTGTAAACCCCCGTTTTGAGCGATCTCTAATACAATAATATACAAAAAGTTGTAAACCCCCATTTTGAGTAAACTCTAATATACAATTATATTAAGAAAGTTGTAAACCCCCGTTTTATTGTACAAAATTTTGTAAACCCCCGTTTTGTGTAAACTCTACTATACAATTATATACAAAAAGTTGTAAACACCATTTTGAGTAAACTCTAATACAATAATATAGAAAAAGTTGTAAACCCCCGTTTTGAGTAAACTCTACTATACAATTATATACAAAAAGTTGTAAACCCCTGTTTTGTGTAAACTCTACTATACAATTATGTACAAAAAGTTGTAAACCCCCGTTTTGAGTAAACTCTACATTACAATTATTACAAAAAGTGGTAAACCCCTATTTTGAGTAACTCTACTATAATTATATACAAAACAACCTCCGTTTTGAGTGAATTCTAATACAATAATATACAAAAAGTTGTAAACCCCCGTTTTGAGTAAACTCTACTATACAATTATATACAAAAGTTGTAAACCCCCGTTTTGAGTAAACTCTACTATACAATTATATACAAAAAGGTGTAAACCCCGTTTTAAGTAAACTCTACTATAAAATTATTTACAAAAAGTTGTAAACCCATGTTTTGAGTAAACTTTACAATAATTATATACAAAAAGGTTTAAACCTCCGTTTTGAGTGAACTCTACTAAATTATATACAAAATGTTGTAAACCCTCATTTTTAATAAACTCTAATACAATAATATACAAAAAGTTGTAAACCCCCATTTTGAGTTAACTTTACAATAATTATAAACATAAAATTATAAACCCCCGTTTTGTGTGAACTCTTATACAATAAAATACAAGAGGTTGTAAACCCCTATTTTGAGTAAACTCTACTATAAAATTATATACAAAAAGTTGTAAACCCCTATTTTTAGTAACCTCTTTCTATACAATTATATACAAAAAGTTGTAAACCCCGTTTTATTGTACAAAATGTTGTAAACCCCCGTTTTGAGTAAACTCTTCTATACAATTATATACAAAAAGTGGTAAACCCCCATTTTGTGTAAACTCTAATACAATAATATACAAAAAGTTGTAAACCCTCGTTTTGAGTAAGCTCTACTATAAACCCCTATTTTGACTAAACTCTACTATACAATTATATACAAAAAGTTGTAAAGCCCCGTTTTATTGTACAAAAATTTGTAAACCCCCGTTTTGAGTAAACTCTACTATACAATTATATACAAAAAGTTGTAAACCCCTATTTTGAGTAAACTCTAATACAATAATATAAAAAAAGTTGCAAACCCCCGTTTTGAGTAAACTCTACTAACAATTATTTACAAAAAGTTGTAAACCCCTGTTTTGAGTAAACTCTACTATAATTATATACAAAAAGGTGTAAACCTCTGTTTTGAGTGAACTCTACAATAATTATACACAAAAAGTTGTTAACCCCCGTTTTGAGTAAACTCTAATACAATTATATACAAAAAGTTGTAAACCCCCGTTTTGAGGAAACTCAACTATACAATTATATACAAAAAGTTGTAAACCTCCGTTTTGAGTGAACTCTATTTGAATTATATACAAAAAGTTGTAAACCCCCGTTTTGAGTAAACTCTAATACAATAATATACAAAAAGTTGTAAACGCCCGTTTTGAGTAAACTCTACTATACAATTATATACAAAATGTTGTAAACCCCCATTTTGAATAAACTCTAATACAATAATATACAAAAGTTGTAAACCCTCGTTTTGAGTAAACTCGACTTTACAATTATTTACAAAAAGTTGTAAACCCCTGTTTTGAGTAAACTCTACTATAATTATATTTAAAAAGTTGTAAACCTCCATTTTGAGTGAACTCTACAATAATTATATACAAAAAGTTATTAACCCTCGTTTTGAGTAAACTCTAATATAATAAAATACAAAAAGTTTTAAATCCCCGTTTTGAGTAAACTCTACTATACAATTATTTAGAAAATACCTCCGTTTTGAGTGAACTATACTATAATTATAAACAAAAAGTTTCATAAACCCCCATTTTGAGTAAACCCTAATACAATAATATAAAAAAAGTTGTAAACCCCCGTTTTGAGTAAACTCTACTATACAATAATATACAAAAAGTTGTAAACCCCCGTTTTGAGTAAACTCTACCATACAATTATTTAAAAAAAGTTTTAATCCTCCGTTTTGAGTGAACTCTACTATAATTATATACACAAAGTTGTAAACCCCCGTTTTGAGCGAACTCTAATACAATAATATACAAAAAGTTGTAAACCCCCATTTTGAGTAAACTCTAATATACAATTATATTAAGAAAGTTGTAAACCCCCGTTTTATTGTACAAAATTTTGTAAACCCCCGTTTTGTGTAAACTCAAGTATACAATTATATACAAAAAGTTGTAAACACCGTTTTGAGTAAACTCTAATACAATAATATAGAAAAAGTTGTAAACCCCCGTTTTGAGTAAACTCTACTATACAATTATATACAAAAAGTTGTAAACCCCCATTTTCAGTAAACTATACTATAATTATATACAAAAAAAGTTTAAATCTCCGTTTTGAGTAAACTCTACTATAATTATATATAAAAAGTTGTAAACCCCCATTTTAAGTGAACTCTAATACAATAATATACAAAAAGTTGTAAACCCCCATTTTGAGTAATTATATACAAATTGTTGTAAATCCCGGTTCTATTGCACAAAAAGTGGTAAACCCCCGTTTTGAGTAAACTCTACTAGACAATTATAACAAAAAGTTGTAAACCCCCGTTTTGAGTAAACTCTACTATAATTATTTACAAAAAGTTGTAAACCTCCGTTTTGAGTAAACTCTACTAGAATTATATACAAAAAGTTGTTAACCCTCGTTTTGAGTAAACTCTAATACAATAATAACAAAAAGTTGTAAATCCCCGTTTTGAGTTAACTCTACTATACAATTATTTAGCAAATACCTCCGTTTTGAGTGAACTCTACTATAATTATATACACTAAGTTATAAACCCCCATTTTAAGTAAACCCTAATACAATAATATACAAAAAGTTGTAAACCCCCGTTTTGAGTAAACTTTACTATACAATTATTTACATAAAGTTGTAAACCCCCGTTTTGAGTAAACCCTACTATAATTATATATAAAAAGTTGTAAACCCTCATTTTTAGTAAGCTCTAATAAAATAATATACAAAAAGTTGTAAACCCCCGTTTTGAGTAAACTCTACTATATAATTATTTACAAAAAGTTGTAAACCACCGTTTTGAGTAAAATCTACAATACAATTACATACGAAAAGTTGTAAACCCCCGTTTTGAGTAAACTTTAAGACAATAATATACAAAAAGTTGTAAACCCTATTTTGAGTAAACTCTACTATACAATTGTTTACAAAAATTTGTAAACCCCCGTTTTGAGTAAACACTACAATACAATTATTTACAAAAAGTTGTAAACCCCCGTTTTGAGTACACTATACTATAATTATGTTCAAAACAACCCCCGTTTTGAGTGAACTCTAATAGAATAATATACAAAAGGTTGTAAACCCCCGTTTTGAGTAAACTCTACTATACAATTATATACAAAAAGTTGTAAACCCCCGTTTTGAATAAACTTTACTATAATTATATACAAAAAGTTATAATTCTCCGTTTTGAGTGAACTCTAGCATAATTATATACAAAATGTTGTAAACCCCCGTTTTAAGTAAATTCTAATAACATAATAAACAAAAAGTTGTAAACCCCCGATTTGAGTTAACTCTACAATAATTATATACAAAAATAGTAAACCCCCATTTTGTGTGAACTCTTATACAATATTATACCAAAAGTTGTAAACCCATGTTTTGAGTAAACTCTACTATACAATTATATACAAAAAGTTGTAAACCCCTATTTTGAGTGAACTGAACTACAATTATATACAAAAAGTTGTAAACCTCCGTTTTGAGTACAATAATATACAAAAAGTTGTAAACTCCCGTTTTGAGGAAACTCTACTATACAATTTTATACAAAAAGTTGTAAACCTCCGTTTTCAGTGAACTCTACTAGAATTATATACAAAAAGTTGTAAACCCCCGATTTGATTAAACTCTAATACAATAATATACAAAATGTTGTAAACCCCCGTTTTGAGTAAACTCTACTATACAATTATATACAAAAAGTTGTAAACCCTTGTTTTGAGTAAACTCTACTATACAATTATTTACAAAAAGTTGTAAACCCCTATTTTGAGTAAACTCAACTATAATTATATTCAAAAAGTTGTAAACCTCCGTTTTGAGTGAACTCTACTATAATTATATACAAAAAGTTGTTAACGCTTGTTTTGAGTAAACTCTAATACAATAATATACAAAAAGTTGTAAATCCCATTATGAGTAAACTCTACTATACAATTATTTAGAAAATACCTCCGTTTTGAGTGAACTCTACTATAATTATATACAAAAAGTTCTAAACCCCCGTTTTGAGTAAACCCTAATACAATAATATACAAAAAGGTTTAAACCCCCGTTTTGAGAAAACTCTACTATACAATTATATACAAAAAGTTGTAAACCCCCGTTTTGAGTAAACTCTAATACAATAATATACAAAAAGTTGTAAACCTCCGTTTTGAGTAAACTCTACCATACAATTTTTAAAAAAAGTTGTAAACCCCCGTTTTGAGTAAACTTTACTATAATTATATACAAAAAGTTGTAATCCTCCATTTTGATTGAACTCTACTATAATTATATACAAAAACTTGTAAACCCCCGTTTTGAGCGAACTCTAATACAATAATATATAAAATGATGTAAACCCCCATTTTGAGTAAACTCTACTATACAATTATATACAAAAAGTTGTAAACCCCCGTTTTATTGTACAAAAAGTTGTAAACCCCTGTTTTGTGTAAACTCTACTATACAATCATGTACAAAAAGTTGTAAACCCCTGTTTTGAGTAAACTCTAATACAATAATATACAAAAAGTTGTAACCCCCGTTTTGTGTATACTTCACTATAATTATATACAAAAAGTTGTAAATTTCTGTTTTGAGTAAACTCTACTATAATTATATACAAAAAGTTGCAAACCCCCGTTTTGAGTGAACTCTAATACAATAATATACAAAAAGTTGTAAACACCCATTTTGAGTAATTATATACAAAAAGTTGTAAACCCCCGTTTTATTGTTCAAAAAGTTGTAAACCCCCGTTTTGAGTAAACTCTACTATACAATTATCTACAAAAAGTTGTAAACCCCCATTTTGAGTAAACTCTAATACAGTAATATACAAAAAGTTGAAAACCCTCGTTTTGAGTAAACTCTACTATATAATTATTTAAAAAAAGTTATAAACCCCCGTTTTAAGTAAACTCTACTATAATTATTTACAAAAAGTTGTAAACCTACGTTTTGAGTAAATTCTAAAAAAATAATAAACAAAAAGTTGTAAACCTCCGATTTGAGTTAACTCTACAATAATTATATACAAAAAGTAGTAAACCCCCGTTTTGTGTGAACACTTATACAACAATATACCAAAAGTTGTAAACCCCTGTTTTGAGTAAACTCTACTATACAATTATATACAAAAAGTTGTAAACCCCCGTTTTGAGTGAACACTACTATACAATTATATACAAAAAGTCGTAAACCCCCATTTTGAGTAAACTCTAATACAGTAATATACAAAAAGTTGAAAACCCTCGTTTTGAGTAAACTCTACTATACAATTATTTACAAAATGTTATAAACCCCCGTTTTGAGTAAACTCTACTATAATTATTTACAAAAAGTGTAATCCTCCGTTTTGAGTAAATTCTAATAACATAATAAACAAAAAGTTGTAAACCCCCGATTTGAGTTAACTCTACAATAATTATATACAAAAAGTAGTAAACCCCCATATTGTGTGAACACTTATACAATATTATACGAAAAGTTGTAAACCCCTGTTTTGAGTAAACTCTACTATACAATTATATACAAAAAGATGTAAACCCTCATTTTGAGTGAACTCTACTACAATTATATACAAAAAGTTGTAAACCTCCGTTTTGAGTACAATAATATACAAAAAGTTGTAAACCTTCATTTTGAGTAACCTCTACTATACAATTACATACAAAAAGTTGTAAACCCCCGTTTTATTGTACAAAAAGTTGTAAAACCCCATTCTGAGTAAACTCTACTATACAATTATATACAAAAAGTTGTAAACCCCCGTTTTGAGTAAACTCGATTATAATTATATACAAAAATGTGTAAACCTCCGTTTTGAGTGAACTCTACTATAATTATATACAAAAAGTTGTTAACCCCCGTTTTGAGTAAACTCTAACACAATAATATACAAAAAGTTGTAAACCCCCGTTTTGAGTAAACTCTACTATACAATTATTTACAAAAAGTTGTAAACTCCCGTTTTGAGGAAACTCTACTATACAATTTTATATAAAAAGTTGTAAACCTCTGTTTTGAGTGAACTCTACTAGAATTATATACAAAAAGTTGTAAACCCCCGATTTGATTAAACTCTAGTACAATAATATACAAAAAGTTGTAAACCCCCGTTTTGAGTAAACTCTACTATACAATTATATACAAAAAGTTGTAAACCCTCGTTTTGAGTAAACTCTACTATACAATTATTTACAAAAAGTTGTAAACCCCTATTTTGAGTAAACTCTACTATAATTATATTCAAAAAGTTGTAAACCCCCGTTTTGAGAAAACTCTACTATACAATTATATACAAAAAGTTGTAAACCCCTGTTTTGAGTAAACTCTAATACAATAATATACAAAAAGTTGTAAATTTCCGTTTTGAGTAAACTCTACCATACAATTTTTTCAAAAAAGTTGTAAACCCCCGTTTTGAGTAAACTTTACTATAATTATATACAAAAAGTTGGAATCCTCCATTTTGATTGAACTCTACTATAATTATATACAAAAACTTGTAAACCCCCGTTTTGAGCGAACTCTAATACAATAATATATAAAATGATGTAAACCCCCATTTTGAGTAAACTCTACTATACAATTATATATAAAAAGTTGTAAACCCCCGTTTTATTGTACAAAAATTTGTAAACACCTGTTTTGTGTAAACTCTACTATACAATTATATACAAAAAGTTGTAAACCCCCGTTTTGAGTAAACTCTAATACAATAATATACAAAAAGTTGTAAACCCCCGTTTTGAGCATACTCCACTATAATTCTATACAAAAAGTTGTAAATCTCTGTTTTGAGTAAACTCTACTATAATTATATACAAAAAGTTGCAAACCCCCGTTTTGAGTGAACTCTAATACAATAATATACAAAAATTTGTAAACCCCCATTTTGAGTAATTATATACAAAAAGTTGTAAACCCCCGTTTTATTGTTCAAAAAGTTGTAAACCCCCGTTTTGAGTAAACTCTACTATACAATTATATACAAAAAGTTGTAAACCCCCATTTTGAGTAAACTCTAATACAGTAATATACAAAAAGTTGAAAACCCTCGTTTTGAGTAAACTCTACTATATAATTATTTACAAAAATTTATAAACCCCCGTTTTAAGTAAACTCTACTATAATTATTTACAAAAAGTTGTAAACCTACGTTTTGAGTAAATTCTATTAAAATAATAAACAAAAGGTTGTAAACCCCCGATTTGAGTTAACTCTACAATAATTATATACAAAAAGTAGTAAACTCCCGTTTTGTGTGAACACTTATACAATAATATACCAAAAGTTGTAAACCCCTGTTTTGAGTAAACTCTACTATACAATTATATACAAAAAGTTGTAAACCCCCGTTTTGAGTGAACTCTACTATACAATTATATACAAAAAGTTGTAAATCCCTATTTTGAGTAAACTCTAATACAGTAATATACAAAAAGTTGAAAACCCTCGTTTTCAGTAAACTCTACTATACAATTATTTACAAAATGTTATAAACCCCCGTTTTGAGTAAACTCTACTATAATTATTTACAAAAAGTTGTAAACCTCCGTTTTGAGTAAATTCTAATAAAATAATATACAAAAAGTTGTAAACCCCCGATTTGAGTTAACTCTACAATAATTATATACAAAAAGTAGTCAACCCCCGTTTTGTGTGAACTCTTATACAATAATATACAAAAAGTTGTAAACCCTCATTCTGAGTAACCTCTACTATACAATTATATAAAAAAAAGTTGTAAACCCCCGTTTTATTGTACAGAAAGTTGTAAAACCCCGTTTTGAGTAAACTCTACTATACAATTATATACAAAAAGTTGTAAACCCCCGTTTTGAGTAAACTCTACTATGATTATATACAAAAAGGTGTAAACCTCCGTTTTGAGTGAACTCTACTATAATTATATACAAAAATTTGTTAACCCCCGTTTTGAGTAAACTCTAACACAATAATATACAAAAAGTTGTAAACCCCCGTTTTGAGTAAACTCTACTATACAATTATTTACAAAAAGTTGTAAACCCCCGTTTTGAGGAAATTCTACTATACAATTATATACAAAAAGTTGTAAACCTCCGTTTTGAGTGAACTCTACTTGAATTATATACAAAAAGTTGTAAACCCCCGATTTGATTAAACTCTAGTACAATAATATACAAAAAGTTGTAAACGCCCATTTTGAGTAAACTCTACTATACAATTATATACAAAGAGTTGTAAACCCCTATTTTGAGTAAACTATAATACAGTAATATACAAAAAGTTGAAAACCCTCGTTTTGAGTAAACTCTACTATACAATTATTTACAAAATGTTATAAACCCCCGTTTTGAGTAAACTCTACTATAATTATTTACAAAAAGTTGTAAACCTCCGTTTTGAGTAAATTCTAATAAAATAATATACAAAAAGTTGTAAACCCCCGATTTGAGTTAACTCTACAATAATTATATACAAAAAGTAGTAAACCCCCGTTTTGTGTGAACTCTTATACAATAATATAAAAAAAGTTGTAAACCCTCATTTTGAGTAACCTCTACTATACAATTATCTACAAAAAGTTGTAAACCCCCGTTTTATTGTACAAAAAGTTGTAAAACCCCGGTTTGAGTAAACTCTACTATACAATTATATACAAAAAGTTGTAAACCCCCATTTTGAGTAAACTCTACAATGATTATATACAAAAAGGTGTAAACCTCCGTTTTGAGTGAACTCTACTATAATTATATACAAAAATTTGTTAACCCCCGTTTTGAGTAAACTCTAACACAATAATATACAAAAAGTTGTAAACCCCCGATTTGAGTAAACTCTACTATACAATTATTTACAAAAAGTTGTAAACCCCCGTTTTAAGGAAATTCTACTATACAATTATATACAAAAAGTTGTAAACCTCTGTTTTGAGTGAACTCTACTAGAATTATATACAAAAAGTTGTAAACCCCCGATTTGATTAAACTCTAGTACAATAATATACAAAAAGTTGTAAACCCCCATTTTGAGTAAACTCTACTATACAATTATATACAAAAATTTCTACACCCCCATTTTGAGTAAACTCTAATACAGTAATATACAAAATGTTGAAAACCCTCGTTTTGAGTAAACTCTACTATACAATTATTTACAAAAAGTTATAAACCCCCGTTTTGAGTAAACTCTACTATAATTATTGACAAAAAGTTGTAAACCTCCGTTTTGAGTAAATTCTAATAAAATAATTAACAAAAAGTTGTAAACCCCCGATTTGAGTTAACTCTATAATAAATATATACAAAAAGTAGTAAACCCCCGTTTTGTGTGAACTATTATACAATAATATACCAAAAGTTGTAAACCCCTATTTTGAGTAAACTCTACTATACAATTATATACAAAAAGTAGTAAACCCCCGTTTTATTGTACAAAAAGTTGTAAAACCCCGTTTTGAGTAAACTCTACTATACAATTATATACAAAAAGTTGTAAACTCCCGTTTTGAGTAAACTCTACTATGATTATATACAAAAAGGAGTAAACCTCCGTTTTGAGTGAACTCTACTATAATTATATACAAAAATTTGTTAACCCCCGTTTTGAGTAAACTCTAACACAATAATATACAAAAAGTTGTAAACCCCCGATTTGAGTAAACTCTACTATACAATTATTTACAAAAAGTTGTAAACCCCCGTTTTAAGGAAATTCTACTATACAATTATATACAAAAAGTTGTAAACCTCCGTTTTGAGTGAACTCTACTAGAAATATATACAAAAAGTTGTAAACCCCCGATTTGATTAAACTCTAGTACAATAATATACAAAAAGTTGTAAACCCCCATTTTGAGTAAACTCTACTATACAATTATATACAAAAATTTCTACACCCCCATTTTGAGTAAACTCTAATACAGTAATATACAAAATGTTGAAAACCCTCGTTTTGAGTAAACTTACTATACAATTATTTACAAAAAGTTATAAACCCCCGTTTTGAGTAAACTCTACTATAATTATTGACAAAAAGTTGTAAACCTCCGTTTTGAGTAAATTCTAATAAAATAATTAACAAAAAGTTGTAAACCCCCAATTTGAGTTAACTCTATAATAATTATATACAAAAAGTAGTAAACCCCCGTTTTGTGTGAACTCATATACAATAATATACCAATAGTTGTAAACCCCTATTTTGAGTAAACTCTACTATACAATTATATACAAAAAGTAGTAAACCCCCGTTTTGAGTGAACTCTACTACAATTATATACAAAAAGTTGTAAACCTCCGTTTTGAGTACAATAATATACAAAAAGTTGTAAACCCTCATTTTGAGTAACCTCTACTATACAATTATATACAAAAAGTTGTAAAACCCCGTTTTATTGTACAAAAAGTTGTAAACCCCCGTTTTGAGTAAACTCTACTATACAATTATATACAAAATGTTGTAAACCCCCGTTTTGAGTAAACTCTACTATGATTATATACCAAATGGTGTAAACCTCCGTTTTGAGTGAACTCTACTATAATTATATACAAAAATTTGTTAACCCCCGTTTTGAGTAAACTCTAACACAATAATATACAAAAAGTTGTAAACCCCCGTTTTGAGTGAACTATACTATACAATTATTTACAAAAAGTTGTAAACCCCCGTTTTAAGGAAATTCTACTATACAATTATATACAAAAAGTTGTAAACCTCCGTTTTGAGTGAACTCTACTAGAATTATATACAAAAAGTTGTAAACCCCCGATTTGATTAAACTCTTGTACAATAATATACAAAAAGTTGTAAACCCCCATTTTGAGTAAACTCTACTATACAATTATATACAAAAATTTCTACACCCCCATTCTGAGTAAACTCTAAGACAGTAATATAAAAAATGTTGAAAACCCTCGTTTTGAGTAAACTCTACAATACAATTATTTACAAAAAGTTATAAACCCCCGTTTTGAGTAAACTCTACTATAATTATTGACAAAAAGTTGTAAACCTCCGTTTTGAGTAAATTCTAATTAAATAATTAACAAAAAGTTGTAAACCCCCGATTTGAGTTAACTCTATAATAATTATATACAAAAAGTATTAAACCCCCGTTTTGTGTGAACTCTTATACAATAATATACCAAAAGTTGTAAACCCCTGTTTTGAGTAAACTCTACTATACAATTATATACAAAAAGTAGTAAACCCCCGTTTTGAGTGAACTCTACTACAATTATATACAAAAAGTTGTAAACCTCCGTTTTGAGTACAATAATATACAAAAAGTTGTAAACCCTCAGTTTGAGTAACCTCTACTATACAATTATATACAAAAAGTGGTAATCCCCCGTTTTATTGTACAAAAAGTTGTAAAACCCCGTTTTGAGTAAACTCTACAATACAATTATATACAAAAAGTTGTAAACCCCCGTTTTGATTAAACTCTACTATGATTATATACAAAAAGGTGTAAACCTCCGTTTTGAGTGAACTCTACTATAATTATATACAAAAATTTTTTAACCCCGTTTTGAGTAAACTCTAACACAATAATATACAAAAAGTTGTAAACCCCCGTTTTGAGTAAACTCTACTATACAATTATTTACAAAAAGTTGTAAACCCCCGTTTTGAGGAAATTCTACTATACAATTATATACAAAAAGTTGTAAACCTCCGTTTTGAGTGAACTCTACTAGAATTATATACAAAAAGTTGTAAACCCCCGATTTGATTAAACTCTAGTACAATAATATACAAAAAGTTGTAAACCCCCCCATTTTGAGTAAACTCTACTATACAATTATATACAAAAAGTTGTACACCCCTATTTTGAGTAAACTCTAATACAGTAATATACAAAATGTTGAAAACCCTCGTTTTGAGTAAACTCTACTATACAATTATTTACAAAAAGTTATAAACCCCTGTTTTGAGTAAACTCTACTATAATTATTGACAAAAAGTTGTAAACCTCCGTTTTGAGTAAATTCTAATAAAATAATTAACAAAAAGTTGTAAACCCCCGATTTGAGTTAACTCTATAATAATTATATACAAAAAGTAATAAACCCCCGTTTTGTGTGAACTCTTATACAATAATATACCAAAAGTTGTAAACCCCCGTTTTGAGTAAACTCTACTATACAATTATATACAAAAAGTAGTAAACCCCCGTTTTGAGTGAACTCTACTACAATTATATACAAAAAGTTGTAAACCTCCGTTTTGAGTACAATAATATACAAAAAGTTGTAAACCCTCATTTTTTAGTAACCTC
This sequence comes from Gentiana straminea, assembly GCA_036785695.1. NCBI lineage: Eukaryota > Viridiplantae > Streptophyta > Magnoliopsida > Gentianales > Gentianaceae > Gentiana > Gentiana straminea. Next base: position 135,425 of record JAVUPR010000381.1, read on the forward strand.
TACTATACAATTATATACAAAAAGTTGTAAACCCCCGTTTTATTGTACAAAAAGTTGTAAAACCCCGTTTTGAGTAAACTCTACTATACAATTATATACAAAAAGTTGTAAACCCCCGTTTTGAGTAAACTCTACTATAATTATATACAAAAAGGTGTAAACCTCCGTTTTGAGTGAACTCTACTATAATTATATACAAAAAAATTTTAACCACCGTTTTGAGTAAACTCTAACACAATAATATACAAAAATTTGTACACCCCCATTTTGAGTAAACTCTACTATTCAATTATTTACAAAAAGTTGTAAACCCCTGTTTTGAGGAAACTCTACAATACAATTAAATACAAAAAGTTGTAAACCTCCGTTTGAGTGAACTCTACTACAATTATATACAAAAAGTTGTAAACCCCCTATTTGATTAAACTCTAATACAATAATATACAAAAAGTTGTAAACCCTCTTTTTGAGTAAACTCTACTATACAATTATATACAAAAAGTTGTAAACCCCCGTTTTGAATAAACACTAATACAATAATATACAAAAAGTTGTAAACCCCCGTTTTGAATAAACACTAATACAATAATATACAAAAAGTTGTAAACCCTCGTTTTGGGTAAACTCTACTATACAATTATTTACAAAAAGTTATAGACCCCTGTTTTGAGTAAACTCTACTATAATTATATTCAAAAAGTTGTAAACCTCCGTTTTGAGGGAACTCTACTATAATTATATACAAAAAGTTGTTAACGCTTGTTTTCAGTATAACTAATACAATAATATACAAAAATTTGTAAATCCCCATTTTGAGTAAACTCTACTATACAATTATTTAGAAAATACCTCCGTTTTCAGTGAACTCTACTTTAATTACATACAAAAAGTTCTAAACCCCCGTTTTGAGTAAACCCAAATACAATAATATACAAAAAGTTGTAAACCCCCATTTTGAGAAAACATACTATACAATTGGATACAAAAAGTTGTAAACCCCCGTTTTGAGTAAACTCTAATACAATAATGTACAAAAAGTTGTAAACCTCCGTTTTGAGTAAACTCTACTATACAATTTTTTAAAAAAAGTTGTAAACCCCCGTTTTGAATAAACTTTACTATAATTATATACAAAAAGTTGTAATCCTCCATTTGGATTGAACTCTGCTATAATTATATACAAAAACTTGTAAACCCCCCGTTTTGAGTGAACTCTAATACAATAATATATAAAATGATGTAAACCCCTATTTTGAGTAAACTCTACTATACAATTATATACAAAAAATTGTAAACCATCGTTTTATTATACAAAAATTTGTAAACCCCTGTTTTGTGTAAACTCTACTATACAATTATATTCAAAAAGTTGTAAACCCCCGTTTTGAGTAAACTCTAATACAATAATATACAAAAAGTTGTAAACCCCCGTTATACTCCACTATAATTATATACAAAAAGTTGCAAACCCCCGTTTTGAGTGAACTTTACAATAATTATATACAAAAAGTTGCAAACCCCCGTTTTGAGTGAACTCTAATACAATAATATACAAAAAGTTGTAAACCCCCATTTTGAGTAATTATATACAAAAAGTTGTAAACCCCCGTTTTATTGTTCAAAAGTTGTAAACCCCCGTTTTGAGTAAACTCTACTATACAATTATATACAAAAAGTTGTAAACCCCCATTTTGAGTAAACTCTAATACAGTAACAAACAAAAAGTTGAAAACCCTCGTTTTGAGTAAACTCTACTATAAAATTATTTACAAAAAGTTATAAACCCACCGTTTTGAGTAAACTCTACTATAATTATTTACAAAAAGTTGTAAACCTCCGTTTTGAGTGAACTCTACTATAATTATATACAAAAAGTTGTTAACCCTTATTTTGAGTAAACTCTAATACAATAATATACAAAAAGTTGTAAATCCCCGTTTTGAGTAAACTCTACTATACAATTATTTTTGAAATACCTCCGTTTTGAGTGAACTCTGCTATAATTATAGAAACTAAGTTCTAAACCCCCATTTTGAGTAAACCCTAATACAATAAAATACAAAAAGTGGTAAACCCTCGTTTTGAGTAAACTTTACAATAATTATATACAAAAAGTTGTAAACATCCATTTTGAGAGAACTCTAATATAATTATATACCAAAAGTTGTAAACCCCCGTTTTGAGTGAACTCTAATACAATAATATACAAAAAGTAGTAAACCCCCGTTTTGAGTAAACTCTACTATACAATTATATACAAAAATTTGTAAACCCCCGTTATTGTACAAAAATTTGTAAACCCCTATTTTGTGTAAACTCTACTATACAATTATATACAAAAATTTGTTAACCCCCGTTTTGAGTAAGCTCTAATACAATAACATACCAAAAGCTACGACACAATTATTTACAAAAAGTTGTAAACCCCCGTTTCGAGTAAATTCTACTATAATTATATACAAAAAGTTGTAAATCTCTGTTTTGAGTAAACTATACTATAATTATATACAAAAAGTTGTAAACCCCCGTTTTGAGTGAACTCTAATACAATAATATACAAAAAGTTGTAAACCCCCGTTTTAAGTATTTATATACAAAAAGTTGTAAACCCCCGTTTTATTGTACAAAAAGTTGTAAAACCCTATTTTGAGTAAACACTACTATACAATTATATACAAAAAGTTGTAAACCTCCGTTTGGAGTAAACTCTAATACAGTAATTTACAAAAAGTTGTAAATCCCCGTTTTGAGTAAACTATACTAGACAATTATTTACAAATGTTGTAAACCCCTTTTTTAAGTAAACTCTACTATAATTATATACAAATAGTTGTAAACCTCCGTTTTGAGTTAACTCTACTATAATTATATACAAAAAGTTGTTAACCCACGTTTTGAGTAAACTCTAATACAATAATATACAAAAAGTTGTAAACCCCGGTTTTGAGTAAACTCTACTATACAATTATATACAAAAAAATTTAAACCACCGTTTTACATAAACTCTACTATAATTATATACAAAAAGTTCTAAACCTCCATTTTGAGTGAACGCTACTATAATTATATAGAAAATGTTGTAAACCCCCATTTTGAGTAAACTCTAATACAAAGGGTAAACCCTACCCCCGAGGGTCCCCACTCCCCCTGTCCCATGGGATGAGTGGAGATGTAAATCAAGATCCCCCAGTAGCTCAGAGTCAATGGGCTTACCTTTAACAGGAGGGAATAATTCGCCCCTTGTGGGAATCGAACCTCTAACCTCCCGCTAGGCTGCAATTACGCACCCACGCCCCTTGCCAACTGGGTTATGTCCTGGGGACAAACTCTAATACAATAATATACAAAAAGTTGTAAACCCCTATTTTTAGTAAACTCTACTATACAATTATTTACAAAAAGTTGTAAACCCCCATTTTGAATGAACTCTACTATAATTATATATGAAAAGTTGTAAACCCCCATTTTGAGTGAACTCTAATACTATAATATACAAAAAGTTGTAAACCCATGTTTTGAGTAAACTCTACTATACAATTTTATACAAAAAGTTGTAAACCCCCGTTTTGAGTAAACTATACTATACAATAATATAAAAAAAAAGTTGTAAACCTCGTTTTTGAGTGAACTGTGCTATAATTATATACAAAAAGTTGTAAACCCCCGTTTTGAGTGAACTCTAATACAATAATATACAAAAAGTTGTAAACCCCCGTTTTGAGTAAACTGTACTATACAATTATATACAAAAGGTTGTATACCTCCGTTTTGAGTGAAGTCTAATATAATTATATAAAAAAAGTTGTTAACCCCCGTTTTGAGTAAACTATAATACAATAATATACAAAAAGTTGTAAATCCCAGTTTTGAGTAAACTCTACTATACTATTATTTTGAAAATACCTCCGTTTTGAGTGAACTCTACTTTATTTATATACAAAAAGTTGTAAACCCCCGTTTTGAGTAAACTCTAAAATAAAAATATACAAAAAGTTGTAAACCCCCATTTTGAGTAAACTCTACTATACAATTATATACAAAAAGCTTTAAACCTCCGTTTTGAGTGAACTCTACTATAATTATATACAAAAATTTATTTACCCCCGTTTTGAGTAAACTCTAATACAATAATATACAAAAAGTTGTAAACCCCTGTTTTGAGTAAACTCTACTATACAATTATTTACAAAATTTTGTAAACCTCCGTTTTGAGTGAACTCTACTACACAATTATATACAAAAAGTTGTAAACCCCCGTTTTGAGTAAAATCTACAATACAATTATATACGAAAAGTTGAAAAACCCCTGTTTTGAGTAAACTTTAATACAATAATATACAAAAAGTTGTAAACCCCCGTTTTGAGTAAGCTCTACACTACAATTATTTACAAAAAGTTGTAAACCCCTGTTTTGAGTAAACTTTACTATAATTATATACAAAACAACCTCTGTTTTGAGTGAACTCTAATACAATAATATACAAAAAGTTGTAAACCCCTATTTTGAGTAAACTCTACTATACAATTATATACAAAAAGTTGTAAACCCCCGTTTTGAGTAAACTCTACTATACAATTATATATAAAATGTTGTAAACCCCCGTTTTAAGTAAACTCTACTATAAAATAATTTACAAAAAGTTGTAAACCCCATTTTGAGTAAACTTTTCTATAATTATATACAAAAAGTTGTAAACCACCGTTTTGAGTGAACTCTACTAAAATTATAAATGTGGTAAACCCCCATTTTGAGTAAACTCTAATACAATAATATACAAAAAGTTGTAAACCCCCGTTTTGAGTAAACTCTAATACAATAATATACAAAAAGTTGTAAACCCCCGTTTTGAGTTAATTCTACAATAATTATAAACAAAAAGTTGTAAACCCCCGTTTTGTGTGAACTCTTATACAATAATATACAAAAAGTTGTAAACCCACGTTTTGAGTAAACTCTACAATACAATTATATACAAAAAGTTGTAAACCCCCGTTTTGAGTGAACTCTACTACAATTATATAGAAAAAGTTGTAAACCTCCGTTTTGAGTACAATAATATGCAAAAAGTTGTAAACCCCCGTTTTGAGTAACATCTACTATACAATTATATACAAAAAGTTGTAAACCCCTATTTTGAGTAAACTCTAATACTATAATATACAAAAAGTTGTAAACACCTATTTTGAGTAAACTCTACTATACAATTATTTACAAAAAGTTGCAAACCCCTGTTTTGAGTAAACTCTACTATAATTATATACAAAAAGTTATAAACACTCATTTTTAGTAAACTCTATTACAATAATATACAAAAAGTTGTAACCCCTATTTTGAGTACAAAAAGTTGTAAACCCCTGTTTTGATTAAACTCTACAATACAATTATATACGAAAAGTTGTAAACCCCCATTTTCAGTAAACTTTAATACAATAGTATACAAAAAGTTGTAAACCTGGTTTTGAGTAACTCTACTATACAATTATTTATAAAAAGTTGTAAACCCCCGTTTTGAGTAAACTCTACTATACAATTATACACAAAAAGTTGTAAACTCCCGTTTTGCATAAATTCTACTATAATTGTATACAAAACAACCCCCGTTTTGAGTGAACACTAATACAATAATATAATAAAAGTTGTAAACCCCCGTTTTGAGTAAACTCTACTATACAATTATATACAAAAAGTTGTAAACCACCGTTTTGAGTAAACTCTACTATACATATACAAAAATTTGTAAACCGCCGTTTTAAGTAAACTCTATTATAAAATTATTTACAAAAAGTTGTAAACCCACGTTTTGAGTTAAATTTACTATAATTATATACAAAAAGTTGTGAACCTCCATTTTGAGTAAACTATAATAAAATAGTATACAAAAAATTGTAAACCCCTGTTTTGAGTAAACTCTACTATACAATTATTTGCAAAAAGTTGTAAACCCCCGTTTTGAGTAAACTCTACTATAATTATATTCAAAAAGTTGTAAACCTCCGTTTTGAGTGAACTCTACTATAATTATATACAAAAAGTTGTTAACCTCCGTTTTGAGGAAAATATAATACTATAATATACAAAAAGTTTTAAATCCCAGTTTTGAGTAAACTCTACTATACAATTATTTCGAAAATACCTCCTTTTTGAGTTAACTCTACGACATTTATATTTAAAAAGTTGTAAACCTCTGTTTTGAGTAAACTCTACTATACAAATATATAGAAAAAGTTGTTAACCTCCCGTTTTGAGTAAACTCAAATACAATAATATAAAAAAAATTGTAAACCCCCATTTTTAGTAAACTCTACTATACAATTATTTACAAAAAGTTGTAAACCCCCGTTTTGAGTGAACTCTACTATAATTATATACAAAAAGTTGTAAACCACCGTTTTGAGGGAACTCTAATACTATAATATACAAAAAGTTGTAAACCCATGTTTTGAGTAAACTCTACTATACAATTTTATACAAAAAGTTGTAAACCCCCGTTTTGAGTAAACTCTACTATACAATAATATAAAAAAAGTTGTAAACCTCCTTTTTGAGTGAACTCTACTATAATTATATACAAAAAGTTGTAAACCCCCGTATTGAGTGAACTCTAATAAAATAATATACAAAAAGTTGTAAACCCCCATTTTGTGTAAACTCTACTATACAATTATATACAAAAAGTTGTTAACCCCCGTTTTGAGTAAACTATAATACAATAACATACAAAAAGTTGTAAATCCCCGTTTTGAGTAAACTCTACTATACTATTATTTAGAAAATACCTCCATTTTGAGTGAACTCTACTTTATTTATATACAAAAAGTTGTAAACCCCCATTTTGAGTAAACTCTAAAACGAAAAAATACAAAAAGTTTTAAACCCCATTTTGAGTAAACTCTACTATACAATTATATACAAAAAGCTTTAAACCTCCGTTTTGAGTGAACTCTACTATAATTATATACAAAAATTTATTTACCCCCGTTTTGAGTAAACTCTAATACAATAATATACAAAAAGTTGTAAACCCCTGTTTTGAGTAAACTCTACTATACAATTATTTAAAAAAATTTGTAAACCTCCGTTTTGAGTGAACTCTACTATAATTACATACAAAAAGTTGTAAACCCCCATTTTGAGGAAACTCCACTATACAATTATATATAAAAAGTTGTAAACCCCCGTTTTGAGTAAACTCTAATACAATAATATACAAAAAGTTGTAAACCCCCATTTTGAGTAAACTCTAATATACAATTATTTACAAAAAGTGTTAAACCCCCGTTTTGAGTAAACTCTACTACAATTATATACAAAAAGTTGTAAACCCCCATTTTGAGTGAACTCCGATACATTAATATACAAAAAGTTGTAAACCCCTGTTTTGAGTAAACTCTACTATACAATTATATACAAATTGTTGTAAATCCCCGTTCTATTGTACAAAAAGTGGTAAACCCCCGTTTTGAGTAAACTCTACTATACAATTATCTACAAAAAGTTGTAAACCCCCGTTTTGAGTAAACTCTAATACAATAATATACAAAAAGTTGTAAACCCCCGTTTTGAGTAAACTCTACTATTCAATTATTTACAAAAAGTTGTAAACCCCCGTTTTGAGGAAACTCTACTATACAATTAAATACAAAAAGTTGTAAACCTCCGTTTTCAGTGAACTCTACTAGAATTATATACAAAAAGTTGTAAACCCCCGATTTGATTAAACTCTAATACAATAATATACAAAAAGTTGTAAACCCCGTTTTGAGTAAACTCTACTATACAATTATATACCAAAAGTTGTAAACCCCCGTTTTGAATAAACACTAATACAATAATATACAAAAAGTTGTAAACCCTCATTTTGAGTAAACTCTACTATACAATTATTTACAAAAAGTTCTAAACCCCTGTTTTGAGTAAACTCTACTATAATTGTATTCAAAAAGTTGTAAACCTCTGTTTTGAGTGAACTCTACTATAATTATATACAAAATGTTGTTAACGCTTGTTTTGAGTAAACTCTAATACAATAATATACAAAAATTTGTAAATCCCCATTTTGAGTAAACTCTACTATACAATTATTTAGAAAATACCTCCGTTTTCAGTGAACTCTACTTTAATTATATACAAAAAGTTCTAAACCCCCGTTTTGAGTAAACCAAAATACAATAATATACAAAAAGTTGTAAACCCCCATTTTGAGTAAACTCTAATGTACAATTATTTACAAAAAGTTTTAAACCCCCGTTTTGAGTAAACTCTACTACAATTATATACAAAAAGTTGTAAACCCCAGTTTTGAGTGAACTCCTATACAATAATATACAAAAAGTTGTAAACCCCCGTTTTGAGTAACCTCTACTATACAATTATATACAAATTGTTGTAAATCCCCGTTCTATTGTACAAAAACTGGTAAACCCCCGTTTTGAGTAAACTCTACTATACATTTATCTACAAAAAGTTGTAAACCCCCGTTTTGAGTGAACTCAAATACAATAATATACAAAAAGTTGTAAACCCCCATTTTGAGTAAACTCTACTATACAATTATATACAAAAAGTTGTAAACCTCCGTTTTGAGTAAAATCTATAATACAATTAGATACGAAAAGTTGTAAACCCCTGTTTTGAGTAAACTTTAATACAATAATATACAAAAAGTTGTAAACCCCCATTTTGAGTAAGCTCTACACTACAATTATTTGCAAAAAGTTGTAAACCCCCGTTTTGAGTAAACTTTACTATAATTATATACAAAAAAACCCCTGTTTTGAGTGAACTCTAATACAATAATATACAAAAAGTTGTAAACCCCCATTTAGAGTAAACTCTACCATACCATTTTTTAAAAAAGTTGTAAACCCCCGTTTTGAGTAAACTTTACTATAATTATATACAAAAAGTTGTAATCCTCCATTTTCATTGAACTCTACTATAATTATATACAAAAACTTGTAAACCCCCCGTTTTGAGCAAACTCTAATACAATAATATATAAAATGATGTAAACCCCCATTTTGAGTAAACTCTATTATACAATTATATACAAAAAGTTGTAAACCCCCGTTTTATTGTACAAAAATTTGTAAACCCCTGTTTTGTGTAAAATCTACTATACAATTATATACAAAAAGTTATAAACCCCCATTTTGAGTAAACTCTAATACAATAATATACAAAAAGTTGTAAACCCCCGTTTTGAGTATACTCCACTATAATTATATACAAAAAGTTGTAAATCTCTGTTTTGAGTAAACTCTACTATAATTATATACAAAAAGTTGCAAACCCCCATTTTGAGTGAACTCTAATACAATAATATACAAAAAGTTGTAAACCCCCATTTTGAGTAATTATATACAAAAAGTTGTAAACCCCCATTTTATTGTTAAAAAAGTTGTAAACCTCCGTTTTGAGTGAACTCTACTATAATTACATACAAAAAGTTGTAAACCCCCATTTTGAGTAAACTCCACTATACAATTATATATAAAAAGTTGTAAACTTTCGTTTTCAGTAAACTCTAATACAATAATATAAAAAAAGTTGTAAACCCCCATTTTGAGTAAACTCTAATGTACAATTATTTACAAAAAGTTTTAAACCCCCGTTTTGAGTAAACTCTACTACAATTATATACAAAAAGATGTAAACCCCCGTTTTGAGTGAACTCCTATACAATAATATACAAAAATTTGTAAACCCCCGTTTTGAGTAACCTCTACTATACAATTATATACAAATTGTTGTAAATCCCCGTTCTATTGTACAAAAAGTGGTAAACCCCCGTTTTGAGTAAACTCTACTATACAATTATCTTCAAAAAGTTGTAAACCCCCGTTTTGAGTGAACTCAAATACAATAATATACAAAAAGTTGTAAACCCCCATTTTGAGTAAACTCTAATATACAATTATATACAAAAAGTTGTAAACCTCCGTTTTGAGTAAAATCTATAATACAATTAGATACGAAAAGTTGTAAACCCCTGTTTTGAGTAAACTTTAATACAATAATATACAAAAAGTTGTAAACCCCCGTTTTGAGTAAGCTCTACACTACAATTATTTGCAAAAAGTTGTAAACCCCCGTTTTGAGTAAACTTTACTATAATTATATACAAAAAAACCCCTGTTTTGAGTGAACTCTAATACAATAATATACAAAAAGTTGTAAACCCCCATTTTGAGTAAACTCTACTATACAATTATATACAAAAAGTTGTAAACCCCCGTTTTGAGTAAACTCTACTATACAATTATATATAAAAAGTTGTAAACCCCCGTTTTAAGTAAACTCTACTATAAAATAATTTACAAAAAGTTGTAAACCCCCATTTTGTGTAAACTTTTCTATAATTATATACAAAAAGTTGTAAACCACCATTTTGAGTGAACTCTACTAAAATTATATACAAAATGTTGTAAACCCCCGTTTTGAGTAAAGTTTAATACAATAATATACAAAAAGTTGTAAACCCCCATTTTGAGTAAACTCTAATACAATAATATACAAAAAGTTGTAAACCCCCATTTTGAGTAAACTCTACAATAATTATAAACAAAAAGTTGTAAACCCCCGTTTTGTGTGAACTCTTTTACAATAATATACAAAAAGTTGTAAACCCACGTTTTGAGTAAACTCTACAATACAATTATATACAAAAAGTTGTAAACCCCCGTTTTGAGTGAACTCTACTACAATTATATAGAAAAAGTTGTAAACCTCCGTTTTGAGTACAATAATATGCAAAAAGTTGTAACCCCCGTTTTGAGTAACCTCTACTATACAATTATATACAAAAAGTTGTAAACCCCTATTTTGAGTAAACTCTACTATACAATTATTTACAAAAAGTTGTAAACCCCTGTTTTGAGTAAACTCTACTATAATTATATACAAAAAGTTATAAACACTCAATTTTAGTAAACTCTATTACAATAATATACAAAAAGTTGTAACCCCCATTTTGAGTAAACTCTACAACACAATTATATACAAAAAGTTGTAAACCCCCATTTTGATTAAACTCTACAATACAATTATATACGAAAAGTTTTAAACCCCTATTTTGAGTAAACTTTAATACAATAGTATACAAAAAGTTGTAAACCCTGGTTTTGAGTAACTCTACTATACAATTATTTATAAAAAGTTGTAAACCCCCGTTTTGAGTAAACTCTACTATACAATTATATACAAAAAGTTGTAAACTCCCGTTTTGCGTAAATTCTACTATAATTATATACAAAACAACCCCCGTTTTGAGTGAACTCTAATACAATAATATAAGAAAAGTTGTAAACCCCCGTTTTGAGTAAACTCTACTATACAATTATATACAAAAAGTTGTAAACCCCCGTTTTGAGTAAACTCTACTATACATATACAAAAAGTTGTAAACCCCCGTTTTAAGTAAACTCTACTATAAAATTATTTACAAAAAGTTGTAAACCCCCGTTTCGAGTTAACTCTACTATAATTATATACAAAAAGTTGTTAACCCCCGTTTTGAGTAAACTATAATAAAATAATATACAAAAAGTTGTAAACCCCCATTTTGAGTAAACTCTACTATTCAATTATATATAAAAGGTTGTATACCTCCGTTTTGAGTGAAGTCTACTATAATTATATACAAAAAGTTGTTAACCCCCGTTTTGAGTAAACTATAATACAATAATATACAAAAAGTTGTAAATCCCAGTTTTGAGTAAACTCTACTACACTATTATTTAGAAAATACCTCCATTTTGAGTGAACTCTACTTTATTTATATACAAAAAGTTGTAAACCCCCGTTTTGAGTAAACTCTAAAACAAAAATATACAAAAAGTTTTAAACCCCCATTTTGAGTAAACTCTACTATACAATTATATACAAAAAGCTTTAAACCTCCGTTTTGAGTGAACTCTACTATAATTATACACAAAAATTTATTTACCCCCGTTTTGAGTAAACTCTAATACAATAATATACAAAAAGTTGTAAACCCCTGTTTTGAGTAAACTCTACTATACAATTATTTACAAAAATTTGTAAACCTCCGTTTTGAGTGAACTCTACTATAATTACATACAAAAAGTTGTAAACCCCCATTTTGAGGAAACTCCACTATACAATTATATATAAATAGTTGTAAACCCCCGTTTTGAGTAAACTCTAATACAATAATATACAAAAACTTGTAAACCCCCATTTTGAGTAAACTCTAATATACAATTATTTACAAAAAGTGTTAAACCCCCATTTTGAGTAAACTCTACTATAATTATATACAAAAAGTTGTAAACCCCCATTTTGAGTGAACTCCGATACAATAATATACAAAAAGTTGTAAACCCCCGTTTTGAGTAAATTCTACTATACAATTATATACAAATTGTTGTAAATCCCCGTTTTATTGTACAAAAAGTGGTAAACCCCCGTTTTGAGTAAACTCTACTATACAATTATCTACAAAAAGTTGTAAACCCCCGTTTTGAGTAAACTCTAATACAATAATATACAAAAAGTTGTAAACCCCCGTTTTGAGTAAACTCTACTCTTCAATTATTTACAAAAAGTTGTAAACCCCCGTTTTGAGGAAACTCTACTATACAATTAAATACAAAAAGTTGTAAACCTCCGTTTTCAGTGAACTCTACTAGAATTATATACAAAAAGTTGTAAACCCCCAATTTGATTAAACTCTAATACAATAATATACAAAAAGTTGTAAACCCCCGTTTTGAGTAAACTCTACTATACAATTATATACCAAAAGTTGTAAACCCCCGTTTTGAATAAACACTAATACAATAATATACAAAAAGTTGTAAACCCTCATTTTGAGTAAACTCTACTATACAATTATTTACAAAAAGTTCTAAACCCCTGTTTTGAGTAAACTCTACTATAATTGTATTCAAAAAGTTGTAAACCTCTGTTTTGAGTGAACTCTACTATAATTATATACAAAATGTTGTTAACGCTTGTTTTGAGTAAACTCTAATACAATAATATACAAAAATTTGTAAATCCCCATTTTCAGTAAACTCTATTATACAATTATTTAGAAAATACCTCCGTTTTCAGTGAACTCTACTTTAATTATATACAAAAAGTTCTAAACCCCCGTTTTGAGTAAACCAAAATACAATAATATACAAAAAGTTGTAAACCCCCATTTTGAGTAAACTCTAATGTACAATTATTTACAAAAAGTTTTAAACCCCCGTTTTGAGTAAACTCTACTACAATTATATACAAAAAGTTGTAAACCCCCGTTTTGAGTGAACTCCTATACAATAATATACAAAAAGTGTTAAACCCCCGTTTTGAGTAACCTCTACTATACAATTATATACAAATTGTTGTAAATCCCCGTTCTATTGTACAAAAACTGGTAAACCCCCGTTTTGAGTAAACTCTACTATACAATTATCTACAAAAAGTTGTAAACCCCCGTTTTGAGTGAACTCAAATACAATAATATACAAAAAGTTGTAAACCCCCATTTTGAGTAAATTCTACTATACAATTATATACAAAAAGTTGTAAACCTCCGTTTTCAGTAAAATCTAGAATACAATTAGATACGAAAAGTTGTAAACCCCTGTTTTGAGTAAACTTTAATACAATAATATACAAAAAGTTGTAAACCCCCGTTTTGAGTAAGCTCTACACTACAATTATTTGCAAAAAGTTGTAAACCCCCGTTTTGAGTAAACTTTACTATAATTATATACAAAAAAACCCCTGTTTTGAGTGAACTCTAATACAATAATATACAAAAAGTTGTAAACCCCCATTTTGAGTAAACTCTATCATACAATTTTTTAAAAAAGTTGTAAACCCCCGTTTTGAGTAAACTTTACTATAATTATATACAAAAAGTTGTAATCCTCCATTTTCATTGAACTCTACTATAATTATATACAAAAACTTGTAAACCCCCTGTTTTGAGCAAACTCTAATACAATAATATATAAAATGATGTAAACCCCTATTTTGAGTAAACTCTATTATACAATTATATACAAAAAGTTGTAAACCCCCGTTTTATTGTACAAAAATTTGTAAACCCCTATTTTGTGTAAAATCTACTATACAATTATATACAAAAAGTTATAAACCCCCGTTTTGAGTAAACTCTAATACAATAATATACAAAAAGTTGTAAACCCCCGTTTTGAGTATACTCCACTATAATTATATACAAAAAGTTGTGAATCTCTGTTTTGAGTAAACTCTACTATAATTACATACAAAAAGTTGCAAACCCCCGTTTTGAGTGAACTCTAATACAATAATATACAAAAAGTTGTAAACCCCCATTTTGAGTAATTATATACAAAAAGTTGTAAACCCCCGTTTTATTGTTAAAAAAGTTGTAAACCTCCGTTTTGAGTGAACTCTACTATAATTACATACAAAAAGTTGTAAACCCCCATTTTGAGTAAACTCCACTATACAATTATATATAAAAAGTTGTAAACTTTCATTTTGAGTAAACTCTAATACAATAATATAAAAAAAAAGTTGTAAACCCCCATTTTGAGTAAACTCTAATGTACAATTATTTACAAAAAGTTTTAAACCCCCGTTTTGAGTAAACTCTACTACAATTATATACAAAAAGTTGTAAACCCCCGTTTTGAGTGAACTCCTATACAATAATATATAAAAAGTTGTAAACCCCCGTTTTGAGTAACCTCTACTATACAATTATATACAAATTGTTGTAAATCCCCGTTCTATTGTACAAAAAGTGGTAAACCCCCGTTTTGAGTAAACTCTACTATACAATTATCTTCAAAAAGTTGTAAACCCCTGTTTTGAGTGAACTCAAATACAATAATATACAAAAATTTCTAAACCCCCATTTTGAGTAAACTCTACTATACAATTATATACAAAAAGTTGTAAACCTCCGTTTTGAGTAAAATCTATAATACAATTAGATACGAAAAGTTGTAAACCCCTGTTTTGAGTAAACTTTAATACAATAATATACAAAAAGTTGTAAACCCCCGTTTTGAGTAAGCTCTACACTACAATTATTTGCAAAAAGTTGTAAACCCCCGTTTTGAGTAAACTTTACTATAATTATATACAAAAAAACCCCTGTTTTGAGTGAACTCTAATACAATAATATACAAAAAGTTGTAAACCCCCATTTTGAGTAAACTCTACTATACAATTATATACAAAAAGTTGTAAACCCCCGTTTTGAGTAAACTCTACTATACAATTATATATAAAAAGTTGTAAACCCCCGTTTTAAGTAAACTCTACTATAAAATAATTTACAAAAAGTTGTAAACCCCCATTTTGAGTAAACTTTTCTATAATTATATACAAAAAGTTGTAAACCACCATTTTGAGTGAACTCTACTAAAATTATATACAAAATGTTGTAAACCCCCGTTTTGAGTAAAGTTTAATACAATAATATACAAAAAGTTGTAAACCCCCGTTTTGAGTAAACTCTAATACAATAATATACAAAAAGTTGTAAACCCCCGTTTTGAGTAAACTCTACAATAATTATAAACAAAAAGTTGTAAACCCCCGTTTTGTGTGAACTCTTATACAATAATATACAAAAAGTTGTAAACCCACGTTTTGAGTAAACTCTACAATTATATACAAAAAGATGTAAACCCCATTTTGAGTGAACTCTACTACAATTATATAGAAAAAGTTGTAAACCTCCGTTTTGAGTACAATAATATGCAAAAAGTTGTAACCCCCGTTTTGAGTAACCTCTACTATACAATTATATACAAAAATTTGTAAACCCCTATTTTGAGTAAACTCTACTATACAATTATTTACAAAAAGTTGTAAACCCCTGTTTTGAGTAAACTCTACTATAATTATATACAAAAAGTTATAAACACTCATTTTTAGTAAACTCTATTACAATAATATACAAAAAGTTGTAACCCCCATTTTGAGTAAACTCTACAACACAATTATATACAAAAAGTTGTAAACCCCCGTTTTGATTAAACTCTACAATACAATTATATACGAAAAGTTGTAAACCCCTATTTTGAGTAAACTTTAATACAATAGTATACAAAAGTTGTAAACCCTGGTTTTGAGTAACTCTACTATACAATTATTTATAAAAAGTTGTAAACCCCCGTTTTGAGTAAACTCTACTATACAATTATATACAAAAAGTTGTAAACTCCCGTTTTGCGTAAATTCTACTATAATTATATACAAAACAACCCCCGTTTTGAGTGAACTCTAATACAATAATATAAGAAAAGTTGTAAACCCCCGTTTTGAGTAAACTCTACTATACAATTATATACAAAAAGTTGTAAACCCCCGTTTTGAGTAAACTCTACTATACATATACAAAAAGTTGTAAACCCCCGTTTTATGTAAACTCTACTATAAAATTATTTACAAAAAGTTGTAAACCCCCGTTTCGAGTTAACTCTACTATAATTATATACAAAAAGTTGTTAACCCCCGTTTTGAGTAAACTATAATAAAATAATATACAAAAAGTTGTAAACCCTCATTTTGAGTAAACTCTACTATACAATTATATATAAAAGATTGTATACCTCCGTTTTCAGTGAAGTCTACTATAATTATATACAAAAAGTTGTTAACCCCCGTTTTGAGTAAACTATAATACAATAATATACAAAAAGTTGTAAATCCCAGTTTTGAGTAAACTCTACTATACTATTATTTAGAAAATACCTCCATTTTGAGTGAACTCTACTTTATTTATATACAAAAAGTTGTAAACCCCCGTTTTGAGTAAACTCTAAAACAAAAATATACAAAAAGTTTTAAACCCCCATTTTGAGTAAACTCTACTATACAATTATATACAAAAAGCTTTAAACCTCCGTTTTGAGTGAACTCTACTATAATTATACACAAAAATTTATTTACCCCCGTTTTGAGTAAACTCTAATACAATAATATACAAAAAGTTGTAAACCCCCGTTTTGAGTAAACTCTACTATACAATTATTTACAAAAATTTGTAAACCTCCGTTTTGAGTGAACTCTACTATAATTACATACAAAAAGTTGTAAACCCCCATTTTGAGGAAACTCCACTATACAATTATATATAAAAAGTTGTAAACCCCCGTTTTCAGTAAACTCTAATACAATAATATACAAAAAGTTGTAAACCCCCATTTTGAGTAAACTCTAATATACAATTATTTACAAAAAGTGTTAAACCCCCATTTTGAGTAAACTCTACTACAATTATATACAAAAAGTTGTAAACCCCCATTTTGAGTGAACTCCGATACAATAATATACAAAAAGTTGTAAACCCCCGTTTTGAGTAAATTCTACTATACAATTATATACAAATTGTTGTAAATCCCCGTTCTATTGTACAAAAAGTGGTAAACCCCCGTTTTGAGTAAACTCTACTATACAATTATCTACAAAAAGTTGTAAACCCCCGTTTTGAGTAAACTCTAATACAATAATATACAAAAAGTTGTAAACCCCCGTTTTGAGTAAACTCTACTATTCAATTATTTACAAAAAGTTGTAAACCCCCGTTTTGAGGAAACTCTACTATACAATTAAATACAAAAAGTTGTAAACCTCCGTTTTCAGTGAACTCTACTAGAATTATATACAAAAAGTTGTAAACCCCCGATTTGATTAAACTCTAATACAATAATATACAAAAAGTTGTAAACCCCCGTTTTGAGTAAACTCTACTATACAATTATATACCAAAAGTTGTAAACCCCCGTTTTGAATAAACACTAATACAATAATATACAAAAAGTTGTAAACCCTCGTTTTGAGTAAACTCTACTATACAATTATTTACAAAAAGTTCTAAACCCCTGTTTTGAGTAAACTCTACTATAATTGTATTCAAAAAGTTGTAAACCTCTGTTTTGAGTGAACTCTACTATAATTATATACAAAATGTTGTTAACGCTTGTTTTGAGTAAACTCTAATACAATAATATACAAAAATTTGTAAATCCCCATTTTGAGTAAACTCTACTATACAATTATTTAGAAAATACCTCCGTTTTCAGTGAACTCTACTTTAATTATATACAAAAAGTTCTAAACCCCCGTTTTGAGTAAACCAAAATACAATAATATACAAAAAGTTGTAAACCCCCGTTTTGAGAAAACTATACTATACAATTAGATACAAAAAGTTGTAAACCCCCATTTTGAGTAACCTCTAATACAATAATATACAAAAAGTTGTAAACCTCCGTTTTGAGTAAACTCTACCATACAATTTTTTAAAAAAAGTTGTAAACCCCCGTTTTGAGTAAACTTTACTATAATTATATACAAAAAGTTGTAATCCTCCATTTTGATTGAACTCTACTATAATTATATACAAAAACTTGTAAACCCCCTGTTTTGAGCAAACTCTAATACAATAATATATAAAATGATGTAAACCCCCATTTTGAGTAAACTCTATTATACAATTATATACAAAAAGTTGTAAACCCCCGTTTTATTGTACAAAAATTTGTAAACCCTTGTTTTGTGTAAAATCTACTATACAATTATATACAAAAAGTTATAAACCCCCGTTTTGAGTAAACTCTAATACAATAATATACAAAAAGTTGTAAACCCCCGTTTTGAGTATACTCCACTATAATTATATACAAAAAGTTGTAAATCTCTGTTTTGAGTAAACTCTACTATAATTATATACAAAAAGTTGCAAACCCCCATTTTGAGTGAACTCTAATACAATAATATACAAAAAGTTGTAAACCCCCATTTTGAGTAATTATATACAAAAAGTTGAGTGAACCTCCGTTTTGAGTGAACTCTACTATAATTACATACAAAAAGTTGTATACCCCCATTTTGAGTAAACTCCACTATACAATTATATATAAAAAGTTGTAAACTTTCGTTTTGAGTAAACTCTAATACAATAATATAAAAAAAGTTGTAAACCCCCATTTTGAGTAAACTCTAATGTACAATTATTTACAAAAAGTTTTAAACCCCCGTTTTGAGTAAACTCTACTACAATTATATACAAAAAGTTGTAAACCCCCATTTTGAGTGAACTCCTATACAATAATATACAAAAAGTTGTAAACCCCCGTTTTGAGTAACCTCTACTATACAATTATATACAAATTGTTGTAAATCCCCGTTCTATTGTACAAAAAGTGGTAAACCCTCGTTTTGAGTAAACTCTACTATACAATTATCTACAAAAAGTCGTAAACCCCCGTTTTGAGTGAACTCAAATACAATAATATACAAAAAGTTGTAAACCCCCATTTTGAGTAAACTCTACTATAAAATTATATACAAAAAGTTGTAAACCTTCGTTTTGAGTAAAATCTATAATACAATTAGATACGAAAAGTTGTAAACCCCTGTTTTGAGTAAACTTTAATACAATAATATACAAAAAGTTGTAAACCCCCGTTTTGACTAAGCTCTACACTACAATGTTAGGTGTAGTGCCCGAAAGACAATTTGTGTAATTGTTTTTAATAATGAATGACAGAATTTATCTCACCTTATTACTTGCTTTGTGCTTGTAAAGTAATACACTGCTGCAAACCCTAAGTATATCCGTATGTAACCACTTAACTCGGTGTATGGATAACACGTGAGGATTGAGTTAGTGGTGATATACTTAAAGCGTTAGTCCGTGGTGAACTTAATCGAGTTTAGGGTCTCTTGATTAAAACACCAATAATGCGCCCGAACACCTTAGGGTGTGATAGTCTTATCCGGTTTGTCGGTAGAGGGTACCTACGTGGGGCATTTATATATGATGGCATTCATATAGGATTTGGACCGATTTAATCGTATTTCTCGGTATAATTCCGTAATCGAGGAATCTTATTAAATCATTAGATGATCATATATGGATCAACCTTAATCCCGAGGTGATCACGGTGGTCGCATGTCCCGGGGTAGTGTTTGATGTGTTAGTTACGGTTCACCGTAATATGTGTTCCAAGCCACTTCTCATTGGCACTATCTCCAGATGAGTGAGTAGTTCTGATTTTCACAGACATGGAATCCATTCCTTCCTGCGGGAAGTAGAGAGACAGTCCCATTATTTGTTAGCCTTAAGAAAGTGATCGATCGGCCGAGTTCACATTTGACTAATTAGCTACTAGTTAGATATGTGCACTAATTGATCATTAGGGGGTTAATGGTAAATAAGGATAAGATATTCTGAGTCTGGTTCACGGAGACTTCCTACTCAGAATGGACAGTCTATGGAGGGTTAATCCGTATGTAGTGATTATATCAATGGACGCTTATTCACTCTATGGGTTGAGTATAAGTATACATCTATAATCGGTAGAGTTCAGTTTCGGGTTTATGGTGGCGTAATCCCGGAATTAATAATTAATGTACTTATTCGGTTCGATGAATAATTAATTATTGGAGCTACTGGTTATAGGTCCATGGTCCCCGATGTGGCTTCTGTAATTCGGACTAATAATCTTGTTATTTGGGCCTCAGTGATAATTAATTGGCTGGGCTAATTAATTGATATGCATGTATATTATTTAGTTGGGCTAAATAATATAATACACATGAAAGACATTTTATGTGGGCTTAGTGAACCCCAAAGGTGGCGCCAGTATTTGTTAATTAATTAGAGAGAAATTAGTTTTCTTGGATAATTATTTGACATGTGATTTATCATTTATTTGTTAAATGATAATTCATGGAATATTAGATAATAATAGGATTTATCCTAATTTGTTTGGGATAATCATTTTATTTATCTTTTATTTGGAATAAAGGATTAATGGAATAATTATCTCTTAATTATTTAATCCTTGGAGGACAAGGTTTACTCTCCTATATAAAGAGAGTTCTCCCAAGCCTCAACATACTTGGCATAATTCGACCACCATATCAAAAGGGAGAGGAAAAATTAGTTTTCTCTTGTCTAGGGTTTTAGAAGAAGAAAAACTCTAAGTTTTTCTTGGTTTTGCATATCAAGGAGGTTCGTGTAACAAGAAGGGTGTCCACCAACCGCCGTTTGGAGAACACATCGGAAGATCTTGGCTTCTCTTCCTAATATTGGTAACATGATCTCAACCCCCTTGTAGTTGTTAAATCCTTTAATTATGTTTTATGATATATAAATCGTGATCCGTCCGCTGCGTATAGATCTAACTCGTTTAGATCTAAGAACCTGCATCCTTCATGTGGTATCAGAGCAAGGTTCCACGATTTATGTAGTCATAATCGTAATTAAACGACTTAAAGGAGTGGAATTGCATGTAGGTAAATCTTATTTATTGTTTTATGCGTTGATAGTGATAAATTGTTATGGTTGAAGAGATGGATTGGGGGTTGGCACTGTTTACCCGTTAGATCTATTGTAAACTCATATAAACGATGAAAATTTCGTTTACATGAGTATAGGAAATTATGTAATTTATTTTTATTGCAAGTTTAATTTCCAGAAAATAGATCTGTACAGTATCTGTTTAGTCTTTTCGTTTTTTCCGTTGTTTGAGCCGTTAAAACGAAGATCCCTCCGGTCAGAATCAAGATTAGAAGTTGATGAACAATCCCACAATATTTGGCGTCGATCAGAGTCCGTTTGGATGTCCGTTCATTGATGAGAAGAGGCAGCTGTAACAGAAAAACGCAGGATTCACAGAAACCCTAACTGTGACTTTCTTGATTTTCTGGAAAGTATTGGACCGTTGAAACAAATATCCGACCGGTCAGAATGATAATCATGGAGTTTTGGACTTGAGATAAAATTTTCAGGACGATCGGGATTCATCTGGATCCCCGATCGGCCTCGGGAAGTAAATGATGCGCTGCTGTAGGAGTCTGTTTCAGCAGCAAGTTGGGCGGCTCACTATGGAAGATTGACAAGTCAAAGCTCCGATCCGACCGTCCATCTTGAAGTCCGAAGAATGAAGATCAGATCTGGAAAGTTTCGTCCCGATCCAAGTTCGTTTGATATGCCGATCGTCGAAGATTCTTAACAGCTGCAGATTAGGGTTTTAATTTATTTTCGAATAGATTAGTTACGGGGGTGCCAACGGTCCATCTCGGTGTTTATTTTCCGCACTAGTATACATGTGTAGATTGTATGAGTAGAACCGGAAAATTTCCATGACATGCATCATATCATGAATTCCACTCCATATGCATACATGTAGAAATTAATTCGAGGAATTAGTTAGGCATGTATAAAACACACGATTAGTTTTAATTACTTGTTTGATATTAATTAGAAACTAATTAGGGTAAAAACTGAGGAACACGGGTTTTTTCAATCGTCGAGGTTGGGTGATGGATTCTCGGTGAATCCCACTCTGCGAAAGCATAAGGAGTAAAATCCCGAAACCTCGTGGTTAAGGTGTTGGATTCTCGGTGAATTCCACCTTACCTAAGACGAGATTACATTTTTGTTCCGTAGTGTCTACGTGAATGTTTGATGTTTAAGGATTGGATAATCACGGGCAAACAGGTTCGAAAGTGGTTTAACCACGGTTGGGTGGTCAACAGTAGCTACGGCTCAATCGACTTCACCCTCCACGTGTGGCGTTTGCACGGGGGTCTGGCAATACTAAGCCATCCGAAGAGCCACTACGGCTCAACGGAGCTCTCCTAGCCTTGACCCGTCCGACGGCCACATATGTTCTAACGAATAGGTCGGTTGGGCTAGCCCACATAACCGACAACATTCGGGCCTATGATTTATTGTTCCTTAATGTAACATCAAGTCCAAAAACGTGATCAGTAAACCCACCACTTTTTCAAAATATTGAGTGGGTGCGGGAGAGGCGACAGCCGACCCCACGGCCTCTACCGTTGACACAAGCAACGTGAGAGAATGGTGACGCCTCGTGCCGGCTTTGATTTCGGCCCCCTAAGGAAGGCCTTCACCGCTATCAAAATTCAAGGCTTGGTCTCCGAAAGGATAGGATTTTGGGTACTCGCCGGGTCACTGACCGACCCTAAGGCGGCACACTCGGGGTCTACCTAAAAATCTGAGACAGTAGGTCACACTCATAAAGGGTATTTTTGGTAGTACCTTGGCTGAAAAAGGAAAGGTGATTGACGATCACAAATGAGATGTTCGATTCTCAATCTGATCTTCAATATTAATCGAAACCTCTTTGACCTACCCTAAGGCGGCACTGAGGCGTTAGATTAAAACCTTGGAACGGTAGGATAGACTATAAGTACTTAGTTTATGTTCCTAAAATTTATTAGTAGTGTATGATTTGGATTTATCTTCTGTCAATTTTATTTACAACTATTTATATATCTCTCTAGGGTGCTAGGCTTGCTAGTGTAAAATTGACTAGTAATGACTTCGTTAAAAAGTGGTAAGTAACTAGAACGTTGTACTTATTGATCTTACATGCGATTAATTTTTCGGAAGAGATATTTCTCTGGAGCCTTCAAGACTTAAGTGACGTAAATAAGTATGTCACTGTTGTCAATCGTGTTGAACGAGAGACGACTGTAGTCAGTTTGAAAGATGATTGGGATGATAAAATTCTTCTAGTGAATTTTAATGGTGTAGTGTCTACACGAGAAATTTTCTAATAGAAAAATTGGAGACTCATAAATTAAAGTGTCGCTGGTTAGACGGTATTTGGAACCGATAAACTAGTGGGAGCTTTTATCCTATGTTTTTTCTAATTTATTAGAAAATTAGTCCCACTGGGTAACGCTTTCACTAGACATCCCACAGTTCACGAGTAGTATCTACTCAAGCGAACTGGCAGTTCAAGACTATTTCATTTTAAGGAAAGTTAAGAATGTGAAAGAATGTCTATAAGTGTTAATCATCTTAACTAAAGTTTTGAGGCTAAACCGAAACATTAAGAAAGTATAGGATAAGGAAAGTGATTTCGGATCACTAACCAATGAATCCTTAGCGACTTTCATAACCGAGTAACTTGACTCGATAGCTTAGTTCTTTGGAAGAACAAGGAAGTTGTGCATTAATGATTAATAGAGTAACAACGGGCAGTAATTTCAGCTATAATAGTGGGAGTGATATAAGGAAATAAATTTAGGATTCTATCCTTGAATATCACAGAAAAAATTATTTTTCTGTTTACAGATTCGTTGAAACAAATGGATTCACTTTCAACTCGATATATTGTTGCCTCATAGAAAGTGAATCTGACATTTGTAGTACGAATCCAAGACTCGGACTTTTGTTTGATAAAGTCAGAACCACTAAGAAAATTTGAATAAGTATAACACATCTAAAACTATTAAAGGTAAAAGGTTTCCGTATTAAGATAAGCGACCTTTCAATATCTATTAATTAGTGCATATATCCTAGAGATAAGACCTGACGACTGGCTAAGGGTGATTCCTATCTCCCAGTCTTGGAACACTATCTCAAAGGATCAATGACTAAGTTTCCTTTCAATCGGGAAAGGGTAATAGTTTTGAAGGGGTAACATAGCTTGTTCACCATGACCTTCAGGGTCTAGTGAGAGATACAAGCTAGTGGGAGATTTTGAGTGGTGACATTCTGTCTCATAACTACTCAAAACACTGGTTGGTTTATCGAAAGAATATGAGGAGGTGTCTCTGATTTTAGCAGAGACTAGAGTATTCCATGCTCAGAAATAGGCTATCGCATAGTCTTGGGACTGATGCTCGGCCTTCCTCCTAGTGGAATGATTTTCACTGAGGAAGAAACCATAGACTTGCCTTATATAGTTATTGATGTGCTACAATACATTGCTAAACTCGATTAAGATAATTGGTTGCAAAATAACGGTTAACATTATCATGCAAACCGAGAAGTCTACCTAGAAGATGCTAGTGAATTTATGGATAAGGAGTGAATTCGGTTCACACCACTTCCGTAAATGTAAGCATTTAGCACTTAATGCTTGAAGGTAGGACTGGAGATTTTGCGCATACATTCAGAATATAACTATTCGTGAAATATCTTAATGTGACGAGTGAAGGTTGGTTATAAGATTCTTGAGATCAGAAAGTGACGGTTGAACTGTCACAAAGATTCTGATAGAATCCATAAGTAGCAGCCTTAAACCTTGGAGTACGGTTACCCCAAGGTAGTTACTATCTGATTTAATCAGACCACGTTGAACATCAGTTGTTGGTGATTACACTGATAAATACTACTAGATCGAATATCAATGCACCCAAAACACAGTGGGAGTATGGTTTAACCGTTGACCCATTGTGGTTTTGTGGTTTTGTGGACTTTATAGTCTGCTGGGGTGATTGATAACCTATGGCTCTTAGTGGGCTGTATAGGATTCTGATCATAGAGGTTGGTTTGAAAGCCTTAACCCTATGAATGGAGTTTTGATAATCCAGTTCTGTTCAGCCTCTTGTAGAACCACCTGAGTGTCTCAGGCCTAGTGGGAGCAATTGGATCTACACGGAAAAGAGTCGAATGAATAGGAAAGTTTAAACTTTCAGCGCAAAGCTGAGTGGTCTAGGGGTGATTCCCTGACAAGTAGAGAGTTAACCAGACCTTGAACTCTCTCACCACTCAGTCTTGCTAGATTTCGTTAGAAAGCAGAAAATAGGGGTGATTCCCTGATACTTTCTTGCCGAACAACGGAATCTGAATTTTCATTCAGAACAGAAGGGTTTTAGTTAAGAATGAATAACAGATTCGTTACAAAGCAGAAGATAGGGGTGATTCCCTAAGACCTTTTTTTGCGAGACTAACGATATCTTAATTCATTCAGAAAGAACCTTTTGGTAGGAGGCCTTCCATGGCTTATATCCTTTGTGGATTTAAGAAAACCTCTCGGTCATTTAAAAGTCACATGTTTTAAAATATGTGGACTTGACCAAAATATTGATAAGTTTTTTGTAGACTGGATATCAATATTGGTAATGTAGTAGTAGTATTAGTGTTCATAAATGATAACACTAAAACGGTTGGAAACAACATGGGTGTGCTATCTGAAGTCAGAAACCGACACGCCAAGATTCTCTGAATGAGAGAATTGGACTATATTCTAAGAATTTGATTCGGTCAAATTCACAAGAATGAGTCATTGGCTATCCCATCCGTCTTATTGATTAAGATGATCATGCATATACGTATGCAACATTCATCGAGAGTAGTCCTACCCTAACTCTCAGGAATGATTCTCTAAATCTTCGGATAAAGAGAAAATGGGATAGAGTCTCTCTTGGATAATGGCAAGTCAGGTTATCACAAGTCAATAGTAATCGAATCTTGGATTCGAGCAATAAGTAGCGGTTTAGTGCGTCCTCAAGTATCTTTAGAGAACGATGAATCATATGCTTGTATATTCAGGTGCAAACTTGAATATGGTTGACTACACTGATTCGACTTGTAGTCAGATTAAGGATGATCATTAAGTTGATCTCGGGCTCAGTGTTTACTCATAGTGCTTAGAATTTTCTTTTTGGTCTGGGAGTAATTCCAGGTCTGATAAGCCGATATCGCTTCATTGTGAAAACAGTGAAGAGATAGCTTAGAAGGATCTTCTCAGTTATAAGAAGTCATAAGCATATTGAGAGAGAGTACCGCCTGATTGGAAGGACCGACAACGTTTCAATCCTAAAGATCGTCTCGAGTCGACAACCTAACTAATCAGTGTACCAAGTCGAGTGCTTGGAGGGTACAGCATTGATGGATATGTCTCATATGCTTTTAGAGCAAGTGGGAGAGTGTTGTGAATAAGATGAGAAAAGGGTGTGCTCTAAAAACAATCGTTGCTTGTCATTTCGTGCAAGTGGGAGATTGTTAGGTGTAGTGCCCGAAAGACAATTTGTGTAATTGTTTTTAATAATGAATGACAGAATTTATCTCACCTTATTACTTGCTTTGTGCTTGTAAAGTAATACACCGCTTTCGCAAACCCTAAGTATATCGTATGTAACCACTTAACTCGGTGTATGGATAACACGTGAGGATTGAGTTAGTGGTGATATACTTAAAGCTGTTAGTCCGTGGTGAACTTAATCGAGTTTAGGGTCTCTTGATTAAAACACCAATAATGCGCCCGAACACCTTAGGGTGTGATAGTCTTATCCGGTTTGTCGGTAGAGGGTACCTACGTGGGGCATTTATATATGATGGCATTCATATAGGATTTGGACCGATTTAATCGTATTTCTCGGTATAATTCCGTAATCGAGGAATCTTATTAAATCATTAGATGATCATATATGGATCAACCGTAATCCGAGGTGATCACGAGGTGCCGCTTGTCCCGGGGTAGTGTTTGATGTGTTAGTTACGGTTCACCGTAATATGTGTTCCAAGCCACTTCTCATTGGCACTATCTCCAGATGAGTGAGTAGTTCTGATTTTCACAGACATGGAATCCATTCCTTCCTGCGGGAAGTAGAGAGACAGTCCCCTTATTTGTTAGCCTTAAGAAAGTGATCGATCGGCCGAGTTCACATTTGACTAATTAGCTACTAGTTAGATATGTGCACTAATTGATCATTAGGGGGTTAATGGTAAATAAGGATAAGATATTCTGAGTCTGGTTCACGGAGACTTCCTACTCAGAATGGACAGTCTATGGAGGGTTAATCCGTATGTAGTGATTATATCAATGGACGCTTATTCACTCTATGGGTTGAGTATAAGTATACATCTATAATCGGTAGAGTTCAGTTTCGGGTTTATGGTGGCGTAATCCCGGAATTAATAATTAATGTACTTATTCGGTTTGATGAATAATTAATTATTGGAGCTACTGGTTATAGGTCCATGGTCCCCGATGTGGCTTCTGTAATTCGGACTAATAATCTTGTTATTTGGGCCTCAGTGATAATTAATTGGCTGGGCTAATTAATTGATATGCATGTATATTATTTAGTTGGGCTAAATAATATAATACACATGAAAGACATTTTATGTGGGCTTAGTGAACCCCAAAGGTGGCGCCAGTATTTGTTAATTAATTAGAGAGAAATTAGTTTTCTTGGATAATTATTTGACATGTGATTTATCATTTATTTGTTAAATGATAATTCATGGAATATTAGATAATAATAGGATTTATCCTAATTTGTTTGGGATAATCATTTTATTTATCTTTTATTTGGAATAAAGGATTAATGGAATAATTATCTCTTAATTATTTAATCCTTGGAGGACAAGGTTTACTCTCCTATATAAAGAGAGTTCTCCCAAGCCTCAACATACATGGTATAATTCGACCACCATATCAAAAGGGAGAGGAAAAATTAGTTTTCTCTTGTCTAGGGTTTTAGAAGAAGAAAAACTCTAAGTTTTTCTTGGTTTTGCATATCAAGGAGGTTCGTGTAACAAGAAGGGTGTCCACCAACCGCCGTTTGGAGAACACATCGGAAGATCTTGGCTTCTCTTCCTAATATTGGTAACATGATCTCAACCCCCTTGTAGTTGTTAAATCCTTTAATTATGTTTTATGATATATAAATCGTGATCCGTCCGCTGCGTATAGATCTAACTCGTTTAGATCTAAGAACCTGCATCCTTCATACAATTATTTGCAAAAAGTTGTAAACCCCCGTTTTGAGTAAACTTTACTATAGTTATATACAAAAAACCCTATTTTGAGTTAACTCTAATACAATAATATACAGAAAGTTGTAAACCCCCATTTTGAGTAAACTCTACTATACAATTATATACAAAAAGTTGTAATCCCACGTTTTGAGTAAACTCTACTATACAATTATATATAAAAAGTTGTAAACCCCCGTTTTAAGTAAACTCTACTATAAAATAATTTACAAAAAGTTGTAAACCCCCATTTTGAGTAAACTTTTCTATAATTATATACAAAAAGTTGTAAACCACCATTTTGAGTGAACTCTACAAAAATTATAAACAAAATGTTGTAAACCCCCGTTTTGAGTAAAGTTTAATACAATAATATACAAAAAGTTGTAAACCCCCGTTTTGAGTAAACTCTAATACAATAATATACAAAAAGTTGTAAACCCCCGTTTTGAGTAAACTCTACAATAATTATAAACAAAAAGTTGTAAAACCCCATTTTGTGTGAACTCTTATACAATAATATACAAAAAGTTGTAAACCCACGTTTTGAGTAAACTCTACAATACAATTATATACAAAAAGTTGTAAACCCCCATTTTGAGTGAACTCTACTACAATTATATAGAAAAAGTTGTAAACCTCCGTTTTGAGTACAATAATATGCAAAAAGTTGTAACCCCCGTTTTGAGTAACCTCTACTATACAATTATATACAAAAAGTTGTAAACCCCTATTTTGAGTAAACTCTAATACTATAATATACAAAAAGTTGTAAACCCCTATTTTGAGTAAACTCTACTATACAATTATTTACAAAAAGTTGTAAACCCCTGTTTTGAGTAAACTCTACTATAATTATATACAAAAAGTTATAAACACTCATTTTTAGTAAACTCTATTACAATAATATACAAAAAGTTGTAACCCCCATTTTGAGTAAACTCTACAATACAATTATATACAAAAAGTTGTAAACCCCCGTTTTGATTAAACTCTACAATACAATTATATACGAAAAGTTGTAAACCCCCATTTTGAGTAAACTTTAATACAATAGTATACAAAAAGTTGTAAACCCCGGTTTTGAGTAACTCTACTATACAATTATTTATAAAAAGTTGTAAACCCCCATTTTGAGTAAACTCTACTATACAATTATATACAAAAAGTTGTAAACTCCCGTTTTGCGTAAATTCTACTATAATTATATACAAAACAACCCCCGTTTTGAGTGAACTCTAATACAATAATATAAGAAAAGTTGTAAACCCCCGTTTTGAGTAAACTCTACTATACAATTATATACAAAAAGTTGTAAACCCCCGTTTTGAGTAAACTCTACTATACATATACAAAAAGTTGTAAACCCCCGTTTTAAGTAAACTCTACTATAAAATTATTTACAAAAAGTTGTAAACCCCCGTTTTGAGTTAACTCTACTATAATTATATACAAAAAGTTGTTAACCCCCGTTTTGAGTAAACTATAATACAATAATATACAAAAAGTTGTAAATCCCAGTTTTGAGTAAACTCTACTATACAATTATTTAGAAAATACCTCCGTTTTGAGTGAACTCAACTTTATTTATATACAAAAAGTTGTAAAACCCCGTTTTGAGTAAACTCAAAAAAAAATATACAAAAAGTTGTAAACCCCCATTTTGAGTAAACTCTACTATATAATTATATACAAAAAGTTGTAAACCCCCGTTTTGAGTAAACTCTACTATAAAATTATTCACAAAAAGTTCTAAACCCCCGTTTTGAGTAAACTTACTATAATTATATACAAAAAGTTGTAAACCTCCGTTTTGAGTAAACTCTAATACAATAGTATACAAAAAGTTATAAACCCCTGTTTTGAGTAAACTCTAATACAATTATATACAAAAAAGTTGTTTTAAACCCCGTTTTGAGTGAACCCCCGTTTTGAGTGAACTCCAATACAATAATATACAAAAAGTTGTAAACCCCTATTTTGAGTAAACTCTACTATACAATTAGATAATAAATGTTGTAAATCCCCGTTTTATTGTACAATAAGTTGTAAACCCCCGTTTTGAGTAAACTCTACTATACAATTATATACAAAAAGTTGTAAACCCCTGTTTTGAGTAAACTCTAATACAATAATATACAAAAAGTTGTAAACCCCCGTTTTGAGTAAACTCGACTATACAATTATTTACAAAAAGTTGTAAACCCCCGTTTTGAGTAAACTCTACTATATATATACAAAAATTTGTAAACCCTTATTTTTAGTAAACTCTAATACAATAATATACAAAAAGTTGTAAACCCTCATTTTGAGTAAACTCTACTATACAATTATATACAAAAAGTTGTAAACCCCCGTTTTGAGTAAAATCCACATTACAATTATATACGAAAAGTTGTAAACCCCCGTTTTGAGTAAACTTTAATACAATAATATACAAAAAGTTGTAAACCCCCGTTTTGAGTAAACTCTGCACTACAATTATTTACAAAAAGTTGTAAACCCCCGTTTTGAGTAAACTTTACTATAATTATATACAAAACAACCCCCGTTTTGAGTGAACTCTAATACAATAATATACAAAAAGTTGTAAACCCCCATTTTGAGTAAACTCTACTATACAATTATATACAAAAAGTTGTAAACTCCCGTTTTAAGTAAACTCTACTATACATTTATATACAAAAAGTTGTAAACACCCGTTTTAAGTACTAACTACTATAAAAAAATTTACAAAAAGTTTTAAACCCCCATTTTGAGTAAACTTTACTATAATTATATACAAAAAGTTGTAAACCACCGTTTTGACTGAACTCTACTATAATTATATACAAAATGTTGTAAACCCCCGTTTTGAGTAAACTCTAATACAATAATATATAAAAAGTTGTAAATCCCCGTTTTGAGTAAACTCTAATACAATAATATACAAAAAGTTGTAAACCCCCGTTTTGAGTAAACTCTACAATAATTATATACAAAAAGTTGTAAACCCCCGTTTTGTGTGAACTCTTATACAATAATATACAAAAAGTTGTAAACCCACATTTTGAATAAACTCTACAATACAATTATATACAAAAAGTTATAAACCCCCGTTTTGAGTGAACTTTACTACAATATATAGAAAAAGTTGTAAACCTCCGTTTTGAGTACAATAATATGCAAAAAGTTGTAAACCCCTATTTTGAGTAACCTCTACTATACAATTATATACAAAAAGTTGTAAACCCCTATTTTGAGTAAACTCTAATACTATAATATACAAAATGTTGTAAACCCCCATTTTGAGTAAACTCTACTATACAATTATTTCCAAAAAGTTGTAAACCCCTGTTTTGAGTAAACTCTAATATATAATTATATACAAAAAGTTTTAAACACTCGTTTTTAGTAAACTCTAATACAATAATATACAAAAAGTTGTAACCCCTGTTTTGAGTAAACTCTTCAATACAATTATATACAAAAAGTTGTAAACCCCCGTTATGAGTAAACTCTACAATACAATTATATACGAAAAGTTGTAAACCCCCATTTTGAGTAAACTTTAATACAATAGTATACAAAAAGTTGTAAACCCTGGTTTTGAGTAACTCTACTATACAATTATTTATAAAAAGTTGTAAACCCCCGTTTTGAGTAAACTCTACTATACAATTATATACAAAAAGTTTTAAACCACCGTTTTGCGTAAAATCTACTATCATTATATGCAAAACAACCCCCATTTTGAGTGAACTCTTATACAATAATATAAGAAAGTTTGTAAACCCCCGTTTTGAGTAAACTCTACTATACAATTATATACAAAAAGCTGTAAACCCCCGTTTTGAATAAACTCTACTATACATATACAAAAAGTTGTAAACCTCCGTTTTAAGTAAACTCTACTATAAAATTATTTACAAAAAGTTGTAAACCCCCATTTTGAGTATACTTTACTATAATTATATACAAAAAGTTGTAAACCGCCGTTTTGAGTAAACTCTAATAAAATAGTATACAAAAATTTGTAAACCCCCGTTTTGAGTAAACTCTACTATACAATTATTTACAAAAATTTGTAAACCCCCGTTTTGAGTAAACACTACTATAATTATATTCAAAAAGTTGTTAACCTCCTTTTTGAGGAAACTATAATACAATAATATACAAAAAGTTGTAAACCCCCGTTTTGAGTATACTCCACTATAATTATATACAAAAAGTTTTAAATCTCTGTTTTGAGTAAACTCTACTATAATTATATACAAAAAGTTGCAAACCCCCGTTTTGAGTGAACTCTAATACAATAATATACAAAAAGTTGTAAACCCCATTTTGAGTAATTATATACAAAAAGTTTTAAACCCCCGTTTTATTGTTAAAAAAGTTGTAAACCCCCGTTTTGAGTAAACTCTACTATACAATTATATACAAAAATTTCTAAACCCCCATTTTGAGTAAACTCTAATACAATAATATACAAAAGTTGTAAACCCCCGTTTTGAGTAAACTCTACAAATAATTATAAACAAAAAGTTGTAAACCCCCGTTTTGTGTGAACTCTTATACAATAATATACAAAAAGTTATAAACCCATGTTTTGAGTAAACTCTACAATACAATTATATACAAAAAGTTGTAAACCCCCGTTTTGAGTGAACTCTACTACAATTATATATAAAAAGTTGTAAACCTCCGTTTTGAGTACAATAATATACAAAAAGTTGTAAACCCATATTTTGAGTAACTCTACTATACAATTATATACAAAAAGTTGTAAACCCCTATTTTGAGTAAACTCTAATACAATAATATACAAAAAGTTGTAAACCCCTATTTTGAGTAAACTCTACTATACAATTATTTACAAAAAGTTGTAAACCCCCATTTTGAGTAAACTCTACTATACAATAATATAAAAAATGTTGTAAACCCCCGTTTTGAGTAAACTCTACAATAATTATATACAAAAAGTTGTAAACCCCCGTTTTGTGTGAACTCTTATACAATAATATACAAAAAGTTGTAAACCCCCGTTTTGAGTAAACTCTACAATACAATTATATACAAAAAGTTGTAAACCCCCGTTTTGAGTGAACTCTACTACAATTATATACAAAAAGTTGTAAACCTCCGTTTTGTAAAGATACAATAATATGCAAAAAGTTGTAAACCCCCGTTTTGAGTAACCTCTACTATACAATTATATACAAAAAGTTGTAAACCCCTATTTTGAGTAAACTCTAATACTATAATATACAAAAAGTTGTAAACCCCTATTTTGAGTAAACTCTACTATACAATTATTTACAAAAAGTTGTAAACCCCTGTTTTGAGTAAACTCTACTATAATTATATACAAAAAGTTATAAACACTCATTTTTAGTAAACTCTATTACAATAATATACAAAAAGTTGTAACCCCCATTTTGAGTAAACTCTACAATACAATTATATACAAAAAGTTGTAAACCCCCGTTTTGATTAAACTCTACAATACAATTATATACAAAAAGTTGTAAACCCCCGTTTTGATTAAACTCTACAATACAATTATATACGAAAAGTTGTAAACCCCCATTTTGAGTAAACTTTAATACAATAGTATACAAAAAGTTGTAAACCCTGGTTTTGAGTAACTCTACTATACAATTATTTATAAAAAGTTGTAAACCCCCGTTTTGAGTAAACTCTACTATACAATTATATACAAAAAGTTGTAAACTCCCGTTTTGCGTAAATTCTACTATAATTATATACAAAACAACCCCCGTTTTGAGTGAACTCTAATACAATAATATAAGAAAAGTTGTAAACCCCCATTTTGAGTAAACTCTACTATACAATTATATACAAAAAGTTGTAAACCCCCGTTTTGAGTAAACTCTACTATACATATACAAAAAGTTGTGAACCCGTTTTAAGTAAACTCTACTATAAAATTATTTACAAAAAGTTGTAAACCCCCGTTTCGAGTTAACTCCACTATAATTATATACAAAAAGTTGTTAACCCCCGTTTTGAGTATACTATAATACAATAATATACAAAAAGTTGTAAATCCCAGTTTTGAGTAACTCTACTATACAATTATTTAGAAAATACCTCCGTTTTGAGTGAACTCTACTTTATTTATATACAAAAAGTTGTAAAACCCCGTTTTGAGTAAACTCAAAAACAAAAATATACAAAAAGTTGTAAACCCTCATTTTGAGTAAACTCTACTATATAATTATATACAAAAAGTTGTAAACCCCCGTTTTGAGTAAACTCTACTACAATTATATACAAAAAGTTGTAAACCCCCGTTTTAAGTAAACTCTACTATAAAATTTTTCACAAAAAGTTCTAAACCCCCGTTTTGAGTAAACATACTATAATTATATACAAAAAGTTGTAAACCTCCGTTTTGAGTAAACTCTAATACAATAGTATACAAAAAGTTATAAACCCCCGTTTTGAGTAAACTCTAATACAATTATATACAAAAAGTTATAAACCCCCGTTTTGAGTGAACTCCAATACAATAATGTACAAAAAGTTATAAACCCCAATTTTGAGTAAACTCTACTATACAATTAGATAATAAATGTTGTAAATCCCCGTTTTATTGTATAATAAGTTGTAAACCCCTGTTTTGAGTAAACTCTACTATACAATTATATACAAAAAGTTGTAAACCCCTGTTTTGAGTAAACTCTAATACAATAATATACAAAAAATTGTAAACCCCCGTTTTGAGTAAACTCGACTATACAATTATTTACAAAAAGTTGTAAACCCCCGTTTTGAGTAAACTCTACTATATATATACAAAAATTTGTAAACCCTTATTTTTAGTAAACTCTAATACAATAATATACAAAAAGTTGTAAACCCTCATTTTGAGTAAACTCTACTATACAATTATATACAAAAAGTTGTAAACCCCCGTTTTGAGTAAAATCCACATTACAATTATATACGAAAAGTTGTAAACCCTTGTTTTGAGTAAACTTTAATACAATAATATACAAAAAGTTGTAAACCCCTGTTTTGAGTAAACTCTGCACTACAATTATTTACAAAAAGTTGTAAACCCCCGTTTTGAGTAAACTTTACTATAATTATATACAAAACAACCCCCGTTTTGAGTGAACTCTAATACAATAATATACAAAAAGTTGTAAACCCCCATTTTGAGTAAACTCTACTATACAATTATATACAAAAAGTTGTAAACCCCCGTTTTAAGTAAACTCTACTATACAATTATATACAAAAAGTTGTAAACACCCATTTTAAGTAATAACTACTATAAAATAATTTACAAAAAGTTTTAAACCCCCGTTTTGAGTAAACTTTACTATAATTATATACAAAAAGTTGTAAACCACCGTTTTGAGTGAACTCTACTATAATTATATACAAAATGTTGTAAACCCCCGTTTTGAGTAAACTCTAATACAATAATATATAAAAAGTTGTAAACCCCCGTTTTGAGTAAACTCTAATACAATAATATACAAAAAGTTGTAAACCCCCGTTTTGAGTAAACTCTACAATAATTATATACAAAAAGTTGTAAACCCCCGTTTTGTGTGAACTCTTATACAATAATATACAAAAAGTTGTAAACCCACATTTTGAATAAACTCTACAATACAATTATATACAAAAAGTTATAAACCCCCGTTTTGAGTGAACTTTTCTACAATATATATAAAAAGTTGTAAACCTCCGTTTTGAGTACAATAATATGCAAAAAGTTGTAAACCCCTATTTTGAGTAACCTCTACTATACAATTATATACAAAAAGTTGTAAACCCCTATTTTGAGTAAACTCTAATACTATAATATACAAAATGTTGTAAACCCCCATTTTGAGTAAACTCTACTATACAATTATTTCCAAAAAGTTGTAAACCCCTGTTTTGAGTAAACTCTAATATATAATTATATACAAAAAGTTTTAAACACTCGTTTTTTGTAAACTATAATACAATAATATACAAAATGTTGTAACCCCTGTTTTGAGTAAACTCTTCAATACAATTATATACAAAAAGTTGTAAACCCCCGTTATGAGTAAACTCTACAATACAATTATATACGAAAAGTTGTAAACCCCCATTTTGAGTAAACTTTAATAAAATAGTACACAAAAAGTTGTAAACCCTGGTTTTGAGTAACTCTACTATACAATTATTTATAAAAAGTTGTAAACCCCCGTTTTGAGTAAACTCTACTATACAATTATATACAAAAAGTTGTAAACCCCCGTTTTGCGTAAAATCTACTATCATTATATGCAAAACAACCCCCATTTTGAGTGAACTCTTATACAATAATATAAGAAAGTTTGTAAACCCCCGTTTTGAGTAAACTCTACTATACAATTATATACAAAAAGCTGTAAACCCCCGTTTTGAATAAACTCTACTATACATATACAAAAAGTTGTAAACCTCCGTTTTAAGTAAACTCTACTATAAAATTATTTACAAAAAGTTGTAAACCCCTATTTTGAGTAAACTTTACTATAATTATATACAAAAAGTTGTAAACCTCCGTTTTGAGTAAACTCTAATAAAATAGTATACAAAAATTTGTAAACCCCCGTTTTGAGTAAACTCTACTATACAATTATTTACAAAAATTTGTAAACACCCGTTTTGAGTAAACACTACTATAATTATATTCAAAAAGTTGTTAACCTCCTTTTTGAGGAAACTATAATACAATAATATACAAAAAGTTGTAAACCCCCGTTTTGAGTATACTCTACTATAATTATATACAAAAAGTTTTAAATCTCTGTTTTGAGTAAACTCTACTATAATTATATACAAAAAGTTGCAAACCCCCGTTTTGAGTGAACTCTAATACAATAATATACAAAAAGTTGTAAACCCCATTTTGAGTAATTATATACAAAAAGTTGTAAACCCCCGTTTTATTGTTAAAAAAGTTGTAAACCCCTGTTTTGAGTAAACTCTACTATACAATTATATACAAAAATTTGTAAACCCCCATTTTGAGTAAACTCTAATACAATAATATACAAAAAGTTGTAAACCCCCGTTTTGAGTAAACACTACTATAATTATATTCAAAAAGTTGTTAACCTCCTTTTTGAGGAAACTATAATACAATAATATACAAAAAGTTGTAAACCCCCGTTTTGAGTATACTCCACTATAATTATATACAAAAAGTTGTAAATCTCTGTTTTGAGTAAACTCTACTATAATTATATAGAAAAGTTGCAAACCCCCGTTTTGAGTGAACTCTAATACAATAATTTACAAAAAGTTGTAAACCCCCATTTTGAGTAATTATATACAAAAAGTTGTAAACCCCCGTTTTATTGTTAAAAAAGTTGTAAACCCCCGTTTTGAGTAAACTCTACTATACAATTATATACAAAAAGTTGTAAACCCCCATTTTGAGTAAACTCTAATACAGTAATATACAAAAAGTTGAAAACCCTCGTTTTGAGTAAACTCTACTATAAAATTATTTACAAAAAGTTATAAACCCCCGTTTTGAGTAAACTCTACTATAATTATTTACAAAAAGTTGTAAACCTCCGTTTTGAGTGAACTCTACTATAATTATATACAAAAAGTTGTTAACCCTCATTTTGAGTAAACTCTAATACAATAATATATAAAAAGTTGTAAATCCCCGTTTTGAGTAAACTCTACTATACAATTATTTTACAAAAATAAACCTCCGTTTTGAGTGAACTCTACTATAATTATATAAAAAAGTTCTAAACCCCCGTTTTGAGTAAACTCTAATACAATAATATACAAAAAGTTGTAAACCCTCGTTTTGAGTAAACTTTACAATAATTATATACAAAAAGTTGTAATTATCCATTTTGAGAGAACTCTAATATAATTACATACAAAAAGTTGTAAACCCCCGTTTTGAGTGAACTCTAATACAATAATATACAAAAAGTAGTAAACCCCCGTTTTGAGTAAACTCTACTATATAATTATATACAAAAATTTGTAAACCCCTTTTTTGTGTAAACTCTACTATACAATTATATACAAAAAGTTGTAAACCCCCGTTTTGAGTAAGCTCTAATACAATAACATACAAAAAGTTGTAAACCCCCGTTTTGAAACTCTATGATACAATTATTTACAAAGAGTTGTAAACCCCCATTTCGAGTAAATTCTACTATAATTATATACAAAAAGTTGTAAATCTCTGTTTTGAGTAAACTTTACTATAATTATATACAAAAAGTTGTAAACCCCCGTTTTGAGTGAACTCTTATACAATAATATACGAAACGTTGTAAACCTCTGTTTTAAGTATTTATATACAAAAAGTTGTAAACCCCCGTTTTATTGTACAAAAAGTTGTAAAACCCTATTTTGAGTAAACACTACTATACAATTATATACAAAAAGTTGTAAACCTCTGTTTGGAGTAAACTCTAATACAGTAATTTACAAAAGTTGTAAATCCCCATTTTGAGTAAACTATACTAGACAATTATTTACAAATGTTGTAAACCCCTTTTTTAAGTAAACTCTACTATAATTATATACAAATAGTTGTAAACCTCCGTTTTGAGTGAACTCTACTATAATTATATACAAAAAGTTGTTAACCCACATTTTGAGTAAATTCTAATACAATAATATACAAAAAGTTGTAAACCCCGGTTTTGAGTAAACTCTACTATACAATTATATGCAAAAATTTGTAAACCACCGTTTTAAGTAAACTCTACTATAATTATAAACAAAAAGTTCTAAACCTCCGTTTTGAGTGAACGCTACTATAATTATATACAAAATGTTGTAAACCCCCGTTTTGAAGTAAACTCTAAAACAAATGGTAAACCCTACCCCCGAGGGTCCCTACTCCCCCTGTCCCACGGGATGAGTGGAGATGTAAATCAAGATCCCACAGTAGCTCAGAGTCAATGGGCTTACCTTTATATTCGGAGGGAATAATTCGCCCCTTTGTAAACCTCCCGCTAGGCTGCAATTACGCACCCACGCCTCTTGCCAACTGGGTTATGTCCTAGGGACAAACTCTAAGACAATAATATACAAAAAGTTGTAAACCCCTATTTTTAGTAAACTCTACTATACAATTATTTACAAAAAGTTGTAAACCCCCATTTTGAGTGAACTCTACTATAATTATATACGAAAAGTTGTAAACCCCCATTTTGAGTGAACTTTAATACTATAATATACAAAAAGTTGTAAACCCATGTCTTGAGTTAACTCTACTATACAATTTTATACAAAAAGTTGTAAACCCCCGTTTTGAGTAAACTCTACTATACAATAATATAGAAAAAGTTGTAAACCTCGTTTTTGAGTGAACTCTACTATAATTATATACAAAAAGTTGTAAACCCCCGTTTTGAATATACAAAAAGTTGTAAACCCCCGTTTTGAGTAAACTCTACTATACAATTATATACAAAAGGTTGTATACCTCCGTTTTGAGCGAAGTCTTCTATAATTATATACAAAAAGTTGTTAACCCCCGTTTTGAGTAAACTATACTATACAATTATATACAAAAAGTTGTAAATCCCCCGTTTTGAGTATACTATTATTTAGAAAATACTCCGTTTTGAGTGAACTCTACTTTATTTATATACAAAAAGTTGTAAACCCCCGTTTTGAGTAAACTCTAAAACAAAAATATACAAAAAGTTGTAAACCCCCATTTTGAGTAAACTCTACAAGACAATTATATACAAAAAGCTTTAAACCTCCGTTTTGAATGAACTCTACTATAATTATATACAAAAATTTATTTACCCCCGTTTTGTGTAAACTCTAATACAATAATATAAAAAAAGTTGTAAACCCCTGTTTTGAGTAAACTCTTCTATAATTACATACAAAAAGTTGTAAACCCCCATTTTGAGTAAACTCTAATGTACAATTATTTACAAAAAGTTTTAAACCCCCGTTTTGAGTAAACTCTACTACAATTATATACAAAAAGTTGTAAACCCCCGTTTTGAGTGAACTCCTATACAATAATATACAAAAAGTTGTAAACCCCCGTTTTGAGTAACCTCTACTATACAATTATATACAAATTGTTGTAAATCCCCGTTACTATATTGTACAAAAAGTGGTAAACCCCCGTTTTGAATAAACTCTACTATACAATTATATACAAAAAGTTGTAAACCCCCGTTTTTAGTGAACTCAAATACAATAATATACAAAAAGTTGTAAACCCCCATTTTTTGAGTAAACTATTGAGTAAACTCTACTATACAATTATATAGAAAAAGTTGTAAACCCCCGTTTTGAGTAAAATCTATAATACAATTATATACGAAAAGTTGTAAACCCCGTTTTGAGTAAACTTTAATACAATAATATACAAAAAGTTGTAAACCCCCGTTTTGAGTAAACTCTACACTAAAATTATTTACAAAAAGTTGTAAACCCCCGTTTTGAGTAAACTTTACTATAATTATATACAAAAAAAGCCCCATTTTGAGTGAACTCAATACAATAATATACAAAAAGTTGTAAACCCCCGTTTTGAGTAAACTCTATTATACAATTATATACAAAAAGTGGTAAAACCCCTATTTTGAGTAAACTCTACTATACAATTATATATAAAAAGTTGTAAACCCCCATTTTAAGTAAAATCTACTATATAAAATATTATTTACAAAAAGTTGTAAACCCCATTTTGAGTAAACTTTTCTATAATTATATACAAAAAGTTGTAAACCCCGTTTTGAGTTGTATACCCCCATTTTGAGTAAACTCTACTAAAGTTATAAACCCTCATATTGTAAAAATGTTGTAAACCCCCGTTTTGAGTAAAGTTTAATACAATAATATACAAAAAGTTGTAAACCCCCGTTTTGAGTAAACTCAATACAATAATATACAAAAAGTTGTAAACCCCCGTTTTGAGTAAACTCGAAGACTTTATATAGGAGAGTAATCCTTGTCCTCCAAGGATTTAATAATTAATACAAAATCAATTATAATAATCCTTATTCCAATAAAAGATAAATATAATATATATCCCAAACAAATTATGATAAATAAATATATTATCTAATATTCCATGAATTATCATTTAACAAATAAAAGATAAGTCACATGTTAAATAATTATCCAAGAAAACTAATTTCTTTCTAATTAATTAACTTGCAAAAATGCGCCCCAACCCTATTAAAATAGGCCCACACGCATCTTGACACAAATTGGGCCGAGTCCACGAAAAGTTTCTTTTCCGTGTATTTAATTAACTAGTCCAACTAAACAATTAATCCACATATCAATTAAATAGTCCAATCCAACTATTTAATTATAATTGAGGTGAAATGACGAGAAAACCTATGTTATGTTAGGAGCCACGTCGGGGACCATGGACCCATATTCAGTAGCTACAATAAATTAAATAATATTATCCGTCAGACTGAACAATAATATTCAATCTATTAATTCCGGGATTACACCACCATAAACCCGAAACTGAACTCTGCCGAATATAGATAACTTACACTCAACCATGAGTTGATAAGGTGTCCACTGATATAATCATTACATACGGATAAATCCTCCATAGATTGTTCATTTCGAGTAGGGATATTTCCAAAAACCCTTCTCGAAACATATTATCCTTATTTACCATTAACCCCCTAGTGATCAATTAGTTCACATACCAGACTAGTAGCTAATTAGTTGATATGAATCCGGATCCACA
This sequence comes from Gentiana straminea, assembly GCA_036785695.1. NCBI lineage: Eukaryota > Viridiplantae > Streptophyta > Magnoliopsida > Gentianales > Gentianaceae > Gentiana > Gentiana straminea. Next base: position 177,647 of record JAVUPR010000381.1, read on the forward strand.
ACCTACACATGATCCGCTAACATTTCGGGTTGGACCTGAAACTCGGCTTCAACGTAAAAAGAGGCTCAAAGCTTTGGAAAAATTAGCCCAAGTAATAATGCAAGAGTCCAAGACCAATGATTAAGATTCTGAAGTAACCAAGTCCATCATTTATGCGTGTGGGCTGCCTGAATAAATGGCCCATCACTTTGGCCTTTATTATGATAATATAATATATATTATATTATGCAATATTACTTAAGTGAATGACAAAAACATGGCTGAATAAGGAGAAGAAATGGCGCCACTTTTTGCTGATTTTGGAAGATGGGAAGACAAGTTTTGGAAATGCAAAATACATTAAATCAAGGATTTCAAGAGTCCAAGCATTTATTCAAGATACATTGATTAATGATGCTTGGAAAACCAAGAGTTTGGGGCGCCACTTTTATCCTAGTTTTTAGAAAAACTTTTCATCTTACTTTTCTATCTATTATTGTCCTATAAATACCCAAACTATTGTAACTTGTAATTCAGCCTTTTGGAAATCAATTAATCAAATTATATTTGTTCTTCACTTGGAAAAGTGTTGTGTGAGTTTCTCTGGAAAGGGAATTCAAATCTCAGATTATCAAGGACTTGAGCAATCCTTGTGGTTATCCATATACCAAGGAGCTTAGAAACAGGTTTTCTAAGTGTTGAGGTTTATTCCAAGGTGCCTTCACACGGGTTGTGATTGTGTCGCAGAGCTTATTATTCCAAGGTGCTTCCACACAGGGTGTGGTTGTGTCAAGGACTTCCAAATACCTTCAAATCCACGATCCTAAGTATTCATTCGATCCGAAGCCTTCCTCCGGGCGGTTTCGCATCAGTTGGTATCAGAGAATAGCAGATTGACGGTATTATATCCCTTTACTTTATTTCAAATCAAAAAAAAAATTCGAATATAAAAAAAATTATTTTCTGTTGCATATTATCGTATGTATCTGAAGAACCATAGTATGCATATGATCGTGTGTATTTGAAGAACACTTTATATATATATATAAAAGGGTGCACAAGCAAATCGTGTGTATTTGAAAAATAATTTGTTCCGCACGAGCATACTGTTCCGTACGAGCAACAAGTTAAAAAAAAATTATATCGTTTTATACACTTCACAATTTTTGTGTTACATCTTTGAATATCTTCTCTAAAATACTTCACAATTCTTGTTGTGTTCACTTTGGAATTTCAAAAACTCTTAAAAAAATTCCTGATTCTTCACTCTTGGTATTTGGAAAAATTCGAGTATCGCTGATTACTTGAAATCCGAATTAATTCTCTACTTGAGTTATATAAACACACCTTTGAGAGGAAGAATGGCTGAATATAAGGATGAAGAAAGAAGGCATCAAACACGGCTTGAGGCCATTGAACAAGGGCATCAACAAAATCTTGAACGAATAACTCAAGAATTGACTGAGCAAATAGATGCACGTTTCACACAAATGAATGTTGGTCAAGGTGTACAACACACTGAACTTGAACCCAGCAATTACTCTGAACAAGAAGATGACGAGGAGGAAAATGATGCAGCAACAGTTTTAGCACCACGGAGAGTTGTGGCACCACGGGACACTCTTCAAGGTATAAAACGAGAAAATTCCGGTTTTTAAAGGTAATTCTAATCCCGATGAATATCTTTCTTGGGTTGTTAAAGTTGAGCAAATATTTAATTGTCATGATTATTCAGAAAGAAACAAAGTAAAACTTGCTACTAGTGAATTTGAGGAACGAGCTATTCTTTGGTTCCACAAAACTAATGAAAAGCGCAGGAAATTAAGGCAACAAGCGATTTCTTCATGGGAGGTTCTTAAAATGAAATGCATAGAAAATGGGTTCCCGAATCCTATCATCGTGAGCAAGTGAGGAAGTTAAAAACTCTCAAACAAGGCGAGAAATATGTTCAAGCCTATCAAGATGAGTTAGAAATGGCCTTATTTCGAACAGATACCGAAGAATCCGATGAACATACCATGGCTCGATTTTTGGGAGGTTTGCGACCCGAGATAGCGGACCTAGTTGAAATGATGAATTGCACTACCTATGATGAGATGGTACATGCAGACTTAACTAAGGAGAAGCAACTCAAGAAGAAGAAGACGCAATTTGCAAAGAATCATTCAGGTACCACACCAACTAAGCCTTTTCAATCCAAAGGCGATGGAGGTAAGTTTCCTTTTAAAAATTCTGTTGTTAAATATACCCCTCCCCAAGTAACAAATGACCGTCCTAACAAGGAAAAATCTGATGGCACTTTGAGATGTTATTAATGTCAAGGATTAGGACACAAGGCTAATGAATGTGCGAACAAAAGATTTTATATCGCAGCCGGAGATGGGAAGTATCAATCAGCCTCGGAAGATGAGAATGAACAGCCCTTAAAGGAGCAAGAGTCGGTTGAAAATGAAGAAGACGATGAAGGTATTTCTTTTGATGAACGAGCAATGTTTGTAACAAAAAAGTCCTGAGCGCCGTGAATCAAATTGATAATGATGAGGTACAGCGTGAGAATATTTTTCAAACTCGTTGTCTTATCGAAGGTAAGTTATGCATGATGATTATTGACTCTGGAAGTTGTACTAATGCCGTAAGTGATGAGGTTGTTGAAAAATTGAATATTCCCACCATTAAGCACCCGCAACCGTATAAATTGCAATGGTTAAATGAATGTGGTTCGGTTAAAGTCACGAAGCAAGCATATGTGAATTTTAGTCTCTCAAAATATGAAGATAAAATCCTTTGCGATGTGGTTCCTATGCATGTCATGCATATATTACTTGGCCGTCCATGGCAATTTGATAAACGTGTCACCTATGATGGTTTTCTTAATAAATACACCCTTTCGCATAAAGGAAAGCGTATCACTTTGAGTCCTTTGGCACCACACGAGGCTCATTCTGATCAAGTTAAGTTTGCAAAAAAGAGAGAGGCTGAACACACTAATGCACACGCACCCATTAATTCTGAAACTGTGAATGTTAAAATGCCTTCTGAGACCGTTAAAGTGAATTCCAAAAGTCATGATAAAAAGATGAAGTATGCGGCTGTCCGAAACCCCATTTTATTCATATATAAGGATTCCTATCCGTTAGTGGCTCATTCGGAATTTGAAGAGCACTTATCTACTTTAAATCCTTGTTATATGCTTGTATCTGATCTTGCGGGAATTCTTCCCGATGTAGTACTAACCCTTTTGCAGGAATTTGAAGACGTATTTCCGGAAGAAGAACCAAGTGGATTACCACCCCTACGAGGAGTGGAACACCAAATTGATTTTATCCCGGGAGCAGTTCTACCAAATCGTCCGGCATACAGGGCGAATCCTGAGAAAACTAAGGAAATTCAGCGTCATGTTCAAGAGTTGCTGGAAAAAGGGAAGATTCGAGAATCTTTGAGTCCATGTACGGTTCCCGTAATCATTGTGCCAAAGAAGAATGGTGAGTGGAGGATGTGCACCGACTGTCGTGCCATCAATCAAATCACGGTAAAGTATCGATATCCCATTCCTCTTCTTAATGACATGTTGGATGAATTGCATGGTGCAAAATTATTTTCGAAAATTGATTTAAAAAGTGGTTACCATCAAGTACGAATCCGTGAGGGAGATGAATGGAAAACAGCATTTAAAACAAAATTTGGGTTATATGAGTGGCTCGTAATGCCTTTTGGTCTCACCAATGCTCCAAGCACATTTATGCGATTAATGAATGAACTACTTAGAGAATTTATTGGTCGGTTTGTAGTGGTCTATTTTGATGACATCTTAATTTACAGCCATGATTTAAACTCGCATCTATAACACTTAAAGGCTGTTTTGGAAACCCTTCGAAAAGCGCATTTATTTGCTAATCTTAAGAAATGTTCCTTTTGCTTGGATCATGTTGTTTTCCTTGGTTTCGTTGTAAGTGGACAAGGAATTGAAGTTGACCAAGAAAAGGTAAAGGCAGTGGCTGAATGGCCTGAACTTAAAAGCGCAACGGAGGTCCGAAGTTTTCATGGCTTGGCCAGTTTTTACCGGCGATTCATCAAGAATTTCAGTAGCATAGCCGCCCCTTTGAACGAGTTAGTCAAAAAGAACACACCATTCCATTGGGGTCCTACTCAAAGGGAAGCATTCGAAACTCTTAAAACTCGTTTAATATCTGCACCTATTCTTGCTTTACCTGATTTCTCTAAAACATTTGAGATTGAGTGCGATGCATCCGGGGTGGGTATTGGTGGTGTTTTAATACAAGAGGGACGCCCTATTGCATACTACAGCGAGAAGTTGAAAGGCGCACAATTAAATTATGCCATGTATGATAAAGAACTATAGGCACTTGTTCAGTGTTTACGTGTGTGGCAACATTACTTGCGTCCGAGGGAAATTTGTCATTCATTCCGATCATGAATCTTTAAAATATTTGAAAGGGCAATCTATATTGCATTTGCGACACATTCGGTGGATGGAATTTATTGAATCATTTCCTTATGTGATCAAATATAAAAAAGGAAAAGAGAACACCGCTGCCGATGCATTGTCTAGGTGCTACACTCTAATCACACACATGCAAACCAAACTACTTGGTTTTGAGCACATTAAGGAGTTGTATGCATCTGATCTTGATTTTGCTGAGTTATATAAATCCACTGAGAATACGGCATGTGATAAGTTTTATAGACACGAGGGATTTTTGTTCAAAGAAAATAAATTATGCATTCCTCGAGGGTCTATGCGTGAATATTTGGTTAGGGAAGCACACGGTGGAGGACTTATGGGACACTTTGGCATTGCTAAGACTTTTGACATACTTCACTCACATTTTTATTGGCCTAAAATGGTTCGTGATGTTCATCGAATTTGTGAGTCTTGTATAACTTGTCTTAAAGCGAAATCTAAGTCACATCCACATAGATTGTACACACCACTTCCTATTCCCTCATTCCTCTGGACCGATCTTTTTATGGACTTTGTGTTAGGATTACCGCGTTCTCAAACGGGAAAGGACTCTATCTTTGTGGTAGTTGATCGATTTTCAAAAATGGCTCACTTTATCGCATGTAATAAAACAAATGATGCTTCGCATATTGCTGAGTTGTTCTTTAAAGAAATAGTGCGGCTACATGGTGTTCCAAAATCAATTGTTAGTGATCGAGACGTAAAGTTTGTAAGTCATTTCTGGCGTGTACTATGGATGCGTCTTGGCACTACTTTGTTATATTCTACCGCATACCATCCCCAAACCGATGGTCAAACCGAAGTTGTGAATCGAACTTTGGGTCAATTATTGCGCACCGTAGTTCAAAAAAACTTAAAGAATTGGGAGTCTTGCTTACCATATGTTGAATTTGCATATAATCGTGCTACTCACTCTGCTACTAAACATTCACCATTTGATCTTGTTCCTCTTCCCCCAGGTATGCACACAAGTCTCGAGGGAGAAAACAAAGCTAAGATGGTCCGTGAGTTGCATGCAAAGGCAAGGCAGAATGTGGAGGCTCAAACTGCTAGATATGTGACCCCAGAGATTGGGTATGGCTGCATTTTCACAAAGAAAGGTTTCCCGCAAAACGCAAGACCAAGCTACACCCACGTGGAGATGGCCCATTCCATGTTTTGGAGCGCATCAACAATAACTCATACAAGCTTGACATTCCACCCGACTGGGGCGTTTCAAACTCCTTCAATGTGGCTGATTTGCACCCATTTGACAACCCTGATGATCTGAGGACAGATCCTTCGTAACCGGGAGGGTCTGATATGAATCCGGATCCACAACCTACACATGATCCGCTAACATTTCGGGTTGGACCTGAAACTCGGCTTCAACGTAAAAAGAGGCTCAAAGCTTTGGAAAAATTAGCCCAAGTAATAATGCAAGAGTCCAAGACCAATGATTAAGATTCTGAAGTAACCAAGTCCATCATTTATGCGTGTGGGCTGCCTGAATAAATGGCCCAACACTTTGGCCTTTATTATGATAATATAATATATATTATATTATGCAATATTACTTAAGTGAATGACAAAAACATGGCTGAATAAGGAGAAGAAATGGCGCCACTTTTTCCTGATTTTGGAAGATGGGAAGACAAGTTTTGGAAATGCAAAATACATTAAATCAAGGATTTCAAGAGTCCAAGCATTTATTCAAGATACATTGATTAATGATGCTTGGAAAACCAAGAGTTTGGGGCGCCACTTTTATCCTAGTTTTTAGAAAAACTTTTCATCTTACTTTTCTATCTATTATTGTCCTATAAATACCCAAACTATTGTAACTTGTAATTCAGCCTTTTGGAAATCAATTAATCAAATTATATTTGTTCTTCACTTGGAAAAGTGTTGTGTGAGTTTCTCTGGAAAGGGAATTCAAATCTCGGATTATCAAGGACTTGAGCAATCCTTGTGGTTATCCATATACCAAGGTGCTTAGAAACATGTTTTCTAAGTGTTGAGGTTTATTCCAAGGTGCCTTCACACGTGATTGTGTCGCGGAGCTTATTATTCCAAGGTGCTTCCACACAGGTTGTGGTTGTGTCAAGGACTTCCAAATACCTTCAAATCCACGATCCTAAGTATTCATTCGATCCGAAGCCTTCCTCCGGGCGGTTTCGCATCATTAGTCTAACATGAACTCCACGGATCGATCAGTTTCTAGGATTAACAAATAAGGGAACTGTCTATCTACTTCCTGAGGGAAGGAATGGATTCTATATCTGTGATAGCACAGACTACTCACTCATTCCAGAATAGAGCCAACGAGAAGTGTTGGACCACATACTACGAAGTGATCCTTACTAACACATCAAACCCTACTCTAGTCTAAGCAGTTGTCTGTGATCACCTCAGGATTGAGATTAATCCATATATGATCATCTTGTGATTCGATAAGACTTCTCGGTCATGAAATTATATCGAGAACTCAAATTAAATCGGTCCAGCCCTATATGATTATCATCATATATAAATGCCCCACTAGGTACCCTATTACCGACAGTCCGAATAAGACTGTCACACCGTAAAGTGTTCTGGGCGCATTATTAGCATATTAATCATGAGACCCGTACTCAGATTAATCAACGCTACGGACTAAGTTAATTTTAGGTTCATCTCACTAACTCAATCCTCTTGTGTATAGCCATACACTGAGTTATGTGATTACATAAACAAGGTACTTAGGGTTTTCAGTAGTGTCTTAATTATAAACATAAATGGATATAATAAGATGAATTATTAATTCTGTCCTAAAACAATTAGATAATTGTCTTTCGGGCACTACACCTAACAATCTCCCACTTGCACGAAAGGCAAGTGGATTAATTGTTTTAGAGCACACCTCTTTATATATATATATATCTACAACATTCTCCCACTTGCTCAAAACAAGTGAGACGTATCCCTCAAATCTGTACCCTCCAAGCGCATCTTAGTAATTCATCCTTCCAAGCACGACCGGAGTGTGCCGCCGTAGGGTAGGTCAGTGACCCGGCGCGTACTTAGAATCCGAACACCCTGTGACTTGGTACACTGATCAGGTAGGTTGGCGTCTTGCGTCAATCTTTGGGATCGAAACATCGCCTTTCCATCTAATCCGGTTGTACGATTTCAATATGCCTCTGATTCAACACTGAGGACGAAATCGACTTAACGATCATCCTTAATCTAACCTAAAGTCAGGATCAGTGTCATTACTTATATTCTAGTTTGCACTTGAATATACCAGCATATTATTCCTCATTCTCCCGAAGAGACTTGAGGATTCACTAAACATCCCATTTAGTATTCATCTGCAGGTTTAGATAACCATTCCTGAGAGGTATGGTAGACTACATCGTTGAATGTTGCATAAATGCAAGAATATCTTAACCAGGTGAATTGATGGGATTGCCAATAATCGATTCTCAAGAATTTGAGCGAATCAAATCCTTTAGAATGAATCCCGATGGCATGTCAGACTCTGACTTCAGATAACACACCCATGTTGTTCCCAACTGTTTCAGTGTTACCATTCACAAACACTAATCTACATACTACTTTACTAATATCGAAGCCCAGTCTACTAAAGACTTATCAATATTCTAGTCAAGTCCATTTATTAAAATATATGACTTTGAAATGACCTAGAGGTTTGCTTTAATCCTCAAATGATGTAAGCTATGGCAGGCATCCTGCCAAAGGTTCTTTCTGAATAAAATAAGATACCGTTAGTCTCGCAAAAAGGTCTGAGGGACTCACCCCTATTTTATGCTTTGTAACGAATCCACCATTTGTTCTTAGCTAAAACCCTTCTGTTCTGAATGAATTCAGATTCCGTTGTTCGGCGAGGAAGTCTTAGGGAATCACCCCTATTTCCCGTTTTCGGATGAAATCAAGGAAGACTGAGTGGTAAGAGAGATCACGGTCTGGTTAACTCTCTACCTTTTAGGGAATCACCCCTACATAACTCAGCTTTGCGTTGAAAGTTAAACTTTCCTATTCATTCGACTATTCTTCGTGTAGTTCCAATTACTCCCACTGGGCCTGAGATACTCAGGTGGTTCTATAAGAGTTTCAACAGAACTGGAGTATCAAACTCCATTCACAGGGTTATGGCTTTTAAACCAACCTCTATGATCAGGATCCTATACAGTCCACGAAGAACTATAGGTCATCAATCTACCCTATAGACCGTAAGGTCCTGCAATATGTAATGGACAAACCATACTCCCACTGCGTTCGGGGTGGATTGATTTACTGATCTAGTTTAGTAGTTCTTATTAGTGTTATAACCAACTGCCGGTGTTGGATGTGGACTGAACAAATCAGTTAGTAACATCTTGAGTACAATTACTTCAAGATCTAAGGTTGTTATTTATAGACTCTATCAGACCGAGTTTGACAGTATAACCGTCATTCTCTGGTTTTACGAGTTTTATAACCAACCTTTACTCAATGCATTAAGATATTTTATGACCTGAACGTGTATGCAAAATTTCCAGTCCTACCTTCAAGCACTAAATGCTAAATGTCTATATTTACGGAAGTGGGGTGAACCGAATTCACTCCTTATCCACAAATGCATAAGCATCTTTTAGGTAGACTTCTCGGTTTTTCATCACAACATAAACCGTTATTTTGCAACCAATATCTTAAATGAGTTCAGCAGCGTATCGTAGCACATCAATAACTATATAAGGCAAATTTATGGTGTATCATTTAGTGAAAACATTTCACTGGGAAGTAGGCCGAGCATCAGTCCCGAAGACTACGCAAGAACCTATTTCTGAGTATGGAATACTCTATCTCTGGTGAAATCAGAGATTTCCTCCAAATATTTTGGATAAACTTACCGGAGTTTTGAGTAGTTATCAGACAATATGTCACCAGTAAGAAGCTCCCACTAGCTTGTATCTTTCATATGACCCCGAAGGTTGAGATGAACAAGCTATGTAACTTCTTTAAATCTATTACCCTTTTCCCGATTGAAAAGAAACTTAGTCACTGTTCCTTTGAGACAGTGTGCCGTTGACTGCGAGATAGGAATCACCCTAAGCCAGTCTACAGATCTTGTCGTTAGGGAATATGCACTAATTAATAGAATAGAAAGAAGCGTTTATCTAAATAAGGAAACCAGTTGCGTTTATATTGTGTTACATATACCTCTTCAGCATTTCTTAGTGGTTCTGACTTTATCAAACAAAAGTCCGAGTCTTGGGTTCGTGCTATGAATGTTATATTTATCGTCAATAAGACAAACAAATTATCCTATTGAAAATGAATACGTTCGTTCCAACGAATCTGAAAACAGAAAATGAATTTTCTGTGATACTCAAGAAGTGAATCCGAGATTCATTTCCTTATATCAATCCCACTAGTCTATCTGAAATAACTACCCGTTGTCTATTTTATTTATCGTTTAATGCAAAGCTACCTAGTTCTTCCAAAGAACTTTAGCTTTCGAGAAAATTGCTAGGGATGCATTGGTCAGTGATCCGAAATCACTATCCTTATCCTCTAATTTCCAATTTATTAATTTTTCGGTTTAGCCTTAAAACTACTTAGTTTAGATGACTAACACGTATGAACGTTCTTTCCCATTCTCAACTTTCCTTAGATGGAAACAGTCTTGAACTAGCAGTTCGTTTTGAGTAGACACTACTCTTGAACTGTGGGATGTTCAGTGTTACTTGCTTGGACTATCGATTTTTTTTCTAATCATCAAATCAGAAGACCAAAGCTCCCACTAGTTTATCGGTTCCAAATACCGTCTAACTAGCAATACTTTGTTTTTATGATTTTTCAAAGATTAGAACATCACCTAGAACTAAGCTCCCACTAGTTTATCAGTTCCAAATACTGTCTAACTAGCAATGCTGTGTTCATAATGTTTCAAAGATTATAAAATCTCCAGAATTAAGCTCCCACTAGTTTATCAGTTCCAAATATTGTCTATCTAGTAACGCTTATTCTTGTTTTTCCAATGAATGGAGAAACTCTTGTGCATTCCATTACACATTTCTAATTATTCAGAAAAACAACAAATCATAAGACTAAGGCTCCCACTAGTTTATCGGTTCCAAATACCGTCTAACTAGCAACGCCTTATGTATATGATTTTCCAATTTTTCAATTAGAAATTTGATGTGTAATTACACTTTTAAAATTCACTAAATTAATTTTATCTGATAGTCCTATGTCATCTTTTGTAAACTAAGTATGGTCGTCTCTCGTTCAACATGAGTGACACCCGTGACATACCTATACTATGTCACTTAAGTTTTTAAAGGCTCAAGAGAAAAATCTCTTCCGAAAAGTTAACTGCATTTATTGATAATTACAACGTACTTGTTACTTTCCACATTTTTATTGAAGTCCTATTACTAACAGTTTAGCAACCTAGAGATTTAGTTGTAAATAAAATGACAGAAAGTTAAATTCAAAAATAAATTTTTCACTACTAGATTCATTTTAGGAATAATAAACTATAAAAGAGTTTATCCTATCATTCCAAGGATTTAACCTCGCACCTCAGTGCCGCCGTAGGGTAGGTCAAAGAGGTGATAGTTAAACTGAGGCAATCTCTCTCAGTGATTAATCTTCGAGAATCAAACATCTCACGGGAATCAGACATCCCGGACCTTAATCACTAATTACCTTCCTTTTCTAGCCTAGATATTTTGAAAATATCCACAATGAGTGTGACCTACTATATCAGATCTCAAAGTACGCCCCGAGTATGCGCCGTAGGGTCGGTCAGTGACCTGACGAGTACCCAAAATCCTATCCTTTCGGAGACCAAGCCTTGAATTTTGATAGGGGTGAACACCATCCGTAGGGGGCCGAAATCAAAGCGGCTCGAGGTGTCACCCTTCTCTCACGTGCTTGCACCTATAGTAGAGGCCGTGGGGTCGGCTGTCGCCTTCCCCGCTCCTACTCAATATTTTGAAAAAGTGGTGGGTTTACTAATTACGGTTTCGGCCTTGACAATAAGAAACAATAAATCAAAGTACTCCGAACAGGGTCGGTTATGTAAACAAGCCTACGCCGTCTTATTCGTTGGAACATATGTGACAGTTCAAGCCAATCCAGCAAGAGAAGCCCCGTTTAGCCCGAAGGCTTATCGGCTATGCTAAGTCCTGTCGAACTGCTGTAACGTACATCACACGTGGAGGGGAGTCGATTGAGCCGAAGCTCGGTTGAACTCGCCAACCATGGTTAGACCATTTCCGAACCCATGTACTAAGATTCTCCGATTTCTAAATTGTCACCCAAAGCGTAATCTCGTTTCTGTTTAAGGTGGGTTCACTGAGAAGCCATCACCGAAAAGCTCAACGATTTATCCAAGTGGGATTCACCGAGAATCCATCACTAAAATCATAACGATTGACAAAAACCCGGTTCCTCGGTTTTAATAATTAGTTAGTTAATTAAATAACTACCACATATTAATTAAATAAGCCTTTAAACTAATTATACGAGTTATACATGACTAATTTATTCGAAATAAACTAGCTACATGTATGAATTGGAGTGGAATCATGATATGATGCATGTCATGGAAATTTTTCGGTTCTATCACATAATTTCGATCATACACGAAAAAATAAACGGAAAAATAAACACCGAGATGGATCGTTGGTACCCCCGTATCTAACCTATTTAAAAAAAACACAAATCCTAACTAGGGTTTACTATTTTCTAATCTGCTGCTGCTGCGTTTTATCGATGATCGGGCATCAAAACGAACTTTGATCGTCACTAAAATTTATGGACCTATTCTTCACTCCTCCTACTTGAATATTGACGGTTGGATCTGAGTTTTGACAGTCCAATTGATCCCAGCAAGCCGCCGATCCAACTGCTGCATCTGTTTATAACTGCGGCGCAGCAGTGTCTTCCCGGGGACAATCGGGCATCGAGACAAATCCCGATCGACCTGAAATTTTTAGTGCTTGTTCATAACTCCATGGTAGTCGATCTGAACAGTCAGATCTTCGTTTCAACGGTCCAATCTCTTCCAGAAAATCGACGAACTCACAGCTAGGGTTTTAATGCCTGCTGTGATTTTCTGTTACAGCAGCAACTTTAAAGTAGAGATCGGACATCGAGATTGACTCCGATCGTCATGAAATTTTGAGGGCCTTTTCCTCAACTTTTATTCTTCATTCTGACCGGAGGGATTGTTGTTTCAACGGCTCAATCTCCAGGAAAAAATAAAAAACGAACAGAGACAAAACAGATCTACTTCTAGGAAACTAAAATTACAAAATTTCCTATACTCATATAAACGAATTTATATGAGTTTACAATAGATCTAACGAGTAAACAATATCAACCCCAATCCATCTCTTCAACCACAACATATCAAAGCATTCATCATCACGATTTTCGAAAAAAACAATGCAATCTAAACATGCAATTTCCACTCCCAGATCTAAAATTCACATACTTTGATTGATAGATCAAAGGCTCTGCTACCACTTGTAGGATGTAATATCTCCGGATGGATCAAAGATCCACCCGATTACGCAGCGGAAACTACAAGATCTAGATCTAGCCAACCAAAATACATAAATAAATAGATCTAACCTACGAGGGGGTTAGATCACTGATGTAAAACCGAACTTGTAGGATCTAGATTAAAGCAATATGAATTTCGAAAGCTGCTCTTTTAGGGTGATGTGATCGATTTTTAGGGCTTTTTCGAATATATAAAATGTAAATAACAAGAAAGAAAAGGGATATGTAGCAACCCGTCTCGGATTACTCTCGCTTTGTGATAATCCCGTCTCGGGAAGATCACCCAATTATCCCATCTCGGGATAATCGCAAGAAGTCCAATCTCTCGAAAACTTCTTGAAAGAAACCCAATCTCGAAAGTTTCTTATGATAAAAATTCAATCTCGAATTTCAACCAAAATAGTTTTTTGATTCAATAATAAGCTACCAATTCAAATACAAGGAAATGCCTTATATAGGCTACAGACTCCAAGTCCAATTGCCATTTTAGCAATGTGGGACAAAATAACAATAATTAAAAATAATAATAAATATAAAAGACAATTAACCAATGTGGGATAATAAAAGACTAATTAAAAGACTAAATAAAAGACTCATTCTTCCTCTTGAATCGGGTATTATACGGGCCACATCATTCCCTCCCTCGTCAAAAGGATTCGTCCTCGAATCAACATACGATTCTGCTATCGTTACGAATACGATTCTACGAATCCTTTTGATGAGGGAGGGAATGATGTGGCCCAGATAATACCCGATTCAAGAGGAAGAATGAGTCTTTTATTTAGTCTTTTAATTAGTCTTTTATTATCCCACATTGGTTAATTGTCTTTTATATTTATTATTATTTTTAATTATTGTTATTTTGTCCCACATTGCTAAAATGGCAATTGGACTTGGAGTCTGTAGCCTATATAAGGCATTTCCTTGTATTTGAATAGGTAGCTTATTATTGAATCAAAAAAACTATTTTGGTTGAAATTCAGAGATTGAATTTTTATCATAAGAAACTTTCGAGATTGGGTTTCTTTCAAGAAGTTTTCAGAGATTGGACTTCTTGCGATTATCCTGAGACGGGATAATTGGGTGATCTTCCTGAGACGGGATTATCACAAAGCAGTAGTAATCTGAGACGGGTTGCTACATATCCCTTTTCTTTCTTGTTATTTACATTTTATATATTCAGAAAAAGCCCTAAAAATCAGATCACATCAGCCCTAAAAGAGCAGCTTTCGAAATTCATATTGCTTTAATCTAGATCCTACAAGTTCGGTTTACATCAATCACCAACCTTTTTATAGTGAAAAACGTCAAGAACAAGTTGAGAGCCTAGTTGAGAAGCCAAAGTCTTCCAACGTGTGTCTCCAAGCACCACCAGGTGGATGGTGTTTCAAGCCGCCGGACCTCATCGATATGCTACTGGAATAATCCCGAAGATTATTCCAACTCGAAACCCTAGTATTTAGGCCAAAATATCCAAGCCTAATACTCCTCAATAATTTCAAAAATTATATGTCTAATTTGGCTTGGGAGAACTCTCTTTATATAGGAGAGTAATCCTTGTCCTCCAAGGATTTAATAATTAATACAAAATCAATTATAATAATCCTTATTCCAATAAAAGATAAATATAATATATATCCCAAACAAATTAGGATAAATAAATATATTATCTAATATTCCATGAATTATAATTTAACAAATAAAAGACAAGTCACATGTTAAATAATTATCCAAGAAAACTAATTTCTTTCTAATTAATTAACTTGCAAAAATGCACCTCAACCCTATTAAAATAGGTCCACATGCATCTTGACACAAATTCGGCCGAGTCCACGAAAAATTTCTTTTCCGTGTATTTAATTATCTAGTCCAACTAAACAATTAATCCACCTATCAATTAAATAGTCCAATCCAACTATTTAATTATAATTGAGGTGAAACGACGAGAAAACCTATGCTATGTTAGGAGCCACGTAGGGGACCATGGACCCATATTCAGTAGCTGCAATAAATTAAATAATATTATCCGTCAGACTGAACAATAATATTCAATCTATTAATTCCGGGATTACACCACCATAAACCCGAAACTGAACTCTGCCGAATATAGATAACTTACACTCAACCATGAGTTGATATGGTGTCCACTGATATAATCATTACATACGGATAAATCCTTCATAGACTGTTCATTTCGAGTCGAGATATTTCCGAAAACCCTTCTCGAAACATATTATCCTTATTTACCATTAACCCCCTAGTGATCAATTAGTTCACATACCAGACTAGTAGCTAGTTAGTCTAACATGAACTCTGCGGATCGATCAGTTTCTAGGATTAACAAATGAGGGAACTGTCTGTCTACTTCCTGAGGGACGGAATGGATTCCATATCTGTGATAGCACAGACTAGTCACTCATTCCAGAATAGAGCCAACGAGAAGTGTTGGACCACATAATACGAAGTGATCCTTACTAACACATCAAACCCTACCTTAGTCTAAGCAGTTTTCTGTGATCACCTCAAGATTGAGATTAATCCATATATCGATCACGGAATTATATCGAGAACTCAAATCAAATCGGTCCAGCCCTATATGATTATCATCATATATAAATGCCCCACTAGGTACCCTATTACCGACAGTCCGGATAAGACTGTCACACCGTAAAGTGTTCTGGGCACATTATTAGCATATTAATCATCAGACCCGTACTCAGATTAATCAACGCTACGGACTAAGTTAATTTTAAGTACATCTCACTAACTCAATCCTCTTGGGTATAGCCATACACTGACTTATGAGATTACATAAACAAGGTACTTAGGGTTTTCAGTAGTGACTTAATTATAAACATAAATGGATATAATAAGATGAATTATTAATTCTGTCCTAAAACAATTAGATAATTGTCTTTCGGGCACTACACCTAACAAACACTACTGTACAATTATATACAAAAAGTTGTAAACCCCCGTTTTGAGTAAACTCTACAATAATTATATACAAAAAGGTGTAAACCTCCGTTTTGTGTGAACTCTACTATAATTATATACAAAAAGTTGTTAACCCCCGTTTTGAGTAAACTCTAATACAATAATATAAAAAAAGTTGTAAACCCCCGTTTTGAGTAAACTTTACTATACAATTATTTATAAAAATTTGTAAACCCCCGTTTTGAAGAAACTCTACTATACAATTATATACAAAAATTTGTAAACTTCCATTTTGAGCGAACTCTACCATACAATTATATACAAAAAATAGTAAACCCCCGTTTTGAGTGAACTCTAATACAATATTATACAAAAAGTTGTAAACCCCCATTTTAAGTAAACTCTACTGTACAATTATATACAAAAAGTTGTAAACCCCCATTTTGAGTAAACTCTACTATACAATTATATACAAAAAGTTGTAAACCCCCGTTTTAAGTAAACTCTACTATACAATTAATTAAAAAAAGTTGTAAACCCCTGTTTTGAGTAAACTTTACTATAATTATATACAAAAAGTTGTAAACCTCCATTTTGAGTGAACTCTACTATAATTATATACAAAAATTTGTAAACCCCCGTTTTGAGTAAACTCTAATACAATAATATAAAAAAAGTTGTAAACCCCCGTTTTGAGTAAACTCAACTATAATTATATACAAAAAGTTGTAAACCCCCGTTTTGTGTGAACTCTAATACGATGATATACAAAAAGTTGTAAACCCCTATTTTGAGTAAACTCTACTATACAATTATTTACAAAAAGTTGTAAACCCCCGTTTTGAATAAACTCTACTATACAATTATATACAAAAAGTTGTAAACCTCCGTTTTGAGTGAACTCTACTATAATTATATACAAAATGTTGTTAACCCCCGTTTTGAGTACAATAATATACAAAAAGTTGTAAACCCCCATTTTGAGGAAACTCTACTATACAATAATATACAAAAAGTTGTAAACCCCTGTTTCATTGTACAAAAAGGTGTAAGCCCCCGTTTTGAGTAAACTCTACTATATAATTATATACAAAAATTTGTAAACCCCCGTTTCGAGTGAACTCTACTATAATTATATACAAAAGTGAACTCTACTATAATTATATACAAAAAGTTGTTAACCCCCATTTTGAGTAAACTCTAATACAATAATATACAAAAAGTTATAAACCACAGTTTTGAGTAAACTCTACTATACAATTATTTACAAAAAGTTGTAAACCCCCGTTTTGAGGAAACTCTACTATACAATTATATACAAAAAGTTGTAAACCCCCATTTTGAATAAACTCTACTATACAATTATATACAAAAAGTTGTAAACCCCCGTTTTGAGTAAACTCAAATACAATAATATACAAAAAGTTGTAAACCCCCGTTTTGAGTAAACTCAACAATACAACTGTTTACAAAAAGTTGTAAACCTTCATTTTGAGTAAACTCTACTATAGTTATATACAAAAAGTTGTAAACCTTTGTTTTGAGTGAACTCTACTATAATTATATACAAAAAGTTGTAAACCCCCATTTTGAGTAAACTCTAATACAATAATATAAAAAAAGTTGTAAACTCCTATTTTGAGTAAACTCTACTATAATTATATACAAAAAGTTGTAAACCCCCGTTTTGTGTGAACTCAAATACAATAATATACAAAAAGTTTTAAACCCATGTTTTGAGTAAACTCTACTATACAATTATATACAAAAAGTTGTAAACCTCCGTTTTGAGTGATTTCTACTATAATTATATACAAAAAGTTGTAAACCCCCGTTTTGAGCACAATAATATACAAATAGTTGTAAACCCTCATTTTGAGTAAACTCTAAAAAAACAATTATATACAAAAAGTTGTAAACCCCTATTTTATTGAACAAAAAGTTGTAAACCCCTATTTTGTGTAAATTGTACTATACAATTATATACAAAAAGTTGTAAACCCCCGTTTTGAGTAAACTCTACTAAGATTATATTCAAAAATGTGTAAGCCTCCGTTTTGAGTGAACTCTACTATAATTAAATACAAAAAGTTGTTAAACCCCGTTTTGAGTAAACTCTAATACAATAATATACAAAAAGTTGTAAACCCCCATTTTGAGTAAACTCTACTATACAATTATTTATAAAAAGTTGTAAACCCCCATTTTGAGGAAACTCTACTATACAATTATATACAAAAAGTTGTATACCTCCGTTTTATGTGAACACTACTATAATTATATACAAAAAGTTGTAAACCACCGTTTTGAGTGAACTCTACTATACAATTATATACAAAAAGTTGTATAGCCCTGTTTTATTGTACAAAAAGTTGTAAACCCCCGATTTGAGTAAACTCTACTAAACAATTATATACAAAAATTTGTAAACCCCCTTTTGAGTAAACTCTAATACAATAATATACAAAAAGTAGTAAACCCCCGTTTTGAGTAAACTCTACTATACAATTATTTACAAAAAGTTGTAAACCCCCATTTTGAGTAAATTCTACTATAATTATATACAAAAAGTTGTAAACCTTCGGTTTGAGTGAAATCTACTATAATTATTTATGAAAAGTTGTTAACCCCCGTTTTAAGTAAACTATAGTACAATAATATACAAAAAGTTTTAAATCCCAGTTTTGAGTAAACTTACTATACAATTATTTAAAAAATACCTCCGTTTTGAGTGAACTCTACTATATTTATATACAAAAAGTTGTAAACCCCCGTTTTGAGTAAACTCTAATACAAAAATTTACAAAAAGTTGTAAACCCCCATTTGAGTAAACTCTACTATACAATTATATACAAAAAGCTTTAAACCTCCGTTTTGAGTGAACTCTACTATAATTATATACAAAAATTTGTTAACCCCTATTTTGAGTAAACTCTAACATAATAATAAACAAAAAGTTGTAAGCCCCCGTTTTGAGTAAACTCTACTATACAATTATTTACAAGTAAACAACTGTTTTGTGTGAACTTTAGTATAATTATATACAAAAAGTCAGTAAACCCCCATTTTGAGTAAACTCTACTATACAATTATATACAAAAAGTTGTAAACCTCCGTTTTGAGTAAACTCTACTATAATTATATAGAAAAAGTTGTAATCTCCGCATTTGAGTAAACTCTAATACAATAATATACAAAAAGTAGTAAACCCCGTTTTGAGTAAACTCTACGCAATTAAAAACAAAAACTTGTAAACCCCCGTTTTGAGTGAACTCTAATACAATAATATACAAAAAGTTGTAAACCCCAGTTTTGAGTAAACTCTACTTTACAATTATATACAAAAAGTTGAAAACCCCTGTTTTATTGTACAAAAAGTTGTAAACCGCCCTTTTGAGTAAACTCTACTATACAATTATATACAAAAAGTTGTAAACCCCCATTTTGAGTAAACTCTACTATACAATTATATACAAAAAGTTGTAAACCCCCATTTTGAGTAAACTCTAATACAATTATATACAAAAAGTTGTAAACCTCTGTTTTGAGTGAACACTACTATACAATTATTTACAAAAAGTTGTAAATCCCTGTTTTGAGTAAACTCTACCATAATTATATACAAAAAGTTGTAAACCCTCGTTTTTAGTAAACTCTAATACAATAATATACAAAAAGTTGTAAACCCCCGTTTTGAGTAAACTCTAATACAATAATATACAAAAAGTTGTAAACCCTTGTTTTGAGTGAACTCTACTATACAATTATTTAAAAGTTGTAAACCCCCCGTTTTGAGTAAACTCTACTATACAATTATTTACAAAAAGTTGTAAACCCCCGTTTTGAGTGAACGCTACTACAATTATATTCAAAAAGTTGTAAACCTCCGTTTTGAGTGAACACTACTATAATTATATACTAAAATTGTTAACCCGAGTAAACTTTAATACAATTATATACAAAAAGTTGTAAACCCCCGTTTTGAGTAAACTCTACTATACAATTATATACGAAAAGTTGTAAACCCCGGTTTGAGTAAAATACAATAATATACAAAAAGTTGTAAACCCTGGTTTTGAGTAAACTCTACTATACAATTATTTATAAAAAGTTATAAACCCCCATTTTGAATAAACTCTACTATACAATTATATACAAAAAGTTGTAAACCCCCGTTTTGAGTAAACTCAAATACAATAATATACAAAAAGTTGTAAACCCCCGTTTTGAGTAAACTCAACAATACAACTGTTTACAAAAAGTTGTAAACCTTCATTTTGAGTAAACTCTACTATAGTTATATACAAAAAGTTGTAAACCTTTGTTTTGAGTGAACTCTACTATAATTATATACAAAAAGTTGTAAACCCCCATTTTGAGTAAACTCTAATACAATAATATAAAAAAAGTTGTAAACTCCTATTTTGAGTAAACTCTACTATAATTATATACAAAAAGTTGTAAACCCCCGTTTTGTGTGAACTCAAATACAATAATATACAAAAAGTTTTAAACCCATGTTTTGAGTAAACTCTACTATACAATTATATACAAAAAGTTGTAAACCTCCGTTTTGAGTGATTTCTACTATAATTATATACAAAAAGTTGTAAACCCCCGTTTTGAGCACAATAATATACAAATAGTTGTAAACCCTCATTTTGAGTAAACTCTAAAAAAACAATTATATACAAAAAGTTGTAAACCCCTATTTTATTGAACAAAAAGTTGTAAACCCCTATTTTGTGTAAATTGTACTATACAATTATATACAAAAAGTTGTAAACCCCCGTTTTGAGTAAACTCTACTAAGATTATATTCAAAAATGTGTAAGCCTCCGTTTTGAGTGAACTCTACTATAATTAAATACAAAAAGTTGTTAAACCCCGTTTTGAGTAAACTCTAATACAATAATATACAAAAAGTTGTAAACCCCCATTTTGAGTAAACTCTACTATACAATTATTTATAAAAAGTTGTAAACCCCCATTTTGAGGAAACTCTACTATACAATTATATACAAAAAGTTGTATACCTCCGTTTTATGTGAACACTACTATAATTATATACAAAAAGTTGTAAACCACCGTTTTGAGTGAACTCTACTATACAATTATATACAAAAAGTTGTATAGCCCTGTTTTATTGTACAAAAAGTTGTAAACCCCCGATTTGAGTAAACTCTACTAAACAATTATATACAAAAATTTGTAAACCCCCTTTTGAGTAAACTCTAATACAATAATATACAAAAAGTAGTAAACCCCGTTTTGAGTAAACTCTACTATACAATTATTTACAAAAAGTTGTAAACCCCCATTTTGAGTAAATTCTACTATAATTATATACAAAAAGTTGTAAACCTTCGGTTTGAGTGAAATCTACTATAATTATTTATGAAAAGTTGTTAACCCCCGTTTTAAGTAAACTATAGTACAATAATATACAAAAAGTTTTAAATCCCAGTTTTGAGTAAACTTACTATACAATTATTTAAAAAATACCTCCGTTTTGAGTGAACTCTACTATATTTATATACAAAAAGTTGTAAACCCCGTTTTGAGTAAACTCTAATACAAAAATTTACAAAAAGTTGTAAACCCCCATTTGAGTAAACTCTACTATACAATTATATACAAAAAGCTTTAAACCTCCGTTTTGAGTGAACTCTACTATAATTATATACAAAAATTTGTTAACCCCTATTTTGAGTAAACTCTAACATAATAATAAACAAAAAGTTGTAAGCCCCCGTTTTGAGTAAACTCTACTATACAATTATTTACAAGTAAACATCTGTTTTGTGTGAACTTTAGTATAATTATATACAAAAAGCTGTAAACCCCCATTTTGAGTAAACTCTACTATACAATTATATACAAAAAGTTGTAAACCTCCGTTTTGAGTAAACTCTACTATAATTATATAGAAAAAGTTGTAATCTCCAGATTTGAGTAAACTCTAATACAATAATATACAAAAAGTAGTAAACCCCCGTTTTGAGTAAACTCTACTGCAATTAAAAACAAAAACTTGTAAACCCCCGTTTTGAGTGAACTCTAATACAATAATATACAAAAAGTTGTAAACCCCAGTTTTGAGTAAACTCTACTTTACAATTATATACAAAAAGTTGAAAACCCCTGTTTTATTGTACAAAAAGTTGTAAACCGCCCTTTTGAGTAAACTCTACTATACAATTATATACAAAAAGTTGTAAACCCCCATTTTGAGTAAACTCTACTATACAATTATATACAAAAAGTTGTAAACCCCCATTTTGAGTAAACTCTAATACAATTATATACAAAAAGTTGTAAACCTCTGTTTTGAGTGAACACTACTATACAATTATTTACAAAAAGTTGTAAATCCCTGTTTTGAGTAAACTCTACCATAATTATATACAAAAAGTTGTAAACCCTCGTTTTTAGTAAACTCTAATACAATAATATACAAAAAGTTGTAAACCCCCGTTTTGAGTAAACTCTAATACAATAATATACAAAAAGTTGTAAACCCTTGTTTTGAGTGAACTCTACTATACAATTATTTAAAAGTTGTAAACCCCCCGTTTTGAGTAAACTCTACTA
The DNA here is from genome assembly GCA_036785695.1 of Gentiana straminea. Lineage (NCBI taxonomy): Eukaryota > Viridiplantae > Streptophyta > Magnoliopsida > Gentianales > Gentianaceae > Gentiana > Gentiana straminea. Next base: position 200,185 of record JAVUPR010000381.1, read on the forward strand.
TACAATTATTTACAAAAAGTTGTAAACCCCCGTTTTGAGTGAACGCTACTACAATTATATTCAAAAAGTTGTAAACCTCCGTTTTGAGTGAACACTACTATAATTATATACTAAAATTGTTAACCCGAGTAAACTTTAATACAATTATATACAAAAAGTTGTAAACCCCCGTTTTGAGTAAACTCTACTATACAATTATATACGAAAAGTTGTAAACCCCGGTTTGAGTAAAATACAATAATATACAAAAAGTTGTAAACCCTGGTTTTGAGTAAACTCTACTATACAATTATTTATAAAAAGTTATAAACCCTCGTTTTGAGTAAACTCTAATATACAGTTACTTACAAAAAGTTGTAAACACCCATTTTGCATAAATTCTACTTTAATTATATGCAAAACAACCCCTGTTTTGAGTGAACTCTAACACAATAATATACGAAAAGTTGTAAATCCCCGTTTTGAGTAAACTCTACTATACAATTATAAACAAAAAGTTGTAAACCCCCATTTTGAGTAAACTCTACTATACAATTATATATAAAAAGTTGTATACCCCCGTTTTAAGTAAACTCTACTATAAAATTATTTACAAAAAGTGGTAAACCCCCGTTTTGAGTAAACTTTACTACAATTATATACAAAAAGTTGTAAACCTCCGTTTTGAGTAAACTCGAATACAATAGTATAAAAAAAGTTGTAAACCCCTGTTTTAAGTAAACTCTACTATACAATTATTCACAAAAAGAAACCCCCGTTTGAGTAAACTCTACTATGTAAACATCCGTTTTGAGTTAACTCTACTATAATTATATACAAAAAGTTGTTAACCCCCGTTTTGAGTAAACTATAATACAAAAATATACAAAAAGTTGTATATCCTAGTTTTGAGTAAACTCTACTATACAATTATTTCGAAAATACCTCCGTTTTGAGTGAACTCTACTATATTTATATACAAAAAGTTGTAAAACCCAGTATTGAGTATACTCTAATACAATAATATACAAAAAGTTGCAAACCCCTGTTTTGAGTAAACTCTACTAACAATTAATTACAAAAAGTTTTAAACCCCCGTTTTGAGTAAACTCTACTATAATTATATACGAAAAGTTGTAAACCTCCGTTTTAAGTGAACTCTACTACAATTATCTACAAAAAGTTGTTAACCCCCATTTTGAGTAAACTATAATACAATAATATACCAAAAGTTGTAAATCCCCGTTTTGAGTAAACTCTACTAAACAATTATTTAGAAAATACCTCCGTTATGAGTGAACTCTACTATAATTAAAAGTTGTAAACCCCTGTTTTGAGTAAACTCTAACACAATAATATACAAAAATTGTAAACCCCTATTTTGAGTTAACTCTACTATACAATTATATACAAAAAGACAGAAACCTCCGTTTTGAGTGAACTCTACTATAATTATGTACAAAAGTTGTAAACCTCCGTTATGAGTGAACTCTACTATAATTATATACAAAAAGTTTTAAACCCCCATTTTGAGTAAACTCAAATACAATAATATACAAAAAGTTGTAAACCCCCGTTTTGAGTAAACACTACTATACAATTATATACAAAAAGTTGTAAACCCCCGTTTTGAGTAAACTATATACAAAAAGTTGTAAACCACCGTTTTGAGTGAACTCTACTATAATTATATACAAAAAGTTGTAAACCTCCATTTTGAGTGAACTCTAATACAATAAGATACAAAAAGTTGTAAACCCCCGTTTTGAGAAAACTCTACTATACAACTATATACAAAAAGTTGTAAACCCCCGTTTTGAGTAAACTTTACTATACAATTTTATACAATAAGTTGTAAACCCCCGTTTTGAGTAAACTCTGCAATAATTATATACAAAAAGTTGTAAACCTCCGTTTTTAGTGAACTCTACTATAATTATGTACGAAAAGTTGTTTACCCCCATTTTTAGTAAACTCTAATACAATAGTAGACAAAAAGTTGTAAACCCTCGTTTTGAGTAAACTCTACCATACAATTATTTAGAAAAAGTTGTAAACCCCTATTTTGAGGAAATTCTACTACACAATTATATACAAAAAGTTGAAAACCTCCGTTTTGAGTGAACTCTACTACAAAGAGTTGTAAACCCCTGTTTTGAGTAAACACTACGATAATTATATAAAAAAAGTTGTAAACTTTTGAGTGAACTCAACTATAATTATATACAAAAAGTTGTAAACCCCTGTTTTGAGTGAACTCTAATACAATAATATATAAAAAGGTGTAAACCCCCGTTTTGAGTAAACTCTACTATACAATTATATACAAAATGTTGTAAACCCCGTTTTATTGTTCCAAAAGTTGTAAACCCCCGTCTACTATACAATTATATACAAAAAAATGTAAATCTCCGTTTTGAGTAAACTCTAATACAATAATATACAAAAAGCTGTATACCCCCATTTTGAGTAAACTCTACTATACAATTATTAACAAAAAGTTGTAAACCCCCGTTTAGAGTAAACTCTACTAAAATTATATGCAAAAACTTGTATACCCCCATTTTTAGTAAACTCTAATACAATAATATACAAAAAGTTGTAAACACCCGTTTTAAGTAAACTCTACTATACAATTATGTACAATAAGTTGTAAACCCCGTTTTGAGTAAACTCTACTATACAATTATATACAAAAAGTTGTAAACCCCCATTTTGAGTAAAATCTACAATACAGTTATATACAAAAAGTTGTAAACCCCCGTTTTGGGTAAACTCTAATACAATAATATACAAAAAGTTGTAAACCCCTGTTTTGAGTGAACTCTACTATACAATTATTTAAAAGTTGTAAACCCCCATTTTGAGTAAACTTTACTATACAATTATTCACAAAAAGTTGTAAACCCTCGTTTTGAGTAAATTGTACTATAATTATATACAAAAAGTTGTAAACCCCCGTTTTGAGTGAACTCTACTACAATAGTATACAAAAAGTTGTAAACCCCTGCTTTGAGTAAACTCTACTATACAATTATATACAAAAAGTTGTAAATCCCCGTTTTGAGTAAACTCTACTATACAATTATGTACAAAAAGTTGTGAAGCCCCGTTTTATTGTACAAAAAGTTGTAAACCCCTATTTTGAGTAAACTCTACTATATAATAATATACAAAAAGTTGTAAACCCCCGTTTTGTGTAAACTCTAATACAATAATATACAAAAAGTTGTACACCCCCGTTTTGAGTAAACTCCACTATACAATTATTTACAAAAAGTTGTAAACCCCCGTTTTGAGGAAACTTTAGCATACAATTATATACAAAAAGTTGTAAACCCCTGTTTTGTGTGAGCTCTAATACAATAATATACAAAAAGTTGTAAACCCCCGTTTTGAGTAAACTCTACTATACAATGATATACAAAAAGTTTGTAAACCCCGTTTTGAGTAAACTCTACTATACAATTATATACAAAAAGTTGTAAATCCCCGTTTTGAGTAAACTCTACTATTTAATTATATACAAAAATTTGTATCCCCGTTTTGAATAAACTCTAATACAATAATATACAAAAAGTTGTAAACCCTCGTTTTAAGTAAACTCTACTATACAATTATTTACAAAAAGTTGTAAACCCCCGTTTTGAGTAAACTCTACTATAATTATATACAAAAAGTTGTAAACCTCCGTTTTGAGTGAACTCTACTATAATTAAATACAAAAAGTTGTTAACCCTCGTTTTGAGTAAACTCTAATACAATAATATACAAAAATTTGTAAATCCCCATTTTGAGTAAACTCTACTATACAATTATTTAGAAAATACCTCCGTATTGAGTGAACTCTACTATAATTATATACAAAAAGTTGTAAACCCCCGTTTTGAGTAAACCCTAATACAATAATATGTAAAAAGTTGTAAACCCCCGTTTTGAGTAAACTCTACTATACAATTATGTACAAAAAGTTGTAACCCCCGTTCTGAGTAAACTCTACTATACAAATATATACTAAAAGGCTAAAACCCCTGTTTTAAGTAAACTCTACTATAAAATTATTTACAAAAACTTGTAAACCCCCGTTTTGAGTAAACTTTACTAGAATTATATTCAAAAAGTTGTAAACCTCCGTTTTGAGTGAACTCTACTATAATTTTATACAAAAAGTTGTAAACCCCTATTTTGAGTAAACCCTAATACAATAATATACAAAAAGTTGTAAACCCCCATTTTGAGTAAACTCTACTATACAATTATATACAAAAAGTTGTAAACCCCCGTTTTCAGTAAACTCTACTATATAATTATATACAAAAATTTGTAAACCTCCGTTTTGAGTGAATTCAACTATAATTATATACAAAAAGTTGTAAATCGCCGTTTTGTGTCCAATAATATACAAATAGTTGTAAACCCCCTTTTTGAGTAAACTCTACTATACAATTATATACAAAAAGTTGTAAACCCCGTTTATTAAACCAAAAGTTATAAACCCCTATTTTGAGTAAACTATACTACACAATTATATACAAAAAGTTGTAAACCCCCGTTTTGAGTAAACTCCACTATAATTATATACAAAAAGGTGTAAACCTCCATTTTGAGTGAAATCTACTATAATTATATACAAAAAGTTGTTAACCCCCATTTTGAGTAAACTCTAATACAACTATATGCAAAAAGTTGTAAACCCCTGTTTTGAGTAAACTCTACTATACAATTATATACAAAAAGTTGTAAACCCCCGTTTTGAGTAAACTCTAATACAATAATATACAAAAATTTGTAAACACCCGTTTTGAGTAAACTCTACTATACAATTATTTACAAAAAGTTATAAACCCCCGTTTTGAGGAAACTCTACCATACAATTATATACAAAAAGTTGTAAACCCCTGTTCTGAGTGAACTCTAATACAATAATATACAAAAAGTTGTAAACCCCTGTTTTGAGTAAACTCTACTATACAATTATATACAAAAAGTTGTATACCCCGTTTTGAGTAAACTCTACTATATTTATATACAAAAAGTTCTAAACCTTCGTTTTGAGTGAACTCTACTATAATTATATACAAAAAGTTGTTAACCCCCGTTTTGAGTGAACTATAATACAATAATATACAAAAAGTTGTGAACCCCCATTTTGAGTAAATTCTACTATACAATTATATACAAAAAAACTTTAAGCCTCTTTTTTGGGTGAACTCTACTATAATTATATACAAGTATTTGTTAACCCCTGTTATGAGTATACTCTAATACAATAATATACAAAAAGTTGTAAACATCCGTTTTGAGTGAACTCTAGTATAATTATATACAAAAGTTATAAACCCACATTTTGAGTAAACTCTACTATACAATTATATACAAAAAGATGTAAACCACTGTTTTGAGTAAACTCTACTATACAATTATTTACAAAAAGTTATAAACCCCCGTTTTCAGTAAACTCTACTACATTTATAAACAAAAAGTTGTAAACCCCCGTTTTGAGTGAACTCTAATACAATAATATACAAAAGGTTGTAAACCCCCGTTTTGAGTAAACTCTACAATACAATTATATACAAAAAGTTGTAAACCCCTGTTTTGAGTAAACTCTACTATACAATTATATACAAAAAGTTGTAAACCCCCGTTTTGAGTAAACTTTAAGATAATAATACACAAAAAGAAGTAAACCGCCATTTTGAGTAAACTTACTATACAATTATTTACAAAAAGTTATAAGCCCCCGTTTTGAGTAAACTCTACTATAATTATATACAAAAAGATGTAAACCCCCGTATTGAGTAAACTCTACTATACAATTATATACAAAAATTTGTATACCCCTGTTTTGAGTAAACTCTACTATATTTATATACAAAAAGTTCTAAACCTTCGTTTTGAGTGAACTCTACTATAATTATATACAAAAAGTTGTTAACCCCCGTTTTGAGTGAACTATAATACAATAATATACAAAAAGTTGTGAACCCCCATTTTGAGTAAATTCTACTATACAATTATATACCAAAAGTTGTAAACCCCCGTTTTGAGTAAACTCTACGATACAATTATATACAAAAAGTTATACAGCCCCGTTTTATTGTACAAAAAGTTTTAAACCCCCGATTTGAGTAAACTCTACTATACAATTATATACAAAAAGTTGTAAACCCCCGTTTTGAGTAAACTCTAATACAATAATATACAAAAATTTGTAAACCCCCGTTTTGAGTAAACTCTACTTTACAATTATTTACAAAAAGTTATAAACCCCCGTTTTGAGGAAACTCTACCATACAATTATATACAAAAAGTTGTAAACCCCTGTTCTGAGTGAACTCTAATACAATAATATACAAAAAGTTGTAAACCCCTGTTTTGAGTAAACTCTACTATACAATTATATACAAAAAGTTGTATACCCCGTTTTGAATAAACTCTACGATATTTATATACAAAAAGTTCTAAACCTTCGTTTTGAGTGAACTCTACTATAATTATATACAAAAAGTTGTTAACCCCCATTTTGAGTGAACTATAATACAATAATATACAAAAAGTTGTGAACCCCCATTTTGAGTAAATTCTACTATACAATTATATACAAAAAAACTTTAAGCCTCTTTTTTGGGTGAACTCTACTATAATTATATACAAGTATTTGTTAACCCCTGTTATGAGTATACTCTAATACAATAATATACAAAAAGTTGTAAACATCCGTTTTGAGTGAACTCTAGTATAATTATATACAAAAGTTATAAACCCACATTTTGAGTAAACTCTACTATACAATTATATACAAAAATATGTAAACCCCTGTTTTGAGTAAACTCTACTATACAATTATTTACAAAAAGTTATAAACCCCCGTTTTCAGTAAACTCTACTACATTTATAAACAAAAAGTTGTAAACCCCCGTTTTGAGTGAACTCTAATACAATATTATACAAAAGGTTGTAAACCCCCGTTTTGAGTAAACTCTACTATACAATTATATACAAAAAGTTGTAAACCCCTGTTTTGAGTAAAATCTACTATACAATTATATACAAAAAGTTGTAAACCCCCGTTTTGAGTAAACTTTAAGATAATAATACACAAAAAGAAGTAAACCGCCGTTTTGAGTAAACTTACTATACAATTATTTACAAAAAGTTATAAGCCCCCGTTTTGAGTAAACTCTACTATAATTATATACAAAAAGATGTAAACCCCCGTATTGAGTAAACTCTACTATACAATTATATACAAAAATTTGTATACCCCTGTTTTGAGTAAACTCTACTATATTTATATACAAAAAGTTCTAAACCTTCGTTTTGAGTGAACTCTACTATAATTATATACAAAAAGTTGTTAACCCCCGTTTTGAGTGAACTATAATACAATAATATACAAAAAGTTGTGAACCCCCATTTTGAGTAAATTCTACTATACAATTATATACAAAAAAACTTTAAGCCTCTTTTTTGGGTGAACTCTACTATAATTATATACAAGTATTTGTTAACCCCCGTTATGAGTATACTCTAATACAATAATATACAAAAAGTTGTAAACATCCGTTTTGAGTGAACGCTAGTATAATTATATACAAAAGTTATAAACCCACATTTTGAGTAAACTCTACTATACAATTATATACAAAAAGTTGTAAACCCCTGTTTTGAGTAAACTTTACTATACAATTATACACAAAAAGTTGTAAACCGCCGTTTCGAGTAAACTCTTCTATAATTATATACAAAAAGGTGTAAACCTCCGTTTTGAGTAAACTCTATTATAATTATAAACAAAAAGTTATAAACCCCCGTTTTGAGTAAACTCTACTATACAATTATATACAAAAAGTTGTAAACCCCTGTTTTGAGTAAACTCTACTATACAATTATATACAAAAAGTTGTAAGCCCCCGTTTTGAGTAAACTTTAAGACAATAATACACAAAAAGAAGAAAACCCCCGTTTTGAGTAAACTTACTATACAATTATTTACAAAAAGTTTTAAACCCCCGTTTTGTGTAAACTCTACTATAATTATATACAAAAAGATGTAAACCCCCGTATTGAGTAAACTCTAATACAACAATATACAAAAAGTTGTAAACCCCCGATTTGCGTAAACTCTACTACACAATTATATACAAAAAGTTGTAAACCTCTGTTTTGAGTAAACTCTAATACAATAATATACAAAAAGTTGTAAACCCCCATTTTGAGTAAACTCTACTATACAATTATTTAGAAAAAGTTGTAAACCCCCGTTTTGAGTAAACTCTACTATAATTATATACAAAAAGTTCTAAACCTTCGTTTTGAGTGAACTCTACTATAATTATAAACAAAAAGTTGTTAACCCCCATTTTGAGTGAACTATAATACAATAATATACAAAAAGTTGTAAATCCCAGTTTTGAGTAAACTCTACTATACAATTATTTAGAAAATACCTCTGTTTTGAAGGAACTGTACTATATTTATATACAAAAAGTTGTAAACCCCCGTTTTGTGTGAACTCTACTATACAATTATATTCAAAAAGTTGTAAACCCCCGTTTCGAGTAAACTCTTCTATAATTATATAGAAAAAGGTGTAAACCACCGTTTTGAGTGAACTGTACTATAATTATATACAAAAGGTTGTTAACCCCATTTTCAGTAAACTCTAATACAATAATATACAAAAAGTTGTAAACCCCTGTTTTGAGTAAACTCTACTATACAATTATTTACAAAAAGTTGTAAACCCCCGTTTTGAGGAAACTCTAGCATACAATTATATACAAAAAGTTGTAAACCCCTGTTTTGTGTGAGCTCTAATACAATAATATACAAAAAGTTGTAAACCCCCGTTTTGAGTAAACTCTACTATACTATGATATACAAAAAGTTGTAAACCCCGTTTTGAGTAAACTCTACTATACAATTATATACAAAAAGTTGTAAAGCCCCGTTTTATTGTACAAAAAGTTGTAAATCCCCGTTTTGAGTAAACTCTACTATACAATTATATACAAAAATTTATATCCCCATTTTGAATAAACTCTAGTACAATAATATACAAAAAGTTGTAAACCCTCGTTTTGAGTAAACTCTACTATACAATTATTTACAAAAAGTTGTAAACCCCCGTTTTGAGTAAACTCTAATATAATTATATACAAAAAGTTGTAAACCTAAATACAAAAAGTTGTTAACCCTCGTTTTGAGTAAACTCTAATACAATAATATACAAAAAGTTGTAAATCCCCATTTTGAGTAAACTCTACTATACAATTATTTAGAAAATACCTCCGTATTGAGTGAACTCTACTATAATTATATACAAAAAGTTGTAACCCCCGTTCTGAGTAAACTCTACTATACAAATATATACTAAAAGGCTAAAACCCCTATTTTAAGTAAACTCTACTATAAAATTATTTACAAAAACTTGTAAATCCCCGTTTTGAATAAACTTTACTAGAATTATATTCAAAAAGTTGTAAACCTCCGTTTTGAGTGAACTCTACTATAATTATATACAAAAAGTTGTAAACCCCTGTTTTGAGTAAACCCTAATACAATAATATACAAAAAGTTGTAAACCCCCGTTTTGAGTAAACTCTACTATACAATTATATACAAAAAGTTATAAACCCCCGTTTTGAGTAAACTCTACTATATAATTATATACAAAAAGTTGTAAACCTCCGTTTTGAGTGAATTCAACTATAATTAAATACAAAAATTTGTAAAGCGCCGTTTTGAGTCCAATAATATACAAATAGTTGTAAACCCCCGTTTTGAGTAAACTCTACTATACAATTATATACAAAAAGTTGTAAACCTCCGTTTATTAAACAAAAAGTTGTAAACCCCTATTTTGAGTAAACTATACTACACAATTATATACAAAAAGTTGTAAACCCCCGTTTTGAGTAAACTGCACTATAATTATATACAAAAAGGTGTAAACCTCTATTTTGAGTGAAATCTACTATAATTATATACAAAAAGTTGTTAACCCCCGTTTTGAGTAAACTCTAATACAATTATATGCAAAAAGTTGTAAACCCCTGTTTTGAGTAAACTCTACTATACAATTTTTTACAAAAAGTTGTAAACCCCCATTTAGAGGAAACTCTACTATACAATTATATACAAAAAGTTGTAAAACTCCATTTTGTGTGAACTCTACTATAATTATATACAAAAAGTTGTAATCCCCTGTTTTGAGTAAACTCTACTATACAATTATATACAAAAAGTTGTAAACCCTCGTTTTGAGTAAACGCTACTATACAATTATATACAAAAAGGTTTACAGACCTGTTTTATTGTACAAAAAGTTGTAAACCCCCGATTTGAGTAAACTCTACTATACAATTATATACAAAAAGTTGTAAACCCCTATTTTGAGTAAACTCTAATACAATAATATACAAAAAGTTGTAAACCCCCGTTTTGAGTAAACTCTACTATACAATTATTTACAAAAAGTTGTAAACCCCCGTTTTGAGTAAACTCTACTATAATTATATACAAAAAGTTCTAAACCTTCATTTTGAGTGAACTTTACTATAATTATATACATAAAGTTGTTAACCCCCGTTTTGAGTGAACTATAATACAATAATATACAAAAAAAATTAAATCCCAGTTTTGAGTAAACTCTACTATACAATTATTTAGAAAATACCTCTGTTTTGAGTGAACTCTACTATATTTATACACAAAAAGTTGTAAACCCCCGTTTTGTGTAAACTCTAATACAAAAATATACAAAAAGTTGTGAACCCCCATTTTGAGTAAACTATACTATACAATTATATACAAAAAACTTTAATCCTCTGTTTTGGGTGAACTCTACTATAATTATATACAAAAAATTGTTAGCCCCCGTTTTGAGTAAACTCTAATACAATAATATATAAAAAGTTGTAAACACCTGTTTTGAGTAAACTCTACTATACAATTATTTACAAAAAGTCGTAAACCCCCGTTTTGAGGAAACTCTACCATACAATTATATACAAAAAGTTGTAAACCCCTGTTTTGAGTATACTCTAATACAATAATATACAAAAAGTTGAAAACCCCCGTTTTGAGTAAACTCTACTATACAATTATTTACAAAAAGTTGTAAACCCCCATTTTGAGGAAACTCTACCATACAATTATATACAAAAAGTTGTAAACACCTGTTTTGAGTGAACTCTAATACAATAATACACAAAAAGTTGTAAACCCCCATTTTGAGTAAACTCTACTATACAATTATATACAAAAAGTTGTAAACCCCCGTTTTGAGTAAACTCTACTATACAATTATATACAAAAAGTTGTAAAGCCCCGTTTTATTGTACAAAAAGTTGTAAATCCCCATTTTGAGTAAACTCCATTATACAATTATATACAAAAAGTTGTAAACCCCCGTTTTGAGTAAACTGTAATACAATAATATACAAAAAGTTGTAAATAACTATTTTAGTAAACTCTACAATTCAATTATTCACAAAAAGTTGTAAACCCCCGTTTTGAGTAAACTCTACTATAATTATGCACAAAAAGTTGTAAACCTCCGTTTTGAGTGAACTCTACTATAATTATATACAAAATGTTGTAAACCCCCATTTTGAGTAAACTCTACTATAATTATATACAAAAGGTTGTAAACCCCTGTTTTGTGTGAACTCAAATACAATAATATACAAAAAGTTGCAAACCCCCTTTTTGAGTAAACTCTACTATAAAGTTGTAAACCCCCGTTTTGAAGAAACTCTACTATACAATTATATACAATAAGTTGTAAACCTCCGTTTTGAGTGAACTCTACTATAATTATATACAAAAAGTTGTAAACCCCCGTTTTGAGTACTATAATATACAAATAGTTGTAAACTCTTATTTTGATAAAACTATACTATACAATTATATACAAAAAGTTGTAAACCCCCGTTTTGAGTAAACTCTACTATAATTATATACAAAAAGAAGTAAACCTCCGTTTTGAGTGAAATCTACTATAATTATATACAAAAAGCTGTTAACCCCCATTTTGAGTAAAGTCTATTACAATAATATACAAAAAGTTGTAAACCCCCGTTTTGAGTAAACTCTACTATACAATTATTTACAAAAAGTTGTAAACATCCGTTTTGAGTGAACTCTAGTATAATTATATACAAAAAGTTGTAAACCCCCATTTTGAGTAAACTCTAATATACAATTATATATAAAAGTTCTAAACCCCCGTTTTGAGTAAACTCTACTACAATTATATACAAAAAGTTGTAAACCCCAATTTTGAGTAAATTCTACGATACAATTATTTACAAAAAGTTATAAACCCCCGTTTTCTGTAAACTCTACTACATTTATAAACAAAAAGTTGTAAACCCCCGTTTTGAGTGAACTCTAATACAATAATATACAAAAAGTACTATACAATTATACACAAAAAGATTAAAACACCCGTTCTATTGTACAAAAAGTTGTAAACCCCCATTTTGAGTAAACTCTACTATACAATAATATACAAAAAGTTGTAAACCCCCTTGTTGAGTAAACTCTTCTATACAATTATATACAAAAGTTGTAAACCCCCGTTTTGAGTAAACTCTAATACAATAATATACAAAAAGTTGTAAACCCCCGTTTTGAGTAAACTCTACTACACAATTATAAACAAAATGTTTTAAACCCCCGTTTTGAGTAAACTCTAATACAATAATATAGAAAAAGTTTTAAACCCCTATTTTGAGTAAACTCTACTTCACAAATATATACAAAAAGTTGTAAACCCCTGTTTTGAGTAAACTCTACTATACAATTATTTACAACAAGTTGTAAACCCCGTTTTGAGTAAACTCTACTATAATTATATACAAAAAGTTGTAAAGCACCTTTTTAGTAAACTCTGATACAATAATAAACAAAAAGTTGTAAACCCACGTTTTGAGCAAACTCTTATACAATAATATACAAAAAGTTGTAAACCCCCGTTTTGAATAAACTCTACTAGACAATTATATACAAAAGGTTGTAACCCCGTTTTGAATAAACTCTAATACAATAATATACAAAAAGTTGTAAACCCTTGTTTTGAGTAAACTCTACTGTACAATTATTTAGAAAAAGTTGTAAACCCCCGTTTTCAGTAAACTCTACTATAATTATATACAAAAAGTTGTAAACCTCCGTTTTGAGTGAACTCTACTGTAATTAAATACAAAAAGTTGTTAACCCTCGTTTTGAGTAACTCTAATACAATAATATACAAAAAGTTGTAAATCCCCATTTTGAGTAAACTCTACTATACAATTATTTAGAAAATACCTCCGTTTTGAGTGAACTCTAATATAATTATATACAAAAAGTTGTAAACCCCCGTTTTGAGTAAACCATAATACAATAATATGTAAAAAGTTGAAAACCCCCGTTTTGAGTAAACTCTACTATACAATTATATACAAAAAGTTGTAACCCCCGTTTTGAGTAAACTCTACTATACAAATATATAATAAAAGGCTTAAACCCCTGTTTTAAGTAAACTCTACTATAAAATTATTTACAAAAACTTGTAAACCCCCGTTTTGAGTAAACTTTACTAGAATTATATTCAAAAAGTTGTAAACCTCCGTTTTGAGTGAACTCTACTATAATTATATACAAAAAGTTGTAAACCCCTATTTTGAGTAAACCCTAATACAATAATATACAAAAAGTTGTAAACCCCCGTTTTGAGAAAACTCTACTATACAATTATATACAAAAAGTTGTAAACCTCCGTTTTGAGTGAATTCAACTATAATTATATACAAAAAGTTGTAAACCGCCGTTTTGAGTCCAATAATTTACAATTAGTTGTAAACCCCCGTTTTGAGTAAACTCTACTATACAATTATATACAAAAAGTTGTGAACCCCCGTTTATTGAACAAAAAGTTGTAAACCCCTATTTTGAGTAAACTATACTATACAATTATATACAAAAAGTTGTAAACCCCCGTTTTGAGTAAACTCCACTATAATTGTATACAAGAAGGTGTAAACCTCCATTTTGAGTGAAATCTACTATAATTACATACAAAAAGTTGTTAACCCCCGTTTTGAGTAAACTCTAATATAATTATATACAAAAAGTTGTAAACCCCCGTTTTGAGTAAACTCTACTATACAATTATTTAAAAAAAGTTGTAAACCCCCATTTAGAGGAAACTCTACTATACAATTATATACAAAAAGTTGTAAACCTCAGTTTTGTGTGAACTCTACTATAATTATATACAAAAAGTTGTAAACCCCTGTTTTGAGTAAACTCTACTATACAATTATATACAAAAAGTAGTAAACCCCCGCTTTGAGTAAACTCTACTACACAATTATATACAAAAAGGTTTACAGCCCTGTTTTATTGTACAAAAAGTTGTAAACCCCCGATTTGAGTAAACTCTACTATACAATTATATACAAAAAGTTGTAAACCCCCATTTTGAGTAAACTCTAATACAATAATATACAAAAAGTTGTAAACCCCCGTTTTGAGTAAACTCTACTATACAATTATTTACAAAAAGTTGTAAACCCCCGTTTTGAGTAAACTCTACTATAATTATATACAAAAAGTTCTAAACCTTCGTTTTGAGTGAACTCTACTATAATTATATATAAAAAGTTGTTAACCCCCCGTTTTGAGTGAACTATAATACAATAATATACAAAAATTTGTAAATCCCAGTTTCGAGTAAACTCTACTATACAATTATTTTGAAAATACCTCTGTTTTGAGTGAACTCTACTATATTTATATACAAAAAGTTGTAAACCCCCGTTTTGTGTAAACTCTAATACAAAAATATACAAAAAGTTGTGAACCCCCATTTTGAGTAAACTCTACTATACAATTATATACAAAAAACTTTAAACCTCTATTCTGGGTGAACTCTACTATAATTATATACAAAAATTTGTTAACCCCCGTTTTGAGTAAACTCTAATGCAATATTATATAAAAAGTTGTAAACCCCTGTTTTGAGTAAACTCTACTATACAATTATTTACAAAAAGTTGTAAACCCCCATTTTGAGGAAACTCTACCATACAATTATATACAAAAAGTTGTAAACCCCTATTTTGAGTAATCTCTAATACAATAATATACAAAAAGTTGTACACCCCCGTTTTGAGTAAACTCTACTATACAATTATTTACAAAAAGTTGTAAACCTCCGTTTTGAGGAAACTCTACCATACAATTATATATAAAAAGTTGTAAACCCCTGTTTTGAGTGAACTCTAATACAATAATATACAAAAAGTTGTAAACCCCCATTTTGAGTAAACTCTACTATACAATTATATACAAAAAGTTGTAAACCCCCGTTTTGAGTAAACTCTACTATACAATTATATACAAAAAGTTGTAAAGCCCTGTTTTATTGTACAAAAAGTTGTAAATCACCGTTTTGAGTAAACTCCACTAGACAATTATATACAAAAAGTTGTAAACCCCCGTTTTGAGTAAACTCTAAAACAATAATATACAAAAAGTTGTAAATACCCATTTTAGTAAACTCTACAATACAATTATTCACAAAAATTTGTAAACCCCCGTTTTGAGTAAACTCTACTATAATTATGCACAAAAAGTTGTAAACCTCCGTTTTGAGTGAACTCTACTATAATTATATACAAAATGTTGTAAACCCCCATTTTGAGTAAACTCTACTATAATTATATACAAAAAGTTGTAAACCCCTGTTTTGTGTGAACTCAAATACAATAATATACAAAAAGTTGTAAACCCTCTTTTTGAGTAAACTCTACTATAAAGTTGTAAACCCCCGTTTTGAATAAACTCTACTATACAATTATATACAATAAGTTGTAAACCTCCGTTTTGAGTGAACTCTACTATAATTATATACAAAAAGTTGTAAACCTCCATTTTGAGTACTATAATATACAAATAGTTGTAAACTCCTATTTTGAGAAAACTATACTATACAATTATATACAAAAAGTTGTAAACCCCCGTTTTGAGTAAACTATACTATAATTATATACAAAAAGGTGTAAACCTCCGTTTTGAGTGAAATCTACTATAATTATATACAAAAGTTGTTAACCCCCATTTTGAGTAAACTCTAATACAATAATATACAAAAAGTTGTAAACCCTGTTTTGAGTAAACTCTACTATACAATTATTTACAAAAATTTGTAAACATCCGTTTTGAGTGAACTCTAGTATAATTATATACAAAAAGTTGTAAACCCCCATTTTGAGTAAACTCTAATATAAAATTATATACAAAAAGTTGTAAACCCCAGTTTTGAGTAAAATTTACTACAATTATATAAAAAAAGTTGTAAACCCCTATTTTGAGTAAACTATACTATACAATTATTTACAAAAAGTTTTAAAACCCCATTTTCTATAAACTCTACTACATTTATAAACAAAAAGTTGTAAACCCCCGTTTTGAGTGAACTCTAATACAATAATATACAAAAAGTTGTAAACCCCTGTTTTGAGTAAACTCTACTATACAATTATACACAAAAAGATTAAAACCCCCGTTTTATTGTACAAAAAGTTGTAAACCCCCATTTTGAGTAAACTCTACTCTACAATTATATACAAAAGTTGTAAACCCCCATTTTGATTAAACTCTAATACAATAATATACAAAAAGTTGTAAACCCCCATTTTGAGTAAACTCTACAACACAATTATAAACAAAAAGTTTTAAACCCCCATTTTGAGTAAACTCTAATACAATAATATAGAAAAAGTTTTAAACCCCTATTTTGAGTAAACTCTACTTTACAATTATATACAAAAAGTTGTAAACCCATGTTTCGAGTAAACTCTACTATACAATTATTTACAACAAGTTGTAAACCCCCGTTTTGAGTAAACTCTACTATAATTATATACAAAAAGTTGTAAAGCCCCTTTTTAGTAAACTCTAATAAAATAATAAACAAAAAGTTGTAAACCCCCGTTTTGAGCAGACTCTTATAGAATAATATACAAAAAGTTGTAAACCCCCGTTTTGAATAAACTCTACTATACAATTATATACAATAAGTTGTAAACCTCCGTTATATACAAAAAGTTGTAAACCCCCGTTTTGAGTACTATAATATACAAATAGTTGTAAACTCCTGTTTTGATAAAACTATACTATACAATTATATACAAAAAGTTGTAAACCCCCGTTTTGAGTAAACTCTACTATAATTATATACAAAAAGGTGTAAACATCCGTTTTGAGTGAAATCTACTATAATTATATACAAAAAGTTGTTAACCCCCATTTTCAGTAAACTCTAATACAATAATATACAAAAAGTTGTAAACCCCCGTTTTGAGTAAACTCTATTATACAATTATTTACAAAAAGTTGTAAACATCCGTTTTGAGTGAACTCTAGTACAATTATATACAAAAATTTGTAAACCCCTATTTTGATTAAACTCTAATATACAATTATATATAAAAAGTTCTAAACCCCCGTTTTGAGTAAACTCTACTATAATTATATACAAAAAGTTGTAAGGCCCTATTTTGAGTAAACTCTACTATACAATTATTTACAAAAAGTTATAAACCCCCGTTTTCTGTAAACTCTACTACATTTATAAACAAAAAGTTGTAAACCCCCGTTTTGAGTGAACTCTAATACAATAATATACAAAAAGTTGTAAACCCCTGTTTTGAGTAAACTCTACTATACAATTATATACACAAAAAGATTAAAACCCCCGTTTTATTGTACAAAAAGTTGTAAACCCCCATTTTGAGTAAACTCTACTATACAATTATATACAAAAAGTTGTAAACCCCCTTGTTGAGTAAACTCTTCTATACAATTATATACAAAAGTTGTAAACCCCCGTTTTGAGTAAACTCTAATACAATAATATACAAAAAGTTGTAAACCCCCGTTTTTAGTAAACTCTACTACACAATTATAAACAAAATGTTTTAAACCCCCGTTTTGAGTAAACTCTAATACAATAATATAGAAACTTTTTTAAACCCCTATTTTGAGTAAACTCTACTTTACAAATATATACAAAAAGTTGTAAACCCCTATTTCGAGTAAACTCTACTATACAATTATTTACAACAAGTTGTAAACCCCCGTTTTCAGTAAACTCTACTATAATTATATACAAAAAGTTGTAATGCACCTTTTTAGTAAACTCTAATACAATAATAAACAAAAAGTTGTAAACCCCCGTTTTGAGCAAACTCCTATACAATAATATACAAAAAGTTGTAAACCCCCATTTTGAATAAACTCTACTAGACAATTATATACAAAAAGTTGTAACCCCGTTTTGAATAAACTCTAATACAATAATATACAAAAAGTTGTAAACCCTTGTTTTGAGTAAACTCTACTATACAATTATTTACAAAAAGTTGTAAACCCCCGTTTTGAGTAAAATCTACTATAATTTATATACAAAAAGTTGTAAACCTCCGTTTTGAGTGAACTCTACTATAATTAAATACAAAAAGTTGTTAACCCTCGTTTTGAGTAAACTCTAATACAATAATATACAAAAAGTTGTAAATCCCCATTTTGAGTAAACTCTACTATACAATTATTTAGAAAATACCTCCGTTTTGAGTGAACTCTACTATAATTATATACAAAAAGTTGTAAACCCCCGTTTTGAGTAAACCCTAATACAATAATATGTAAAAAGTTGTAAACCCCCGTTTTGAGTAAACTCTACTATACAATTATATACAAAAAGTTGTAACCCCCGTTTTGAGTAAACTCTACTATACAAATATATACTAAAAGGCTTAAACCCCTGTTTTAAGTAAACTCTACTATAAAATTATTTACAAAAACTTGTAAACCCCCGTTTTGAGTAAACTTTACTAGAATTATATTCAAAAAGTTGTAAACCTCCGTTTTGAGTGAACTCTACTATAATTATATACAAAAAGTTGTAAACCCCTATTTTGAGTAAACCCCTATTTTGAGTAAACCCTAATACAATAATATACAAAAAGTTGTAAACCCCCGTTTTGAGTAAACTCTACTATACAATTATATACAAAAATTTGTAAACCCCCGTTTTGAGTAAACTCTACTATATAATCATATACAAAAAGTTGTAAACCTCCGTTTTGAGTGAATTCAACTATAATTATATACAAAAAGTTGTAAACCGCCGTTTTGAGTCCAATAATATACAAATAGTTGTAAACCCCCGTTTTTAGTAAACACTACTACAAAATTATATACAAAAAGTTGTAAACCCCCGTTTATTGAACAAAAAGTTGTAAACCCCTATTTTGAGTAAACTATACTATACAATTATATACAAAAAGTTGTAAACCCCCGTTTTGAGTAAACTCCACTATAATTATATACAAGAAGGTGTAAACCTCCATTTTGAGTGAAATCTACTATAATTATATACAAAAAGTTGTTAACCCCCATTTTGAGTAAACTCTAATACAATTATATACAAAAAGTTGTAAACCCCCGTTTTGAGTAAACTCTACTATACAATTATTTACAAAAAGTTGTAAACCCCCATTTAGAGGAAACTCTACTATACAATGATATACAAAAAGTTGTAAACCTCCGTTTTGTGTGAACTCTACTATAATTATATACAAAAAGTTGTAAACCCCTGTTTTGAGTAAACTCTACTATACAATTATATACAAAAAGTTGTAAACTCTACTATACAATTAAATACAAAAAGGTTTACAGCCCTGTTTTATTGTACAAAAAGTTGTAAACCCCCGATTTGAGTAAACTCTACTATACAATTATATACAAAAAGTTGTAAACCCTCGTTTTGAGTAAACTCTAATACAATAATATACAAAAAGTTGTAAACCCCCGTTTTGAGTAAACTCTACTATACAATTATTTACAAAAAGTTGTAAACCCCCGTTTTGAGTAAACTCTACTATAATTATATACAAAAAGTTCTAAACCTTCGTTTTGAGTGAACTCTACTATAATTATATACAAAAAGTTGTTAACCCCCGTTTTGAGTGAACTATAATACAATAATATACAAAAATTTGTAAATCCCAGTTTTGAGTAAACTCTACTATACAATTATTTAGAAAGTACCTCTGTTTTGAGTGAACTTTACTATATTATACACAAAAAGTTGTAAACCCCCGTTTTGTGTAAACTCTAATACAAAAATATACAAAAAGTTGTGAACCCCCATTTTGAGTAAACTCTACTATACAATTATATACAAAAAACATTAAACCTCTGTTCTGGGTGAACTCTACTATAATTATATACAAAAATTTGTTAACCCCCGTTTTGAGTAAACTCTAATGCAATATTATATAAAAAGTTGTAAACCCCTGTTTTGAGTAAACTCTACTATACAATTATTTACAAAAAGTTATAAACCCCCATTTTGAGGATACTCTACCATACAATTATATTCAAAAAGTTGTGAACCCCTATTTTGAGTAAACTCTAATACAATAATACACAAAAAGTTGTACACCCCCATTTTGAGTAAACTCTACTATACAATTATTTACAAAAAGTTGTAAACCTCCGTTTTGAGGAAACTCTACCATACAATTATATATAAAGAGTTGTAAACCCCTGTTTTGAGTGAACTCTAATACATTAATATACAAAAAGTTGTAAACCCCCATTTTCAGTAAACTCTACTATACAATTATATACAAAAAGTAGTAAACCCCCGTTTTGAGTAAACTCTACTATACAATTATATACAAAAAGTTGTAAAGCCCTGTTTTATTGTACAAAAAGTTGTAAATCCCCGTTTTGAGTAAACTCCACAATACAATTATATACAAAAAGTTGTAAACCCCCGTTTTGAGTAAACTCTAAAACAATAATATACAAAAAGTTGTAAATACCCATTTTAGTAAACTCTACAATACAATTATTCACAAAAATTTATAAACCCCCGTTTTGAGTAAACTCTACTATAATTATGCACAAAAAGTTGTAAACCTCCGTTTTGAGTGAACTCTACTATAATTATATACAAAATGTTGTAAACCCCTATTTTGAGTAAACTCTACTATAATTATATACAAAAAGTTGTAAACCCCTGTTTTGTGTGAACTCAAATACAATAATATACAAAAAGTTGTAAACCCTCTTTTTGAGTAAACTCTACTATAAAGTTGTAAACCCCTGTTTTGAATAAACTCTACTATATAATTATATACAATAAGTTGTAAACCTCCGTTTTGAGTGAACTCTACTATAATTATATACAAAAAGTTGTAAACCCCCGTTTTGAGTACTATAATATACAAATAGTTGTAAACTCCTATTTTGAGAAAACTATAATATACAATTATATACAAAAAGTCGTAAACCCCCGTTTTAAGTAAACTATACTATAATTATATACAAAAAGGTGTAAACCTCCGTTTTGAGTGAAATCTACTATAATTATATACAAAAGTTGTTAACCCCCATTTTGAGTAAACTCTAATACAATAATATACAAAAAGTTGTAAACCCCCGTTTTGAGTAAACTCTACTATACAATTATTTACAAAAAGTTGTAAACATCCGTTTTGAGTGAACTCTAGTATAATTATATACAAAAAGTTGTAAACCCCCATTTTGAGTAAACTCTAATATGAAATTATATACAAAAAGTTGTAAACCCCCATTTTGAGTAAACTTTACTACAATTATATACAAAAAGCTGTAAACCCCTATTTTGAGTAAACTCTACTATACAATTATTTACAAAAAGTTTTAATCCCCCGTTTTCTATAAACTCTACTACATTTATAAACAAAAAGTTGTAAACCCCCGTTTTGAGTGAACTCTAATACAATAATATACAAAAAGTTGTAAACCCCAGTTTTGAGTAAATTCTACTATACAATTATACACAAAAAGATTAAAACACCCGTTTTATTGTACAAAAAGTTGTAAACCCCCATTTTGAGTAAACTCTACTATACAATTATATACAAAAGTTGTAAACCCCCGTTTTGATTAAACTCTAATACAATATTATACAAAAAGTTGTAAACCCCCATTTTGTGTAAACTCTACTACACAATTATAAACAAAAAGTTTTAAACCCCCATTTTGAGTAAACTCTACTATACTATTATATAGAAAAAGTTTTAAACCCCTATTTTGAGTAAACTCTACTTTACAATTATATACAAAAAGTTGTAAACCCCTGTTTCGAGTAAACTCTACTATACAATTATTTACAACAACTTGTAAACACCCGTTTTGAGTAAACTCTACTATAATTATATACAAAAAGTCCCCATTTTTAGTAAACTCTAATACAATAATAAACAAAAAGTTGTAAACCCCCGTTTTGAGCAAACTCTTATAGAATAGTATACAAAAAGTTGTAAACCCCCGTTTTGAGTAAACTCTACTAGACAATTATATACAAAAATTTGTAACCCCGTTTTGAATAAACTCTAATACAATAATATACAAAAAGTTGTAAACCCTCGTTTTGAGTAAACTCTACTATACAATTATTTACAAAAAGTTGTAAACCCCCGTTTTGAGTAAACTCTACTATAATTATATACAAAAAGTTTTAAACCTCCGTTTTGAGTGAACTCTACTATAATTAAATACAAAAAGTTGTTAACCCTCGTTTTGAGTAAACTCTAATACAATAATATACGAAAAGTTGTAAATCCCCATTTTGAGTAAACTCTACTATACAATTATTTAGAAAATACCTCCGTATTGAGTGAACTCTACTATAATTATATACAAAAAGTTGTAAACCCCCGTTTTGAGTAAACCCTAATACAATAATATGTAAAAAGTTGTAAACCCCCGTTTTGAGTAAACTCTACTATACAATTATATACAAAAAGTTTTAACCCACGTTTTGAGTAAACTCTAATATACAAATATATACAAAAAGACTTAAACCCCTGTTTTAAGTAAACTCTACTATAAAATTATTTACAAAAACTTGTAAACCCCCGTTTTGAGTAAACTTTACTAGAATTATATTCAAAAAGTTGTAAACCTCCGTTTTGAGTGAACTCAACAATAATTATATACAAAAAGTTGTAAACACCTGTTTTGAGTAAACCCTAATACAATAATATACAAAAATTTGTAAACCCCAGTTTTGAGTAAACTGTACTATACAATTATATACAAAAAGTTGTAAACCCCAGTTTTGAGTAAACTCTACTATACAGTTGTAAACCCCAGTTTTGAGTAAACTCTACTATACAATTATATACAAAAAGTTGTAAACCCCTGTTTTGAGTAAACTCTAATATACAATTATTCACAAAAAGTTGTAAACCTCCGTTTTGAGTGAACTCTACTATAATTATATACAAAAAGTTGTAAACCCTTGTTTTGTGTAAACTCTACTATAATTGTATACAAAAAGTTGTAAACCCCCGTTTTGAGTGAACTCTAATACAATAATATACAAAAAGTTGTAAACCCCTGTTTTGAGTAAATTCTACTATACAATTTTATACAAAAAGTTGTAAACTCCCGTTTTATTGTAAGAAAAGTTCTAAACCCCCGTTTTGAGTCAACTCTACTATACTATTATATAGAAAAAGTTGTAAACCCCCTTTTTGAGTAAACTCTACTATACAATTATATACAAAAAGTTATAAACCCCCGTTTTGAGTAAACTCTACTATACAATTATATACAAAAAGTTGTAAACCCCCGTTTTGAGTAAACTCTAATACAATAATATACAAAAAGTTGTAAACCCCCATTTTGAGTAAACTCTACTCTACAATTTTTTACAACAAGTTGTAAACCCCCGTTTTGAGTAAACTCTACTTGATGCACTCCAAGATGATCAGCCACACGTTCACAAGCCCAAGGATCCTATTATTGTTCGAGATGGACCTGTCACACGTTTTTCATGAGAATAAGGCTCGAGAAGCTTATGCAAAGCTGGTCCAAGATGTTGGAAAGGAGAATGAGGCTTTGAGGATTGATGATACAACTACTTTAAGCCTATTCGTTGCCGATTGGGCTTAATGAGCTGAAGCCCAATTGTGGGACGCCTATTCTTATTAAATTCAGATTGTTTTATGGACTTTTAATTATGTTATTTAGTTGGGCTTTATTTTAATTAAGTTAGAATCATAATAAGGCCTTATAGGCCCATGTTGACGCCAATAGCATCTAGGGCGTGTCTTTTTGCTGCTATTTATTCCTTTGTTTACTGAATTGAATACTCAGATTATTTTGGAGATTAAACCTTAGTTTATAATCGAGAAGCTTTTTAGAGATTGGAGTTTCTTTCAATTATTCTGAGATAGAATAGTTGGGTCCTTTTCCTGAGAAAGGATTGCCACGAGACGATAACACTACAAAAAACAGGACTTTTTGGGACGGAAGGTTACCGTCGCAAACTAGGCTTATTCCGTCGCAAATCGTAATTTGCGACGGATTTGCGACGGTTTTTATTTGTCGCATTTTTTAGTCGCAAAACTGAGTTTTTGCGACGGTTTATCCGTCGCAAATTATTTGCGACGAATGTTGCGACGGATAATAATGCATTTAATTTTTTTTGTAAAAATATAATTTCCGTCGCAACAAAATGTATAATCCGTCGCAAACAATTGTATAATCCGTCGCAAAAATATATAATCCGTCGCAAAAATTTTATAATCTGTCGCACAAATTGTATAACCCGTCGCAAAAATTGTATAATCCGTCGCAAAAAATTGTATAATCCGTCGCAAATATTTTTTATTAAATAATTTATTTATTTTTAGATCCTTACATATCCGTCGCAAATACACTTTTCCGTCGCAAATACAACTTTGCGACGGAAATATTCCGTCGCAAAAGTTAAAATTAATCAGAAAATTATGGCTGTTTTGCAGCAGCCGGCCAAACCACCGCCGCAAAACAGCCATAATTTTCCCCGGTAGCATTACAATTGCTACCGGCTATCAACAACAACAATATAAAAGGGGATACGATACCAAAATAAATTAAACGATATGTCAAAGGGGATATGTCAAAGAGGATATGTCAAAGGGGATATGTCAAAGAGGATATGTCAAAGGGGATAAAACGATATGTCAAAGGGGATACGATAAGCCAAAATAAATAAAAATGTATAAAGCAATATGTCACCCAGTCAGACCCGGTGTACTACCTAAACCCATGTCACCTCCTCCAGGTCCGTGATCGATCGGTCATCTCCGTCGCCTCGTACCCGGGTTGCATCCCTCCGGAGGGATGCTGCCTAACCGCTGGGTAATCCACTCCTCCATCTGCGCTAGTCTGTCTTCCTGACGCTTTCTGTCTCTCTCTAGCTCCTCCAACCTCGCCTGTGTTTCTGCATTAATCTGTCTTTCTCTCGCCATCTCCTGGGTGAGACGGGTGAGTATGCCCGGAGAGTATGTCTCAGCGGATGAGTGTCGAGCAGGAGCAGGCCTGTCGTAGTACATGGAGGCAGCTGACCCCATGCCAAAAACTCTCCCCTTCTTGTCGTAACCACCAGCGGCTTCGTAATAAAGACGCGACTCGTCGACAGGGGTGTCAGGCTGCGTCTCCTGGGCTTTCGCCTTCTTCGAGGTGAAGACGTCCTGTAATGTATGATATAAATTTGTTAGTAACAATAATTACATGATATATATATAATGTATATATAATATTTAGAATACATAACGTACCAAGATTTTCTCAAACTTCCTCGAGACGAAGTTGCCCAACTTCTTCTTCTTCGAACTAGTCACCAAATCTCCGACTGATAGGGGCACTTCTCTATTGTCCTCCATGGCCCGAGCGAAATCGATAACGCCGCGTCTGCCCATAGCATATGTCCCAGGGATCTTCCCTTCCTCACCGGATCCAGAAGCTCGGTTTATCTTCTTTTTCGCGAGATGTTTCCTTGAATGCCTATTCCGACATAAGATAAACAAGTTAGTACATACATATATATATATAACACAAGTATTATTAATTAAATATTGAATAATTGCTTACGGGACTCCCAATCCACTCCTCGAAGACGGAGAATATCCGGGGTCATCCAAAGCCGAGCACGGGGGTTTGTTTGAGCCCGATACATATAATCACGGACCCTATTGATAGCATACCACTCAAAAGCTTCCCTAACCAGGCGCTCGTGGCGTAACTCGAAGCTGAAATGAGCCTGCAACATAGTTATATATATGTTATATGTATAGTTATAATTATAGTTATATTTATATATAGTTATATTTATATGAACGACGTACCCTAAATGCGTGCCACCACCTTTCCTGTCGCTCCCGGGCGGCATTATGCCACGTGGTGGCAAAAGTGTTGAAGCCGCCGATTATGGCGGTCTTGGCCATTTTCTTGACATAGTTGTCGGTAAACTGTCATATTGAAAACAATAAGTTGTTAATATATTTGGTTAATCAAAATATAAATAAAAATACAAACAAATTAAAGCGGGATATGTATTAACTTACCATCTCCCCTCGGGATCCAAAACCGGCAATCCAAGGTCACCATTGACAATGACACCCAAATCCTCCTCGGTCATATCCGGTGTATCTCATCATCCAAACCGTGAGTCTGTGTGGAGGAAGACGCTCCGGGGGAGGGGGAACTACCCCTACCGCGTCTACCTCTACCTCTACCTGACATCTATTTGACACAGAAAATGACGTTTATACTAATCTAAATGCAATTATAATAAAAAGGCGTTTATACTAATTAATAATAAATTACAATGTTTAATACATTATTATTCAGCAATGATGACAAAATAAAATATTTAATACATTATTATTCACTATCACTACTAGAATGGAAGAGTTCTTCCTCCTCTTCATCAGTATCTAGATCATCAACCGATTCTTCTTCCTCTCCATCTTCTTGTTGAATGAAATCCGCCATCTCATCATCATCCAAGTCATTATCCCCAACATCGGAGTCAACATCGACATCAAGATCTTGGTGGACAATGTTAAGAGGATCAGATAATCGGGAAACATCATTGATCACTTGTTCTTGGAAAACGGTTTCCTCGACGGGAGCATCGATAGTCGATCTTGCCTTTGTTTTGAAAACAACCGACCATTGATCTTTGTCTTTTTTCAAACTTGGATATGGAGCATAGTAGACTTGCTCGACTTGATAAGCCAGAACAAATGGATCATAAGCGCCATATTTCCTACCACGATGAACTTCAACTATCTTATAATCTTTATGCACATTCATGCCCCGTTCGAATTATCAAACCAATCACATTTGAACAATACGGCTTTGTAGACGATCGAAGCTCCATAATACACCAACTCAATGATTTCATTTAAAGTGCCATAATAGTCGGCACCTTCCGTGGAACTGACACAAACTCCGTTGTTGACTGAAGATTTACCAATATCAGTTGCCCGGTTGAATGTCCGAAAGTTGTAGCCGTTAATCGAATAACGTTTCCAAGTTTTCACTTGACGAGAAGGACCACTTGCCAAAGCTTTTAGCAAATCATCATTCAACAATGATGCTTGTTGTGCAAACCATTTGGTAAATTCATTTTCATGTTTATTCCAAATAT
This sequence comes from Gentiana straminea, assembly GCA_036785695.1. Taxonomy (NCBI): domain Eukaryota; kingdom Viridiplantae; phylum Streptophyta; class Magnoliopsida; order Gentianales; family Gentianaceae; genus Gentiana; species Gentiana straminea. Next base: position 227,714 of record JAVUPR010000381.1, read on the forward strand.
CTATCGAGGTCAATTGAGGTTGTTGAACACGAATAAATTGCTCGAACAATCTAAGAATGAATCATTTTGTCAGTTAATGTATATTTGTTCAGAAAAAACTGTTAAGCATTGTATATATGTAGTAATGAGGTATTTACGAGTTCATACGGTTTCATGATTTCGCAGTTAGACAATACGTACTTGTGCACAAAGTCATATTCTTTATTATCCAAGAACCTCGTCTTGCACTTCCCGAGCTTGTTGTACCATTATGATCACGGAATAACTCGGGTAAATCGAAACGATTGCGATGCCGAAGTCTCACCAACAAGACAAGATTCTTTGCTTTTGTTTCAATATGATCATCGTAATACATAGAACGAAGTTTGAAATCTCTTCCAACAAATACGCATTGCATATTGATCCCTCTACGAAAGCTTTGTTACCAATCTTTTGTTTTAAGTGATTCAAAAACCTTTCGAATGGATACATCCATCGATATTGCACGGGACCACCAACTCGACCTCATACGGCAAGTGTACCGGTAAATGCTCTATCGAGTTAAAAAACGCGAGGCAAAATCTTCTCTAACTTGCAAATAATCTCGGCAATGTTATTCTCTAAACGAATCACGTCTTCTATTTTTAGGGTAGCAACACACAAGTCTCGAAAGAATTGACTTATCTCGATCAATGCATTCCACTCATTTTTCGAATCAATTCTCGAAGGGCAAGCGGCAACAAACGTTCCATAAAAACGTGACAATCATGGCTTTTCAAACCACGTAGAATGTATTGACCATGATCTACGCACCTACTCAGGTCTGAATCATAACCGTCAGGGAATTTCAACTTGGTGACCCATTCACACAACACTTTTCTTTTCGCTTGTCAAGAACAAGTGTACAATCGGGCGCTTTTCGCAAAGCTCTTTCAAATCTTTAGCAGATTTTGGACCACAAGCGAGTTTTGCCTTTAACGTCCATAACCGTGTCAATCAGTTTTTCAAAGAAGTTTTTCTCAATATGCATCACATCCAGGCAATGTCGAAGCAAAGCAATGTTTTCCAATACGAGAAGATCCCAAAAAATGCTTCTTTTCCACCAACCATTCTTGGAGTTTTTAAGCCGTTTCAAGTCGAATCGAGCCATCAATGATGCTTGGTAGGTGTTGTACAAATTCCCATACCTCCTCACCACTCAATCTACGGGGTGGAGTCGCGTGTTCATCATGTTTGGACTTCAAAAAACCTTTATCAGTGCGAAAAATATGGTCTTCAGGGAGAAACTGCCGATGACAATCAAACCAAGTGCATTTACCACTATGTTTGAGCCAGAACGACTTGTTTCCATCACCACAATAGGGACAAGCTTTCACACCAGCCGTAGTCCACCCGGATAACATGCCATACGCAGGAAAATCATTGATAGTCCACATTAGTGCAGCCCTCATATGAAAATTCGTTTTGTGGATACATCGTAAGTAAACAACCCTGTTTCCCACAAATTTGCTTCAACTCCTTAATCAATGGTTGTAAATAAACATCGAGGTTTCCTTTCGGATTTTTCGGCCCCGGTACAAGCACCGATAAGAATATAAACTGTCTTTTCATGCACAACCGGGGCGGAAGATTGTATGGTGTAACCATGATCGGCCGACAAGAGTAGTTCTTCCCAAAATTACCAAAAGGTGCAAAACCGTACGTGCAAAGTCCTAACCGCACATTTCTAGGCTCCTTAGCAAACTCGGGGTGCATTTGGTCAAAATGCTTCCAAGCTTCGGCGTCACTTGGGTGGGCCATTATACCGCTTGTCCCGGGGTTTTCCGCGTGCCACCTCATTTCCTTGCCTATATGTTTCGTGGCGTACAACCTTTGGAGTCTAGGTCCAATCGGGAAATAAGTCATCACTTTGTTAGGCACACGTTGACCTCTTGCGTTCGTTTTCGGTTTATATCGATCATGGTCACACTTCCGACACTTGTCCAGATTCGCGTCCTCCTCCCAAAATAACATACACCCCGCGGGACACACGTGTATTTTCTCATGGGGTAGCTCTAATGCCTTTAACAACTTTTTGGTTTGATAGAAGTTCGAGGTCATTAAGTTATTCTTCGGAAGAATATCTCCTATCAAACCGGTAACCCCGTCAATGCATTTGTGAGAGAGGTTGTGATCACATTTCAAAGTGAGCAACCTAGAAGCCGCTTGCAGTACGGAGACACTACTTCCATCACATACGAGTTCCTCTCGCATTTTTCAAAGCATTTCAAAAAACGATGCAACTTCGGGGTTTGGTGTCTCATTGTTCTCCTCTTGGTTAAGAAATTCTTCTCTTACGTGATCAATCCTATCACGTAATGTGTCATTAACCATGTCCCGATAAGGGTTCACATTTCGTTCTTGCCGAACGTTGATCGGAATGGGAAACTCTTCACCATGACACACCCAATCATAGTAGTTTGCGCAAAACCCATATTTAGTTAAATGTAATCTCACGTCATGTTCGATCGAAAATTTAGTGTTCTTACACTTACTACATGGACACTTCATCATTCCATTATTTGCCCGAAACGAATCTAACTCGCTTTGCATGTTTTATGAATTCCTCCACACCATTCACAAATACCGGGTTAAATTTCTTGTTAGCATCCAACCTCTCGTACATCCAACTACGTTCTATTCTCTTCATTTTCAATCCTACACATCATATCATACAAAATATGAGACTAACAATAGTCTTTGAAGGTTGTCTCAACACTTTTGCAAACTCAGTTTTACTCAACTTACTATGAAACTAACAACACTATAACCTAAATTTTCGATTCATGGTCAAAGGTTCGACGTCAAAATAATTCGGAGGCTTTGCCGGATAACAAAGTACCCCAGGTACCATTTTCCAAACGGGTAGGAACAAGCACCCTTTGAGGACCTTATGTATGTTATGCTTATCATGTAAGCACATACTTATCATCATTTCAATCCAAATTCAACAAACCAATTCAACCGACATCCGGTTTCTAAACTAAGCATTTTCAACCAACATCCGGCTTTGCACATACTTAAGCATTCAACAAACCAATTCAACCAATTCAACCAACATCCGGCTTTGCACATACTTAAGCATTTTCCTAACTTATCTAACTAATACACATAAGTAAGCATTTTCTAACTTATAATTACTACACATATATATCTATAAATCTATACTACATATGATACACTATATAAAAAATATATAAAAAAAACATAAAAAAAACGAAAAAATATATTACATACTACAATATACAAAAATTACATACTACAATATATATATACAATATAAATTGAAAAAAAAAAAAATATATATATATATATATATAAAATAAAACCATACATACATATACATATACAATATATATATAGATATACATACATACATATATATATATATATATATATATATATATATATATATATATATATATATATATATATATATATAAAACGAAAAAAAAATATATATATATATATATACATACATATATATACGCGGCGGGGGGAGGGGGGGGGGGGAATCGGGTCTGGGGGAGAGGGGGTGGGAGGGGGAGGGAAGAGCATACCTGTGGGTGGCTGCGGCGGTGGTGGGAGGAGGTGGCGCCGGAAGAGCTTCAGCAAGGGGGGCGGGTGAGAAGAGGGGGGAATGAAGAAGAGAAATGAGGAAGAAAAGGGATGCTGCGACTGATATCCGCCGTTTTGCGACGGAATTTAATGTCCGTCGCAAAATAACCCTAATTCCGTCGCAAACATCTAAATTCAGAATAATAAAATAATTTTATAAAATTTTATTAAATATTCCGTCGCAAAATTGCCCGCCAAGTGGAAAAATTGGTCCCGCCAAATGTCCCGTCGCAAACAATAAAACATCCGTCGCAAACGTAAATTTGCGACGGAAATAAAGTCCGTCGCAAAACTGCTGTTTTTTTGTAGTGTAATCAGAGATTGATTATTGTTGTTACTTTCATTTTATTTCCAAATAGTCCACGCTTTATACATTCAGGAAGCTTTAATCAACGATCTTACAATCAGATTGCTATCAAGTGGTATCAGAGCGTAAGGCCGATTATAGCGATGACAAGGAGCTGCGTTTTTCATCATTTAACGAGGGGTCTTGGTAACCATGAAAAATCTAGCACCCGCCATTGAGCACACCGAAACCCTAGCCGCGTTCTTGCATCCTTTACGCAGCGTTTAACAGGTGAGGTAATTCGAGCCCCACATAATCCTTAGCTCGTCTTTGTTACCACCACACTTCAGACCTGTTCGTTTATTTTTATTATTCTGCGTTATTAGTTCCTGTTGTTGTATTCGATTAGTTGAATTGCGCCAATTTAAAATAAAGACAAAAAAAAAACGAGAACAAGAACGGAGCACCACATGTACATGGAATTAATCGAATACAGGTACCTTCCTCGTCTTTGATCGACACCCCAAAAACCGAATCAAAGACATCAAGAATTATCACGAGTTTAAAGAAACCGGATTCATGATTTTCGATCGAAAGTGAGTGCTCCGATCAATCTTGACGATGCACTGCCTGAAAGTTTGATTTTCCGCACACACACACGCTCTTAGTTCTTGTAATAATAAAAAAAAAGTGTCCGGAGTAAATTGGCGGTAAAAATAGGCAAGAATTTTTTTTGTGTTTTCGTGACTAGTACGGTGTCCGGAGTCCTGGAACAAAATTTGATTTTACCAGGAAAATTTTTGCTTCATTTTCCATGAAATTTGGTGGGAAAATAATTTTTCTCTTTGTGTTCGAGTTCTTATTCCTCCGAGGGTTGTGTGAGTTAAACACGAGTGAACGTGAGTTAAGTCACCATAAGCCTCATGCTATGGCTGATGATAAACTTCTCCGGAAAGCTTTCGACGACAAACTTGCTCAGGCACTCGAAACCACACGGCAAGATATTGCTGATGAACTTGAACGAGAACTGGCTCAAGCACATGCTCAAATGTCTGACAAGCTTGACATGATTCGTGCCAACTCTCAACATCGCCATGATGAATATGAACGTAAACATCAGGACGTTCTGAATGCCATCCATGCACTTACACTCGAAATACGTCAACGGCCAACTTAGGTAAATCCCCCCCACCTAACCGTGTTGTTGATGCAGGTCGAGCTCTTATTCCCAACGATACTGGGGCTGTCCAAATTCCCCCACATGACTATTCACGTAATGTGAAATATAAAATTGCACCGTTTGATGATAAGGCTGATCCAGACAGGTATTTAGCTTGGGAGATGAAAGTTTCTCAAGTTTTCTCTTGCACAAAATTTAGTGATGCTAAACATGTACAACTTGCGACGATGGAGTTTATCGATACGGCCATGCATTGGTGGGACCAACTCCAGGCCCAACGTCGAAGAAGACGTGATGGTGAGATCACCTCATGGGCGGTGCTCAAAGAGATCATGAAGCAACAATGGGTACCTACTCATTACTATCGGGATCAGCTCCGCAGGTTACAAACATTACGTCAAAGAAATCGCACCGTAGAGGAGTTTGATGAAGATTTGCGCCTCACTATGCTTAAAGACAATGTAGAAGAGGATGATGAAGCGATAATGCAGCGTTTCCAATGTGGCCTTCGACCCGATATTGCTTGCCACATCGAATTGCAGAATTATCGCACCAAAGCCGAGCTTCTACAAGGTGCAATCATGGTGCAAAAGCGCTTTGCTGAACGGGCTGCATATAAAGCTTCTTATGGTACCACTCGCTCTACTTATTCTCCTTTTGGACGAGGTACTACATCTTCGTCTTCTAATGTTTCCAATCAGCCTAATACACGTCCTAAAGATGATTTTAAACCACGTAAATTGAATTATCCCTATTCTGATGCTAAAACGAAAGACATTCGTGAAAAGGGTGCTCCTACTGTTGAACATGCACGTGATATGGCTTGTTTTATGTGTCATGGTAGAGGTCATTATGCTCGTGATTGTCCTAATAAGCGTGTTTTAAGGGCTGTTGGCGTTGAGTTAGAACCTCATGAATTTGAATCTGACTCCGATAAGGATGATAATAGTGCACATAGTGATAGCGATGATGATAATTTGTTGCATGTTAGTGCAACTTCTTCTTATGGTTTGGGTGTATGTGGTGTTTTACAACGTGTATTGGCTGCACAAACTAAAATTGATGACAATATGCAGCGTGATAACATTTTTCAATCCACGTGTGGTATTGGGGGTAGAACTTGTAACTTGATTATTGATTCGGGTAGTTGCACTAATGTGGTTAGTACGTTACTTGTTGAAACTTTGCGTATTCCCACGTTACCACACCCCAAACCTATCAACTACAATGGTTGAGTGATGAGGGGGAAACACGCATCAACTCACAAGCACTCATTAATTTTCAGATTGGTAAATTTCATGATGAGGTCCTTTGCGATGTTCTTCCTATGCACGTCACACACCTACTTTTAGGTCGTCCGTGGCAATTTGATAGACGTGTTTCTTATGATGGCTACTTAAACCGTTATTCACTGCCTTATAAAGGCAAGATCATTGTTTGCACCCAATGACCCCTAAGGAAGCGCATGATGAACAACTTAAGATGACGGCTTTCCGGTTGCGTCACCAAGCAACATAAAATGCTAATAAAGCCGTAGGTAAGGAAGGGGTTGTAGCTCGGGTAGATAAGGCTGAATCTGATCTTAAAGTCAATACACAAGGTAAAAACGCTGCTTCACACACTAGTAGGGTCAATCGGAATTTAATGATAAAGGCCGTAGGGGCTGGAAATCCAATTTATATTCTTGTCCTTAAAAATTCTGACTCTCCTACCCCTTGTTTAATTTCTATATCCGATTTAACCAATTCTCTCCCTAGTGTGATTTATTCTGTTTTGCAGGATGTCCCGGATTTTATCAACACAAAATAAACAAGTAATAAACCGGTTAACCTCAAGTGCAAGGATCGTAGTATGGAGGCTAATGCCGGGTCGATCTTACGGGGAACTAGACGAATGTGAATCCTAGCTTTTGTTTTCAACTAAACTATTGTCACGAAACTAACCTAAACAGAAAACTAATTTAAACAAATATGCATAAAAGGAACTAGACAGAGGATTGAATCCAATGCTAGGCAAGATCGAAAGCAATAAAAACTAACTAAGTCGCAGAAAAATAAAATAAACTAAACTAAGCTAAGCAATTCGAGTCAAGTGATTTAAATTAAATTTTAACGAACGAACAAGCAATTGTTCCACCTATCCTATCAACGTTTGATACTAATTCGGATTATTTCGTGATCTCTACTCAAGTTGTGATTCACCTATCTAAGGCATGAACACCTACTTTCGTAGACAAGTTCGTTTTCTAATCTTCGATCTTTCGATTAAAGATTAAGTCTTTCTAACCTAGGCGTGAAATCTTTCAATTTCTAATCTAGAGATTCAATCTAATAACTTTCGTTGTGATTAGATTAAAGGTCTAAACTTTTATCATGGTGTTCTAAAGTTAACATGACTTTCATCAAGCAAACAATAAACAAAAGCACGGATCTTTCGATATAAATGTTGGTTGATTACTTGTTTATTAATCAAACGCCGTTGCCGGTGAATTTGTTATAAACAAAAGTGGCAACGGCGCCAAAAACTTGTCACGGATTTTATCAACACAAAATAAACAAGTAATAATCCGGTTAACCTCAAGTATAAGGATCGTAGTATGGAGGCTAATGCCGGGTCGATCTTACGGGGAACTAAACGATTGTGATTTCTAGTTTTTATCTAACTAACCTATGTCACGATTATTAAGCTAATTAACGGATAAAACTAAACGAATACTGTAAATTAAGCTTTAACTAAAACGTAAAACTGGACAGAAGAGATGATCTAAAGCCAGGAAAGATACGGGCTGCGAACCAATTTAAACTAACTAATCTAAGATGCGGATAAAAGTAAACTAACTAGACAAATTCAAGCTTTTAGGGATTTAAATCAAATTTATAACGAGCAAACGAGGATTGATCCACCTATCCAACAAGCATTGATTCCCTATCTCGATTATAGTGCAGTTTTTATTCAGATTGTGATTCACCTTACCTAGACATGAACCCTAATTCCTTAGAAAGTTCATCTATCAATCTATTATCTTCCGATGTAAGATTAACGCGTTCAATAATCAAAGGTGCAAACTTTGTGTTTATAACCTAGTAATCAGACCTATTAACTTCCGTTATTATAGATTCGAATTACTATTCTTATTCATGGTGATCTAGGGTTTATTAAGACTTCCATCAACAATAAACAATCAACACATGCATATCTTCCGATATAAAAGCAAATTAAACATGAATAAGCATGAATAAGAAACAACCTTTATTAAAAACTCACATTATAATCGAAGAAAGCGAAATCAACAATTGTTGGACGGCTTCACAATACTCGTTTGATGAAGCTTTTAGCCTCTGAACATCCTCAGCAGCTCAAATTTGCAGAAAAAGTACATAAAAAGTAACTAGTGTTTTATCTAAATTAAGAGCATAAAAATAGGAATAAAAAGATGAAAAACGCAGCCTAAAGCCGCCCCTAGGTTTAGGGTTTTGAATAATGTGTGTATGATCCTCTTTTGTGGAGAAAACAGCCGACTATATATAGATTTTAAAGTCGGTTCTGCTAAGTCGGCCACCGGACGCCCGTACGAAACCTTGAACGCCCGTCCACTCTTCAATAAAACTTCGAATCGGGCCGAGTCATGACCGGACGCTCGTCCATCCGGCGTCCACTCCGGCGTCCAAACTTCCGAATCAAAGATGACACCCGGACGCTCGTCCAACCGCATCGACGCCCGTCCACTGGACGGAGATACTGGACGCCAGTTTGATATGATCGATTTTGATTTATTGATCTCTATCTCTTCTATCTCTATCCCACTTCTTCATTATCTCTTTCATCATCAATTAGCTTGAACTTAATCAACCTTTGATCATCTTTTGAGCCTCCAACATGTATCTATAACACATAAAAACATCGCAAAATGTAATAATGCTCAAATAATCATAAAATCACAATTAAAACACATAAATCAACCTATTTTGCGATTAACTCTTCTAAAATCTCATTTGCTCAATATATCCATTAAACCCTCGTTTCTTATGCAATTTAGTACAATTACGGGGAAAAATATCATAGAATATAGCGTTATAAATCGTATAAATTCACCCTTAACACAGGAATTCAAGGATGTCTTTCCGGAGGAGTGGAGCATCAAATCGACTTTGTACCCGGTTCCGTGCTACCACACCGGCCAGCCTATAGAGCCAACCCCACGGAGATCATGGAGATACAAAAGCAAGTTGAGGAGCTATTGGAGAAGGGAAAGATTCGTGAGTCCATGAGCCCTTGTGCAGTACCAGTCATTGTGGTCCCCAAGAAGACGGGAGAATGGCGTATGTGCATAGATTGTCGCGCCATCAACCAAATAACGGTAAAGTATCGATATCCTATCCCTAGACTAGATGATAAGCTTGATAATTTACATGGTAGTCATTTCTTTACTAAAATTGATTTGAAGAGTGGCTACTATCAAGTACGTATTCGGGAGGGTAATGAGTGGAAAACAGCTTTTAAAACCACTTTTGGCTTGTATGAGTGGCTTGTAATGCCATTTGGTTTAACTAATGCACCTTCCACGTTTATGAGACTTATGAATGAGGTCCTTAGGGAATTTATAAATCGGTTTGTAGTTGTGTACTTTGATGATATACTTATTTATAGCACTACATTTGATGATCATGTTGAACATTTGAAGGGTGTTTTGCATACACTTAGAGAACACGAATTATATGCTAATCTCAAAAAGTGTAATTTTTTTTTGGAGAGTGTTGTCTTTCTTGGCTTTGTTGTTAGCGCTAAAGGTGTGGTAGTGGACCAAGAAAAGATCAAGGCGATAAAGGAGTGGGCTGAACCTTCCACGGCTGCACACGTACGTAGTTTCCATGGCCTTGCAAGCTTCTATAGACGTTTTGTGAAGGGATTCAGCTCCATTGCAGCTCCCCTCAATGAGCTCGTCAAACAGAATGCACCATTTGTGTGGGAACAACGTCATAGGGAAGCTTTTGAAACTCTTAAGTCTATGCTTATTTCTGCACGTATACTTGCTCTACCTGATTTTAATAAGATGTTCCAACTTATATGTGATGCATCGGGTGTGGGGATTGGTGGTGTTTTAATTCAAGAAAGTAGGCATGTTGCGTACTTTAGTGAGAAACTAAAAGGGGCTGCACTTAATTATTCTACGTATGATAAAGAGATGTATGCGTTGGTTCGTTGTTTACAAACATGGCAGCACTATTTACGGCCTAGAGAGTTCACCATCCACACTGATCATGAGTCTATCAAGTACTTAAAAGGGCAAGGGAAACTGAATAAGCGTCATATAAGATGGGTTGAGTTTATAGAGTCATTTCCTTATTTGATTAAGTATAAGAAGGGTAAGGATAACATAGTTGTTGATGCCTTATCTAGGCGTTATTCTTTTATCACTTCTATGCAAACCAAGTTGTTAGGATTTGAATCTATTAAGCATATGTATGAACATGACGTTGATTTTGGGAAAATATTTTGCGTGTCCTTCTCGTGATCAACTTTGAATATTCTATTTTTGATGGATTCCTTTACAAGAATGATAAGTTATGTGTACCTTGTTGTTCTATGCATGAGTTGTTTGTTAAGGAAACTCATGGGGGAGGTTTGATGGGACATTTTGGGGTACAAAAGACCTTAGACATGCTTAAGCAACATTTTTATTGGCCTAAGATGAAATCTGATGTGGTTAAATATTGTTCTTCGTGTTTAGTTTGCAAGCATGCTAAGGCTAGGTCACAACGACATGGGTTATACACACCACTTCCTATTCCCACTTCACATTGGACTGATCTTTCCATGGACTTTGTCTTAGGTTTGCCTAGGAATGGTCATGATTCGATTTTTGTGGTTGTTGATAGAATGTCTAAGGTGGCACATTTCATTGCATGTAATAAGACTAATGATGCTTCTGCTATTGCTCTTGTTCTTTAAGGAAATAGTACGTTTGCATGGTGTGCCTAGATCCATAGTTAGTGACCGAGATACCAAATTTATTAGCCACTTTTGGAGAGTGTTATGGAAGAAACTGGGTACATCCTTGTTATATTCCACTTCTTTTCACCCACAAACTGATGGTCAAACAGAGGTTACCAACCGTACTTTGGGTCAGTTACTTAGAACTGTGGTGGGTAAGAACCTTAGAACGTGGGATACGTGTCTTCCATTTGTTGAATTTGCTTATAATCGTGCTCCTCACTCATCTACTAAGGCTGCGCCGTTTGAAGTTGTTTATGGTTTTTTACCTTCTGCTCCTTTCGAGTTTGTTCCTCTTCCTACAGGTACACACGTGAGCTTGGATGCGGAAGACAAAGCTGCACTTGTTTGTGAATTGCATACTAAAGCTCGTTTGGAGGTTGAAAAAGCCTACAGAGCAGTATCTTAAGCAGGCTAATAAAAGGCGCAAAGAAATGATCTTCAAACCGGGAGATTGGGTATGGTTGTACCTGCGCAATGAGCGTTTTCCACATCAACGCAAGAGCAAGCAGAATTACCGAGGCGATGGACCATTCTAAGTGCTCTGAAAGGTGAATGACAACGCCTATGTCATAGATTTGCCACCGGACTGGTCTATGTCTTCAACTATCCACATTAAGGACTTGTCTCCGTTTGATGATCCTCATTATGAACTGAGGTCAGATCCTTCCAAACCAGGAGGGAATGATGCACTCCAAGATGATCAGCCACGCGTTCACAAGCCCAAGGATCCTATTATTTTTTGAGATGGACCTATCACACGTTTTTCAAGAGAAGAAGGCTCGAGAAGCTTATGCAAAGCTGGTCCAAGATGTTGGAAAGGAGAATGAGGCTTTGAGGATTGATGATCCAACTACTTTAAGCCTATTCGTTGCTGATTGGGCTTGATGAGCTGAAGCCTAAGTGTGGGACGCCTATTCTTATTAAATTTAGATTGTTTTATGGACTTTTAATTATGTTATTTAGTTGGGCTTTATTTTAATTAAGTTAGAATCATAATAAGGCCTTATAGGCCCATGTTGGCGCCAATAGCATCTAGGGCGTGTCTTTTTTCTGCTATTTATTCCATTGTTTGCTGAATTGAATACTCAGATTATTTTAGAGATTAAACCTTAGTTTATAATCGAGAATCTTTTCAGAGATTGGAGTTTCTTTCAATTATTCTGAGATAGAATAGTTGGGTGGTTTTCCTGAGATAGGATTGCCACGAGACGATAATCAGAGATTGATTATTGTTGTTACTTTCGTTTTATTTCCAAATAGTCCACGCTTTATACATTCAGGAAGCTTTAATCAACGATCCTACAATCAGATTGCTATCACTACTATAATTATATACAAAAAAGTTGTGAAGCCCCGTTTTTAGTAAACTCTAATACAATAATAAACAAAAAGTTGTAAACCCCCGTTTTGTGTGAAATCTACTATACATTTATATACAAAAAATAGTAAACCCCCGTTTTGAGTAAACTCTACTATACAATTATATACAAAAAGGTGTAAACCCCTGTTTTGAGTAAACTCTACTATACCATTATACACAAAAAGTTGTAAACCTCCGTTTTGAGTGAACTCTACTTTAATTATATACAAAAAGTTGTAAACCCCTGTTTTGATTACAATAATATACAAAAAGTTGTAAACCCCCGTTTTGAGTAAACTTACTATACAATTATATTCAAAAAGTTGTACAGCCCCGTTTTATTGTACAAAAAGTTGTAAACCCCCGATTTGAGTAAACTCTACCATAAAATTATATACAAAAAGTAGTAAACCCCCGTTTTGAGTAAACTATACTATAATTATATACAAAAAGGTGTAAACCTCCGTTTTGAGTGAACTATACTATAAATATATACAAAAGTTGTTAACCCCCGTTTTGAGTAAACTCTAATGCAATAATATAAAAAAAAGTTCTAAACCCCGTTTTGAGTATACTCTACTATACAATTATTTACAAAAAGTTGTAAACCCCGTTTTGAGGTAACTCTACTATACAATTATATACAAAAAGTTGTAAACCTCCATTTTGAGTGAACTCTACTATACAATTATATACAAAAAGTTGTAAACCACCATTTTGAGTGAACTCTAATACAATAATATACTAAAAGTTGTAAACCCCCGTTTTGAGTAAACTCTACGGTACAATTATATACAAAGAGTTGTAAACCCCTTTTTTGAGTAGACTATACTATACAATTATATACAAAAAGTTGTAAACCCCCGTTTTAAGTACACACTACTATACAATTATTTACAAAAAGTTGTAAACCCCTGTTTTGAGTAAACTTTACTATAATTATATTCAAAATTTTGTAAACCTCCGTTTTGAGTGAAATCTACAATAATTATATACAAAAAGTTGTAAACCCCCATTTTGAGTAAAATCTAATACAATAATATATAAAAAGTTGTAAACCCCAGTTTTGAGTAAACTCAACATTAATTATATACCAAAAGTTTTAAACCCCCGTTATGTGTGAACTCTAATACAATAATATACAAAAAGTTATAAACCTCTGTTTTGAGTAAACTCTACTATACAATTATATACAAAAAGTTGTAAACCACCATTTTGAGTAAACTCTACTATACAATTATATACAAAAAGTTGTAAACCTCCATTTTGAGTAAACTTTAATATAATAATATACAAAAAGTTGTAAACCACCTTTTTGAGTAAACTCTACTATACAATTATTTAAAAAAAGTTGTAAACCCCTGTTTTGAGTAAACTCTACAATACAATTATTTGCAAAAAGTTGTAAACCCCCGTTTTGAGTACAATAATATACAAAAAGTTTGTAAACCCCCGTTTTGAGTAAACTCTACTATACAATTATATACAAAAAGTTGTAAACCCCTATTTTATTGTACAAAAAGTTGTAAACCCCCGTTTTGAGTAAACTCTACTATACAATTGTATACAAAAAGTTGTAACCCCCCGTTTCGAGTAAACTCTACTATAATTATATATAAAAAGGTGTAAACGTCCATTTTGAGCGAACTCTACTATAATTATATACAAAAAGTTGTTAACCCCCATGTTGAGTAAACTCTAATACAATAATATACAAAAAGTTGTAAACCCCTATTTTGAGTAAACTCTACTATACAATTATTTACAAAAAGATGTAAACCCTCATTTTGAGGAAACCCTACTATACAATTATATACAAAAAGTTATAAACCCCCGTTTTGAGTGAACCCTAATACAATATTATACAAAAAGTTGTAAACCCCCGTTTTGAGTAAACTCTACTATACAATTATATACAAAAAGTTGTAAAGCCCCGTTTTATTGTACAAAAAGTTGTAAGTCCCCGTTTTGAGTAAACTCTACTATACAATTATATACAAAAAGTTGTAAACCCCCGTTTTGAGTAAACTCTAATTCAATAATATACAAAAAGTTGTAAACCCCCGTTTTGAGTAAACTCTACAATACTATTATTTACAAAAAGTTGTAAACCCCCATTTTGAGTAAACTCTACTATAATTATATACAAAAAATTGTAAACCTCCGTTTTGAGTGAACTCTACTATAATTATATACAAAAGTTGTTGTTGGTCCCTTGAAAAGGCATTGGTTAAGTTTAGAGGGGAGGGGGGTGAATAAACTTAACACTTAAAACTTTGGTGTTAACAAATTAAAGCAACTTCGACGATCTGCGAAGTTCAATAATCTGCGATACTTCGGTAACAACGCGATACGATAGTCTACCGACGACGATTCGGTTCTTGAATTTGTGCAGCGGAATTATATCAAAATTAAGCCTTGTTACTTGTTGTTAAATATGATACGAAGTATTGGATACTCAGTAGTGTATGTGTGTGATTTCAGTTGCTAGATTCAGTGAATTGATGTGTATAATAAACTAAGTGCAAAATGTAAATGCAGAAAGTAAGTAGGCAGATTTTATAGTGGTTCCAGGTGTGTAATCCTGTCAGTGCACTCTTCTCCTGTGATGTTGGAGGTAATTCACTAAAGATCTTTGATGTTGCAGTTACAAAGATTCCTAAGTTGCTTGTCCTTCACCAATAACTATGGCCTCACAAACTGAAAAGTGGGAACAGGTAGGATTGCTGCTCCTGAGTCTTCCACTTGTACTTGAAGGGTAGGATTGCCTCTTCACCGGCTCCACCACAAACAACGAGTCTTTCACACAACTGTGCTTCACTGTCTTCAGCAGGTTCTTTATAGAATAAAGATTGAATCAATAAATGATTCAATTGCAGTAGCTTGATTAGGATGAAATAATCAGTAGCTTGCAGTCTTCAAGTGTGTATACTTGATGTAGCTTGAATACAGAATACACTTGAAGAATCTTTCTGGATCAGTAGCTTTAAGTTCAGTAAGTTCAGCAGGGTGTTTTTCAGCTCAGAATTGCCTCTTATATTTTTCTCTTAAAGTTCATCAATCATCCTCATCTTTCTGAGTTGAAGGTCCTCTATTTATAGGTAGGAGTGCATGTGACTTGTATTTGAAATTCAAATGTAACTGTTCCTGGTTTTTGTCCCATATGATTTGCTTTCTGTCACTATTCATAGGACTGACACTGTCAGAATTCCTTTTTGACAGTGCAGTCTGTCCACCCTTTGACTTATACCCATTGGATAAAATCCTGAATCATCCCAACATTCTTTTAATCCCAGCCCTTGATTTGTTAGATAAATCAGAGGTAGTTGACTGTCCTTATCCATGTATTCTTCCAATGTAATCTTGAATTAACCGAGATATATTATCAGCAGGTTCATCAATATCTTTGAGATACTCATCGATCTGGTCGAACGACAATTTCTTGTGTATAACATACAATGCGGTGATTTCTTTTATCTAACTTTTATTTGTGAAGCTAGATTACACCTTTTTAAATATAGCCAAGTTCCAAACCTCATCCAACTTATGGAACTTAGACCTTGTACACAAGGTATATGTAATCGATTTAGGTCATCACGGACTTGCCTAAATTTCGATTCCATATCCTTGACCTTAATCACTAAGTTTGATCCCTTAGCCTTCATTAAGCGAGTTTGAGCCCTCACCTTCGTCTTCGGCGGGTTCCCGACTAGTCTACCGACTTATCTACCCTACTGATATAGACCAGTCTGCTGATATAAATCAGCTGACCTTTATAGTGCTTGTTTGATCAAACCTATACAAGGATCAAACTCTAATAAGCCTATACATTTGATCTAGACATCTTTTTGCCTTTGCACTATAACAGCTAGTCTGGCACTCATCATCAAAACATAAAAATAAGTCCAACAAATTCCTCCTTTTTGGTGATGATGCCACTACCCTCACCTAACAGCAAAGCAAAAATATTAAAACAAAAACAGAACAAATTTCCAGTCAATTCTCATTATAATCATTTGTTCACAGTTGTTACAGTCTAGATGCAGCAAAGATAAAATATGATAAGTATCTTTGATCTCTTTTGTCTTCTTTCTCTTTCTGTCTAGCCTTCTCCACTTGTTCTTGATAGGCTCGATTTCTTCTATCATTTCGTCATCCATTCATTCTCAATCAGAGTGAAATCAATGTAGGAATTGACTTCTTTCCACCATTTCCAAGCTTCTGGTAGTAGGAGATTGATCTGATTGACTCTGAATCCCATTCTCATGTAAAGTTCTTTAAATTCATTCAGAGAGTCTTTAGCTTTTGTGATAGGCAAGCTCCTTTCTCCTCTACCACTTTTTCCACCTCTTCCACCTCTAAAACTTGCCCTCAAGGCTTTAACTCTTGCTTCCCAAAACTTCAATCCCAAGAATGAGTTTAAACCTTCATGAAATCCCTTGTCATGGTAAGGTTTCCTTCTGTTATAGTATTCATTCTTGTATTGCTTGAGGAGATCATCAGTAAGTTGAACTCTGCCAGGTGCAGGTTCCCTGAATACATTTATCTCATTCTCCTATTTCTTCTTAGCAAAAATCCTTGCAGCCTCTTTTGCTACTGGTGTTTGGCCCTCTTCCCCCTTAGTGACATCATCAACAAAACGGGACAAAAGACCATGAACACTCTCATGTGTGATAATCAGATTACTCAGTTGGCCTTCCATAATCTCAGTTCTTGTATCAACTACAGTAATCCTTGATTGCAAAGTCTGCTCTAGCAGATTGATCCTCTCAGTGAGCTTAGGATCCAATCCAGCAGGTTGAGATGTTCCAGCAGCCTCAGTAGGCTTAGGTGCCTCAGTAAGTTTGTCAAGTTTTTGGTGGATGGTTTCAAGTTGATTTTTCAAAAAAATTTCTTTTGCTGTGTTTCCTACCTTGATTCCCCTCACATCTAGCATCATATCATTAACAACATTTTGAGTAGATTTGAAATTTGAAACAATTGTATCAGCAGATTGTCTGTTGTCATTCACCAGTTTCATCAGTTCTTCAAATCTCTGTTCTTGTCTATCCAGTTGAGTCCTTAACTGTTGCATGTCATTTCTCATAGTCCTTAACTCATTCAAGACTTCCTCTTGCACTTCTCCAGTCATTCTTCCATCAGTACCATCAGCAGGCTCTTCCACATTATATTTTGGCCTCTGATTGCTCACAACCATTGCCCAACTCTTATCTAATCCAGCAGGGTTAGGTCCTTGATATTCTTCCAAGATAGGATCAAGAGCTGGTTCTTCAACAATAGATACAAATGCCTGTGGGGGATCAATAGCAAAATCTTCTTCTTCTGGCATTTGGAACTCCTCATCACTAAAGTCATAGTCCAGCAGCTGCTCTTCCTCATTAACAGCAGTCTGCTGACCATCTTTCCCTATAGTGGTCTTGACTCCAATAGGCTCCACTACAGCAGCCTCTTCAACAACAGGGGTTTCCTCCATACCAAAAGTTTGTTTCAACCTTTGTCCAGGTGTTGTTTGAGACTCAGCAGCCTGTACCTCCTGTTCCAACCGGTGTCCAGGTGCTGTTTGATCCTCAGCAACCTGTACCTCCTCTTCAACTCTTTGAACTAGTGCAATAAATGCCACAACAACTTGATCAGGGAATATATCCTTCTCAGTAGATTGGCAGTGTTGGACAGGGTGCCTTCAGTGTCAACCCAGTTTTGATATTGAATAGATTCCTCTGAGCTGGCACTAGGTTCACTGTGGAGAGTAACCCTTTCATCATCCAAATTTGCACTCTGTTGATCTTCAGATTGTGCAATAGGTTCTTCATCAAGTAAAGTAGAAGATTCACTAACCAACATATTTGCAACACCACTTATTCCATCATTGATCAGTGCCTCCAGATCAACCATGGTGAGATCCCCGCAGATCCTCATCCATCTCTCCGATCGCGGCCTTCGACGGACTTACCGATCTCGGTGGGTTCGGCTTCTTTGCCATCGGTGGCTCCTTGACCGGTGGCTTCAATTGATGTTTCTCTAGCCACTCCACTTTGGTCTCCCAGGGAACATGGGGGGATCATCATCGAATCGATGAATCAGCATGCAGTGTGTTCTTTGGATCTCTCGAACATAATTGCTCCACTTTTCTTTCCTTTATCCAAAAGATCAATCGGCCTAGATTGCGGCATGCTTGTGTCTATCAAGTCCAACGAAATTTGTCCACACCAGTGATCGAATGCCCATTCTTCAAATCCACTCATTGGATCGCGGTGGTTTTGTTTCTTGTAGAATCCAAACTTCCAAAGGAAATATTTTTGCACTTTTCTGAAGTTAGGATCTACTTTATCCTTCTTAGATGCCTTCTCATATGGCATAGATGGCTTTCTAGTGGCAGGTTCAGTAACTTGCTGACCTCCAAAAGTTCCCACAAGTAGATTCATTGTCTCTTCAACAGATGCTTCAAAGTCAGTAGGTTGCTGAGGATGTATATTTGTACCTACTACTTCCATCCGTACAACACTTGGTTTCCCCGACTTACATGCTCATCGAGCGGGGTCGGCGGAGGGTGCTCTTCCCCCCGACTTCTTGCAACATTTGCAGGTTCTTCAACCAATTCTTCAACTTCCACAGCAGGGACAGGTTCAGTGATTTGCGGTGGTTCTTCCACAAGTTGCTCAACAACAACTTGTGCCTCTCCAGTAGATGTAACAGATTCTCTTTGCGGGCTCTGCAGTGCGCGGCTAGCTGTGATTCTTCCACAGACGCTCAACAACCTGTGCATCCTCAGTAGGCTTGATGATAGTTAATGGTTCAGCATCAATAGCCTCTCCTACTACTTCTTCTTCTTCTTCTTCTACTGTTTCTTCTTCTTCTTGTGCCCTTTGAGCCTCTAAGATTTTCAATTGTTTCCCCTTTCCATGTTTCTTTTTATGAACAATCTCTTTCATCCTTTTGGAAAGTGGCTCATCTTCAACTTCAATTACAGTAGACTTCCTTTTTCTACTGGCTTCTTTCTGTTGTTCCCTCAAGATTTCAACAACAGTTTTTCTTGCAGCCACAGCAGGGTCAGTAATCTTAATTTCAGCTGGACCCTCAGCAGACTTAGCAGTCTGTGCTGTTTGCTTCTTTGTTTTCTTAGGATTTAAGATCTCAGTAATCTTCTTTGTATCTGCAGCCTTTCTTTTCTCAGTGGTCTTCTTTGGTGCAGCAGGTTTAGCAAATTTCTTCACAGTTTGCTTGACCTGCTCACCACCAGCATCACCATCATCTCCATTACTATCATTATCAGCAGCCTCAGCAACATCTTCTTCATCATCATCATCCAGACTAGGGATAGCATAATCTATCTCTTTCTTGTATCTGGACTGATTGATCTTCTCAGGTGCAACATCAGGAATTTCCAAATGATTCAGCAAGGTCTGAACCATCAATCCTAAGGGTAAGGCCTTGGATTTCCTTTTCCCTTCTCTTTCTTCCTTGGCTACTTTCTTCATGTAATGAATAAAATATCCAGCCCAATCAAACTTCATGCTTCTGCAAATGATCATCATCAGCTCTATCTTGGGTTCTGATAGAGTATCCATACTTCCAACCAAACCTAATATATTCTTTGCAATGAGTTTACTCAGCAAGTTGTACTCATTCCCAATGTGTCTACAATTGATGCCTGGAATTGATTTGGTGTCTTTATTTGTCTTGATTTTATCAACAAAATCCATCTTGGACAATCTCATTGCCTCAGGATTTGTTGGACCACCCACTACTTTTTCAAAACCAAAAACTTCCCTCAGTAGACTTGGGGAAATCTCAATCTCCTGGGCATTCACAGTTGTTTTGAATGCCTCTATACCTTCTTTAACAACAATATTCTTCCAGAAACTAACAACATTAGTATATGAGATTGTTTCCAATCTAATATTTAGTACATTCTCCAGTCCTGCGTATCTCCTTATTCTTCTACCAATGTTGATAGCTAATTCAGTTTTGTTAGCATCAACAACAAAACCTCTAACACTTTGGCTTGATTCAATCTGGACATCAATCTTTTCCGCCATTGTTGTAAGAAAAAGATGAAGGAGAAAGTTTTGTAAATCTGTGTTCACACAGTGTAAATATGCAGTGATAAAGCAGATTTTGCAAGTAGAGAGTATCTTCAGTATGTAGGTCTGTTTATATAGATAGAGGATGGTTGTAACTGTCAGAACACGTACATTGATGTTAACCATGATTAATTTGAGTGAATGCTCGCTTGACACGTGGCCCATTACTTTTCAAAACGTATTGTAACCGTTAGATCGTGTAACCGTGGTTATAAATGATAGAATAAATATCCCGCCAATTGCTCTTTGACTTTAATAAAGTTTGACCGTGTAACGTTCCATTCAGCAGGGTTGTCCTCAGCAGGGTTGGCTCAGCAGTCTGCTGATAAAGATGCTTCGAAGACAGTGCTGCGACAATGTGACTCTGGCGATCCTTGATTTCTCTTTGTTTTGAACAATTGATAATACAAGATGAAGTTTAATACCAATGAGCGCGATCTGTCAAGTGAGCTCACCCAACATGACAAAGACCAATCCCCTTGGCAACCTCATTTGCTCAATTGTCCAAACATAAGTACATGGAATTGTTGATACCAATGACTAATCGCTAAGTGAGCTCACCCAACATAGCAAAGACTAATCCCCTTGGTGAATTCCAGTACATTGCCGATTATCAGTCAACTTTTATAATTCCAAGTTCAGTCCTTAGTTTGGCAAACCTTTCACTATCAAGTGGTTTAGTGAAAATATCAGCAAGTTGATTTTCAGTAGGGATATATAGAACCACCACATCTTTCTTCTCAACATGATTTTTTATAAAATGATGTCTTACATCAATATGTTTGGTTTTTGAGTGCAAAACAGGATTTTCAGTGATTGCAATTGCACTTGTGTTGTTACACATGATTGGAATTACCTTTTCTTCAATTCCATAATCCCTTAACTGTTGTCTTAACCACAGTACTTGTGCACAGCAGCTTCCAGCAGCAATGTATTCAGCTTCAGCAGTGGAAGTTGATATAGAGTTCTTTTTTCTTGCTGAACCGGGAGACTAGTCTCCTTCCCATCACCGACAAGGTTCTGTAGTGCTTTTTCTATCAATCTTGCATCCAGCATAATCAGAATCTGAGTAGGATATAAGTTTGAAGCTTCCATCCTTGGAATACCATATCCCTACTCCCAAAGTCTCCTTTAGGTACTTGAGAACTCTCTTGATTTGCACCTAAATGACTTTCTTTAGGTTTAGATTGAAATCTTGCACAAACACCTACAACAAAGGATATATCGAGTCCGTCTTTGGCGATGAGATACGACGGATCGCCTATCATCCTTACGTATAAAGTCGATCAACATCTTTGCCTTCTTTATCTTCATCCAATCTGATATTTGTGCTCATTGGAGTTGATATCTTGGTGCTGTTTTCCATACCAAACTTCTTTAGCAACTCCTTGGTATACTTGGTTTGATGAATGAAGATTCCATCTTTCATCTGTTTAACTTGCAATCCCAAAAAGTAGTTCATTTCTCCCATCATACTCATTTGGAATTTGCTCTTCATTAGACTTGCAAAATTTTCACATAACAATTCATTTTCAGAACCAAAGATTATGTCATCAACATAAATCTGTACCAGCAGGGTGTTGTCCTTCTCATTGATTCTGAAAAGATTTTTATCAATGGTGCCTTTTGTAAAACCATTGTCCACCAAGAATTGAGATAGAGTTTCATACCAAGCTCTTGGTGCCTATTTCAATCCATAAAGTGCTTTGTTGAGTCTATACACTTTATCTTCTTGATCTTTAACTTCAAATCCAGGAGGTTGTTGTACATACACTTCCTCCTCTAGGATGCCATTCAAAAATGCACTTTTGACATCCATTTGATATACCTTGAAGTTCTTATATGCAGCATGTGCCAAGAATAATCTGATAGCTTCCAGTCTTGCAACATGTGCATAAGTTTCATCAAAATCTATTCCTTCTGCTTGAGAATAGCCTTTTGCTACTAGTCTGGCCTTATTTCTCAAAATGGTACCAGATTCATCAAGTTTATTTCTGTATACCCACTTAGTACCAATGATATTTGCATGACTTGGCCTTTCAACTAGTGTCCAAACTTGATTTCTTTCAAATTCATTCAATTCTTCTTGCATAGAAATTATCCAATGCGGATGCGAAATTGCTTCTTCAACAACTTCGGTTCCATTTGAGATAGAAAACAAGTAAACATAGCTTCCGGTTGTCTTCTAGTCCTTACACTTTCTTTGTACATTGCCAATAACTTGTTCGACGGGGTGATTCCTTAACCATTGTGGATTATGGTTAGTTTGATTATCAGGAACCTCATCTTCAGTAGGGTCTGCTGTAGCTTCTTCAACAACAGGGGGTTCAGCAGTTCCTTGAATTGCTTCAGTTGTTGCATCAGTAATATCACCAGCAGGGTGTTCAACAGGGGCAGTATCAGAAACTTTTAAGTCATTGAATCTTTCCAAAACTTCAACACAATCTGGATCAGTGACTTGTTGATTCTCAGAAGGTTCACAATCTTCATCTTCCATACCAGTGAACTTAGGTTCATCAAACACAACATGGATTGTTTCTTCATGTTTCAGTGACCTCTTGTTTAGTACTCTGAATGCCTTGCTGACTGAAGAATATCCCAAGAAAATTCCTTCATCTGACTTTGGTTGGAACTTCAAATAAACCTTGTGATTTAGGATAAAACACTTGCTTCCAAATGGATGGAAATAGGATATATTTGGTTTCCTTCCATTCCAAATCTCACAAGGTGTCTTCGGCGGCTTCTTGTTCAGCGATGTTGTTTTGTGTATAGCATGTTGTATTAGCTGCTTGACCCAATATCTTTCGGGTAGCAATGCTTCACAAATCATTGTCCTTCCTGCTTCCTTTAAAGTCTGTTTCTTCTTTCGGCAACCCCATTTTCTTTGAGGTGTACCGACGACGACAAGTTGATGTAGTACACCATTCCGTTCATAATATTCTCTTATCACTTTGTTGAGAAATTCGTACCACGATCCGATCTTATTTTTACTATTTTGTTAAACTTTTCTCATTTTGTAATCTCTTTAAAAGATTAGGCATGCATTTGAGTGTTTCACTTTTCTTGTTCATAAATACCACCCAAGTGTACCTTGAATAATCATCCACAACCACTAAGGTGTATTTCTTTCCTGTTACACTTGTTGGAGTTATTGGTCCAAATAGATCCATATGCATCAGCTCCCACACTCTATTAGTTGATTGTTTAGTTTTTGACTTGAAGCTTGACTTTATCTGTTTACCTTGCTGACAAGCATCACATATAGCATCCTTTTTGAATGTGATCTCAGGTAAACCAATCACCAGTTTCTTCTTCACCAACTGATTGATATCATCAAAGTTCAAATGATTCAACTTCTTGTGCCATAACCATTTGAGTTCAGATTTGGTATGCACAATCAGGCAGGTTTCTGGAACTGCAGTAGACCAATCCACAATATACATGTTTTGTTGTCTTCTACCGACGGTACAACTTGATCACCTCTTTCACTAATGACAATACGAGTTGTTTTTGTCAAAAGTGACCTTGTATCCCATGTCACAGAATTGTCCAGTGCTCAGCAAGTTGTAGTCCAGTCCTTCCACATATGCAACATTCTTGATTGTAAGTCCATTTCTCACAAGTGTGCCATATCCTATTGTATATCCAGGTGTATTCTTGTTGCCAAAATTCAGCCTTGGACCATCCTTTGCCACAAAGTTTGATAAACAGTGCTTGTTCTTTGTCATATGTCTGGAACATCCATTGTCAAAGTACCAGACACCCTACAAAACAATGTTAATACATTTTAGGTACCCAAACCTGTTTGGGTCCATAGTGGTCGTAGTAAGCATGACCCTTGGTAAGTTTCCATAAGGTCTTCTCCTAAAAGTGTCATACTTTCGTTCATACATGTATTCCACACATCCATAAGTTCTAACGAGTTGGTTGTGTAGGATTCACATATGTTTTACGGCCTTTTGGTTTATAATCTTTGTTTGAAGCGACTCTTGTTGTTAGAAGCATTAGTATAACCATTTGTTTCTTTGTCGTTAGGAACGACCTATATAGTATGGAGTCCTTTGAGGTCCCCTTGAGGCATTTTATAAGTCCTTTGCTGAGTCCTTTGCTGATTCCATTGCTTAGGTTTTACCCTAGCAGCATGGTTATACTGGTTGTTTCTATCAGCAGGTACAAGAATATTTCAATCATCATCAGTAGGGAATAGTCTACCTTTCCCCCTGAGATAAGTATCCCTTGAATGATTAACATTTTTAGATTTTGGATTCTTATCCTTGGAATATTTCTGACCTTTACCTTTTTGTGGTTCAGCAGACTTGGTAGCAGGTCTGCTATCGTAGGTCTAGAAGGTCTAGCAAGTCCTATTTTTGGATTTGTTCTTTTTGTTAGGACCTGTTGACTTCTTTGACTTCGATTTTGCTTCCTTGAAGCATTCTCAGTATGTTTTACTGCCTCAGCAACCTTACTTGGAGTTGGATCTTGTATAGGTACAAACTTAGGACCAATTCTGGTACTAGGTTCAGTAACCTTACTGGATCCACTCTTTTTGGATTGTTGAGTTCCAAATCCAAGCCATGTTCTATCACCATAAGGCTTTCCAGATTTGTATGCAGTAGAGGAACAAGATGGTTCAGCAGATTCAGAAGCTACTGGATGTTCATCAGGCTTATACTGATTCTGTCCAGCCTCCTTTTCCTTACCTTTGAGAGTCCTTAATTCAGCATTCAATCTTTCAACTTCTACTTGAAGAGCTTCTTTTTCAGCCTTCACAATCTCTTAACCAGATTGTATTGTCCTTAGTTGATTGAGGATGGCATCCAAAGCTTCTTCATTGTAGGAGTTTCTAGGATTTGAACCACAAGTTGATTCACAATCACTTCCAGCAGGAGTGTTAATTGATACAGTATTGTATACCTCCTCAGTTTCATCCATATTGGCCATCAAAGAATAATCTTCCATATCAGCAACCAATGCTGTGTCATCTGATTCATTTCCCTTTTCAGATTCTACTTCATACCCTGATTCATCTTCAGCAACCATAGCCTTCTTGCCATGTCTTCTTTGTTGACTCTTGGTCTTCGAGTAGGTACGGACAATCGAGTCTAAAGTGTCCAGGCTTCTTGCAGTTGAAACAAAGATAATCAGGTTCCTTACTTTGTTTTAACTCAGGACAGTCAGGTTTGAAGTGTCCTGGTTTCTTGCAATGAAAGCATAGATAGTCATTGTCTTTCTTTGATTCTTCTTTCTTCCTTTCAGTAGGCCTTTTTTTGAAATTTCTTGAAGGGGCCTTTCCAGTCTTCATCATCCTGATTTTCTTGCTCAGTAGAGCAATCTGTTCCTGCATCTCATCCAGCAGATCATCTTGTCCTCCAGATGTTTCTTCTTGATGTGAAGCAGCCAATGCAGTGGTCTTTGGCTCTTCTTTTTCAGTCTCAGGTACAAGCTTTTTGCTAAATTCATAAGCCTTAAGATCGAAAATAACTTGAATGTGTCTTCTTCATGCGGCTTTCTCATTTCTTCTATTGCAGTCACCTTCATTTTCCAAACATCTTTTGCAGGTAATGCTTCCAAGATTTTTGTGTTTATTTCCTCTTTTGAATAACTTACACTCAGCAGGGTAAGTTCATCCAGGATGGCATTAAATCTTGATTCTATTTGCTCAATGGTTTCATTAGGTAGCATCTTGAACTTTTGAAACCTCTTTTTGACCACACTGATTTTGTTCTTCTTTATTGCATCGGTGCCTTCACGGATCAATTTGTATCTTGTCCCAAAGTTCCTTTGCGGTTTGCAATCTTTAACCTTCATGTACATATTGCTATCCAATGTTCTATAAATGATATCAATAGCAATATTGTTGAGGTTTGCTCTTTTTCTGTCTTCTGCATTCCATTCTCTTTTTGGTTTAGGAATGTACTCTGTAGGATCACCCACTGTTACTGACTTGGTAATCTCCAGTGGTCCATCAGTTAGTACATCCATCATCTCATCATGAGTTGCAGCAAGGTACGCCTGCATTCGACGTTTATATTCATCAAATCTATCTAGAGAACACATCAGCATAGTTCTAGCATACTGGGTGTTATCCATGATGAAAGTTTTGAAAAACCAGCAACTTGAAAAAGTTTCAAAGTATTTTCACAAGCACAACAAGTAGGATTTCTTCAGAACAGAAGCACTGCTCCGATACCAATTGTTGGTCCCTTGAAAAGGCTTTGGTTAAGTTTAGAGGGGAAGCTGAATAAACTTAACACTTAAAACTTTGGAGTTAACAAATTCAGCAACTTCGGCGATGCGATACTTGATAACCTGGCCGATAAACGATAGTCTACGACAGTTCGGTTTACTGAATTTGTGCAGCGGAATTATATCAAAATTAAGCCTTGTTACTTGTTGTTAAATATGATACTAAGTATTGGATACTCAGTAGTGTATGTGTGTGATTTCAGTTGCTAGATTCAGTGAATTGATGTGTATAATAAACTAAGTGCAAAATGTAAATGCAGAAAGTAAGTAGGCAGATTTTATAGTGGTTCCAGGTGTGTAATCCTGTCAGTGCACTCTTCTCCTGTGATGTTGGAGGTAATTCACTAGAGATCTTTGATGTTGCAGTTACAAAGATTCCTAAGTTGCTTGTCCTTCACCAATAACTATGGCCTCACAAAGCGAAAGCGGGAACATGTAGGATTCTTTGCTCCTGAGTCTTCCACTGGTACTTGAAGGGTAGGATTGCCTCTTCACCGGCTCCACCACAAACAACGAGTCTTTCACACAACTGTGCTTTACTGTCTTCAGCAGGTTCTTTATAGAATAAAGATTGAATCAAATAAATGATTCAATTGCAGAAGCTTGATTAGGATGAAATAATCAGCAGCTTGCAGTCTTCAAGTGTGTATACTTGATGTAGCTTGAATACAGAATACACTTGAAGAATCTTTCTGGATCAGTAGCTTTAAGTTCAGTATGTTCAGCAGGGTGTTTTTCAGCTCAGAATTGCCTCTTATATTTTTCTCTTAAAGTTCATCAATCATCCTCGTCTTTCTGAGTTGAAGGTCCTCTATTTATAGGTAGGAGTGCATGTGACTTCTATTTGAAATTCAAATGTAACCGTTCCTGGTTTTTGTCCCATCTGATTTGCTTTCTGTCACTATTCATAGGACTGACACTGTCAGAATTCCTTTTTGACAGTGCAGTCGTCCACCTTTTGACTTATACCCATTGGATAAAATCCTGAATCATCCTAACGTTCTTTTAATCCCATCCCTTGATTTGTTAGATAAATCAGAGGTAGTTTGATGTCCTTATCCATGTATTCTTCCAATGTAATCTTGAATTAACCGAGATATATTATCAGCAGGTTCATCAATATGCTGAGATACTCATCAGTCTGCTGAACAACAATTTGCTCTGTATAACATACAATGCAGCTGATTTCTTTTATCTAACTTTTATTTGTGAAGCTAGATTACACCTTTTTAAATATAGCCAAGTTCCAAACCTCATCCAACTTATGGAACTTAGACCTTGTACACAAGGTATATGTAATCAGTTTAGGTCATCACAGACTTGCCTAAATTCTGATTCCATATCCTTGACCTTAATCACTAAGTTTGATCCATTAGCCTTCATTAACTGAGTTTGAGCCCTCAGCCTTCAGTCTTCAGCAGGTTCCTGACTAGTCTACTGACCTATCTACCCTACTGATATAGACCAGTCTGCTGATATAAATCAGCTGACCTTTATAGTGCTTGTTTGATCAAACCTATACAAGGATCAAACTCTAATAAGCCTATACATTTGATCTAGACATCTTTTTGCCTTTGCACTATAACAGCTACTCTGGCACTCATCATCAAAACATAAAAATAAGTCCAATAGTTGTAAACCCCCATTTTGAGTAAACTCTAATACAATACTATAAAAAAAAGCTTTAAACCACCGTTTTGAGTAAACTCTACTACAATTATATACAAAAAGTTGTAAACCCCCGTTTTGTGTGAACTCAAATACAATAATATACAAAAAGTTGTAAACCCCCATTTTGAGTAAACTTTACTATACAATTATAATCAAAAAGTTGTAAACCCCCATTTTGAGTAAACACTACTATAATTATATCCAAAAATTTGTAAACCCTCGTTTTGAGTAGAATAATATACAAATAGTTGTAAACCCCCATTTTGAGTAAACTCTACTATACAATTGTATACAAAAAGTCGTAAACCCCCGTTTTATTGAACAAAAATTTGTAAACCCCTGTTTTGAGTAAACTATACTATACAATTATATACAAAAAGTTGTAAACCCCCGTTTTCAGTAAACTCTACTATAATTATATACAAAAAGGTGTAAACCTCCGTTTTGACTGAACTCTACTATAATTATATACAAAAGTTGTTACCCCCATTTTGAGTAAACTCTAATACAATAATATACAAAAGGTTGTAAACCCCCATTTTGAGTAAACTCTACTATACAATTATTTACAAAAAGTTGTAAACCCCCGTTTTATGGAAACTCTACTATACAATTATATACAAATAGTTGCAAACCTCCATTTTTTGTGAAATATACTATAATTATATACAAAAAGTTATAAACCCCCGTTTTGAGTAAACTCTATTATACAATTATATACAAAAAGTTGTAAACACCCGTTTTGAGTAAACTGTACTATACAATTATATAAAAAAGTTGTACAGCCCCGTTTTATTGTACAAAAAGTTGTAAACCCCCGATTTGAGTAAACTCTACTATACAATTATATACAAAAAGTTGTAAACCCCCGTTTTGATTAAACTCTACTATGATAATATACAAAAAGTTGTTAACCCCCGTTTTGAATAAACTCTACTCTAGAATTATTTACAAAAAGTTATAAACCCTTATTTTGAGTAAACTCTACTATAATTATATACAAAAAGTTGTAAACCCTCGTTTTTTGTAAACTCTAATACAATAATATACAAAAAGTTGTATACCCCTATTTTGAGTAAACTCTACTATACAATTATATACAAAAAGTTGTAAACCCCCGTTTTGAGTAAAATCTGCAATACAATTATATACGAAAAGTTTTAAACCCCCGTTTTGAGTAAACTTTAATACAATAATATACAAAAAGTTGTAAACCCCTATTTTGAATAAACTCTACTATACAATTATTTATAAAAAGTTGTAAACCCCCGTTTTGAGTAAACTCTACTATACAATTATTTACAATAAGTTATAAACCCCCATTTTGAGTAAATTCTACTACAATTATAAACAAAAAGTTGTAAACCCCCGTTTTGAATGAACTCTAATACAATAATATAGAAAAAGTTGTAAACCCCCATTTTGGGTAAACTCTACAATACAATTATATAAAAAAGTTGAAAACCCCCGTTTTATTGTACAAAAAGTTGTAAACCCCTATTTTGAGTAAACTCTACTATAAAATATACACCAAAAGTTGTAAACCACCGTTTTGAGTAAACTCTACTACACAATTATATACAAAAAGTTGTAAACGCCCGTTTCGAGTAAACTCTAATACAATAAAATACAAAAAGTTGTAAACCCCCGTTTTGAGTAAACTCTACTATACAATTATTTACAAAAAGTTGCAAACCCCCAATTTGAGTAAACTCTACTATAATTATTTGCAAAAAGTTGTAAACCATCGTTTTTAATAAACTCTAATACAATAATATACAAAAATTTGTAAACCCCCGTTTCGAGTAAACTCTACTATACAATTATATAAAAAAAGTTGTAAACCTCCGTTTTGAGTAAAATCTACAATACAATTATATACGAAAAGTTGTAAACCCCCGTTTTGAGTAAACTTTAATACAATAATATACAAAAAGTTGTAAACCCCCATTTTGAGTAAATTCTACTATAATTATATACAAAACAACCCCCGTTTTGAGTGAACTCTAATACAAAAATATACGAAAAGTTGTAAACCCCCATTTTGAACAAACTCTACTATACAATTATATACAAAAAGTTGTAAACCCCCCATTTTGAGTAAACTCTACTATACAATTATATACAAAAAGTTGTAAACCACCGTTTTAAGTAAACTCTACTATAAAATTATTTACAAAAATTTGTAAACCCCTGTTTTGAGTAAACTTTACTATAATTATATACAAAAAGTTGTAAACCTCCGTTTTGAGTAAACTCTAATACAATAGTATACAAAAGTTATAATCCCCCGTTTTGAGTAAAATCAAATACAATAATATACAAAAAGTTGTAAACCCCTGTTTTGAGTAAACACTACTATAATTATATACAAAAAGTTGTAAACCCCCGTTTTGTGAGAACCCTAATACAATAATATACAAAAAGTTGTAAAACCCTGTTTTTAGTAATCTCTACTATATAATTATATACAAAAAGTTGTTGACCACCATGTTGAGTAAACTCTTATACAATAATATAGAAAAAGTTGTAAACCCCCGTTTTGAGTAAACTCTACTATACAATTATTTACAAAAAGTTGTAAACCCCCGTTTTGAGGAAACTCTACTATTCAATTATATACAAAAAGTTGTAAACCCCCGTTTTGAGTGAACTCTAATACAATAATATAGAAAAAGTTGTAAACCCCCGTTTTGAGTAAACTCTACTATACAATTATATACAAAAAGTTGTAAACCCCCGTTTTATTGTACAAAAAGTTGTAAGTCCCCGTTTTGAGTAAACTGTACTATACAATTATATACAAAAAGTTGTAAACCCCCGTTTTGAGTAAACTCTAATTCAATAATATACAAAGAGTTGTAAACCCCCGTTTTGAGTAAACTCTACAATACTATTATTTACAAAAAGTTGTAAACCCCCATTTTGAGTAAACTCTACTATACATATATACAAAAAGTTGTAAACCTCCGTTTTGAGTGAACTCTATTATAATTATATACAAAAAGTTGTAAACTCCCATTTTGAGTAAACTCTAATACAATAATTTAAAAAAAAGTTGTAATCCACCGTTTTGGGTAAACTCTACTATAATTATATACAAAAAGTTGTAAACCCCTGTTTTGTGTGAACTCAAATACAATAATATACAAAAAGTTGTAAACCCCCGTTTTGAGTAAACTTTACTATACAATTATATACAAAAAGTTGTAAACCCCCGTTTTGAGTAAACACTACTATAATTATATACAAAAAGTTGTAAACCCTCATTTTGAGTAGAATAATATACAAATAGTTGTAAACCCCCGTTTTGAGTAAACTCTACTATACAATTATATACAAAAAGTTGTAAACCCCAGTTTTGAGTAAACTATACTATACAATTATATATAAAAAGTTGTAAACCCCCGTTTTGAGTAAACTCTACTATAAATATATATCCTCTATTTTGAGTGAACTCTACTATCATTATATACAAAAAGTTGTTAACCCTCGTTTTGAGTAACCTCTAATACAATAATATACAAAAAGTTGTAAACCCCCATTTTGAGTAAGCTCTACTATACAATTATATACAAAAAGTTGTAAACCTCCGTTTTGAGTGAACTCTACTATATTATATACAAAAAGTTGTTACCTCTTTTTTGAGTAAACTCTAAACAATAATATACAAAAAGTTGTAAACCCCCATTTTTAGTAAACTCTACTATACAATTATTTACAAAAAGTTGTAAACCCCCGTTTTGAGGAAACTGTACTATACAATTATATACAAAAATTTGCAAACCTCTGTTTTGTGTGAACTCTACTATAATTATATACAAAAAGTTATAAACCCCCGTTTTGAGTAAACTCTATTATACAATTATATACAAGAAGTTGTAAACACCCATTTTGTGTAAACTCTACAATACAATTATATACAAAAAATTTGTACAGCCCCGTTTTATTGTACAAAAAGTTGTAAACCCCCGATTTGAGTAAACTCTACTATACAATTATATACAAAAAGTTGTAAACACCTGTTTTAAGTAAACTCTAATACAGTAATATACAAAAAGTTGTAAACCCCTATTTTGAGTAAACTCTACTATACAATTATTTATAAAAAGTTGTAAACCCCCGTTTTGAGTATACTCTACTATACAATTATTTACAATAAGTTATAAACCCCCGTGTTGAGTAAACTCTACTACAATTATAAACAAAAAGTTGTAAACCCCTGTTTTGAGTGAACTCTAATACAATAATATATAAAAAGTTGTAAACACCTATTTTGAGTAAACTCTACTATACAATTATATACAAAAAGTTGAAGACCCCCGTTTTATTGTACAAAAAGTTGTAAACCCCTATTTTGAGTAAACTCTACTATACAATATATACAAAAAGTTGTAAACCACCGTTTTGAGTAAACTCTACTATACAATTATATACAAAAAGTTGTAAACTCCCGTTTTGAGTAAACTCTAATACAATAATATACAAAAAGTTGTAAACCCTCATTTTGAGTAAACTTTACTATACAATTATTTACAAAAAGTTGTAAACCCCCGTTTTGAGTAAACTTTACTATAATTATATACAAAAAGTTGTAAACCATCGTTTTTAGTAAACTCTAATACAATAATATGCAAAAATTTGTAAACCCCCGTTTCGAGTAAACTCTACTATACAATTATATACAAAAAGTTGCAAACCTCCGTTTTGAGTAAAATCTACAATACAATTATATACGAAAAGTTGTAAACCCCCGTTTTGAGTAAACTTTAATACAATAATATACAAAAAGTTGTAAACCACCGTTTTGAGTAAACTCTACTATACATTTATTTATAAAAAGTTGTATACCCACGTTTTGAGTAAACTCTACTATACAATTATTTACAAAAAGTTGTAAACCCCCGTTTTGAGTAAATTCTACTATAATTATATACAAAACAACCCCGTTTTGAGTGAACTCTAATACAAAAATACACGAAAAGTTGTAAACCCCCGTTTTGAGGAAACTCTACAATTATATACAAAAAGTTGTAAACCCCCGTTTTGAGTAGATTATATTCAAAAAGTTGTAAACCCCCATTTTAAGTAAACTCTACTATAAAATTATTTACAAAAAGTTGTAAACCCCTGTTTTGAGTAAACTTTACTATAATTATATACAAAAAGTTGTAAACCTCCTTTTTGAGTAAACTCTAATACAATAGTATACAAAAAGTTGTAAACCCCCGTTTTGAGTAAACTCAAATACAATAATATACAAAAAGTTGTAAACCCCCGTTTTGAGTAAACACTACTTTAATTATATACAAAAAGTTGTAAACTCCCGTTTTGTGAGAACTCTACTATAAATATATATCCTCTATTTTGAGTGAACTCTACTATAATTATATACAAAAAGTTGTTAACCCTCGTTTTGAGTAACCTCTAATACAATAATATACAAAAAATGGTAAACCCCCGTTTTGAGTAAACTCTACTATACAATTATTTACAAAAAGTTGTAAACCCCCGTTTTGAGCAAACTCTACTATACAATTATATACAAAAAGTTGCAAACCTCCGTTTTTAGTGAACTCTATTATAATTATATACAAAAAGTTGTAAACCCCCGTTTTGAGTAAACTCTAATACAAAAATATGCAAAAAGTTGTAAACCCCCATTTTGAGTAAACTCTACTATACAATTATATACAAAAAACTTTAAACCTCGGTTTTGAGTGAACTCTAGTATAATTATATACAAATATTTGTTAACCCCCGTTTTGAGTAAACTCTAATACAATAATATACAAAAAGTTGGAAACCCCCATTTTGAGTAAACTCTAATGTATAATTATATACAAAAAGTTGTAAACCCCCGTTTTGAGTAAACTCTACTATTCAATTATATACAAAAAGTTCTAAACCCCCGTTTCGAGTAAACTCTACTATAATTATATACAAAAATGTGTAAACCTCCGTTTTGAGTGAACTCTACTATAATTATATACAAAAAGTTGTTAACCCCCATTTTGAGTAAACTTTAATACAATAACATACAAAAAGTTGTAAACCCCCGTTTTGAGTAAACTCTACTATACAATTATTTACAAAAAGTTGTAAACCCCCGTTTTGAGGAAACTCTACTATACAATTATATACAAAAAGTTGTAAACCCCTATTTTGAGTTAACTCTAATACAATAATATACAAAAAGCTGTAAACCCCCATTTTGAGTAAACTCTACCATAAAATTATTTACAAAAAGTTGTAAACCCCCATTTTGAGTAAACTCTACTATACAATTATATACAAAAAGTTGTAAAGCCCCGTTTTTTTGTACAAAAAGTTGTAAATTCCCGTTTTGAGTAAACTCTAGTATACAATTATATACAAAAAGTTGTAAACCCCCGTTTTGAGAAAACTCTAATACAATAATATACAAAAAGTTGTAAACCCCCATTTTGAGTAAACTCTACAATAGAATTATTTACAAAAAGTTGTAAACCCCCCTTTTGAGTAAACTCTACTATAGTTATATACAAAAAGTTGTAAACCCCCGTTTTGAGTGAACGCTACTATAATTATATACAAAAAGTCGTAAACCCCCGTTTTGAGTAAACTCTACTATAATTATATACAAAAAGTTGTAAACCCCCGTTTTGTGTGAACTCAAATACAATAATATACAAAAAGTTGTAAACCCCCATTTTTAGTATACTCTACTTTACAATTATATACAAAAAGTTGTAAACCCCCGTTTTGAGTAAACTCTACTACACAATTATATACAAAAAGTTGTAAACCTCCGTTTTGAGTGAGTTATACTATAATTATATACAAAAAGTTGTAAACCCCCATTTTCAGTACTATATTGTACAAATAGTTGTAAACCCCCGTTTCGAGTAATCTCTACTATACAATTATAAACAAAAAGTTGTAAACCCCTGTTTATTGAACAAAAAGTTGTAAACCCCTGTATTGAGTAAACTATACTATACAATTATAAACAAAAAATTGTAAACCCCCGTTTTGAGTAAACTCTACTATAATTATATACAAAAAGGTGTAAACCTCTATTTTGAGGGAAATCTACTATAATTATATACAAAAAGTTGTTAACCCCTATTTGAGTAAACTCTAATACAATAATATACAAAAAGTTGTAAACCCCCGCTTTGAGTAAACTCTACTATACAATTATATAAAAAAGTTGTAAACCCCCATTTTGAGGAAACATTACTATACAATTATATACAAAAAGTTGTAAACCTCCGTTTTGTGTGAACTCTACTATAATTATATACAAAAACTTGAAAACCCCCGTTTTGAGTAAACTCTACAATGCAATTATATACCAAAAGTTGTAAACCACCGTTTTGAGAAAACTCTACTATACAAATATATACTAAAAGTTGTAAACCCCCGTTTTAAGTAAACTCTACTATAAAATTATTTACAAAAAGTTGTAACCCTCCGTTTTGAGTAAACTTTACTATAATTATATTCAAAAAGTTGTAAACCTCCGTTTTGAGTGAACTCTACTATAATTATATACAAAAAGTTGTAAACCCACGTTTTGAGTGAACCCTAATACAATAATATACAAAAAGTTGTAAACCCCCGTTTTGAGTAAACTCTACAATACAATTATATACAAAAAGTTGTAAACCCCCATTTTGAGTAAACTCTAATATACAATTATTTACAAAAAGTTGTAAGCCTCCGTTTTGAGTGAACTCTACTATAATTATATACAAAAAGTTGTAATCCCCCATTTTATTGTACAAAAAGTTCTAAACCCCCGTTCTGAGTCAACTCTACTATACTATTATATAGAAAAAGTTATAAACCCCCGTTTTGAGTAAACTCTACTATACAATTATATACAAAAAGTTGTAAACCCCTGTTTTGAGTAAACTCTAATACAATAATATACAAAAAGTTGTAAACCCCTATTTTGAGTAAACTCTACTCTACAGTTTTTTACAACAAGTTGTAAACCCCCGTTTTGAGTAAACTCTACTAAAATTATATACAAAAAAGTTGTAAAGCCCCGTTTTTACTAAACTCTAATACAATAATAAACAAAAAGTTGTAAACCCCCGTTTTGTGTGAAATCTACTATACATTTGTATACAAAAAGTAGTAAACCCCCGTTTTGAGTAAACTCTACTATACAATTTTATACAAAAAGTTGTAAACCCCCGTTTTGAGTAAACTCTACTATACCATTATATACAAAAAGTTGTAAACCTCCGTTTTGAGTGAACTCTACTTTAATTATATACAAAAAGTTGTAAACCCCTGTTTTGAGTACAATAATATACAAAAAGTTGTAAACCCTCGTTTTGAGTAAACTTACTATACAATTATATTCCAAAAGTTGTAAACCCCTGTTTTGAGTAAACTCTACTATACAAAAAGTTGTAAACCCCCGTTTTGAGTAAACTCTACTATAAATATATACAAAAAGGTGTAAACCTCCGTTTTGAGTAAACTCTACTATAATTATATACAAAAGTTGTTAACCCCCGTTTTGAGTAACTCTAATGCAATAATATAAAAAAAGTTGTAAACCCCCGTTTTGAGTAAACTCTACTATACAATTATTTACAAAAAGTTGTAAACCCCCGTTTTGAGGTAACTCTACTATACAATTATATACAAAAAGTTGTAAACCTCCATTTTGAATGAACTCTACTATACAATTATATACAAAAATTTGTAAACCTCCGTTTTTTCAGTGAACACTAATACAATACTATACAAAAAGTTGTAAACCCCCATTTTGAGTAAACTCTACCGTACAATTATATACAAAAAGTTGTAAACCCCCGTTTTGAGTAAACTCTACTAAACAATTATATACAAAAAGTTGTAAACCCCTCTTTTAAGTAAACTCTACTATACAATTATTTACAAAAAGTTGTAAACCCCTGTTTTGAGTAAACTCTACTATACAATTATATAAAAAAAGTTGTAAACCCCAGTTTAGAGTAAACTCTACTATACAATTATATACAAAAACTTGTAAACCCCCGTTTTGAGTAAACTCTAATACAATAATATAAAAAAAAGTTGTAAACCCCCGTTTTGAGTAAACTCAACTTTAATTATATACAAAAAGTTGTAAACCCCCGTTTTTTGTGAACTCTAATACAATAATATACAAAAAGTCGTAAACCCCTGTTTTGAGTAAACTCTACTATACAATTATATACAAAAAGTTGTAAACCCCCGTTTTGAGTAAACTCTACTATACAATTATATACAAAAAGTTGTAAGCCTCCGTTTTGAGTGAACTCTACTATAATTATATACAAAAAGTTATAAACCCCCTTTTTGAGTATAATAATATACAAAAAGTTTGTAAAACCCCGTTTTGATTAAACTCTACTATACAATTATATACAAAAAGTTGTAAACCCATATTTTATTGTACAAAAAGTTGTAAACCCCCATTTTGAGAAAACTCTACTATACAATTGTATACAAAAAGTTGTAAACCCCCGTTTCGAGTAAACTCTACTATAATTATATATAAAAAGGTGTAAACCTCCATTTTGAGTGAACTCTACTATAATTATATACAAAAAATTGTTAACCCCCATTTCGAGTAAACTCTAAAACAATAATAAACAAAAAGTTGTAAACCCCAGTTTTGAGTAAACTCAACTATACAATTATTTACAAAAAGTTGTAAACCCCCGTTTTGAGGAAACTCTACTATACAATTATATACAAAAAGTTGTAAACCCCCGTTTTGAGTGAACTCTAATACAATAATATACAAAAAGTTGTAAAGCCCCGTTTTATTGTACAAAAAGTTGTAATTCCCCGTTTTGAGTAAACTCTTCTACACAATTATATACAAAAAGTTGTAAACCCCTGTTTTGAGTAAACTCTAATTCAATAATATACAAAAAGTTGTAAACCCCCGTTTTGAGTAAACTCTACTATAATTATATACAAAAAGTTGTAAACCTCCGTTTTGTGTGAACTCAAATACAATAATATACAGAATGTTGTAAACCCCCATTTTGAGTAAACTCTACTATACAATTATATACAAAAAGTTGTAAACCCCCATTTTGAGTAAACTCTACTATACAATTAAATACAAAAATTTGTAAACCCCCGTTTTGAGTGAGTTCTACTATAATTATACATAAAAAGTTGTAAACTCCCGTTTTAAGTACAATAATATACAAATAGTTGTAAACCCCCGTTTTGAGTAAACTCTAATATACAATTATAAACAAAAAGTTGTAAACCATTGTTTATTGAACAAAAAGTTGTAAACCCCTATTCTGAGTAAACTGTACTATACAATTATATACAAAAAGTTGTA
Organism: Gentiana straminea; assembly: GCA_036785695.1. NCBI lineage: Eukaryota > Viridiplantae > Streptophyta > Magnoliopsida > Gentianales > Gentianaceae > Gentiana > Gentiana straminea. The sequence goes on from JAVUPR010000381.1 coordinate 266,504, forward strand.
AACCCCCGTTTTGAGTAAACTCTACTATAATTATATACAAAAAGGTGTAAACCTCCGTTTTGGGGGAAATCTACTATAAAATTATATACAAAAAGTTGTTCCCCATGTGAATAAACTCTAATACAACAATATACAAAAAGTTGTAAACCCCTGTTTGGAGAAAACTCTACTATACAATTATTTACAGAAAGTTGTAAACCCCCGTTTTGAGTAAACTCTACTATACAATTATATACAAAAAGTTGTAAACCTCCGTTTTGTGTGAACTATACTATAATTATATACAAAAAGTTAAAAACCCTGTTTTGAGAAAACTCTACTATACAATTATATACCAAAAGTTGTAAACCCCCGTTTTGAGTAAACTCTACTATACAAATATATACTAAAAGTTGTAAACCCCCATTTTAAGTAAACTCTACAATAAAATTATTTACAAAAAGTTGTAAACCCCCGTTTTGAGTAAACTTTACTATAATTATATTCAAAAAGTTGTAAACCCCCGATTTGAGTGAACTCTACTATAATTATATACAAAAAGTTGTAAACCTCTGTTTTGAGTAAACCCTTTGGAAACCCCTGTTTTGTGTAAACTCTACAATACAATTATATACAAAAAGTTGTAAACCCCAGTTTTGAGTAAACTCTACTATACAATTATATAAAAAAGTTGTAAACCCCCATTTTGAGTAAACTCTAGATACAATTATTTACAAAAAGTTGTAAACCTCCGTTTTGAGTGAACTCTACTATAATTATTTAAAAAAAATTATAAACCCCCGTTTTGAATAAACTCTGCTATAATTGTATACAAAAAGTTGTAAACTCCCGTTTTGAGTGAACTCTAACACAATAATATACAAAAAGTTGTAAATCCCCCGTTTTATTGTACAAAAGTTCTAAACCCCCGTTTTGAGTCAACTCTACTATACTATTATATAGAAAAAGTTGTAAACCCGCGTTTTGAGTAAACTCTACAATACAATTATATACAAAAAGTTGTAAACCCCCGTTTTTAGTAAACTCTAATACAATAATATACAAAAAGTTGTAAACCCCTATTTTGAGTAAACTCTACTCTATAAGTTTTTTACAACAAGTTGTAAACCCCCATTTTGAGTAAACTCTACTAAAAAAAAGTTGTAAAGCCGCATTTTAGTAAACTCTAATACAATAATAAACAAAAAGTTGTAAACCCCCGTTTTGTGTGAAATCTACTATACATTTATATACAAAAAGTAGTAAACTCTACTATACAATTATATACAAAAAGTTGTAAACCCCCGTTTTGAGTAAACTTTACTATAATTATATTCAAAAAGTTGTAAACCTCCGTTTTGAGTGAACTCTACTATAATTATATACAAAAAGTTGTAAACCTCTATTTTGAGTAAACCCTTTGGAAACCCCTGTTTTGAGTAAACTCTACTATACAATTATATACAAAAAGTTGTAAACCCCTGTTTTGAGTAAACTCTACTATACCATTATATACAAAAAGTTGTAAACCTCCATTTTGAGTGAACTCTAGTTTAATTATCTACAAAAAGTTATAAACCCCTTTTTTGAGTACAATAATATACAAAAAGTTGTAACCCCCGTTTTGAGTAAACTTACTATACAATTATAATCAAAAAGTTGTAAACCCCCATTTTACTGTACAAAAATTTGTAAACCCCTGTTTTGAGTAAACACTAATATACAATTACATACAAAAAGTTGTAAACCCCGTTTTGAGTAAACTCTACTATAATTATATAAAAAAAAGGCGTAAACCTCCATTTTGAGTGAACTCTACTATAATTATATACAAAAGGTGTTAACCCCCGTTTTGAGTAAACTATAATGCAATAATATAAAAAAAGTTGTAAACCCCCGTTTTGAGTAAACTCTACTATACAATTATTTACAAAAAGTTGTAGACCCCCGTTTTGAGGTAACTCTACTGTACAATTATATACAAAAAGTTGTAAACCTCCATTTTGAGTGAACTCTACTATACAATTATATACAAAAAGTTATAAACCTCCGTTTTGAGTGAACTCTAATACAATAATATACAAAAAGTTGTAAACCCCCGTTTTGAGTAAACTCTACTGTACAATTATATACAAAAAGTTGTAAACCCCCGTTTTGAGTAAACTCTACTATACAATTATATACAAAAAGTTGTAAACCCCCGTTTTAAGTAAACTCTACTATACAATTATTTACAAAAAGTTGTAAACCCCCGTTTTGAGTAAACTTTACTATAATTATATTCAAAAATTTGTAAACCTCTGTTTTGAGTGAAATCTACTATAATTATATACAAAAAGTTGTAAACCCCCGTTTTGATTAAACTTTAAAACAATAATATAAAAAAAGTTGTAAACCCCCGTTTTGAGTAAAATCAACTTTAATTATATACAAAAAGTTTTAAAGCCCCGTTATGTGTGAACTCTAATACAATACTATAAAAAAAGTCGTAAACCCCTGTTTTGAGTAAACTCTACTATACAATTATATACAAAAAGTTGTAAACCCCCGTTTTGAGTAAACTCTACTATACAATTATATAAAAAACATTGTAAACCTCCGTTTTGAGTGAACTCTACTATAATTATATACAAAAAGTTGTAAACCTCTGTTTTGAGTAAACCATTTGGAAACCCCTGTTTTGAGTAAACTCTACTATACAATTATATACAAAAAGTTGTAAACCCCCGTTTTGAGTAAACTCTACTATACCATTATATACAAAAAGTTGTAAACCCCCGTTTTGAGTAAACTCTACTATACCATTATATACAAAAAGTTGTAAACCTCTGTTTTGAGTGAACTCTAGTTTAATTATCTACAAAAAGTTGTAAACCCCTTTTTTGAGTACAATAATATACAAAAAGTTGTAAACCCCCGTTTTGAGTAAACTTACTATACAATTATAATCAAAAAGTTGTAAACCCCCATTTTACTGTACAAAAAGTTGTAAACCCCTGTTTTGAGTAAACACTACTATACAATTACATACAAAAAGTTGTAAACACCGTTTTGAGTAAACTCTACTATAATTATATAAAAAAAAGGCGTAAACCTCCATTTTGAGTGAACTATACTATAATTATATACAAAAGGTGTTAACCCCCGTTTTGAGTAAACTATAATGCAATAATATAAAAAAAGTTGTAAACCCCCGTTTTGAGTAAACTCTACTATACAATTATTTACAAAAAGTTGTAGACCCCCGTTTTGAGGTAACTCTACTGTACAATTATATACAAAAAGTTGTAAACCTCCATTTTGAGTGAACTCTACTATACAATTATATAAAAAAAGTTGTAAACCTCCGTTTTGAGTGAACTCTAATACAATAATATACAAAAAGTTGTAAACCCCCGTTTTGAGTAAACTCTACTGTACAATTATATACAAAAAGTTGTAAACCCCCGATTTGAGTAAACTCTACTATACAATTATATTCAAAAATTTGTAAACCTCTGTTTTGAGTGAAATCTACTATAATTATATACAAAAATTTGTAAACCCCCGTTTTGAGTAAACTTTAATACAATAATATAAAAAAAGTTATAAACCCCTGTTTTGAGTAAAATCAACTTTAATTATATACAAAAAGTTTTAAACCCCCGTTATGTGTGAACTCTAATACAATACTATACAAAAAGTCGTAAACCCCTGTTTTGAGTAAACTCTACTATACAATTATATACAAAAAGTTGTAAACCCCCGTTTTGAGTAAACTCTACTATACAATTATATAAAAAAATTGTAAACCTCCGTTTTGAGTGAACTCTACTATAATTATATAAAAAAAGTTATAAACCCCTGTTTTGAGTACAATAATATACAAAAAGTTTGTAAACCCCCGTTTTTTTGAGTAAACTCTACTATACAATTATATAAAAAAAGTTGTAAACCCCCATATTATTGTACAAAAAGTTGTAAACCCCCATTTTCAGTAACTCTACTATACAATTGTATACAAAAACTTGTAAACCCCCGTTTCGAGTAAACTCTACAATAATTATATATAAAAGGGTGTAACCTCCGTTTTGAGTAAACTTTACTATAATTATATACAAAAAGTTCTTAACCCCTATTTTTAGTAAACTCTAATACAATAATATACAAAAAGTTGTAAACCCCCGTTTTGAGTAAACTCTACTATACAATTATATACAAAAAGTTGTATACCCCCATTTTGAGTAAACTCTACTATAAATATATATCCTCTATTTTGAGTGAACTCTACTCTAATTATACACAAAAAGTTGTTAACCCTCGTTTTGAGTAACCTCTAATACAATAATATACAAAAAGTTGTAAACCCCCGTTTTGAGTAAACTCTACTATACAATTATATACAAAAAGTTGTAAACCCCCGTTTTGAGTAAACTCTACTATACAATTATATACAAAAAGTTGTAAAGCCCCGTTTTATTGTACAAAAAGTTGTAATTCCCCGTTTTGTGTAAACTCTACTATACAATTATATACAAAAAGTTGTAAACCCTTGTTTTGAGTAAACTCTATTTCAATAATATACAAAAAGTTGTAAACCCCCGTTTTGAGTAAACTCTACAATACTATTATTTACAAAAAGTTGTAAACCCCCATTTTGAGTAAACTCTACTATAATTATATACAAAAAGTTGTAAACCTCCGTTTTGAGTGAACTCTACTATAATTATATACAAAAAGTTGTAAACCCCCCATTTTGAGTAAACTCTAATACAATAATATAAAAAAGTTGTAAACCCCCGTTTTGAGTAAACTCTACTATAATTATATACAAAAAGTTGTAAACCCCCATTTTATGTGAACTCAAATACAATAATATACAAAATGTTGTAAACTCCCGTTTTGAGTAAACTTTACTATATAATTATATATAAAAAGTTGTAAACCCCCGTATTGAGTATACTCTACTATACAAATATATACAAAAAGTTGTAAACCTCCGTTTTGAGTGAACACTACTATAATTATATACAAAAAGTTGTAAACCCCCGTTTTGAGTATAATAATATACAAATAGTTGTAAACCCCCGTTTTGAGTAAACTCTACTATACAATTATATACAAAAAGTTGTAAACCCCTGTTTTATTGAACAAAAATTTGTAAACCCCTGTTTTGAGTAAAATATACTATACAATTATATACAAAAAGTCTTAAACCCCCGTTTTGAGTAAACTTTACTATAATTATATACAAAAAGGTTTAAACCTACGTTTTGACTGAACTCTACTATAATTATATACAAAAAGTTGTTTCCCTCATTTTGAGTAAACTCTAATACAATAATTTACAAAAAGTTGTAAACCCCCGTTTTGAGTAAACTCTACTATACAATTATTTACAAAAAGTTGTAAACCCCCATTTTGAGGAAACTCTACTATAATTATATACAAAATGTTGCAAACCTCCGTTTTGTGTGAACTCTACTATAATTATATACAAAAAGTTGTAAACCCCCGTTTTGAGTAAACTCTACTATACAATTATATACAAAAAGTTGTAAACACTCGTTTTGAGTAAACTCTTCTATACAATTATGTACAAAAAGTTGTACAGCCCCGTTTTATTGTACAAAAAGTTATAAACCCCCGATTTGAGTAAACTTTGCTATACAATTATATACAAAAAGTTGTAAACCCGTGTGTTAAGTAAACTCTAATACAATAATATACAAAAAGTTGTGAACCCCTATTTTCAGTAAACTCTACTATACAATTATTTAAAAAAAGTTGTAAACCCCCGTTTTGAGTAAACTCTACTATAATTATATACAAAAAGTTGTATACCTTCGTTTTGAGTGAACACTACTATAATTATACAGAAAAAGTTGTTAACCCCCGTTTGGAGTAAACTATAATACAATAATATACAAAAAGTTGTAAATCCCTATTTTGAGTAAACTCTACTATACAATTATTTAGAAAATACCTCTGTTTTGAGTGAACTCTCCTCTATTTATATACAAAAAGTTGTAAACCCCCGTTTTGAGTAAACTCTAATACAAAAATATACAAAAAGTTGTAAACCTTCAATTTGATTAAACTATACTATACAGTTATATACAAAAAGCTTTAAACCTCCGTTTTGAGTGAACTCCATAATAATTATATACAAAAATTTGTTAACCCCCGTTTTGAGTAAACTCTAATACAATACTATACAAAAAGTTGTAAACCCCCATTTTGAGTAAACTCTACTATACAATTATTTACAAAAAGTTGTAAACCTCCGTTTTGAGTGAACTATAGAATAATTATATACAAAAAGTTGTAAACCCCCATTTTGGGTAAACTCTACTATACAATTATATACAAAAAGTTGTAAACCCCCGTTTTGAGTAAACTCTACTATAAAATTATTTACAAAAAGTTGTAAACCCCTATTTTGAGTAAACTCTACTATAATTATATACAAAAAGTTGGAAACCGTCGGTTTTAGTAAACTCGAATACAATAATATACAAAAAGTTGTAAACCCCAATTTTGAGTAAACTCAACGATACAATTATATACAAAAAGTTGTAAACCCCCGTTTTGAGTAAAATCTACAATACAATTATATACAAAAAGTGTTAAACCCCGGTTTTGAGTAAACTTTAATACAAAAATATACAAAAAGTTGTAAACCCCCGTTTTGAGTAAACTCTACAATACTATTATTTATAAAAAGTTGTAAACCCCCGTTTTGAGTAAACTCTACAATACAATTATTTACAATAAGTTATAAACCCCCATTTTGAGTAAACTCTACTACAATTATAAGCAAAAAGTTGTAAACCCCCGTTTTGAGTGAACTCTAATACAATAATATAGAAAAAGTTGTAAACCCCCGTTTTGAGTAAACTCAACTATACTTTCATATGCAAAATGTTGAAAACCCCCGTTTTATTGTACAAAAAGTTGTAAACCCCTATTTTGAGTAAACGCTACTATACAATATATACAAAAAGTTTTAAACCACCATTTTGAGTAAACTCTACTATACAATTATATACAAAAAGTGGTAAACCCCCGTTTTGAATAAACTTTACTATAAAATTGTATACAAAAAGTTGCAAAACCACCGTTATATTGTACAAAAAGTTGTAAACCCCTATTTTGAGTAAACTCTACTATACAATATATAAAAAAAGTTGTAAACAACATTTTTGAGTAAACCCTACTATACAATTATATACAAAAAGTTGTAAACACCCGTTTTGTGTAAACTCTAATACAATAATATACGAAAAGTTGTAAACCCCCATTTTGAGTAAACTCTACTATACAATTATTTACAAAAAGTTGTGAACCTCCGTTTTGAGTAAACTCTAATACAATAGTACACAAAAAGTTGTAAACCCCCGTTTTGAGTAAACTCGAATACAATAATATACAAAAAGTTGTAATCCCCGTTTTGAGTAAACAACACTATAATTATATACAAAAAGTTGTAAACCCCCGTTTTGTGCGAACTCTAATACAATAATATACAAAAAGTTGTAAACCCCCGTTTTGAGTAAACTCAACTATACAATTATATACAATAAGTTGTAAACCCCCGTTTTGAGTGAACGCTACTACAATTATATGCAAAAAGTTGTAAACCTCCATTTTGAGTACAATAATATACAAAAATTTGTAAACCCCCTTTTTGAGTAAACTCTACTATACAATTATATACAAAAAGTTGTCAACCCCTGTTTTATTGTACAAAAAGTTGTAAACCCTCGTTTTGAGTAAACTATACTATACAATTATATACAAAAAGTTGTATACCCCCATTTTGAGTAAACTCTACTATAAATATATATCCTCTTTTTTGAGTGAACTCTACTATAATTATATACAAAAAGTTGTTAACCCTCATTTTGAGTAACCTCTAATACAATAATATACAAAAAGTTGTAAACCCCCGTTTTGAGTAAACTCTACTATACAATTATTTACAAAAAGTTGTAAACCCCCGTTTTGTGGAAACTCTACTATACAATTATATACAAAAAGTTGTAAACCTCTGTTTTTAGTAAACTCTATTATAATTATATACAAAAAGTTGTAAACCCCCGTTTTGAGTAAACTATACTATACAATTATATAGAAAAAGCTTTAAACCTCGGTTTTGAGTGAACTCTACTATAATTATAAACAAAAGTTTGTTAACCCCCGTTTTGAGTAAACTCTAATACAATAATATACAAAAAGTTGGAAACCCCCATTTTGAGTAAACTCTACTATACAATTATTTACAAAAAGTTGTAAACATCCGTTTTGAGTAAACTCTAGTATAATTATATACAAAAAGTGGTTAACCCCTATTTTGAGTAAACTCTACTATACAAAAAGTTGTAAACCCCCGTTTTGAGTAAACTCTATTATACAATTATATACAAAAAGTTGTAAACCACCGTTTCGAGTAAACTCTACTATAATTATATACAAAAAGGTGTAAACCTCCGTTTTGAGTGAACTCTAATACAATAATATACAAAAAGTTGTAAACCCTCGTTTTGAGTAAACTCTACTACACAATTATTCACAAAAAGTTGTAAACCCCCGTTTTGAGAAAACTTTACTATACAATTATATACAAAAAGGTGTAAACCCCCGTTTTGAGTAAACTCTACTATACAATTATATACAAAAAGTTGTAAAGCCCCGTTTTATTGTACAAAAAGTTGTAAATCCCCGTTTTGGGTAAACTCTACTATACAAATATATACAAAAAGTTGTAAACCCCCATTTTGAGTAAACTCTAATAAAATAATATACAAAAAGTTGTAAACAACCATTTTGAGTAAACTCTACAATACAATTATTTACAAAAAGTTGTAAACCCCCGTTTTGAGTAAACTCTACTATAATTATATACAAAAAGTTGTAAACCTTCGTTTTGAGTGAACTCAACTAGAATTATATACAAAAAGTCGTAAACCGCCGTTTTGAGTAAACTCTACTATAATTATATACAAAAAGTTGTAAACACCCGTTTTGTTTGACCTCAAATAGAATAATATACAAAAAGTTGTACACCCCGTTTTGAGTAAACTCTACTATACAATTATATACAAAAAGTTGTAAACCCCTGTTTTGAGTAAACTCTACTATACAATTATATACAAAAAGTTGTAAACCTCCGTTATGAGTGAGCTCTACTATAATTATATACAAAAAGTTGTAAACCCCCATTTTGAGTACTATAATATACAAATAGTTGTAAACCCCCGTTTTGAGTAAACTCTACTATACAATTATAAACTAAAAGTTGTAAACCCCTGTTTATTAAACAAAAAGTTGTAAACCTCCGTTTTGAATGAACTCTACTATAATTATATACAAAAAGTTGTAAACTCCTATTTTGAGTAAACTCTACTTTACAATTATATACAAAAAGTTGTAAACCCTGTTTTGAGTAAACTATAATACAATAATATACAAAAAGTTGTAAACCCGTATTTTGAGTAAACTCTACTATACAATTATTTACGAAAAGTTATAAACCCCCGTTTTGAGTAAACTCTACTATAATTATATACAAAAAGTTGTAAACCTCCGTTTTGAGTGAACTCTAATACAATAATATACAAAAAGTTGTAAACCACCGTTTTGATTAAACTCTACTATACAATTATATACAAAAAGTTATAAACCCCCGTTTTGAGTGAACTATAATACAATAATATTCAAAAAGTTGTAAACCCCCGTTTTGAGTAAACGCTACTATACAATTATATTCAAAAAGTTGTAAACCCCTATTTTGAGTAAACTCTACTATACAATTATACACAAAAAGTCGTAAAGCCCCGTCTTATTGTACAAAAAGTTGTAAATCCCCATTTTGAGTAAACTCTACTATACAAATATATACAAAAAGTTGTAAACCCCCATTTTGAGTAAACTCTAACACAATAATATACAAAAAGTTGTAAACCCACATTTTGAGTAAACTCTACAATACAATTATTTACAAAAAGTTGTAAACCCTCATTTTGAGTAATCTCTACTATAATTATATACAAAAAGTTGTAAACCTCAGTTTTGATTGAACTCTACTAGAATTATATACAAAAAGTCATAAACCCCCGTTTTGAGTAAACTCTACTATAATTATATACAAAAAGTTGTAAACCCCCGTTTTGTGTGAACTCAGATACAATAATATACAAAAAGTTGTAAACCCCCGTTTTGAGTAAACTCTACTATAGAATTATATACAAAAAGTTGTAAACCCCCGTTTTAAGTAAACTCTACTATACAATTATATACAAAAAGTTGTAAACCTCCGTTTTGAGTGAACTCTACTATAATTATATACAAAAAGTTGTAAACCCCCGTTTAGAGTAAACTCTACTATACAATTATAAACAAAAAGTTGTAAACCCCTGTTTATTAAACAAAAAGTTGTAAACCTCCGTTTTGAGTGAACTCTACTATAATTATATACAAAAAGTTTTAAACCCCTATTTTGAGTAAACTCTACTATACAATTATATACAAAATGTTGTAAACCACCGTTTTGAGTAAACTCTAATACAATAATACACAAAAATTAGTAAACCCGCATTTTGAGTAAACTCTACTATACAATTATTTATTAAAAGTTATAAACCCCCGTTTTGAGTAAACTCTACTATAATTATATACAAAAAGTTGTAAACCCCCGTTTTGAGTGAACTCTAATACAATAATATACAAAAAGTTGTAAACCCCCTTTTTATTGTACAAAAAGTTGTAAACCCCTGTTTTGAGTCAACTCTACTATACTATTATATAGAAAAAGTTGTAAACCCCCATTTTTTGTAAACTCTACTATACAATTATATTCAAAAAGTTGTAAACCCCCGTTTTCAGAAAACTCTAATACAATAATATACAAAAAGTTGTAAACCCCCATTCTGAGTAAACTCTAACCTACAATTATTTACAAAAATATAAACCTCCGTTTTGAGTAAATTCTACTATAATTATATACAAAAATTTGTAAAGCCCCGTTTTTAGTAAACTCTAATACAATAATAAACAAAAAGTTGTTAACCCCCGTTTTGGGTAAACTCTACTATACATTTATATACAAAAAGTAGTAAACCTCGTTTTGAGTAAACTATACTATACAATTATATACAAAAAGTTGTAAACCCCTATTTTGAGTAAACTCTACTATACCATTATATACAAAAAGTTGTAAACCTCCATTTTGAGTGAACTCTACTTTAATTATATACAAAAAGTTGTAAACCCCCGTTTTGAGTACAATAATATACAAAAAGTTGTAAACCCCCGTTTTGAGTAAACTTACTATACAATTATATTCAAAAAGTTGTAAACACCCATTTTACTGTACAAAAAGTTGTAAACCCCTAGTTTGAGTAAACTCTACTATACAATTATATACAAAAAGTTGTAAACCCCCGTTTTGAGTAAACTCTACTATAATTATATACAAATAGGTGTACACCTCCGTTTGAGTGAACTCTACTATAATTATATACAAAAGTTGTTAACCTCCGTTTTGAGTAAACTCTAATACAATAATATAAAAAAAGTTGTAAACCCCCGTTTTGAGTAAACTCTACTATACAATTATTTACAAAAAGTTGTAAACCCACGTTTTGAGGTAACTCTACTATACAATTATATACAAAAATGTGTAAACCTCCATTTTGAGTGAACTCTACTATACAATTGTATACAAAAAGTTGTAAACCTCCGTTTTGAGTGAACTCTAATACAATAATATACAAAAAGTTGTAAACCCCCGTTTTGAGTAAACTCTACCGTACAATTATATACAAAAAGTTGTAAACCCCCGTTTTAAGTAAACTCTACTATACAATTATTTACAAAAAGTTGTAAACCCCCGTTTTGAGTAAACTTTACTATAATTATATTCAAAAAGTTGTAAACCTCCGTTTTGAGTGAACTTTACTATAATTATATACAAAAAGTTGTAAACCCCTGTTTTGAGTAAACTATAATACAATAATATAAAAAAAACTTGTAAACCCCCGTTTTGAGTAAACTCAACTATAATTATTACAAAAAGTTTTAAACCCCATTATGTGTGAACTCTAATACAATAATATACAAAAAGTTGTAAACCCCTGTTTTGAGTAAACTCTATTATACAATTATATACAAAAAGTTGTAAACCCCCGTTTTGAGTAAACTATACTATACAATTATATACAGAAAGTTGTAAACCTCCGTTTTGAGTAAACTCTACTATACAATTATATATAAAAAGTTGTGAACCACCGCTTTGAGTGAACCCTACTATAATTATATACAAAAAGTTGTAAACCCCTGTTTGGAGTACAATAATATACAAAAAGTTGTAAACCCCGTTTTGAGTAAACTCTACTATACAATTATATACAAAAAGTTGTAAACCCCTATTTTATTCTACAAAAATTTGTAAATCCCCGTTTTGAGTAAACTCTACTACACAATTGTATACAAAAAGTTGAAAACCCCGTTTTGAGTAAATTCAACTATAATTATATACAAAAAGGAGTAAACCTCCGTTTTGAGTGAACTCTACTATAATTATATACAAAAATGTTAACCCTCATTTTGAGTGAAATCTAATACAATAATATACAAAAAGTTGTAAACCCCTGTTTTTAGTAAAATCTACAATACAATTATTTACAAAAAGTTGTAAACCCCCGTTTTGAGGAAACTCTACTATACAATTATATACAAAAAGTTGTAAACCCCCGATTTGAGCGAACTCTAATACAATAATATACAAAAAGTTGTAAACCCCTGTTTTGAGTAAACTCTACTATTAATTATATGCAAAAAATTGTAAACCCCTATTTTGAGTAAACTCTACTATACAATGATATAAAAAAAGTTGTAAAGCCCCGTTTTATTGTACAAAAAGATGTAATTCCCCATTTTGAGTAAACTCTACTATACAATTATATACAAAAAGTTGTAAACCCCCGTTTTGAGTAAACTCTAAGTCAATAATATACAAAAAGTTGTAAACCCCCGTTTTGAGTAAACTCTACTATACAATTATATACAAAAAGTTGTAAACCCCTGTTTTGAGTAAACTCTACTATAATTATATACAAAAAGTTGTAAACCCCCGTTTTGAGTAAACTCTACTATAATTATATACAAAAAGTTGTAAACCCCCGTTTTGAGTAAACTTTACAATTATATACAAAAAGTTGTAAACCCCCGTTTTGAGTAAACTTTACTACAATTATATACAAAAAGTTGTAAACCCCGTTTTGAGTAAAAAAGTTGTAAACCCCTAGTTTGAGTAAATACTATACAATTATATACAAAAAGTTGTAAACCCCCGTTTTGAGTAAACTCAACTATAATTATATACAAAAAGTTGTAAACCCCCGTTTGAGTGAACTCTAATACAATTATATACAAAAAGTTGTAAACCCCGTTTTGAGTAAACTCTACTATACAATTATATACAAAAAGTTGTAAACCCCCGTTTTGAGTAAACTATACTATACAATTATATACAAAAAGTTGTAAACCCCCGTTTTGAGTAAACTCTACTATACAATTATATACAAAAAGTTGTAAACCTCCGTTTTTGAGTGAACCCTACTATAATTATATACAAAAATTTATAAACCCCCGTTTTGAGTGAACACTAATACAATAATATATAAAAAGTTGTAAACCCCCGTTTTGAGTAAACTCTAATATACAATTATATACAAAAAGTTGTAATTTTACCCCCGTTTTGAGTAAACTCTACTATACAATTATATACAAAAAGTTGTAAACCCCGTTTTGAGTAAACTTCAACTATAATTATATACAAAAAGTTGTAAACCTCCGTTTTGAGTGAACTCTACTATAATTATATACAAAAAGTTGTAAACCCCCATTTTGAGTAAATCTAATACAATAATATACAAAAAGTTGTAAACCCCCGTTTTTAGTAAAATCTACAATACAATTATTTACAAAAAGTTGTAAACCCCCGTTTTGAGGAAACTCTACTATACAATTATATACAAAAAGTTGTAAACCCCGATTTGAGTAAACTCTAATACAATAATATACAAAAAGTTGTAAACCCCGTTTTGAGTAAACTATACTATACAATTATATACAAAAAATTGTAAACCCCTATTTTGAGTAAACTCTACTATACAATGATATACAAAAAGTTGTAAAGCCCCGTTTTATTGTACTAAATAGATGTATATACAAAAATTTTGTAAACTCTACGTATGGACAATAATATACAAAAAGTTGTAAACCCCCGTTTTGAGTAAACTCTAATCAATAATATACAAAAAGTTGTAAACCCCGTTTTGAGTAAACTCTACTATACAATTATATACAAAAAGTTGTAAACCCCGTTTTGAGTAAACTCTACTATACAATTATATACAAAAAGTTGTAAACCTCCGTTTTGAGTGAACTCTACTTTAATTATATACAAAAAGTTGTAAACCCCCGTTTTGAGTGAACAATAAATATACAAAAAGTTGTAAACCCCCGTTTTGAGTAAAATTACTATACAATTATATTCAAAAAGTTGTAAACCCCATTTTTTACTTGTACAAAAAGTTGTAAACCCCTAGTTTGAGTAAACTCTACTATACAATTATATACAAAAAGTTGTAAACCCCCGTTTTGAGTAAACTCTACTATAATTATATACAAAAAGTTGTAAACCTCCGTTTGAGTAAACTCTACTATAATTATATACAAAAAGTTGTTAACCTCCGTTTTGAGTAAACTCTAATACAATAATATAAAAAAGTTGTAAACCCCGTTTTGAGTAAACTCTTATACAATTTTTTACAAAAAGTTGTAAACCCACGTTTTGAGTAAACTTTACTATACAATTATATACAAAAAGTTGTAAACCTCCATTTTGAGTGAACTCTACTATACAATTGTATACAAAAAGTTGTAAACCCCCGTTTTGAGTGAACTCTACTATACAATTATATACAAAAAGTTGTAAACCCCTGTTTTGAGTAAACTCTACTGTACAATTATATACAAAAAGTTGTAAACCCCCGTTTTAAGTAAACTCTACTATACAATTATTTACAAAAAGTTGTAAACCCCTGTTTTGAGTAAACTTTACTATAATTATATTCAAAAAGTTGTAAACCTCCGTTTTGAGTGAACTTTACTATAATTATATACAAAAAGTTGTAAACCCCTGTTTTGAGTAAACTATAATACAATAATATAAAAAAACTTGTAAACCCCCGTTTTGAGTAAACTCAACTATAATTATTACAAAAAGTTTTAAACCCCCATTATGTGTGAACTCTAATACAATAATATACAAAAAGTTGTAAACCCCTGTTTTGAGTAAACTCTATTATACAATTATATACAAAAAGTTGTAAACCCCCATTTTGAGTAAACTATACTATACAATTATATACAAAAAGTTGTAAACCCCCGTTTTTAGTAAACTCTACTATACAATTATATACAAAAAGTTGTAAACCACCGTTTTTAGTGAACCCTACTATAATTATATACAAAAAGTTGTAAACCCCCGTTTGGAGTACAATAATATATAAAAAGTTGTAAACCCCCGTTTTGAGTAAACTCTACTATACAATTATATACAAAAAGTTGTAAACCACTATTTTATTCTAGAAAAATTTGTAAATCCCCGTTTTGAGTAAACTCTACTACACAATTGTATACAAAAAGTTGAAAACCCCGTTTTGAGTAAATTCAACTATAATTATATACAAAAAGGAGTAAACCTCCGTTTTGAGTGAACTCTACTATAATTATATACAAAAATGTTAACCCTCATTTTGAGTGAAATCTAATACAATAATATACAAAAAGTTGTAAACCCCTATTTTTAGTAAACTCTACAATACAATTATTTACAAAAAGTTGTAAACCCCCGTTTTGAGGAAACTCTACTATACAATTATATACAAAAAGTTGTAAACCCCCGATTTGAGCGAACTCTAATACAATAATATACAAAAAGTTGTAAACCCCCGTTTTGAGTAAACTCTACTATAAATTATATGCAAAAAATTGTAAACCCCTATTTTGAACTCTACTATACAATGATATAAAAAAAGTTGTAAAGCCCCGTTTTATTGTACAAAAAGATGTAATTCCCCATTTTGAGTAAACTCTACTATACAATTATATACAAAAAGTTGTAAACCCCCGTTTTGAGTAAACTCTAAGTCAATAATATACAAAAAGTTGTAAACCCCCGTTTTGAGTAAACTCTACTATACAATTATATACAAAAAGTTGTAAACCCCGTTTTGAGTAAACTCTACTATACCATTATATACAAAAAGTTGTAAACCTCCGTTTTGAGTGAACTCTACTTTAATTATATACAAAAAGTTGTAAACCCCCGTTTTGAGTACAATAATATACAAAAAGTTGTAAACCCCCGTTTTGAGTAAAATTACTATACAATTATATTCAAAAAGTTGTAAACTCCCATTTTACTTTACAAAAAGTTGTAAACCCCTAGTTTGAGTAAACTCTACTATACAATTATATACAAAAAGTTGTAAACCCCCGTTTTGAGTAAACTCTACTATAATTATATACAAATAGGTGTACACCTCCGTTTGAGTGAACTCTACTATAATTATATACAAAAGTTGTTAACCTCCGTTTTGAGTAAACTCTAATACAATAATATAAAAAAAGTTGTAAACCCCCGTTTTGAGTAAACTCTACTATACAATTTTTTACAAAAAGTTGTAAACCCACGTTTTGAGGTAACTTTACTATACAATTATATACAAAAATGTGTAAACCTCCATTTTGAGTGAACTCTACTATACAATTGTATACAAAAAGTTGTAAACCTCCGTTTTGAGTGAACTCTAATACAATAATATACAAAAAGTTGTAAACCCCCGTTTTGAGTAAACTCTACTGTACAATTATATACAAAAAGTTGTAAACCCCCGTTTTAAGTAAACTCTACTATACAATTATTTACAAAAAGTTGTAAACCCCCGTTTTGAGTAAACTTTACTATAATTATATTCAAAAAGTTGTAAACCTCCGTTTTGAGTGAACTTTACTATAATTATATACAAAAAGTTGTAAACCCCTGTTTTGAGTAAACTATAATACAATAATATAAAAAAAACTTGTAAACCCCCGTTTTGAGTAAACTCAACTATAATTATTACAAAAAGTTTTAAACCCCCATTATGTGTGAACTCTAATACAATAATATACAAAAAGTTGTAAACCCCTGTTTTGAGTAAACTCTATTATACAATTATATACAAAAAGTTGTAAACCCCCGTTTTGAGTAAACTATACTATACAATTATATACAAAAAGTTGTAAACCCCCGTTTTTAGTAAACTCTACTATACAATTATATACAAAAAGTTGTAAACCACCGTTTTTAGTGAACCCTACTATAATTATATACAAAAAGTTGTAAACCCCCGTTTGGAGTACAATAATATATAAAAAGTTGTAAACCCCCGTTTTGAGTAAACTCTACTATACAATTATATACAAAAAGTTGTAAACCACTATTTTATTCTAGAAAAATTTGTAAATCCCCGTTTTGAGTAAACTCTACTACACAATTGTATACAAA
Organism: Gentiana straminea; assembly: GCA_036785695.1. Classification (NCBI taxonomy): domain Eukaryota; kingdom Viridiplantae; phylum Streptophyta; class Magnoliopsida; order Gentianales; family Gentianaceae; genus Gentiana; species Gentiana straminea. The sequence continues at coordinate 284,085 of JAVUPR010000381.1, forward strand.
AAGTTGAAAACCCCGTTTTGAGTAAATTCAACTATAATTATATACAAAAAGGAGTAAACCTCCGTTTTGAGTGAACTCTACTATAATTATATACAAAAATGTTAACCCTCATTTTGAGTGAAATCTAATACAATAATATACAAAAAGTTGTAAACCCCTGTTTTTAGTAAACTCTACAATACAATTATTTACAAAAAGTTGTAAACCCCCGTTTTGAGGAAACTCTACTATACAATTATATACAAAAAGTTTTAAACCCCCGATTTGATCGAACTCTAATACAATAATATACAAAAAGTTGTAAACCCCCGTTTTGAGTAAACTCTACTATAAAATTATATACAAAAAATTGTAAACTCCCGTTTTGAGTAAACTCTACTATACAATGATATACAAAAAGTTGTAAAGCCCCGTTTTATTGTACAAAAAGATGTAATTCCCCATTTTGAGTAAACTCTACTATACAATTATATACAAAAAGTTGTAAACCCCCGTTTTGAGTAAACTCTAAGTCAATAATATACAAAAAGTTGTAAACCCCCGTTTTGAGTAAACTCTACAATACAATTATTTACAAAATGTTGTAAGACCCCGTTTTGAGTAAACTCTAATATAATTAAATACAAAAAGTTGTAAACCTCCGTTTTGAGTAAACTCTACTATAATTATATACAAAAAGTTGTAAACCCCCATTTTGAGTAAACACTAATACAATAATATAAAAAAAGTTGTAAACCCCCATTTTGAGTAAACTCTACTATAATTATATACAAAAATTTGTAAACCCCCGCTTTGTGTGAACTCAAATACAATAATATACAAAAAGTTGTAAACCCTCGTTTTGAGTAAACTCTACTATACATTATATACAAAAAGTTGTAAACCCCCATTTTGAGTAAACACTGCTATACACTTATATACAAAAAGTTGTAAACCTCCGTTTTAAGTGAACTCTACTATAATTATATACAAAAAGTCGTAAACCCCCGTTTTGAGTACCATAATATACAAATAGTTGTAAACCCCCGTTTTGAGTAAACTCTACTATACAATTATATACAAAAATTTGTAAACCCCCGTTTTATTGAACAAAATTTGTAAACCGTTGTTTTGAGTAAACTATACTATACAATTATATACCAAAAGTTGTAAACCCCCATTTTGAGTAAACTCTACTATAATTATATACAAAAAGGTGTAAACCTCCGTACTGAGTGAACTCTACTAAAATTATATACAAAAAGTTGTTACCCCCGTTTTGAGTAAACTCTAATACAACAATATACAAAAAGTTGTAAACCCCGTTTTGAGTAAACTCTACAATACAATTATTTACAAAAAGTTGTAAACCCCCGTTTTGAGGAAACTCTACTATACAATTATATACAAAAAGTTGTAAGCCTCCATTTTGTGTGAACTCTACTATAATTATATACAAAAAGTTGTAAACCCCCGTTTTGAGTAAACTCTACTATACAATTATATACAAAATGTTGTAAACACCCGTTTTGAGTAAACTCTACTATACAATTATATACAAAAAGTTGTAAACCCCTATTTCAGTAAACTGTACTATACAATTATTTAAAAAAAGTTGTAAACCCCCGTTTTGAGTAAACTCTACTATAATTATACAAAAAGTTGTATACCTTCGTTTTGAGTGAACTCTACTATAATTATATAGAAAAAGTTGTTAACCCCCGTTTTGAGTAAACTATAATACAATAATATACAAAAAGTTGTAAATCCCAGTTTTGAGTAAACTCTACTATACAATTATTTAGAAAATACCTCCGTTCTGAGTGAACTCTGTAATATTTATATACAAAAAGTTGTAAACCCCCGTTTTGAGTAAACTCTAATTCAAAAATATACAAAAAGTTGTAAACCCCCATTTTGAGTAAACTCTACTATACAATTATATACAAAAAGCTTTAAACCTCCGTATTGAGTGAACTCCATAATAATTATATACAAAAATTTGTTAACCCCCGTTTTGAGTAAACTCTAATACAATAATATACAAAAAGTTGTAAACCCCCATTTTGAGTAAACTCTACTATACAATTATTTACAAAAAGTTGTAAACCTCCGTTTTGAGTGAACTATAGAATAATTATATACAAAGAGTTGTAAACCCCCATTTTGGGTAAACTCTACTATACAATTATATACAAAAAGTTGTAAACCCCCGTTTTGAGTAACTCTACTATACTATTATTTACAAAAAGTTGTAAACCCCTATTTTGAGTAAACTCTACTATAATTATATACAAAAAGTTGGAAACCCTCGTTTTTAGTAAACTCGAATACAATAATATAAAAAAAGTTGTAAACCTAAATTTTGAGTAAACTCTACTATACAATTATATACAAAAAGTTGTAAACCCCCGTTTTGAGTAAAATCTACAATACAATTATATACAAAAAGTGTTAAACCCCTGTTTTGAGTAAACTTTAATACAATAATATACAAAAAGTTGTAAACCCCATTTTGAGTAAACTCTACAATTCAATTATTTATAAAAAGTTGTAAACCCCCATTTTGAGTAAACTCTACTATACAATTATTTACAATAAGTTATAAACCCCCATTTTGAGTAAACTCTACTACAATTATAAGCAAAAAGTTGTAAACCCCCATTTTGAGTGAACTCTAATACAATAATATAGAAAAAGTTGTAAACCCCCGTTTTGAGTAAACTCAACTATACTTTCATATGCAAAAAGTTGAAAACCCCGTTTTATTGTACAAAAAGTTGTAAACTCCTATTTTGAGTAAACGCTACTATACAACATATACAAAAAGTTTTAAACCACCATTTTGAGTAAACTCTACTATACAATTATATACGTTGGTCCCTTGAGAAGGCTTTGGTTAAGTTTAGAGGGGGGGTGAATAAACTTAACACTTAAAACTTTGGAGTTAACAAATTATGCAACTTCAGCAGTCTGCTGATACTTCAGGAGTCTGCTGAGACTTCAGGAGGCTGCTGATAAACATTAGTCTACTGATAGTTGAGTTTGCTGAATTTGTGCAGCGGAATTAAAGTAAAATTAAGCCTTAGTACTTGTTGTCAAATATGATACTAAGTATTAGATACTTAGTAGTGCAAGTGTGTGATTTCAGTTGCTAGATTCAGTAGGTTGATGAGTGAAATAAAATAAGTGCAGAAAGTAAAAGCAGAAGGTAAGTAGGCAGGTTTTTATAGTGGTTCCAGGTGATGTAATCCTGTACATCCACTCTTCTCCTGTGATGTTGGAGGAAATTCACTAGAGATCTTTGATGTAGCTGTTACAAAGATTCCTAAGTTATTTGTCCTTCACCAATGACTATGGCTTCACAAACTGAAAATTGGGAACAGGTAGGATTGCTGCTCCTGAGTCTTCCACTGGTCCTTGAAGGGTAGGATTGCCTCTTCACCAGCTCCACCACAAACAACAAGTCTTTCACACCTAATGATGCTTCACTTGTCTTCGGCGGGTTCTTTATAAAATAAAGAATGAATCAAATAAATGATTCGGTTGCGGCGAAGTAGCTTGATTAGGATGATGTAATCAAGAAACTTGCGGTCTTCAAGTGTGTATGCTTGATGTAGCTTGAACACGAATGCACTTGAAGAAAATAACTAGATCAAGGCCTTAAGCTTAGTAAGTTCAACAGGTGTTTTTCAAACTCAAGTATTGTCACTTAAAGTTTCTCCCAAAATTCATCATCTTTTCTTGAGTTGAAAGTCTTCTATTTATAGGTAGGAATGCATGTGACTTGCATTTGAAATTCAAATGTGACCGTTCCTTGTATTTGTCCCATCCGATAAGCAACCGTCACTATTCATAGGATCGACACTCGTCGAATTCCTTTTTGACGGCAAGTACCGTCCACCCCTTTGACTTGTATCCAATGGATAAAAATATGGATCATCCCAACGTCTTTTTAATCTCGGCCTTTGATTTTCTTGATAAGTCGAGGTAGTTGGTCTGTCCTTATCCATGTAATCTTCCAAGATAATCTTGAATTAATCGAGGTAATACATCGCGAGGTTCATGAGTCTCATTGAGATACCTATCGATCCGTCGATCATCATATAACTATATATAAAATACAATGCAAATTTCGATTACTTCTATCTAACTTTTATTTGTGTAGTTAGATTACATCATTTTAATTGTAACTAAGTTCCAAACATCATCCAACTTATGGAACTTAGACCTTCTACACAAGGTATATGTAATCGTTTAGGTCATCACAGACTTGCCTAAATTCTGATCCCATATCCTTGACTTGAATTACTAAGTTTGATCTTTTAGCCTTCATTTACTGAGTTTGAACCCTCGGCCTTCGATCTTCGGTCTTCGGATAGGTTCCCGACTAGTCTACCGACCTATCTACCCTATCGACCTAGACCATCGTCGATATCAATCACAGAAACTCTTTACGATGCTTGTTTGATCAAACCTATTTATGAATCAAACTCTAATAAACCTATACATTTTATCTAGACATCTTTTTGCCTTTGCACTATAACAGCTAGTATGGCACTCATCATCAAAACTAAGAAATAAGTCCAACAATTTCCCCCTTTTTGGTGATGATGCCACTACCCTCACCTAATCAGCAAAGCAAAAAGATAAAACACAAAAACAGAACAAATTCAGTCAATTCTCATTATAAACATTGTTCAGTTATTACAAACTAGATGCAGCAAGGATAAAGAATACAAAGTATGCTGATCTATTGTCTCTTTTCTCTTTCTCTTCTAGCCTTCTCAGCTTGCTCTTGATAGGCCCTGATCTCTTCTATCATTTGACTCATCCATTCATTCTCAATTAGTGTAAAATCAATATAAGAATTGACTTGTTTCCACCAGCCCATGCTTCAGTGTGACAAGATTGATGTCATTCACTCGAATCCAAGCCTCATATACAGCCTCCTTGAATTCATCCAAAGTGAGTCCTTTGCTTTTGTAATAGGTAGCACTTTATCACCTTTGCTACTTCTTCTACTTCTGTTGCTTGCCCTTAGGGCTCTGACTCTTGCTTCCCAAAATTTCAAACTCAAGAAAGAGTTAAGACCTTCATGAAATCCCATGTCATGATAAGGTCTCCTCCGTTGTAATACTCTTTCTTGTACTGTCTAAACAGATCATCAGTGAGTTGGACTCGCCAGTGCGTTGTTCGAAGGCATTTGTATCATCCGTCCATCTCTTCGTGTAAAGAGTCTTGCAGCCTCCTTGTCTTGGTACCGATTGGCCCTCTTCCCCCTTAGTGACATCATCAACAAAACGGGATATAAGGCCATGAATAGCCTCCCGTGATACTATCACTCTATGCAATTGACCTTCCATAGCTCCAGCTCTAGTATCAAGAGAAGTAATCCCGGATTGCAATGTCTCCTCCAAATCGTTGATCCTTTCGTAAGTTTGGGATCGTGCATAGCAGTTGTTGTGCAAAGAACAAAGAGGCTCATCGTTTAGGCGTATCGCAAGCTTGTCAAGTTTCTCATGGATAGAAATAAGTTGGTCTTTTAGAAACTTGTCTTTGGCAAGTATTTCCAACCTTGATACCCCCGACATCTAGTATCAAGTCATTCATAGCATTTTGAGTGGATGCAAAATTTGAAGCAATCGTATCGTAGATTGTCCGTTATCATTTACCATCTTCATTAGTTCTTCAAATCTCTCGTTCTTGCTCGTCCGGTTGAGTTCTTAACTCGTTGCATATCATTTCTTACAGCTCTTAACTCATTGAAAACTTCAACCGGCACTCCATCGGTCATTCTACTAGCAAGTAGGTCCATCACAGGCTCCTCAACTCTATATTGTGCCTCGTTGTCCGCCGATGACCATTGCTTTACTCATATCTCTCCCCCAGGGGGAGGTCCTTCCTCTACCATTGCACCAAGAATGTCTTCCATAACCGGATCTTGTGCAGTTCTTCAAAGAACTTCTTCTTCTCCAAAAATTTGAAATTCTTCATCACTGTAGTCATAGTCCAGCAGCTGTTCTTCTTGATTAACAACAGCAGCTTGCTGACTATCCTTCCCTACAGTGGCCTTGGCTCCAGCAGGCTCCACTACAGCCTCATCAATAACAGGGGTTTCTCCAAACCCAAAGTTTGTTCCAACCCGTGTCCAGTCTTTGTTTGAGACTCGGCAGCCCGTACCTCCCTGTTCCAACCTTTGTGCGGAGTGCCGTTTGTATCCCAAAGAACCCGTACCTCCTTCTTCTCTTCGTGGATTGAATATAGCCTCATTATCAACTTGAAAACCTTCTGCATGACCAATCTTGTGCAGGATGATGGCAGTTTTAGTAAGAGTGCCTTCAATGTCAAATCCATCTTGATATTCAATGGACTCTTCTGAGCTGGCACTAGGTTCATTAAAATCAGTAACTGTTTCTCCATCCAAATCCTCACTCTGTTCATCTTCATTTTGTGCAGCAGGCTCTACAACATGAAATGTACTTGGTTCATCAGCCAGCCTACCAGCACTCAAAGTGATTCCTTCATTGATCAGTGCTTCAAGATCATCCATGGTGAGATCCTGTAGATCCTCATCCATTTCTCCGTCCGTCGGCCCTCACAGACTTACCAAGATATCGCAGGATCGTTGTGCGGGAGGTTCATTTATCAATGCGCCCCACCGGTTCCTCCCGGTCCGGAGGGAAATCTCCTCTGCAGAGTCGATGATGAGGAAGAATCATCATCTCCATCTCTTGGATCCCTAAACTTAATACCCTCCTCCTTCGTTGCTCATCAAATAGATCCATCGATCCGGATTGCAAAGCAGGTGGTATCAACCAGATCCAAGCAAGTTCTCTACTCCCAACTTGTTAAAAGCCCATTCCTCAAAATCGGTCATAGGTTCAAGAAATTTGCTTTTGTCTCTTGTAGAAACCAAACTTCCATTGAAAATAATCAGCAATTTGCTGAAGTTTGGGATCCACATATCCTTCAGTTTTCTTCCTCTCTTTCACATGCCTTTCAAAGGGCATGAAAGATCTCTTGGGAGCAGCTCCAGTAGCTTGTTGACCTCCAAAGGTTCCAACAAGCAGACTCATGGTCTCTTCTATAGATGTTTGAAAGTCAGCAGGTTGCTGTGATTGTACATTTATACCTACTACTTCCATCTGTATCACACTTGGTTCCCCCTGACTTACATGCTCATCAGCAGGGTTAGCAGCAGACTGCTCTTCCCTATGAACTATTGCCAAACTTGCAGGGTCTTCAACCAAATCTTCAATCACCTCTTCAACTACCACAAAGAGTTCGAGATTGCCGTGGTTCTTCGCTGATACTACGGCGAGCTCGAGTTCGAGACTGTTGTAAATCTTCAACAGATTGCTCAACAACAACCTGTGCAGCTTCAGTAGATTCACCAATAATATTTTCTACAGCAGGCTCTGGTACAGCAGACTGATGTGATTCTTCAACAGATTGCTCAACAACAACCTGTTCACTTCCAGTAGATTTGATAACCTCTTCAGGTGAGGAATCACTGATTACAACTGGTGGAATGATAGTTAGGGGCTCGGCCTCAAATGCCTCTTCTTCCTCTTCTACCGATGCCTCTTCTTGGGCTTTTTGTTTTTCCAAGATTCTCGTTCTTTTCCTTTGCCATACTTTTTCTTTTTGGCAACCTCTTTCATCCTCTTGGATAGGGGTTCATCATCATCATCATCATGTCCAGTAGACTTTCTCTTTCTACTATCTTCTTTCTGTTGCTTTTTCAGAATTTCAACAACAGTTCTTCTTGCAGCCACAAACGGGGTCGTAACCTCCACTTGACCCTCGGCGGACTCAAGCGATCTGTGTGCTGTTTCCTTCCTTGTTTTCTTTGAGGGTTTTGATGCCTCAGTTGTTTTCTTTTTATTTCCACTCTTTCTCTTAACATCAGCTTTCTTTGGTGCAGCAGGTTTAATAGATATTTTCTTAGTTTGCCGAACCGCTCACCACCAAGCATCACCATCATCATCATCATATATCATCATCGTAGCCTCTCCAAAGAATCTCTTCATCATCATCAAGTCCGGGAATTGTATAATCAATCTCCTTCTTGTATCGGACCGATTTATGTTTACGGGTTCAAGATCGGGAACCCGGATGATTCAAACAGAGTCCGGACCATTAAACCTAGGGGTAAGGCCTTTGATTTCCTTTTCCTCGCTTTCTCTTCCTTGGCAACTTTCTTCATATAAAAAATGAAGTAACCGGCCCAATCAAACTTCAAACTCCCGCAAATGATCATCATCAATTCTATCTTGGGTCCGGATAGAGTATCCATACCGCCAATCAACCCGCGGTATGTTCTTTGCAATAAGTTTGCTCGGCGAAGGTTGTACTCGGGCCAAATATGCTTAAAAGTGATGCCGTGAACTCGATTTTGTGTCTTGATTTGTCTTAATCGATCCATAAATGCCATCTTGTTCAATCCCATTGCTTCAGATTGACAGACCATCTACAACTTCTTCAAAACCAAACACTTTTCTCGCAGTGGGCGGAGGAGATTACAAGCTCCTCAAAGATTCACAAGTGGTTTTCAATGCTTCAGCTTCCTTCTTCCACGATCATGTTCTTCCGTAAATCAATAACATTGGTGTATGAGATTGTTTCTAATCCGATATTGAGTTTATTCTCCAAGCCTCGCAAACCTCCTTATTCTTTGACCTATATTGATGGCCAACTCGATTTCCGTTTGCATCTTCAACAAAACCTCGACACTTTGGCTTGATTCAGTTTGTACATCAACTTTTTCCGCCATTTTAATGAGAAAGAAGAGATGAAGAAGATTGAATCTCAAATCTGTGTTCACACAGTGTAAACGATTGCAGGTATAAAGCAGATTTGCAAGTGACGATTCTGCTGTATAACAGTCGATTATATAGACCAGTGAGTGGTTGAAACTGTCATTGCACGTACATTGAGGTAACCACGATTAAATCTGAGTAAATGCTGTCTTGACACGTGGCCCATTACTCCTCCATAATGTTTGTAACCGTTGAATGGTTTGACTGTGCTAATAATGGATAAAATAAATACCCGCCAATATGCTTTTTGACTTTAATTACTTTGACTGAGTAACGTTCCCTCCAAACAGGTAATCCTCGCAGGTGGGCTCGACAGTCCGCGATAAGTAGGCTTCAAAGCCTGTCGACAAAAGTACTCGTCGATCCTTGTTTTCTTCTTGTTTTGTTCAATTGATAATACAAGATGAAGTTTAATACCAATGACTGATCTGTCAAGTGAGCTCACCCAACATGACAAATGTTAGTAATACCATCCGCAACGGAAGCGATTTAATGGATCTAGATCTATATAATACACGTAATAAAATAACTAGATCTATTCTACAAGGGGGTTGTAGAACATACCTCTTGGATCTCAAAATCCAAGTTGGAGAACCGCAATAGAAAAAAAAGAAGATGTGAAGAGCACCACGATCTTCCGTACGTGTGATCCAAGCAACTCCCGGTGGAAGGAAATCCTCGGCTCGAATCCTCCCGATATGCTACCCGGAAAAATCTCCAAGAATTTTCCCCAATCACCCTTGGCCGAAATTTCTATCTTCTCTCTAAGAGTTGATAGTCAAAATTTTCATGTGTGTTAAGGCTTGGGAGAACTCTCTTTATATAGGAGAGTAAAACTTAAGCCCCAAGGATTTTATAATTAATACAAAATCAATTATGATAATCCTATTAAATAAAAGATAATCCCAAAATATTCTAGAACAAATCTAGAATAATCTTTATCTTTATTTCTTACCATAAATATTTATCCAATAAATATTTTGTGCACATGTCTTATTAATCACAAGAAAACTAATTTCTTGTTTATTAAAACAATGCTTTGGCCGAAATTCTCATTGTTGACCTAGTCAACATAAATTTCGACTAACACACTAATTTTTGCCAAGATTATGAAAAATGTCTTTTTCACATATTTAATTATTTAGTCCAACTAATTTAATAGTCCACTAAACAATTAATTCACATATCGTTTTAATAAAGTCCAACAAGAACTAAATTAATATTATTAGGATTCGACGTCCGAGAATAGCTATGCTATATTAGGAGGCACGTCGGGGACCATGGACTAATAATCAGCGGCTCCGATAAATCAAATAAATAATTATAGAATAATTATATTCGATAAATCAATCACAGGAATATGCCACCATAATCCCGTGACTGCACTCCTCCGATTATAAGATTATATTTATCTCCTCACGAGAATAATAATAAGCGTCCATTGATATAATCATTACATATGGATTAATCCTCCATAGACTGTTCATTCTAAATCGGGAAGTTACCGTTAACCCTTTCTAGAACCTCTTATCCTTATTTACCATTAACCCCTAGTGATCAATTAGTGCACATAACTGACTAGTAGCTAATTAGTCAAATGTGAACTCCCGGGATCGATCATTTTCTTAGGGCTAACAAATAAGGGAAGCTGTCTATCTACTTCCATAAATGGAAGGAATGGATTCCGTATCCGTGATAACACGGACTACTCACTCAATCCAAGTACAATGCCAAGATGGGGTAATTCGGACCACGGACTCGGTGTAATCCTTAACCGTCAAGTCAAACCTCAACAAAGACCAATCCCCTTGGCAACCTCATTTGCTCAATTGTCCAAACATAAGTACATGGAATTGTTGATACCAATGACTAGTCCGCTAAGTGAGCTCACCCAACATAGCAAAGACTAATCCCCTTGGTGAATTCCAAGACATTCGCCGAATATCACCAATCTTTATGATTCCAAGTTCGATTCCTTAGTTTAGCAAATCTTTCACTATCAAGAGGTTTAGTGAAGATATCGCAAGTTGATCTTCGTAGGAATGTATAGAACCACTACATCTTTCTTTTCAACATGATCTCTTATAAAATGATGTCTCACATCAATGTGCTTGGTTCTTGAATGCAAAACAAGATTTTTCGTGATTGCAATTGCACTTGTGTTGTCACACATAATTGGAATTTCCTTTCTTCAATTCCATAATCCCTTAATTGTTGTCTTAGCCATAGTACTTGTGCACAAAGAACTTCCAAAGAAGAATGTATTCACTTTCAAGAAGTGGAAGTTGAAATAGAATTTCGTTTCTTGCTAAACCAGGAGACCGCCTATTTCCCATTAACCGACAGTTCCCGAGGTGCTTTTTCTATCAATCTTGCATCCAAGATAATCGAATCCGAGTAGGATATTACTTTGAAGCTTCCTTCCTTGGAATACCATATCCCTACTCCCAAAGTCTCTTTAAGATACTTGAGAATTCTCTTAACTCGCACCTAAATGACTTTCTTTAGGTTTAGATTGAAATCTTGCACAAACACCTACAGCAAAGGATATATCAGGTCTGCTGGCAGTGAGGTACAGCAGACTGCCTATCATCCTTCTGTATAAGGTCTGATCAACATCTTTGCCTTCTTTATCTTCATCTAATCTGATGTTTGTACTCATAGGTGTTGAATTCTTAGTGCTATTTTCCATACCAAACTTCTTCAGCAACTCTTTGGTATACTTGGTTTGATGAATGAAGATTCCATCCTTTATCTGTTTAACTTGCAATCCCAAGAAGTAATTCATTTCTCCCATCATACTCATTTGGAATTTGCTCTTCATTAGATTTGCAAACTTTTCACAAAGTAAATCATTCTCAGAACCAAAAATTATGTCATCCACATAAATTTGTACCAGCAGGGTGCTGTCCCCTTCACTGATTCTGAAAAGTGTCTTGTCAATGGTCCCTTTTGTAAAACCATTGTCCACCAAGAATTGAGATAAAGTCTCATACCATGCTCTTGGTGCTTGTTTCAATCCATAAAGTGCTTTGTTGAGTCTATACACTTTATCTTCTTGATCTTTAACTTCAAATCCAGGAGGTTGCTGAACATACACTTCCTCCTCTAGGATCCCATTCAAAAATGCACTCTTGACATCCATTTGATATACTTTGAAGTTCTTATATGCAGCATGTGCTAAGAATAATCTGATAGCTTCCAATCTTGCAACAGGTGCATAAGTTTCATCAAAATCTATTCCTTCGCTTGAGAATAGCCTTTTGCAACTAGTCCGGCCTTATTTCTCACAATGGTACCCGATTCATCAAGTTTATTTTCGTATACCCACTTAGTACCAATGATATTTGCATGACTTGGCCTTTCAACTAGTGTCCAAACTTGATTTCTTTCAAATTCATTTAATTCTTCTTGCATAGCAATTATCCAATCTGGATCCGAAATTGCTTCTTCAACAACTTTAGGTTCCATTTGAGATAGAAAACAAGTAAACATAGCTTCCGGTTGTCTTCTAGTCCTCACACCTTGCCGTACATTGCCAATAACTTGTTCAAACAGGTGATTCCTTAACCATTGTGGATTTTGGTTATTTTGATTTTCGTGAATATCATCTTCAAGTAGGGTCCGCTCGTAGTTTCTTCTATTGGGGGTCGCAGATCCTTGAACCGCTTCAGCTTGTTGCATCGTAATATTGTCGCAGGTGTTCAAGCAGGGATGTATCGAAACTTTTAAGTCATTGAATCTTTCCAAAACTTCCACACAACTGGATCGTTGACTTGTTGATTCTTAGCGAGGTTCATGATCTTCATCTTCCATTCCAAGTAAACTTAGGTTCATCAAACACAACATGGATTGTTTCTTCATGTTTTAGTGACCTCTTGTTCGCACTCGAATGCTCGTCGACCGAAGAATATCCCAAGAAAATTCCTTCATCTGATTTTGGTTGGAATGTTTTCAAATGAACTTTATGATTTAGAATAAAACATTTGCTTCCAAATGGGTGAAAATAGGATATGTTAGGTATCCTTCCATTCCAGATCTCATAAGGTGTCTTCAGCAGCTTCTTGTTTATTGATGTTCTATTTTGTGTATAGCATGTCGTATTTATCGCTTTCACCCAATATCTTTCGTGTAGCAATGCTTCACAAATCATTGTTCTTCCCGCTTCCTTTAATGTTCGTTTCTTCTTTCAAAGAACCCCATTTTGCCGAGGTGTGCCAAGCCACAGCAGCAAGTTGATGTAGTACACCATTCGTTCACAATATTCTCTTATAACTTTGTTGAGAAATTCAAGTACTCGATCCGATCTTATCTTTATGATCGTTAAACTTTTCTCATTTTGTAATCTCTTCAAAAGATTAGGCATGCTTTGAGTGTCTCACTTTTCTTGTTCATAAATATCACCCAAGTGTATCTAGAAAAATCATCCACAACTACTAAGGTGTATTTCTTTCTCGTTACACTTGTTGGAGTTATTGGTCCAAAAAGATCCATATGCATAAGCTCCAACACTCTCGTTAGTTGATTGTTTAGTCTTTGACTTGAAACTTGACTTTATCTGTTTACCTTGCCGACATGCATCACATATAGCATCCTTCTTGAATGTGATCTCGTGTAAACCAATCACAATTTCTTTTTCACCAACTGATTAATATCATCAAAATTCAAGTGATTTAACTTCTTGTGCCATAACCAATTGAGTTCAGATTTGGTATGCACAATCAGGCAGGTTTCTGGAACTGCAGTAGACCAATCCACAACATACATATTCTGTTGTCTTCTACCAAAGCAAGTACAACTTGATCACCTCTTTCACTAATGACAATACAATTGTTTTTGTCAAAAGTGACCTTGTATCCCATATCACGTAATTGTCCAAAGGCTCGCAAGTTGTAGTCCGGTCCCTCCACATATGCAACATTCTTGATTGTAAGTCCATTTCGATAAGTGTGCCATATCCTCTTGTATATCCAGTGTATTTTTGTTGCCAAAATTCACCCTTGGACCATCTTTTGCCACAAAGTTTGATAAGACAAGTGCTTATTCTTTGTCATGTGTCCGGAACATCCACCGTCAAAGTACCGTACACCCTACAAAACAAAGTTAATGTATTTTAGGTACCCAAACTGTTTGGGTCCATAATGGTCGTGGTAAGCATGACCCTTGGTATGTTTCCATAAGGTCTTCTCCTAAATGTGTCATACTTTGGTTCATACTTTGGTTCATACATGTATTCCACACATCCATAAGTTCTAACAAGTAGGTTGTGTAGGAACCACATATGTTTTTCGCCTTTTGGTTTATAATGCCGTTTGAAATGATTCTTGTTGTTAGAAACATTTGCATAACCATAGGTGTGTCGTCTGTTAGAATCGCCCCTATAATATGGAGTCCGCCGAGGTCTTGTGTAAGTCCTCCGTCGATTCCATTGTCTAGGTTTTGCCCTAGTAGTATGGTTATACTTGTTGTTTCTAATATTAGATGCAGAATATTCCAATCATCATCGCAGGGAAATAGTCTACCTTTCCCCCGAGATAAGTATCCCTTGAATGATCAATCATTTTTGGATTTGGGATTCTTATCCTTGGAATATTTCGTTTCTTTCCCTTCGTGGTCCAAATAGACTTAGTAGCAGTGTCCGCTATCGCGCAGCTTAGAAGGCACAAGCAGTCCTATTTTTGATTTATTCATTTTACTAGAGCCGTTGACTTCGAGACTTCGATTTTGCTTTCTTGAGGCATTCTCATTGGGTTTTACCGCTTCAAAGAACCTTATCGGGAGTTGGATCTAGTGCGTGCACAAACTTAGGACCAAATCGGTACTAGGTTCAAGTAACCTTACCGGATCCACTCTTGTTAGATTGCCGAGTTCCAAAACCAAGCCCTATTCTATCTCCATAAGCCTTTCCCGATTTGTATGCGTATTGGAACAAGATGGTTCGGCAGATTCGTAGGTCGCCGGATGTTCAAGCAGACTTATTTTGATTCTCGTTCAACATCTTTTTCCTTACCATTGAGAACCCTTAATTCAGCTTTCAATCTTCCAACTTCTAACTCAAGAGCCTCTTTTTCACCTTCACAACCTCATAACCGATTGTATTATCCTCGTTGATTAAGGATGGCATCCAAAGTCTCATTGTTGTCGAATTTCTAGGATTTGAACCACAAGTTGATTCACAATCACTTCCAAGCAGGAGTGTTGATAGATACAAAGTGTTGTATACCTCCTCGTTTCATCCATATTGGCCATCAAAGCATAATCCTCCATATCGCAACCGGTCGTGTCATCCGATTCATTTCCTTTTTAGATTCAACTTCATATCCCGATTCATCTTCAAGCAACCATAGCCTTCTTGCCAAGTCTTCTTTGTTGACTTTTGGTCTTCGCAGGTCCGGACAATCGAGTCTAAAATGTCCAGCTTCTTGCAGCTTGAAACAAAGATAATCGTGTTCCTTGCCTTGTTTTAACTCGGGACAATCAGTTTGAAGTGTCCCGGTTTCTTGCAATGAAAGCATAGATAGTCATTATCTTTCTTTGGTTCTTCTTTCCTTCTTTTTTAGTAGGCCTTTTTGTGAAATTTCTTGTAGGGGCCTTTCCAAGTCTTCATCATCCCGATTTTCTTGCTCGTAGGGCGCTTTGCTCTTGCATTTCATCTAGCATATCATCATGTCCTCCCGATGTTTCTTCATGATGTGAAGCAGCCAATGCAAGTGGTCTTTGGCTCTTCCTTTTCGATTTGTGCACAAGCTTTTTGCTAAATTCATAAGCCTTAAGATCGAGAACAATTTGAAGGTATCTTCTTCATGCAACTTTCTCATTTCTTCAATTGCGTCACCTTCATTTTCCAAACATCTCTTGCAGGTAAAGCTTCCAAGATTTTGGTGTTTATTTCCTCTTTTGAATAACTTACACTCGGCAGGGTAAGTTCATCCAGATAGCATTGAATCTTGATTCCATTTGCTCAATGGTTTCATTAGGTAGCATCTTGAACTTTTGAAACCTTTTCGGCCACACCGATTTTGTTCTTCTTTATTGCATCGTTGCCTTCACGATTAAGTGAATCTTATCCCAAAGTTCCTTTGCGCCTTGCAATCTTTAACCTTCATATACATATTGCTATCCAAGGTTTTGTAAATGATATCAATAGCAATGTTGTTGAGGTTTGCTCTTTTTCTCGTCTTCTCGCATTCCATTCTCTTTTTGGTTTAGGAATGTACTCGATTCCGTCACCCATCGTTATCGCCTTTGTAATCTCCAAAGTGGTCCTTCGCTAGTACATCCATCATCTCATCATGAGTAGCAAGCAAGATATGCCCGCATTCGACGTTTATACTCATCAAATCTATCAAGAGAACACATCAACATGGTTCTAGCATACCGTGTGTTATCCATGATGCAAGTCTTGAAAATCGTAACTTGAAAGAAAGTTTTAAAGAATTTTCACAAGCACAACAAGTAGGATTCCTTCGAACGAAGCATCGCTCCGATACCAATTGTTGGTCCCTTGAAAAGGCTTTAGTTAAGTTTAGAGGGGGGGGGGGGGGTGAATAAACTTAACACTTAAAACTTTGGAGTTAACAAATTTCGCAACTTCTTCAAGCACTCCGCCGATACTTCAGAGTCGTCGAGACCTCGCAGCCCGCCGATAAACGTAGTCTACTGATAGTTCAGTTTGTTGAATTTGTGCAGCGGAATAATATCAAAATTAAGCCTTGTTACTTGTTGTTAAATATGTTACCAAGTATTAGATACTAGTAGTGCAAGTGTGTGATTTCGGTTGCTAGATTCGTAGGTTGATGAGGATAATGACTAAGTGCGTAAAGTAAGTGCAAGAAAGTAAGTAGAGAGTTTTTATAGTGGTTCCAGGTGATGTAATCCCGTACGTCCACTCTTCTCCCGTGATGTTGGAGGAAATTCACTTGAGATCTTTGAGTTATCTGTTACAAAGATTCCTAAGTTGCTTGTCCTTCACCAATAACTATGGCTTCACAAACTGAAAACTGGGAACAGGTAGGATTGCTGCTCCTGAGTCTTCCACTGGTCCTTGAAGGGTAGGATTGCCTCTTCACCAGCTCCACCACAAACCAACAGTCTTTCACACCTAACAGATGCTTCACTGTCTTCAGCAGGTTCTTTATAAAATAAAGAATGAATCAAATAAATGATTCAGTTGCAGCAGCTTGATTAGGATGATGTAATCAGCAGCTTGCAGTCTTCAAGTGTATATGCTTGATGTAGCTTGAACACAGAATGCACTTGAAGAAAATAACTAGATCAGCAGCCTTAAGCTTAGTAAGTTCAAACAGGTGTTTTTCAAATTTCGGTATTATCACTTAAAGTTTATTCCAAAATTCATCATTTTTTCTTGAGTTGAAAGTCTTCTATTTATAGGTAGGAATGCATGTGACTTGAATTTGAAATTCAAATGTGACCGTTCCTTGTATTTGTCCCATCCGATACCGCATTCCGTCACTATTCATAGGATCGACACCGTCAGATTACTTTTTGACAAGCGGTACCGTCCACCCCTTTGACTTGTATCCAATGGATAAAAATATGGATCATCCCAACGTCTTTTTAATCTCGGCCTTTGATTTTCTTGATAAGTCGAGGTAGTTGGTCGTGTCTTATCCATGTAACTTCCAATAATCTTGAATTAATCGAGGTATATATCAAGCAGGTTCATTAGTCCGTCGAGAAACCTATCGTCCGTCGAACATCATATTTTTGTATATAAAATATAATGCAACCGATTACTTTTATCCAACTTTTATTTGTGAAGTTAGATTACATCATTTTAAATATAACTAAGTTCCAAACATCATCCAACTTGTGGAACTTAGACCTTATACACAAGGTATATGTAATCAGTTTAGGTCATCACAGACTTGCCTAAATACTGATTCCATATCCTTGACATTAAATACTAAGTTTGATCCCTTAGCCTTCATTTACTGAGTTTGAACCCTCAGCCTTCAGTCTTCAGTCTTCAGCAGGTTCCCTAATAAGTCTACTGACCTATTTACCCATCGACCTAGACCGATCGTCGATAAACAATCGCAGCCTTTTACAGTGCTTGTTTGATCAAACCTATTTATGAATCAAACTCTAATAAACCTATACATTTTATCTAGACATCTTTTTGCCTTTGCACTATAACAGCTAGTATGGCACTCATCATCAAAACTAAGAAATAAGTCCAACAATATACAAAAAGTTGTAAACCCAATTTTGAATAAACTCTACTATACAATTATATACAAAAAGTTGTGAAAACCCCCGTTATATTGTACAAAAAGTTGTAAACCCCTATTTTGAGTAAACTCTACTATACAATATATAAAAAAAGTTGTAACCAACCTTTTTGAGTAAACCCTACTATACAATTATATACAAAAAGTTGTAAACCCCCGTTTTGAGTAAACTCTAATACAATAATATACGAAAAGTTGTAAACCCCCATTTTGAGTAACTCTACTATACAATTATATACAAAAAGTTGTAAACCTCCGTTTTGAGTTAACTCTAATACAATATATACAAAAAGTTGTAAAGTTGTAAACCCCCGTTTTGAGTAAACTCGAATACAATAATATACAAAAAGTTGTAATCCCCGTTTTGAGTAAACAACACTATAATTATATACAAAAAGTTGTAAACCCCGTTTTGTGTGAACTACAATACAATAATATACAAAAAGTTGTAAACCCCCGTTTTGAGTAAACTCAACTATACAATTATATACAATAAGTTGTAAACCCCCATTTTGAGTAAACTTTACTACAATATATACAAAAAGTTGTAAATCTCCCCGTTTTGAGTGAACAATACAATTATACACAAAAATTTGTAAACCCCCGTTTTGAGTAAACTCTACTATACAATTATATACAAAAAGTTGTCAACCCCCGTTTTGAGTTACTATTATTATACAAAAAGTTGTAAACCCCCGTTTTGAGTAAACTCTACTATACAATTATATACAAAAAGTTGTAAACCCCGGTTTTGAGTAAACTCTACTATACAATTATATACAAAAAGATGTAAACCTTCGTTTTGAGTGAACTACTACTATAATTAATTATATACAAAAAGTTGTTAACCCCCGTTTTGAGTAAACTCTAATACAATAATATACAAAAAGTTGTAAACCCCCGTTTTGAGTAAACTCTACTATACAATTATTTACAAAAAGTTGTAAACCCCCGTTTTGAGGAAACTCTACTATACAATTATATACAAAAAGTTGTAAACCTCCGTTTTGAGTGAACTCTATTATAATTATATACAAAAAGTTGTAAACCGCCGTTTTGAGTAAACTCTAATACAATAATATACAAAAAGTTGTAAACCCCCATTTTGAGTAAACTATACTATACAATTATATAGAAAAAGCTTTAAACCTCGGTTTTGAGTGAACTCTACTATAATTATATACAAAAATTTGTTAACCCCCGTTTTGAGTAAACTCTAATACAATAATATACAAAAAGTTGGAAACCCCCATTTTGAGTAAACTTTACTATACAATTATTTACAAAAAGTTGTAAACATCCGTTTTGAGTAAACTCTACTATAATTATATACAAAAAGTGGTAAACCCCTATTTTGAGTAAACTCTAATACAATAATATACAAAAAGTTGTAAACCCCCGTTTTGAGTAAACTCTATTATACAATTATATACAAAAAGTTGTAAACGCCCGTTTCGAGTAAACTCTACTATAATTATATACAAAAAGGTGTAAACCTCCGTTTTGAGTGAACTCTAATACAATAATATACAAAAAGTTGTAAAGCCTCGTTTTGAGTAAACTCTACTACACAATTATTCACAAAAAGTTGTAAACCCCCGTTTTGAGGAAACTCTACTATACAATTATATACAAAAAGTTGCAAACCCTTATTTTGAGTGAACTCTAAAACAATAATATATAAAAAGTTGTAAACCCCCGTTTTGAGTAAACTCTACTATACAATTATATACAAAAAGTTGTAAAGCCCCGTTTTATTGTACAAAAAGTTGTAAATCCCCGTTTTGGGTAAACTCTACTATACAAATATATGCAAAAGTTGTAAACCCCCATTTTGAGTAAACTCTAATAAAATAATATACAAAAAGTTGTAAACCACCATTTTGAGTAAACTCTACAATACAATTATTTACAAAAAGTTGTAAATCCCCGTTTTGAGTAAACTCTACTATAATTATATACAAAAAGTTGTAAACCTTCGTTTTGAGTAAACTCAACTAGAATTATATACAAAAAGTCGTTAACCGCCGTTTTGAGTAAACTCTACTATAATTATATACAAAAAGTTGTAAACCCCCGTTTTGTTTGAACTGAGCTCTACTATAATTATATACAAAAAGTTGTAAACCCCCATTTTGAGTACTATAATATACAAAAAGTTGTAAACCCCCGTTTTGAGTAAACTCTACTATACAATTATATACAAAAAGTTCTAAACCCCGTTTTATTAAACAAAAAGTTGTAAACCTCCGTTTTGAATGAACTCTACTATAATTATATACAAAAAGTTGTAAACTCCTATTTTGAGTAAACTCTACTATACAATTATATACAAAAAGTTGTAAACCACCGTTTTGAGTAAACTCTAATACAATAATATACAAAAAGTTGTAAACCCGTATTTTGAGTAAACTCTACTATACAATTATTTACGAAAAGTTATAAACCCCCGTTTTGAGTAAACACTACTATAATTATATACAAAAAGTTGTAAACCTCCGTTCTGAGTAAACTCTAATACAATAATATACAAAAAGTTGTAAACCCCCGTTTTGATTAAACTCTAATATACAATTATATACAAAAAGTTGTAAACACCCGTTTTGAGTGAACTCTAATACAATAATATACAAAAAGTTGTAAACCCCCGTTTTGAGTAAACGCTACTATACAATTATATTCAAAAAGTTGTAAACCCCTATTTTGAGTAAACTCTACAATACAATTATATACAAAAAGTTGTAAAGCCCCGTTTTATTGTACAAAAAGTTGTAAATCCCTATTTTGAGTAAACTCTGCTATACAAATATATACAAAAAGTTGTAAACCCCCGATTTGAGTAAACTTTAACACAATAATATACAAAAAGTTGTAAACCCCCATTTTGAGTAAACTCTACAATACAATTATTTACAAAAAGTTGTAAACCCTCATTTTGAGTAATCTCTACTATAATTATATACAAAAAGTTGTAAACCTCAGTTTTGAGTGAACTCTACTAGAATTATATACAAAAAGTCATAAACCCCCGTTTTGAGTAAACTCTACTATAATTATTAACAAAAAGTTGTAAACCCCCGTTTTGTGTGAACTCATATACAATAATATACAAAAAGTTGTAAACCCCCGTTTTGAGTAAACTCTACTGTACACTTATATACAAAAAGTTGTAAACCCCCGTTTTGAGTAAACTCTACTATACAATTATATACAAAAAGTTGTAAACCTCCGTTTTGAGTGAGCTATACTATAATTATATACAAAAAGTTGTAAACCCCCGTTTGAGTAAACTCTACTATACAATTATAAACAAAAAGTTGTAAACCCCCGTTTATTACTATACAATTAACAAAAAGTTGTAAACCTCCGTTTTGAGTGAACTCTACTATAATTATATAAAAAAAGTTTTAAACCCCTATTTTGAGTAAACTCTACTATACAATTATATACAAAATGTTGTAAACCACCGTTTTGAGTAAACTCTAATACAATAATACACAAAAATTTGTAAACCCGCATTTTGAGTAAACTCTACTATACAATTATTTATGAAAAGTTATAAACCCCCGTTTTGAGTAAACTCTACTATAATTATATACAAAAAGTTGTAAACCCCTGTTTTGAGTGAACTCTAATACAATAATATACAAAAAGTTGTAAACCCCCTTTTTATTGTACAAAAAGTTGTAAACCCCTGTTTTGAGTCAACTCTACTATACTATTATATAGAAAAAGTTGTAAAGCCCCATTTTTGAGTAAACTCTACTATATAATTATATTCAAAAAGTTGTAAACCCCCGTTTTGAGTAAAACTCAAATACAATAATATACAAAAAGTTGTAAACCCCCATTTTGAGTAAACTCTAACCTACAATTATTACAAAAGTTGTAAACCTCCGTTTTGAGTAAATTCTACTATAATTATATACAAAAAATTTGTAAAGCCCCGTTTTTAGTAAACTCTAATTCAATAACAAACAAAAAGTTGTTAACCCCCGTTTTGTGTAAACTCTACTATACATTTATATACAAAAAGTAGTAAACCCCGTTTTGAGTAAACACTACTATACAATTATAAACTCTACAATACTATTATTTATAAAAAGTTGTAAACCCCCGTTTTGAGTAAACTCTACAATACAATTATTTACAATAAGTTATAAACCCCCATTTTGAGTAAACTCTACTACAATTATAAGCAAAAAGTTGTAAACCCCCGTTTTGAGTGAACTCTAATACAATAATATAGAAAAAGTTGTAAACCCCCGTTTTGAGTAAACTCAACTATACTTTCATATGCAAAATGTTGAAAACCCCCGTTTTATTGTACAAAAAGTTGTAAACCCCTATTTTGAGTAAACGCTACTATACAATATATACAAAAAGTTTTAAACCACCATTTTGAGTAAACTCTACTATACAATTATATACAAAAAGTTGTAAACCCCCGTTTTGAATAAACTTTACTATACAATTGTATACAAAAAGTTGCAAAACCACCGTTATATTGTACAAAAAGTTGTAAACCCCTATTTTGAGTAAACTCTACTATACAATATATAAAAAAAGTTGTAAACAACATTTTTGAGTAAACCCTACTATACAATTATATACAAAAAGTTGTAAACACCCGTTTTGTGTAAACTCTAATACAATAATATACGAAAAGTTGTAAACCCCCATTTTGAGTAAACTCTACTATACAATTATTTACAAAAAGTTGTGAACCTCCGTTTTGAGTAAACTCTAATACAATAGTACACAAAAAGTTGTAAACCCCCGTTTTGAGTAAACTCGAATACAATAATATACAAAAAGTTGTAATCCCCGTTTTGAGTAAACAACACTATAATTATATACAAAAAGTTGTAAACCCCCGTTTTGTGCGAACTCTAATACAATAATATACAAAAAGTTGTAAACCCCCGTTTTGAGTAAACTCAACTATACAATTATATACAATAAGTTGTAAACCCCCGTTTTGAGTGAACGCTACTACAATTATATGCAAAAAGTTGTAAACCTCCATTTTGAGTACAATAATATACAAAAATTTGTAAACCCCCATTTTGAGTAAACTCTACTATACAATTATATACAAAAAGTTGTCAACCCCCGTTTTATTGTACAAAAAGTTGTAAACCCTCGTTTTGAGTAAACTATACTATACAATTATATACAAAAAGTTGTATACCCCCATTTTGAGTAAACTCTACTATAAATATATATCCTCTTTTTTGAGTGAACTCTACTATAATTATATACAAAAAGTTGTTAACCCTCATTTTGAGTAACCTCTAATACAATAATATACAAAAAGTTGTAAACCCCCGTTTTGAGTAAACTCTACTATACAATTATTTACAAAAAGTTGTAAACCCCCGTTTTGTGGAAACTCTACTATACAATTATATACAAAAAGTTGTAAACCTCTGTTTTTAGTAAACTCTATTATAATTATATACAAAAAGTTGTAAACCCCCGTTTTGAGTAAACTATACTATACAATTATATAGAAAAAGCTTTAAACCTCGGTTTTGAGTGAACTCTACTATAATTATAAATAAAAGTTTGTTAACCCCCGTTTTGAGTAAACTCTAATACAATAATATACAAAAAGTTGGAAACCCCCATTTTGAGTAAACTCTACTATACAATTATTTACAAAAAGTTGTAAACATCCGTTTTGAGTAAACTCTAGTATAATTATATACAAAAAGTGGTTAACCCCTATTTTGAGTAAACTCTACTATACAAAAAGTTGTAAACCCCCGTTTTGAGTAAACTCTATTATACAATTATATACAAAAAGTTGTAAACCACCGTTTCGAGTAAACTCTACTATAATTATATACAAAAAGGTGTAAACCTCCGTTTTGAGTGAACTCTAATACAATAATATACAAAAAGTTGTAAACCCTCGTTTTGAGTAAACTCTACTACACAATTATTCACAAAAAGTTGTAAACCCCCGTTTTGAGAAAACTTTACTATACAATTATATACAAAAAGGTGTAAACCCCCGTTTTGAGTAAACTCTACTATACAATTATATACAAAAAGTTGTAAAGCCCCGTTTTATTGTACAAAAAGTTGTAAATCCCCGTTTTGGGTAAACTCTACTATACAAATATATACAAAAAGTTGTAAACCCCCATTTTGAGTAAACTCTAATAAAATAATATACAAAAAGTTGTAAACAACCATTTTGAGTAAACTCTACAATACAATTATTTACAAAAAGTTGTAAACCCCCGTTTTGAGTAAACTCTACTATAATTATATACAAAAAGTTGTAAACCTTCGTTTTGAGTGAACTCAACTAGAATTATATACAAAAAGTCGTAAACCGCCGTTTTGAGTAAACTCTACTATAATTATATACAAAAAGTTGTAAACACCCGTTTTGTTTGACCTCAAATAGAATAATATACAAAAAGTTGTACACCCCCGTTTTGAGTAAACTCTACTATACAATTATATACAAAAAGTTGTAAACCCCTGTTTTGAGTAAACTCTACTATACAATTATATACAAAAAGTTGTAAACCTCCGTTATGAGTGAGCTCTACTATAATTATATACAAAAAGTTGTAAACCCCCATTTTGAGTACTATAATATACAAATAGTTGTAAACCCCCGTTTTGAGTAAACTCTACTATACAATTATAAACTAAAAGTTGTAAACCCCTGTTTATTAAACAAAAAGTTGTAAACCTCCGTTTTGAATGAACTCTACTATAATTATATACAAAAAGTTGTAAACTCCTATTTTGAGTAAACTCTACTTTACAATTATATACAAAAAGTTGTAAACCACTGTTTTGAGTAAACTATAATACAATAATATACAAAAAGTTGTAAACCCGTATTTTGAGTAAACTCTACTATACAATTATTTACGAAAAGTTATAAACCCCCGTTTTGAGTAAACTCTACTATAATTATATACAAAAAGTTGTAAACCTCCGTTTTGAGTGAACTCTAATACAATAATATACAAAAAGTTGTAAACCACCGTTTTGATTAAACTCTACTATACAATTATATACAAAAAGTTATAAACCCCCGTTTTGAGTGAACTATAATACAATAATATTCAAAAAGTTGTAAACCCCCGTTTTGAGTAAACGCTACTATACAATTATATTCAAAAAGTTGTAAACCCCTATTTTGAGTAAACTCTACTATACAATTATACACAAAAAGTCGTAAAGCCCCGTCTTATTGTACAAAAAGTTGTAAATCCCCATTTTGAGTAAACTCTACTATACAAATATATACAAAAAGTTGTAAACCCCCGTTTTGAGTAAACTCTAACACAATAATATACAAAAAGTTGTAAACCCACATTTTGAGTAAACTCTACAATACAATTATTTACAAAAATTTGTAAACCCTCATTTTGAGTAATCTCTACTATAATTATATACAAAAAGTTGTAAACCTCAGTTTTGATTGAACTCTACTAGAATTATATACAAAAAGTCATAAACCCCCGTTTTGAGTAAACTCTACTATAATTATATACAAAAAGTTGTAAACCCCCGTTTTGTGTGAACTCAGATACAATAATATACAAAAAGTTGTAAACCCCCGTTTTGAGTAAACTCTACTATAGAATTATATACAAAAAGTTGTAAACCCCCGTTTTAAGTAAACTCTACTATACAATTATATACAAAAAGTTGTAAACCTCCGTTTTGAGTGAGCTCTACTATAATTATATACAAAAAGTTGTAAACCCCCGTTTAGAGTAAACTCTACTATACAATTATAAACAAAAAGTTGTAAACCCCTGTTTATTAAACAAAAAGTTGTAAACCTCCGTTTTGAGTGAACTCTACTATAATTATATACAAAAAGTTTTAAACCCCTATTTTGAGTAAACTCTACTATACAATTATATACAAAATGTTGTAAACCACCGTTTTGAGTAAACTCTAATACAATAATACACAAAAATTTGTAAACCCGCATTTTGAGTAAACTCTACTATACAATTATTTATTAAAAGTTATAAACCCCCGTTTTGAGTAAACTCTACTATAATTATATACAAAAAGTTGTAAACCCCTGTTTTGAGTGAACTCTAATACAATAATATACAAAAAGTTGTAAACCCCCTTTTTTTATTGTACAAAAAGTTGTAAACCCCTGTTTTGAGTCAACTCTACTATACTATTATATAGAAAAAGTTGTAAACCCCCATTTTTTGTAAACTCTACTATACAATTATATTCAAAAAGTTGTAAACCCCCGTTTTCAGAAAACTCTAATACAATAATATACAAAAAGTTGTAAACCCCCATTCTGAGTAAACTCTAACCTACAATTATTTACAACAAGATATAAACCTCCGTTTTGAGTAAATTCTACTATAATTATATACAACAAATTTGTAAAGCCCCGTTTTTAGTAAACTCTAATACAATAATAAACAAAAAGTTGTTAACCCCCGTTTTGGTTAAACTCTACTATACATTTATATACAAAAAGTAGTAAACCCCGTTTTGAGTAAACTATACTATACAATTATATACAAAAAGTTGTAAACCCCTATTTTGAGTAAACTCTACTATACCATTATATACAAAAAGTTGTAAACCTCCGTTTTGAGTGAACTCTACTTTAATTATATACAAAAAGTTGTAAACCCCCGTTTTGAGTACAATAATATACAAAAAGTTGTAAACCCCCGTTTTGAGTAAACTTACTATACAATTATATTCAAAAAGTTGTAAACACCCATTTTACTGTACAAAAAGTTGTAAACCCCTAGTTTGAGTAAACTCTACTATACAATTATATACAAAAAGTTGTAAACCCCCGTTTTGAGTAAACTCTACTATAATTATATACAAAAAGTGTACACCTCCGTTTGAGTGAACTCTACTATAATTATATACAAAAGTTGTTAACCTCCGTTTTGAGTAAACTCTAATACAATAATATAAAAAAGTTGTAAACCCCCGTTTTGAGTAAACTCTACTATACAATTATTTACAAAAAGTTGTAAACCCACGTTTTGAGGTAACTCTACTATACAATTATATACAAAAATGTGTAAACCTCCATTTTGAGTGAACTCTACTATACAATTGTATACAAAAAGTTGTAAACCTCCGTTTTGAGTGAACTACTAATACAATAATATACAAAAAGTTGTAAACCCCCGTTTTGAGTAAACTCTAATACGTACAATTATATACAAAAAGTTGTAAACCCCCGTTTTAAGTAAACTCTACTATACAATTATTTACAAAAAGTTGTAAACCCCCGTTTTGAGTAAACTTTACTATAATTATATTCAAAAAGTTGTAAACCTCCGTTTTGAGTGAACTTTACTATAATTATATACAAAAAGTTGTAAACCCCTGTTTTGAGTAAACTATAATACAATAATATAAAAAAAAACTTGTAAACCCCCGTTTTGAGTAAACTCAACTATAATTATTACAAAAAGTTTTAAACCCCATTATGTGTGAACTCTAATACAATAATATACAAAAAGTTGTAAACCCCTGTTTTGAGTAAACTCTATTATACAATTATATACAAAAAGTTGTAAACCCCCGTTTTGAGTAAACTATACTATACAATTATATACAAAAAGTTGTAAACCCCCGTTTTTAGTAAACTCTACTATACAATTATATACAAAAAGTTGTAAACCACCGTTTTTAGTGAACCCTACTATAATTATATACAAAAAGTTGTAAACCCCCGTTTGGAGTACAATAATATATAAAAAGTTGTAAACCCCCGTTTTGAGTAAACTCTACTATACAATTATATACAAAAAGTTGTAAACCACTATTTTATTCTAGAAAAATTTGTAAATCCCCGTTTTGAGTAAACTCTACTACACAATTGTATACAAAAAGTTGAAAACCCCGTTTTGAGTAAATTCAACTATAATTATATACAAAAAGAGTAAACCTCCGTTTTGAGTGAACTCTACTATAATTATATACAAAAATGTTAACCCTCATTTTGAGTGAAATCTAATACAATAATATACAAAAAGTTGTAAACCCCTGTTTTTAGTAAACTCTACAATACAATTATTTACAAAAAGTTGTAAACCCCCGTTTTGAGGAAACTCTACTATACAATTATATACAAAAAGTTGTAAACCCCCGATTTGAGCGAACTCTAATACAATAATATACAAAAAGTTGTAAACCCCTGTTTTGAGTAAACTCTACTATAAATTATATGCAAAAAATTGTAAACCCCTATTTTGAGTAAACTCTACTATACAATGATATAAAAAAAGTTGTAAAGCCCCGTTTTATTGTACAAAAAGATGTAATTCCCCATTTTGAGTAAACTCTACTATACAATTATATACAAAAAGTTGTAAACCCCCGTTTTGAGTAAACTCTAAGTCAATAATATACAAAAAGTTGTAAACCCCCGTTTTGAGTAAACTCTACTATACAATTATATACAAAAAGTTGTAAACCCCTGTTTTGAGTAAACTCTACTATACCATTATATACAAAAAGTTGTAAACCTCCGTTTTGAGTGAACTCTACTTTAATTATATACAAAAAGTTGTAAACCCCCGTTTTGAGTACAATAATATACAAAAAGTTGTAAACCCCCGTTTTGAGTAAAATTACTATACAATTATATTCAAAAAGTTGTAAACTCCCGTTTTTTTTGAGTGAACACTACTATTGTACAAAAAGTTGTAAACCCCTAGTTTGAGTAAACTCTACTATACAATTATATACAAAAAGTTGTAAACCCCCGTTTTGAGTAAACTCTACTATAATTATATACAAATAGGTGTACACCTCCGTTTGAGTGAACTCTACTATAATTATATACAAAAGTTGTTAACCTCCGTTTTGAGTAAACTCTAATACAATAATATAAAAAAGTTGTAAACCCCCGTTTTGAGTAAACTCTACTATACAATTTTTTACAAAAAGTTGTAAACCCACGTTTTGAGGTAACTTTACTATACAATTATATACAAAAATGTGTAAACCTCCATTTTGAGTGAACTCTACTATACAATTGTATACAAAAAGTTGTAAACCTCCGTTTTGAGTGAACTCTAATACAATAATATACAAAAAGTTGTAAACCCCCGTTTTGAGTAAACTCTACTGTACAATTATATACAAAAAGTTGTAAACCCCGTTTTAAGTAAACTCTACTATACAATTATTTACAAAAAGTTGTAAACCCCTGTTTTGAGTAAACTTTACTATAATTATATTCAAAAAGTTGTAAACCTCCGTTTTGAGTGAACTTTACTATAATTATATACAAAAAGTTGTAAACCCCTGTTTTGAGTAAACTATAATACAATAATATAAAAAAAAACTTGTAAACCCCCGTTTTGAGTAAACTCAACTATAATTATTACAAAAAGTTTTAAACCCCCATTATGTGTGAACTCTAATACAATAATATACAAAAAGTTGTAAACCCCTGTTTTGAGTAAACTCTATTATACAATTATATACAAAAAGTTGTAAACCCCCGTTTTGAGTAAACTATACTATACAATTATATACAAAAAGTTGTAAACCCCCGTTTTTAGTAAACTCTACTATACAATTATATACAAAAAGTTGTAAACCACCGTTTTTAGTGAACCCTACTATAATTATATACAAAAAGTTGTAAACCCCCGTTTGGAGTACAATAATATATAAAAAGTTGTAAACCCCCGTTTTGAGTAAACTCTACTATACAATTATATACAAAAAGTTGTAAACCACTATTTTATTCTAGAAAAATTTGTAAATCCCCGTTTTGAGTAAACTCTACTACACAATTGTATACAAAAAGTTGAAAACCCCGTTTTGAGTAAATTCAACTATAATTATATACAAAAAGGAGTAAACCTCCGTTTTGAGTGAACTCTACTATAATTATATACAAAAATGTTAACCCTCATTTTGAGTGAAATCTAATACAATAATATACAAAAAGTTGTAAACCCCCGTTTTTAGTAAACTCTACAATACAATTATTTACAAAAAGTTGTAAACCCCCGTTTTGAGGAAACTCTACTATACAATTATATACAAAAAGTTGTAAACCCCCGATTTGAGCGAACTCTAATACAATAATATACAAAAAGTTGTAAACCCCTGTTTTGAGTAAACTCTACTATAAATTATATGCAAAAAATTGTAAACCCCTATTTTGAGTAAACTCTACTATACAATGATATAAAAAAGTTGTAAAGCCCCGTTTTATTGTACAAAAAGATGTAATTCCCCATTTTGAGTAAACTCTACTATACAATTATATACAAAAAGTTGTAAACCCCCGTTTTGAGTAAACTCTAAGTCAATAATATACAAAAAGTTGTAAACCCCCGTTTTGAGTAAACTCTACTATACAATTATATACAAAAAGTTGTAAACCCCTGTTTTGAGTAAACTCTACTATACCATTATATACAAAAAGTTGTAAACCTCCGTTTTGAGTGAACTCTACTTTAATTATATACAAAAAGTTGTAAACCCCCGTTTTGAGTACAATAATATACAAAAAGTTGTAAACCCCCGTTTTGAGTAAAATTACTATACAATTATATTCAAAAAGTTGTAAACTCCCATTTCTTGTACAAAAAGTTGTAAACCCCTAGTTTGAGTAAACTCTACTATACAATTATATACAAAAAGTTGTAAACCCCCGTTTTGAGTAAACTCTACTATAATTATATACAAATAGGTGTACACCTCCGTTTGAGTGAACTCTACTATAATTATATACAAAAGTTGTTAACCTCCGTTTTGAGTAAACTACTAATACAATAATATAAAAAAAGTTGTAAACCCCCGTTTTGAGTAAACTCTACTATACAATTTTTTACAAAAAGTTGTAAACCCCACGTTTTGAGGTAACTTTACTATACAATTATATACAAAAATGTGTAAACCTCCATTTTGAGTGAACTCTACTATACAATTGTATACAAAAAGTTGTAAACCTCCGTTTTGAGTGAACTCTAATACAATAATATACAAAAAGTTGTAAACCCCCGTTTTGAGTAAACTCTACTGTACAATTATATACAAAAAGTTGTAAACCCCCGTTTTAAGTAAACTCTACTATACAATTATTTACAAAAAGTTGTAAACCCCTGTTTTGAGTAAACTTTACTATAATTATATTCAAAAAGTTGTAAACCTCCGTTTTGAGTGAACTTTACTATAATTATATACAAAAAGTTGTAAACCCCTGTTTTGAGTAAACTATAATACAATAATATAAAAAAAAACTTGTAAACCCCCGTTTTGAGTAAACTCAACTATAATTATTACAAAAAGTTTTAAACCCCCATTATGTGTGAACTCTAATACAATAATATACAAAAAGTTGTAAACCCTGTTGTTTTGAGTAAACTCTATTATACAATTATATACAAAAAGTTGTAAACCCCCGTTTTGAGTAAACTATACTATACAATTATATACAAAAAGTTGTAAACCCCCGTTTTTAGTAAACTCTACTATACAATTATATACAAAAAGTTGTAAACCACCGTTTTTAGTGAACCCTACTATAATTATATACAAAAAGTTGTAAACCCCCGTTTGGAGTACAATAATATATAAAAAGTTGTAAACCCCCGTTTTGAGTAAACTCTACTATACAATTATATACAAAAAGTTGTAAACCACTATTTTATTCTAGAAAAATTTGTAAATCCCCGTTTTGAGTAAACTCTACTACACAATTGTATACAAAAAGTTGAAAACCCCGTTTTGAGTAAATTCAACTATAATTATATACAAAAAGGAGTAAACCTCCGTTTTGAGTGAACTCTACTATAATTATATACAAAAATGTTAACCCTCATTTTGAGTGAAATCTAATACAATAATATACAAAAAGTTGTAAACCCCCGTTTTTAGTAAACTCTACAATACAATTATTTACAAAAAGTTGTAAACCCCCGTTTTGAGGAAACTCTACTATACAATTATATACAAAAAGTTGTAAACCCCCGATTTGAGCGAACTCTAATACAATAATATACAAAAAGTTGTAAACCCCGTTTTGAGTAAACTCTACTATAAATTATATGCAAAAAATTGTAAACCCCTATTTTGAGTAAACTCTACTATACAATGATATAAAAAAAGTTGTAAAGCCCCGTTTTATTGTACAAAAAGATGTAATTCCCCATTTTGAGTAAACTCTACTATACAATTATATACAAAAAGTTGTAAACCCCCGTTTTGAGTAAACTCTAAGTCAATAATATACAAAAAGTTGTAAACCCCCGTTTTGAGTAAACTCTACTATACAATTATATACAAAAAGTTGTAAACCCCTGTTTTGAGTAAACTCTACTATACCATTATATACAAAAAGTTGTAAACCTCCGTTTTGAGTGAACTCTACTTTAATTATATACAAAAAGTTGTAAACCCCCGTTTTGAGTACAATAATATACAAAAAGTTGTAAACCCCCGTTTTGAGTAAAATTACTATACAATTATATTCAAAAAGTTGTAAACTCCCATTTTACTGTACAAAAAGTTGTAAACCCCTAGTTTGAGTAAACTCTACTATACAATTATATACAAAAAGTTGTAAACCCCCGTTTTGAGTAAACTCTACTATAATTATATACAAATAGGTGTACACCTCCGTTTGAGTGAACTCTACTATAATTATATACAAAAGTTGTTAACCTCCGTTTTGAGTAAACTCTAATACAATAATATAAAAAAAGTTGTAAACCCCCGTTTTGAGTAAACTCTACTATACAATTTTTTACAAAAAGTTGTAAACCCACGTTTTGAGGTAACTTTACTATACAATTATATACAAAAATGTGTAAACCTCCATTTTGAGTGAACTCTACTATACAATTGTATACAAAAAGTTGTAAACCTCCGTTTTGAGTGAACTCTAATACAATAATATACAAAAAGTTGTAAACCCCCGTTTTGAGTAAACTCTACTGTACAATTATATACAAAAAGTTGTAAACCCCCGTTTTAAGTAAACTCTACTATACAATTATTTACAAAAAGTTGTAAACCCTCGTTTTGAGTAAACTTTACTATAATTATATTCAAAAAGTTGTAAACCTCCGTTTTGAGTGAACTTTACTATAATTATATACAAAAAGTTGTAAACCCCTGTTTTGAGTAAACTATAATACAATAATATAAAAAAAACTTGTAAACCCCCGTTTTGAGTAAACTCAACTATAATTATTACAAAAAGTTTTAAACCCCCATTATGTGTGAACTACTAATACAATAATATACAAAAAGTTGTAAACCCCTGTTTTGAGTAAACTCTATTATACAATTATATACAAAAAGTTGTAAACCCCCATTTTGAGTAAACTATACTATACAATTATATACAAAAAGTTGTAAACCCCCGTTTTTAGTAAACTCTACTATACAATTATATACAAAAAGTTGTAAACCACCGTTTTTAGTGAACCCTACTATAATTATATACAAAAAGTTGTAAACCCCCGTTTGGAGTACAATAATATATAAAAAGTTGTAAACCCCCGTTTTGAGTAAACTCTACTATACAATTATATACAAAAAGTTGTAAACCACTATTTTATTCTAGAAAAATTTGTAAATCCCCGTTTTGAGTAAACTCTACTACACAATTGTATACAAAAAGTTGAAAACCCCGTTTTGAGTAAATTCAACTATAATTATATACAAAAAGGAGTAAACCTCCGTTTTGAGTGAACTCTACTATAATTATATACAAAAATGTTAACCCTCATTTTGAGTGAAATCTAATACAATAATATACAAAAAGTTGTAAACCCCTATTTTTAGTAAACTCTACAATACAATTATTTACAAAAAGTTGTAAACCCCCGTTTTGAGGAAACTCTACTATACAATTATATACAAAAAGTTGTAAACCCCCGATTTGAGCGAACTCTAATACAATAATATACAAAAAGTTGTAAACCCCCGTTTTGAGTAAACTCTACTATAAATTATATGCAAAAAATTGTAAACCCCTATTTTGAACTCTACTATACAATGATATAAAAAAAGTTGTAAAGCCCCGTTTTATTGTACAAAAAGATGTAATTCCCCATTTTGAGTAAACTCTACTATACAATTATATACAAAAAGTTGTAAACCCCGTTTTGAGTAAACTCTAAGTCAATAATATACAAAAAGTTGTAAACCCCCGTTTTGAGTAAACTCTACTATACAATTATATACAAAAAGTTGTAAACCCCTGTTTTGAGTAAACTCTACTATACCATTATATACAAAAAGTTGTAAACCTCCGTTTTGAGTGAACTCTACTTTAATTATATACAAAAAGTTGTAAACCCCCGTTTTGAGTACAATAATATACAAAAAGTTGTAAACCCCCGTTTTGAGTAAAATTACTATACAATTATATTCAAAAAGTTGTAAACTCCCATTTTACAATTGTACAAAAAGTTGTAAACCCCTAGTTTGAGTAAACTCTACTATACAATTATATACAAAAAGTTGTAAACCCCCGTTTTGAGTAAACTCTACTATAATTATATACAAATAGGTGTACACCTCCGTTTGAGTGAACTCTACTATAATTATATACAAAAGTTGTTAACCTCCGTTTTGAGTAAACTCTAATACAATAATATAAAAAAAGTTGTAAACCCCCGTTTTGAGTAAACTCTACTATACAATTTTTTACAAAAAGTTGTAAACCCACGTTTTGAGGTAACTTTACTATACAATTATATACAAAAATGTGTAAACCTCCATTTTGAGTGAACTCTACTATACAATTGTATACAAAAAGTTGTAAACCTCCGTTTTGAGTGAACTCTAATACAATAATATACAAAAAGTTGTAAACCCCCGTTTTGAGTAAACTCTACTGTACAATTATATACAAAAAGTTGTAAACCCCCGTTTTAAGTAAACTCTACTATACAATTATTTACAAAAAGTTGTAAACCCCTGTTTTGAGTAAACTTTACTATAATTATATTCAAAAAGTTGTAAACCTCCGTTTTGAGTGAACTTTACTATAATTATATACAAAAAGTTGTAAACCCCTGTTTTGAGTAAACTATAATACAATAATATAAAAAAAACTTGTAAACCCCCGTTTTGAGTAAACTCAACTATAATTATTACAAAAAGTTTTAAACCCCCATTATGTGTGAACTCTAATACAATAATATACAAAAAGTTGTAAACCCCTGTTTTGAGTAAACTCTATTATACAATTATATACAAAAAGTTGTAAACCCCCGTTTTGAGTAAACTATACTATACAATTATATACAAAAAGTTGTAAACCCCCGTTTTTAGTAAACTCTACTATACAATTATATACAAAAAGTTGTAAACCACCGTTTTTAGTGAACCCTACTATAATTATATACAAAAAGTTGTAAACCCCCGTTTGGAGTACAATAATATATAAAAAGTTGTAAACCCCCGTTTTGAGTAAACTCTACTATACAATTATATACAAAAAGTTGTAAACCACTATTTTATTCTAGAAAAATTTGTAAATCCCCGTTTTGAGTAAACTCTACTACACAATTGTATACAAAAAGTTGAAAACCCCGTTTTGAGTAAATTCAACTATAATTATATACAAAAAGGAGTAAACCTCCGTTTTGAGTGAACTCTACTATAATTATATACAAAAATGTTAACCCTCATTTTGAGTGAAATCTAATACAATAATATACAAAAAGTTGTAAACCCCTGTTTTTAGTAAACTCTACAATACAATTATTTACAAAAAGTTGTAAACCCCCGTTTTGAGGAAACTCTACTATACAATTATATACAAAAAGTTGTAAACCCCCGATTTGATCGAACTCTAATACAATAATATACAAAAAGTTGTAAACCCCCATTTTGAGTAAACTCTACTATAAAATTATATACAAAAAATTGTAAACCCCCATTTTGAGTAAACTCTACTATACAATGATATAAAAAAAGTTGTAAAGCCCCGTTTTATTGTACAAAAAGATGTAATTCCCCATTTTGAGTAAACTCTACTATACAATTATATACAAAAAGTTGTAAACCACCGTTTTGAGTAAACTCTAAGTCAATAATATACAAAAAGTTGTAAACCCCCGTTTTGAGTAACTCTACAATACAATTATTTACAAAATGTTGTAAGACCCCATTTTGAGTAAACTCTAATATAATTAAATACAAAAAGTTGTAAACCTCCGTTTTGAGTGAACTCTACTATAATTATATACAAAAAGTTGTAAACCCCCATTTTGAGTAAACACTAATACAATAATATAAAAAAAGTTGTAAACCCCCATTTTGAGTAAACTCTACTATAATTATATACAAAAATTTGTAAACCCCCGCTTTGTGTGAACTCAAATACAATAATATACAAAAAGTTGTAAACCCTCGTTTTGAGTAAACTCTACTATACATTATATACAAACAGTTGTAAACCCCCATTTTGAGTAAACACTGCTATACACTTATATACAAAAAGTTGTAAACCTCCGTTTTAAGTGAACTCTACTATAATTATATACAAAAAGTCGTAAACCCCCGTTTTGAGTACCATAATATACAAATAGTTGTAAACCCCCGTTTTGAGTAAACTCTACTATACAATTATATACAAAAATTTGTAAACCCCCGTTTTATTGAACAAAATTTGTAAACCGTTGTTTTGAGTAAACTATACTATACAATTATATACCAAAAGTTGTAAACCCCCATTTTGAGTAAACTCTACTATAATTATATACAAAAAGGTGTAAACCTCCGTACTGAGTGAACTCTACTAAAATTATATACAAAAAGTTGTTACCCCCGTTTTGAGTAAACTCTAATACAACAATATACAAAAAGTTGTAAACCCCCATTTTGAGTAAACTCTACAATACAATTATTTACAAAAAGTTGTAAACCCCCGTTTTGAGGAAACTCTACTATACAATTATATACAAAAAGTTGTAAGCCTCCATTTTGTGTGAACTCTACTATAATTATATACAAAAAGTTGTAAACCCCCGTTTTGAGTAAACTCTACTATACAATTATATACAAAATGTTGTAAACACCCGTTTTGAGTAAACTCTACTATACAATTATATACAAAAAGTTGTAAACCCCTATTTCGATAAAGTTTGTACTATACAATTATTTAAAAAAAGTTGTAAACCCCCGTTTTGAGTAAACTCTACTATAATTATACAAAAAGTTGTATACCTTCGTTTTGAGTGAACTCTACTATAATTATATAGAAAAAGTTGTTAACCCCCGTTTTGAGTAAACTATAATACAATAATATACAAAAAGTTGTAAATCCCTGTTTTGAGTAAACTCTACTATACAATTATTTAGAAAATACCTCCGTTTTGAGTGAACTCTACTATATTTATATACAAAAAGTTGTAAACCCCTGTTTTGAGTAAACTCTAATACAAAAATATACAAAAATTTGTAAACCCCCATTTTGAGTAAACTCTACTATACAATTATATACAAAAAGCTTTAAACCTCCGTATTGAGTGAACTCCATAATAATTATATACAAAAATTTGTTAACCCCCGTTTTGAGTAAACTCTAATACAATAATATACAAAAAGTTGTAAACCCCCATTTTGAGTAAACTCTACTATACAATTATTTACAAAAAGTTGTAAACCTCCGTTTTGAGTGAACTATAGAATAATTATATACAAAGAGTTGTAAACCCCCATTTTGGGTAAACTCTACTATACAATTATATACAAAAAGTTGTAAACCCCCGTTTTGAGTAAACTCTACTATACTATTATTTACAAAAAGTTGTAAACCCCTATTTTGAGTAAACTCTACTATAATTATATACAAAAAGTTGGAAACCCTCGTTTTTAGTAAACTCGAATACAATAATATAAAAAAAGTTGTAAACCTAAATTTTGAGTAAACTCTACTATACAATTATATACAAAAAGTTGTAAACCCCCGTTTTGAGTAAAATCTACAATACAATTATATACAAAAAGTGTTAAACCCCTGTTTTGAGTAAACTTTAATACAATAATATACAAAAAGTTGTAAACCCCCATTTTGAGTAAACTCTACAATTCAATTATTTATAAAAAGTTGTAAACCCCCATTTTGAGTAAACTCTACTATACAATTATTTACAATAAGTTATAAACCCCCATTTTGAGTAAACTCTACTACAATTATAAGCAAAAAGTTGTAAACCCCCATTTTGAGTGAACTCTAATACAATAATATAGAAAAAGTTGTAAACCCCTGTTTTGAGTAAACTCAACTATACTTTCATATGCAAAAAGTTGAAAACCCCCGTTTTATTGTACAAAAAGTTGTAAACTCCTATTTTGAGTAAACGCTACTATACAACATATACAAAAAGTTTTAAACCACCATTTTGAGTAAACTCTACTATACAATTATATACGTTGGTCCCTTGAGAAGGCTTTGGTTAAGTTTAGAGGGGGGTGAATAAACTTAACACTTAAAACTTTGGAGTTAACAAATTATGCAACTTCGGCGATGCGCGATACTTGAGAGTCTGTCGAGACTTCGATAGGTGGCGATAAACATTAGTCTACTGATAGTTGAGTTTGCTGAATTTGTGCAGCGGAATTAAAGTAAAATTAAGCCTTAGTACTTGTTGTCAAATATGATACTAAGTATTAGATACTTAGTAGTGCAAGTGTGTGATTTCAGTTGCTAGATTCAGTAGGTTGATGAGTGAAATAAAATAAGTGCAGAAAGTAAAAGCAGAAGGTAAGTAGGCAGGTTTTTATAGTGGTTCCAGGTGATGTAATCCTGTACATCCACTCTTCTCCTGTGATGTTGGAGGAAATTCACTAGAGATCTTTGATGTAGCTGTTACAAAGATTCCTAAGTTATTTGTCCTTCACCAATGACTATGGCTTCACAAGGCGAAAATTGGGAACGGGTAGGATTCTTTGCTCCCGAGTCTTCCACTTGGTCCTTGAAGGGTAGGATTGCCTCTTCACCCGGCTCCACCACAAACAACGATCTTTCACACCTAACGGATGCTTCACTTGTCTTCGACGGGTTCTTTATAAAATAAAGAATGAATCAAATAAATGATTCGGTTGCGGCGGCTTGATTAGGATGATGTAATCAGCAGCTTGCAGTCTTCAAGTGTGTATGCTTGATGTAGCTTGAACACAGAATGCACTTGAAGAAAATAACTAGATCAGCAGCCTTAAGCTTAGTAAGTTCAGCAGGGTGTTTTTCAGCTCAGTATTGTCACTTAAAGTTTCTCCCAAAATTCATCATCTTTTCTTGAGTTGAAAGTCTTCTATTTATAGGTAGGAATGCATGTGACTTGCATTTGAAATTCAAATGTGACCGTTCCTTGTATTTGTCCCATCTGATAAGCAATCTGTCACTATTCATAGGACTGACACTGTCAGAATTCCTTTTTGACAGTGCAGTCTGTCCACCCCTTTGACTTGTATCCAATGGATAAAAATATGGATCATCCCAACGTCTTTTTAATCTCAGCCTTTGATTTTCTTGATAAGTCAGAGGTAGTTGGTTGTCCTTATCCATGTAATCTTCCAAGATAATCTTGAATTAATCGAGGTAATACATCAGCAGGTTCATGAGTCTGCTGAGATACCTATCAGTCTGCCGATCATCATATAACTATATATAAAATACAATGCAGCTGATTACTTCTATCTAACTTTTATTTGTGTAGTTAGATTACATCATTTTAATTGTAACTAAGTTCCAAACATCATCCAACTTATGGAACTTAGACCTTCTACACAAGGTATATGTAATCAGTTTAGGTCATCACAGACTTGCCTAAATTCTGATCCCATATCCTTGACTTGAATTACTAAGTTTGATCCTTTAGCCTTCATTTTCGAGTTTGAACCCTCGGCCTTCGGTCTTCGGTCTTCGACGGGTTCCCGACTAGTCTGCGACCTATCTACCCTGCGACCTAGACCGATCTCGCGATATCAATCGGCAGCCCTTTACGGTGCTTGTTTGATCAAACCTATTTATGAATCAAACTCTAATAAACCTATACATTTTATCTAGACATCTTTTTGCCTTTGCACTATAACGACTAGTATGGCACTCATCATCAAAACTAAGAAATAAGTCCAACAATTTCCCCCTTTTTGGTGATGATGCCACTACCCTCACCTAATCGGCAAAGCAAAAAGATAAAACACAAAAACGAGAACAAATTCGAGTCAATTCTCATTATAAACATTGTTCGGTTATTACAAACTAGATGCGGCAAGGATAAAGAATACAAAGTATCTTTGATCTATTGTCTCTTTTCTCTTTCTCTTCTAGCCTTCTCGGCTTGCTCTTGATAGGCCCTGATCTCTTCTATCATTTGACTCATCCATTCATTCTCAATTAGTGTAAAATCAATATAAGAATTGACTTGTTTCCACCAGTTCCATGCTTCAGGCAGGACAAGATTGATGTCATTCACTCTGAATCCAAGCCTCATATACAGCTCCTTGAATTCATCCAGTGAGTCCTTTGCTTTTGTAATAGGTAGCACTTTATCACCTTTGCTACTTCTTCTACTTCTGTTGCTTGCCCTTAGGGCTCTGACTCTTGCTTCCCAAAATTTCAAACTCAAGAAAGAGTTAAGACCTTCATGAAATCCCATGTCATGATAAGGTCTCCTCCTGTTGTAATACTCTTTCTTGTACTGTCTAAACAGATCATCAGTGAGTTGGACTCGCAGTGCGGGTTGCCGAAGGCATTTGTATCATCGTCCATCTCTTCGTGTAAAGAGTCTTGCGGCCTCCTTTCTTTGCGGTGATTGGCCCTCTTCCCCCTTAGTGACATCATCAACAAAACGGGATATAAGGCCATGAATAGCCTCCTGTGATACTATCACTCTATGCAATTGACCTTCCATAGCTCCAGTTCTAGTATCAAGAGAAGTAATCCTGGATTGCAATGTCTCCTCCAGTCTGTTGATCCTTTCAGTAAGTTTGGGATCAGGCATAGCAGGTTGTTGTGCAGCAACAGTAGGCTCATCAGGTTTAGGCGTATCAGCAAGCTTGTCAAGTTTCTCATGGATAGAAATAAGTTGGTCTTTTAGAAACTTGTCTTTGGCAGTATTTCCAACCTTGATACCCCTGACATCTAGTATCAAGTCATTCATAGCATTTTGAGTGGATGCAAAATTTGAAGCAAGCTTGTATCGGTAGATTGTCCGTTATCATTTACCATCTTCATTAGTTCTTCAAATCTCTGTTCTTGCTGTCCGAGTTGAGTTCTTAGCTGTTGCATATCATTTCTTACGAGTTCTTAACTCATTGAAAACTTCAGCGGCACTCCACTTTGGTCATTCTACTAGCAAGTAGGTCCATCGACGAGGCTCCTCAACTCTATATTGTGCACGTTGTCGCGCGATGACCATTGCTTTACTCATATCTCTCCCGGCGGGGGAGGTCCTTCCTCTACCATTGCACCAAGAATGTCTTCCATAACCGGATCTTGTGCGGGTTCTTGACAACTTCTTCTTCTCCAAAAATTTGAAATTCTTCATCACTTTGTAGTCATAGTCCAAGAGTATTGTTCTTCTTGATTAACAACGGCGGCTTGGCGACTATCCTTCCCTACGGTGGCCTTGGCTCCGGCGGGCTCCACTACGGCGGCCTCATCAATAACGGGGGTTTCCTCCAAACCCAAAGTTTGTTCCAAACTTTGTGTCCGAGTCTTTGTTTGAGACTCGGCGGCACCTGTACCTCTGTTCCAACCTTTGTGCGAGTCTTGTTTGTATCCCAGCAACCTGTACCTCCTCTTCAGTTCTCTGTGGATTGAATATAGCCTCATTATCAACTTGAAAACCTTCTGCATGACCAATCTTGTGCAGGATGATGGCAGTTTTAGTAAGAGTGCCTTCAATGTCAAATCCATCTTGATATTCAATGGACTCTTCTGAGCTGGCACTAGGTTCATTAAAATCAGTAACTATTTCTCCATCCAAATCCTCACTCTGTTCATCTTCATTTTGTGCAGCAGGCTCTACAACATGAAATGTACTTGGTTCATCAGCCAGCCTACCAGCACTCAAAGTGATTCCTTCATTGATCAGTGCTTCAAGATCATCCATGGTGAGATCCTGTAGATCCTCATCCATTTCTCCAGTCTGCTGGCCCTCAGCAGACTTACCGATATCGATGGTTGTTGTGCAGGAGGTTCATTCATCAATGCAGTCCCACTGGTTCCTCCTGGTCCGGAGGGGAAATCTCCTCTGGAGTCAGATGATGAGGAAGAATCATCATCTCCATCTCTTGGATCCCTAAACTTAATACCCTCCTCCTTCTGTTGCTCATCAAATAGATCCATCAGTCTGGATTGCAGCAGGGTGGTATCAACCAGATCCAGCAAGTTCTCTACTCCCAACTTGTTAAAAGCCCATTCCTCAAAATCAGTCATAGGTTCAGCAGCTGGCTTTTGTCTCTTGTAGAAACCAAACTTCCATTGAAAATAATCAGCAATTTGCTGAAGTTTGGGATCCACATATCCTTCAGTTTTCTTCCTCTCTTTCACATGCCTTTCAAAGGGCATGAAAGATCTCCTGGGAGCAGCTCCAGTAGCTTGTTGACCTCCAAAGGTTCCAACAAGCAGACTCATGGTCTCTTCTATAGATGTTTGAAAGTCAGCAGGTTGCCGTGATTGTACATTTGTACCTACTACTTCCATCTGTATCACACTTGGTTCCCCCTGACTTACATGCTCATCGAGCGGGGTTAGCGACGATCGCTCTTCCCTATGAACTATTGCCAAACTTGCAGGGTCTTCAACCAAATCTTCAATCACCTCTTCAACTACCACAGCAGGTTCAGTAGATTGCTGTGGTTCTTCAGTTGATACTACAGCAGGCTCAGGTTCAGTAGACGTTGTAAATCTTCAACAGATTGCTCAACAACAACCTGTGCAGCTTCAGTAGATTCACCAATAATATTTTCTACAGCAGGCTCTGGTACAGCAGACTGATGTGATTCTTCAACAGATTGCTCAACAACAAACTGTTCACTTCCGATAGATTTGATAACCTCTTCGGGTGAGGAATCACGATTACAGCGGTGGAATGATAGTTAGGGGCTCGGCCTCAATGCCTCTTCTTCCTCTTCTACCGATGCCTCTTCTTGGACTTTTTGTTTTTCCAAGATTCTCAGTTCTTTTCCTTTGCCATACTTTTTCTTTTTGGCAACCTCTTTCATCCTCTTGGATAGGGGTTCATCATCATCATCATGTCCAGTA
Source organism: Gentiana straminea (assembly GCA_036785695.1). NCBI lineage: Eukaryota > Viridiplantae > Streptophyta > Magnoliopsida > Gentianales > Gentianaceae > Gentiana > Gentiana straminea. Next base: position 327,398 of record JAVUPR010000381.1, read on the forward strand.
GACTTTCTCTTTCTACTATCTTCTTTCGTTGCTTTTTCAGAATTTCAACAACAGTTCTTCTTGCAGCCACAGCAGGGTCGGTAACCTCCACTTGACCCTCGGCGGACTCGACGATCTGTCTTTGTTTCCTTCCTTGTTTTCTTTGAGGGTTTTGATGCCTCAGTTGTTTTCTTTTTATTTCCACTCTTTCTCTTAACATCAGCTTTCTTTGGTGCAGCAGGTTTAATAGATATTTTCTTAGTTTGCTGAACCTGCTCACCACCAGCATCACCATCATCATCATCATTATCATCATCAGTAGCCTCTCCAGCAATCTCTTCATCATCATCAAGTCCAGGAATTGTATAATCAATCTCCTTCTTGTATACGGAGCGATTTATGTTTACAGGTTCAAGATCAGGAACCTGCAGATGATTCAGCAGAGTCTGGACCATTAAACCTAGGGGTAAGGCCTTTGATTTCCTTTTCCCTGCTTTCTCTTCCTTGGCAACTTTCTTCATATAAAAAATGAAGTAACCAGCCCAATCAAACTTCAAACTCCTGCAAATGATCATCATCAATTCTATCTTGGGTCCGGATAGAGTATCCATACTGCCAATCAACCCCAGTATGTTCTTTGCAATAAGTTTGCTCAGCAGGTTGTACTCAGGCCAAATATGCTTGCAGCTGATGCCAGGAACTGATTTTGTGTCTTGATTTGTCTTAATCTGATCCACAAATGCCATCTTGTTCAATCCCATTGCTTCAGGATTGACAGGACCATCTACAACTTCTTCAAAACCAAACACTTTTCTCAGTAGACTGGAGGAGATTACAAGCTCCTCAGCATTCACAGTGGTTTTCAATGCTTCAGTTCCTTCTTCCACGATCATGTTCTTCCAGAAATCAATAACATTGGTGTATGAGATTGTTTCTAATCTGATATTGAGTTTATTCTCCAAGCCTGCAAACCTCCTTATTCTTTGACCTATATTGATGGCCAACTCAGTTCTGTTTGCATCTTCAACAAAACCTCTGACACTTTGGCTTGATTCAGTTTGTACATCAACTTTTTCCGCCATTTTAATGAGAAAGAAGAGATGAAGAAGATTGAATCTCAAATCTGTGTTCACACAGTGTAAACGATTGCAGTGATAAAGCAGATTTGCAAGTGACGATTCTCCGTCGTATAACGGTCGATTATATAGACAAGTGAGTGGTTGAAAGCTGTCATTGCACGTACATTGAGGTAACCACGATTAAATGCGAGTAAATCTTTGTCTTGACACGTGGCCCATTACTCCTCCATAATGTTTGTAACCGTTGAATGGTTTGACTGTGCTAATAATGGATAAAATAAATACCCGCCAATATGCTTTTTGACTTTAATTACTTTGACTGAGTAACGTTCCCTCCAGCAGGGTAATCCTCAGCAGGGTGGGCTCAGCAGTCTGCTGATAAGTAGGCTTCAGCAGCCTGCTGACAAAAGTACTCTGCTGATCCTTGTTTTCTTCTTGTTTTGTTCAATTGATAATACAAGATGAAGTTTAATACCAATGACTGATCTGTCAAGTGAGCTCACCCAACATGACAAATGTTAGTAATACCATCCGCAACGGAAGCGATTTAATGGATCTAGATCTATATAATACACGTAATAAAATAACTAGATCTATTCTACAAGGGGGTTGTAGAACATACCTCTTGGATCTCAAAATCCAAGTTGGAGAACCGCAATAGAAAAAAAAGAAGATGTGAAGAGCACCACGATCTTCCGTACGTGTGATCCAAGCAACTCCCGGTGGAAGGAAATCCTCGGCTCGAATCCTCCCGATATGCTACCCGGAAAAATCTCCAAGAATTTTCCCCAATCACCCTTGGCCGAAATTTCTATCTTCTCTCTAAGAGTTGATAGTCGAAATTTTCATGTGTGTTAAGGCTTGGGAGAACTCTCTTTATATAGGAGAGTAAAACTTAAGCCCCAAGGATTTTATAATTAATACAAAATCAATTATGATAATCCTATTAAATAAAAGATAATCCCAAAATATTCTAGAACAAATCTAGAATAATCTTTATCTTTATTTCTTACCATAAATATTTATCCAATAAATATTTTGTGCACATGTCTTATTAATCACAAGAAAACTAATTTCTTGTTTATTAAAACAATGCTTTGGCCGAAATTCTCATTGTTGACCTAGTCAACATAAATTTCGACTAACACACTAATTTTTGCCAAGATTATGAAAAATGTCTTTTTCACATATTTAATTATTTAGTCCAACTAATTTAATAGTCCACTAAACAATTAATTCACATATCGTTTTAATAAAGTCCAACAAGAACTAAATTAATATTATTAGGATTCGACGTCCGAGAATAGCTATGCTATATTAGGAGGCACGTCGGGGACCATGGACTAATAATCAGCGGCTCCGATAAATCAAATAAATAATTATAGAATAATTATATTCGATAAATCAATCACGGGAATATGCCACCATAATCCCGTGATCGCACTCCTCCGATTATAAGATTATATTTATCTCCTCACGAGAATAATAATAAGCGTCCATTGATATAATCATTACATATGGATTAATCCTCCATAGCTTGTTCATTCTAAATCGGGAAGTTACCGTTAACCCTTTCTAGAACCTCTTATCCTTATTTACCATTAACCCCCTAGTGATCAATTAGTGCACATAACTGACTAGTAGCTAATTAGTCAAATGTGAACTCCCGGGATCGATCATTTTCTTAGGGCTAACAAATAAGGGAAGCTGTCTATCTACTTCCATAAATGGAAGGAATGGATTCCGTATACGTGATAACACGGACTACTCACTCAATCCAAGTACAATGCCAAGATGGGGTAATTCGGACCACGGACTCGGTGTAATCCTTAACCGTCAAGTCAAACCTCATACCGATTCAAGCGGTTGATTGTGATCACCTCGGGATTAAGATATATCCATAAATATGATCATCCATTGATTCGATAAGACTTCTCGATTACGGAATTATATCGTGAACTCTAATCAAATCGGTCCGGCCCTATATGATATATCTATCATATATAAATGCCCCATTAGGTTCTCTTAACCGAAAGTCCGGATAAGACAATCACACCTATTGTGTTTCGGGCGCATTAATAGCACGTTAAAGGAGAGACCCGATACTCTCGATTAACTTCACTACGGGCTAATTGTATTTTAAGTACATCTTCACTAACTCAATCCTCCCGTGTATATACCATACACCGAGTTAAGTGATTACATAAACGATATACTTTAGGGTTTTACGTAGTGTAAATACTATTGTCACATCGGTGAATATGAGAATAATAAATATGAATAATAACGTCAATTCATTTATTAAATAAAACAATTACAAAAATTGTCTTTCGGGCATCACACCTAACAATCTCCCACTTGCACGAAAGCATGTGATTAATTGTTTTAGAGCACACCCTATTATTTAAAATACAACAAACTACATCTCCCACTTGCTCTAAAGCAATGGAGACCCATCCCATATTCTAGTACCCATTAAGCATATCATAACCATTTCAGATTCCAAAGTACACTCCGAGTATGCCGTCGTAGGATAGGTCAGTGACTCGGTGAGTACCTACATCTAAATGTCATGGGTCTTAATGATTAGTCAGGTTGTCGGCTCGAGACGATCCGTAGAATCGAAACGTTACCGGTCCATCAAATCATGTGGTGCGAGTAAACACGAGCCCGAGATCGACTTAACGATCATCCTCAATCGACTTAAAGTCAAAATCGTGTATCACATATATCCAAGTTCACACGGGAATATGTCCGCATATTGTTCCTCGTTCTCTTCAAGATACTAAAGGACATACTAAACTTGCTTTGTTAACCGCCGAATCTAAGATTCGATCAAAGTTGACGTTCAATAACCCGACCATCTCTTACTAGAAAGAGAATCTATCCCATTTCTCTTGATCCGAAGATTTAGAGAGTCATTCCGAGGCATAGGGTAGAACTTCCTCGTTGAATGTTGCATACACGGATGCATCATCTTAACCAATAAGATGGATGGGAAACCGATGATCGATTCTAATGAATTCGACCGAGTCAAACTCTTAAGAATGTTGTCCAAAACTCTGTTGCAGAGAATTGTGGTATTGTCGGATTCGACTTCGGATAACACCCATGTTGATTCCAAGCGGTGCGGTGTTAGCCTTCACAAACACTAATTTATATATTCACTCTTTGTACTAAAATTGATATCCAGTCTACAAAAGACTTATCAATATTCTGGTCAAATCCACATATTGTAGAAATATATGACTTCCAATGACCGAGAGGTTTGCTTTTTATCCACAAAGGACATAAGCCTTGACAGTCATCCTGTCATGAGTTCATAAGTCAATACCCTTCTGTTTCGAATGAATCCAGACTCCGTTTGTTTGGCAAGAAAGTCTCAGGGAATCACCCCTATTTTCTGCTTTTGAACGAAATCATGCAATACCGAACTCATTCTACTCTTTTCCATGTAGATCCAATTACTCCCCCTTTGGGCCCGAGACGCTCGGTGGTTATACAAGAGCATGAACGGAATTGGAGTACCGAACTCCATTCACGGGGTTATGGCTATTAAACCAACCTCTATTAACGAGAATCCTATATCTTGCTCACAAAAGAGCCATAGGTCATCAATCGATCCTCGGACTATAAAGTCCGCCGAACCCGTAATGGGTAATGGATAAACCATACTCCCACTACATTACGGGTGGATCGAAATTCGATCTAGTTTAGTAGTATTTAGTGTTATCACCAACAACCGATGTTGGATGTGGTACGATTTTAATCGGTTAGTAAGCGCCTTGAGTAAACGTACTTCAAGGTTTAAGGTTTTCTTGTTCATAGACTCTATCGAAAGGACACAACGGTATAAGCGTCCCTTCCCGATTTCAAGAATCGATAACACACCTTTTTCTCAATGCTACAAGATATATAACGATTGGTCACCGACCGAACGTGTTCGCGAAATTTCCGGACCTACCTTCAAGCACCGTGTGCTAAATGCTTATATTTATGGAAGTGGGGTGAACCGAATCCACACCTTATCCGTAAATTCCAAAGCATATTGTAGGTAGGCTTGGTTGGTCTTACATTTCAATGTAAACCGATATTTTGCTTCTAATATCTTTATTGAGTTAAGCGAGTGTATTGTAGCACATCTAAAAACTATATAAGGGAATTTAACGGTTTCTCACTTAGTGAAAACATTTCACTATGAGGCGAGCCGAGCATCGGTCCCTAGGACTATGTGATGGCCCATTTCGAGTATAGAATACTCTATCTCGTTGAAAACGAGAGAAACCTCAAAAATATTTTGGATAAGGCGACCGGAGTGTTCGAATAGTTATCGGACAAGAAGTCACTACTCGGAAGCTCCTACTAGCTTGTATCTTTCATCGGACCCCGAAGGTCGTCATAAACAAGCTATGTTACTTCTTTATAACCATTATCCTTTTCCGATTGAAAGGAAACTTAGTCATTGAACCTTTGAGACAATATAACCGGACGGGAGAAAGGAATCACCCCGAGCCGGTCTTCGGGTCTTGTCTTTTAGGGACTATGCACTAACTATGGAATATGAAGAAGCGTTTATCTAAATATAGAAACCAATTGCTTTTAACGAGTTCTTAAGATGTGTTTTATATACATATTTAGCGGTTCTAAGTGGTTTTGACTTTATCAAACAAAAGTCCGAGTCTTGGATTCATACTACAAATGGTATATTCACTTTCTATACGACAAACAAATTATCGAATAGAAGGTAAATCCATTCGTTCCAACGAATCTTAAACGAGAAAATAAATTTTCCGCGATATCCAAGGATTGAATCCGAGATTCATTTCCTTATATCACTCCCACTATTCTAGCTAAAATTAACTGCCCGTTGTTTACTCTTTTAATCGTTAAATGCACTGCTACCTTGTTCTTCCAAAGAACTTAGCTCAAGAAAATCGCCAAGGATTCATAGGTTGGTGATCCGAAATCACTATCCTTATCCTATGATTTTCAGTTTATTAATTTTCGGTTTAGCCTTAAAGTTTTCTCAGTTTAGATGACCAACACTTTTAGACATATTCTCTCATTCTTGACTTTCCGTGAATGGAAACAGTCTTGAACTAGCAGTTCGTGTGAGTAGACACTACTCTTGAACCGTGGGATGTCTATTTCGAGTGTTACTTGTCCGGACTTGTCGGATTTTCTAATATACTAGAAAAACAACAAATCATAACATTAAAGCTCCCACTAGTTTATCGGTTCCAAATACCGTCTAACCAAGCAATGCTTCATTTTATGATTTTCCAATTTTTCAATTTGAAAATCTCTCGTGTAAACACTTACACGGTTCTAATGTTTCCGAGAAAAATACAAATCATAAAACTCCCACTAGTTCATCGATTCCAAATATCGTCTAACTAGCAACGAGTTCATGATTTTCCGATTTTTCAATTAGAACGGTTACGTGTGTAGTCACTACACACCGAAAATTCACTAGAAGAATTTCAAAGTCCGAAATCACCTTTGATCAAACTAAGTTTGTCTTCCGTTTGACACGAATGACACTAGTGACATGCCTATATGTCACTCGGTTTTTAAAAGGCTTAAGAGAAAATATCTCTTTTGAAAAATAATTTGCATTATCGATTAACTAGTTCAACGTCCTAGTTACTTTCCACTTTTTAACGAAGTCAATACTAGTCAATTATAAATTTTAAGCAATTTAGTAAGGGATATAATGCTGTAAATAAAATGACATGTATTAATTCAAGTTTAACACTACTATATTTTATTTTAGGAATTGTAAACTAAAAATAAGTCTACTCTACCATTCCAAGGTTTTAACCTCGCATCTCAGTGCCGCCTTAGGGTAGGTCAAAGAGATGACGGTTAAATCGAGACAATCTCATCAATGAATAACTTGTGAGAATCGAACATCCCACGAGAATCGAACATCCCTTTATTCATTGACTACCTTCCTTTTTTAGCCTAGATATTATCAAAAAAATACCCATGATGAGTGTGACCTACTATATCGGATCTCTTAGGTACGCCCCGAGTATGCCGTCTTAGGATAGGTCAGTGACCCGACGAGTACCCGGAAATCCTATCCTTTCGGAGACCAAGTCATGAATGTTGATAGGGGCGAACACCATCCTTAGGGGGACGAAATCAAAGCGCCTCGAGGCGTCACCCTTCTCTCACTTACTTGTATCTATAGTAGAGGCCGTGGGGTTGGCTGTCGCCTCCCCCGCTCCCACTCAATATTTTGGAAGTGGTTGTGGGTTAACTAACCACGTCTTTTTGATGTTAACATAAAAGCACATCAAATCAAGGATTCCGAATGGTGTCGGTAACGTAGGCAAGCCTACCCGTCCTATTCGTTGGAACATATGTGACAGTCGGACGAAATCGGGTCAAGACAGCCCTATTGAGATAAGAAGGAATCACCCCTCCGTTCTCCGGTGTAGCTTAGTCTTGCCGGACCCCCGTGCATACATCACACTAGGAGGGTTAAGTCGGTCGAGCGAAGCTTAGTTGACCACCCAACCTATAAGCGAACCGTTTTTTATCCAAGATTTATTGTTCTTTTACCATCATTCAATCTCGTAGACACTACGAATCGAAAACGTGATCTCGTTTGGGCTTTAAGGCGGTTCACCGAGAACACACACCGAAAGGCTTAACGATTTCATAACCCGTCCTCGGATCTTTAATTAGTTACTAAATTAATTAATTACCACGTATTAATTAAATTTCAACTAATTACGCGAGTTTGTATACATGCCTATTTTAATTACCAAAATTAAAATTCTACATGTATGCATGGAGTGGATTTATGATATGATGCATGTCATGGCAATTCCGATTTTATATCTATTTTATGATCAAACACATAAAAAATAAATGCGGAAAATTTAAACACCGAGATGGACCGTTGGCACCCCCGAAACTAACCTATTAGAAAGTAAATAACCAAAACCCTAACTAGGGTTTACGACTTTCTAACTAAATCTGCAGCTGTTCGAACTCTTCGACGATCGGCATACAAACGAACTCGGATCGGGACGAAACTTTCCAGATCTTATCTTCACTCCTTGAACTTCAATATGGACGGTTGGATCGGTGCTTTGACTTACCAATTTTCTCCAGTAAACCGCCAAACTTGCTGCTGAATCTGACTTTGACTGTACTGCATCAATGACTTCCTGAGGCAGATCGGGAATCGAGATGAATCCCGATCGACCTAAAATTTTTATGGTACGTCCAAAACTCCAAGTTGATCAATCTGAACGGTCGGATTTTCTTTTCAACGGTCCAAACTCTCCCAGAAAATCGAGGAAGTCACAGATAGTGTTTCTGTGAATCCTGCTTTTTTCTGTTACAGCAGCCTCTTCGCAGCATCAAACGGATATCGAAACGGACTCTGATCGACGCCAAAATTTGTGGAGTTGATCATCATCTTCTAATCTTGATTCTGACCGGCGGGATCTTCGTTTCAACGCTTCGATCAACGGGAAAAGGAAAAAAACTAAACAGCTACTAAACAGATCTATTTTCTGGAAATTAAAATTGCAATTAAAAAAGAATTACATAATTTCCTATACTCATATGGACGAATTTTCATCGTTTATATGAGTTTACAATAGATCTAACGGGTAAACAGTGCCAACCCCAATCCATCTCTTCAACCACGACATTCATAAGCATAAAAATTAAACACATGCATCGGCCCCCAAAAAAATTGTGACAAAAAAAATCTACATGTTTTACCACTCCTAGATCTAATATTTTTATACGTATAAATATAGATCCCCTTGGCGACTGATACCACTGTTAGTAATACCATCCGCAACGGAAGCGATTTAATGGATCTAGATCTATATAATACACGTAATAAAATAACTAGATCTATTCTACAAGGGGGTTGTAGAACATACCTCTTGGATCTCAAAATCCAAGTTGGAGAACCGCAATAGAAAAAAAGAAGATGTGAAGAGCACCACGATCTTCCGTACGTGTGATCCAAGCAACTCCCGGTGGAAGGAAATCCTCGGCTCGAATCCTCCCGATATGCTACCCGGAAAAATCTCCAAGAATTTTCCCCAATCACCCTTGGCCGAAATTTCTATCTTCTCTCTAAGAGTTGATAGTCGAAATTTTCATGTGTGTTAAGGCTTGGGAGAACTCTCTTTATATAGGAGAGTAAAACTTAAGCCCCAAGGATTTTATAATTAATACAAAATCAATTATGATAATCCTATTAAATAAAAGATAATCCCAAAATATTCTAGAACAAATCTAGAATAATCTTTATCTTTATTTCTTACCATAAATATTTATCCAATAAATATTTTGTGCACATGTCTTATTAATCACAAGAAAACTAATTTCTTGTTTATTAAAACAATGCTTTGGCCGAAATTCTCATTGTTGACCTAGTCAACATAAATTTCGACTAACACACTAATTTTTGCCAAGATTATGAAAAATGTCTTTTTCACATATTTAATTATTTAGTCCAACTAATTTAATAGTCCACTAAACAATTAATTCACATATCGTTTTAATAAAGTCCAACAAGAACTAAATTAATATTATTAGGATTCGACGTCCGAGAATAGCTATGCTATATTAGGAGGCACGTCGGGGACCATGGACTAATAATCAGCGGCTCCGATAAATCAAATAAATAATTATAGAATAATTATATTCGATAAATCAATCACGGGAATATGCCACCATAATCCCGTGATCGCACTCCTCCGATTATAAGATTATATTTATCTCCTCACGAGAATAATAATAAGCGTCCATTGATATAATCATTACATATGGATTAATCCTCCATAGATTGTTCATTCTAAATCGGGAAGTTACCGTTAACCCTTTTTAGAACCTCTTATCCTTATTTACCATTAACCCCCTAGTGATCAATTAGTGCACATAACTGACTAGTAGCTAATTAGTCAAATGTGAACTCCCGGGATCGATCATTTTCTTAGGGCTAACAAATAAGGGAAGCTGTCTATCTACTTCCATAAATGGAAGGAATGGATTCCGTATCGTGATAACACGGACTACTCACTCAATCCAAGTACAATGCCAAGATGGGGTAATTCGGACCACGGACTCGGTGTAATCCTTAACCGTCAAGTCAAACCTCATGCGATTCAAGCGGTTGATTTGTGATCACCTCGGGATTAAGATATATCCATAAATATGATCATCCATTGATTCGATAAGACTTCTCGATTACGGAATTATATCGTGAACTCTAATCAAATCGGTCCGAGCCCTATATGATATATCTATCATATATAAATGCCCCATTAGGTTCTCTTAACCGAAAGTCCGGATAAGACAATCACACCTATTGTGTTCGGGCGCATTAATAGCACGTTAAAGGAGAGACCCGATACTCTCGATTAACTTCACTACGGGCTAATTGTATTTTAAGTACATCTTCACTAACTCAATCCTCCCGTGTATATACCATACACTGAGTTAAGTGATTACATAAACGATATACTTTAGGGTTTTCTGTAGTGTAAATACTATTGTCACATCGGTGAATATGAGAATAATAAATATGAATAATAACGTCAATTCATTTATTAAATAAAACAATTACAAAAATTGTCTTTCGGGCATCACACCTAACAACAAAGACCAATCCCCTTGGCAACCTCATTTGCTCAATTGTCCAACCATAAGTACATGGAATTGTTGATACCAATGACTAATCTGCTAAGTGAGCTCACCCAACATAGCAAAGACTAATCCCCTTGGTGAATTCCAGTACATTCTTTGAATATCGATCAACCTTTAATATTCCAAGTTCGGTCCTTAATTTGGCAAATCTTTCACTATCAAGTGGCTTAGTGAAAATATCGGCAAGTTGATCTTCGGTAGGGATGTATAGAACCACCACATCTTTCTTTTCAACATGATCTCTTATAAAATGATGCCTCACATCAATGTGTTTGTTTCTTGAGTGCAAAACAGGATTTTCGTGATTGCAATTGCACTTGTGTTATCACACATAATTGGAATTTCCTTTTCTTCAATTCCATAATCCCTTAATTGTTGTCTTAGCCATAGTACTTGTGCACAGCAACTTCCAGCAGCAATGTACTCAGCTTCAGCAGTGGAAGTTGATATAGAATTCTGTTTCTTGCTAAACCAGGAAACCAGTCTATTTCCCATTAACTGACAGGTTCCTGTTGTTCTTTTTCTATCAATCTTGCATCCAGCATAATCAGAATCTGAGTAGGATATAACTTTGAAGCTTCCTTCCTTGGAGTACCATATCCCTACTCCCAAAGTCTCTTTGAGATACTTGAGAACTCTCTTAACTGCACCTAAATGACTTTCTTTAGGTTTAGATTGAAATCTTGCACAAACACCTACAGCAAAGGATATATCGAGTCTTGGCGATGAGGTACGACGGACTACCTATCATCCTTACGTATAAGGTCGATCAACATCTTTGCCTTCTTTATCTTCATCAAATCGATGTTTGTACTCATAGGAGTTGAATTCTTAGTGCTATTTTCCATACCAAACTTCTTCAACAACTCTTTGGTGTACTTGGTTTGATGAATGAAGATTCCATCCTTCATTTGTTTAACTTGCAGTCCCAAAAAGTAGTTCATTTCTCCCATCATACTCATTTGAAATTTACTCTTCATTAGATTTGCAAACTTTTCACAAAGTAAATCATTTTCAGAACCAAAAATTATGTCATCCACATAAATTTGTACCAGCAGAGTGCTGTCCCCTTCACTGATTCTGAAAAGTGTCTTGTCAATGGTGCCTTTTGTAAAACCATTGTCCACCAAGAATTGAGATAGAGTCTCATACCATGCTCTTGGTGCTTGTTTCAATCCATAAAGTGCTTTGTTGAGTCTATACACTTTATCTTCTTGATCTTTAACTTCAAATCCAGGAGGTTGCTGAACATACACTTCCTCCTCTAGAATGCCATTCAAAAATACACTCTTGACATCCATTTGATATACTTTGAAGTTCTTATATGCAGCATGTGCCAAGAATAATCTGATAGCTTCCAATCTTGCAACAGGTGCATAAGTTTCATCAAAATCTATTCCTTCTGCTTGAGAATAGCCTTTTGCAACTAGTCTGGCCTTATTTCTCACAATTGTACCTGATTCATCAAGTTTATTTCTGTATACCCACTTAGTACCAATGATATTTGCATAACTTGGCCTTTCAACTAGTGTCCAAACTTGATTTCTTTCAAATTCATTTAATTCTTCTTGCATGGCAATTATCCAATCTGGATGCGAAATTGCTTCTTCAACAACTTTAGGTTCCATTTGAGATAGAAAACAAGTAAACATAGCTTCCGGTTGTCTTCTAGTCCTCACACCTTGTTGTACATTGCCAATAACTTGTTCGACGGGGTGATTCCTTAACCATTGTGGATTTTGGTTATTTTGATTTTCAGGAACATCATCTTCAGTAGGGTCTGCTGTAGTTTCTTCTACAGGGGGGTCAGCAGATCCTTGAACTGCTTCAGTTGTTGCATCAGTAACATTGTCGGCGGGGTGTTCGGCGGGGCGATTCGAAACTTTCAAGTCATTGAATCTTTCCAAAACTTCAACACAATCTGGATCAGTGACTTGTTGATTTTCAGCAGGTCCACAATCTTCATCTTCCATACCAGTAAACTTAGGTTCATCAAACACAACATGTATTGTTTCTTCATGTTTTAGTGACCTCTTGTTCAGTACCCTGAATGCTCTGCTGACCGAAGAATATCCCAAGAATATGCCTTCATCTGATTTTGGTTGGAACGTTTTTAAATGAACTTTATGATTTAGAATAAAGCATTTGCTTCCAAATGGATGGAAGTAGGATATGTTAGGTTTCCTTCCATTCCAAACCTCATAAGGTGTCTTCAGCAGCTTCTTGTTTATTCATGTTCTGTTTTGTGTATAGCATCTTGTATTCTTGCTTGACCCAATATCTTTCGGTAGCAATGCTTCACAAATCATTGTTCTTCCTGCTTCCTTTAAGGTCTGTTTCTTCTTTCGGCAACCCCATTTTCTTTGAGGTGTACCGACGACGGCAGTTGATGTAGTACACCATTACGTTCACAATATTCTCTTATAACTTTGTTGAGAAATTCAGTACCCTGATCTGATCTTATCTTTATGACTGTTAAACTTTTCTCATTTTGTAATCTCTTCAAAAGATTAGGCATGCTTTGAAGTGTTTCACTTTTCTTGTTCATGAATATCACCCAAGTGTATCTAGAATAATCATCCACCACCACTAGGGTATACTTCTTTCCTGTTACACTTGTTGGAGTTATTGGTCCAAAAAGATCCATGTGCATCAGCTCCAACACTCTATTAGTTGATTGTTTGGTCTTTGATTTGAAACTTGACTTTATCTGTTTACCTTGCTGACAGCCATCACATATTGCATCCTTTTTGAATGTGATCTCGGGTAAACCAACCACTAATTTCTTCTTCACCAAGCTTGATTGATATCATCAAAGTTTAAGTGATTCAACTTCTTGTGCCATAACCAATTTAGTTCGATTTGGTATGCACTATCGAGCGAGTTTCGGAAGGCTGCGAGTAGACCAATCCACAACATACATGTTCTGTTGTCTTCTACCGACAAGTACAACTTGATCACCTCTTTCACTAATGACAATACAATTGTCTTTGTCAAAAGTGACCTTGTATCCCATGTCACAGAATTGTCCAGTGCTCAGCAAGTTGTAGTCCAGTCCTTCCACATATGCAACATTCTTGATTGTGAGTCCATTTCTGATAAGTGTGCCATATCCTCTTGTATATCCAGGTGTATTTTTGTTGCCAAAATTCACCCTTGGACCATCTTTTGCCACAAAGTTTGATAAACAGTGCTTATTCTTTGTCATGTGTCTGGAACATCCACTGTCAAAGTACCAGACACCCTACAAAACAAAGTTAATGCATTTTAGGTACCCAAAACTGTTTGGGTCCATAATGGTCAGTGGTAAGCATGACCCTTGGCATGTCTCCATAAGGTCTTCTCCTGAATGTGTCATACTTTGGTTCATACTTTGGTTCATACATGTATTCCACACATCCATAAGTTCTAACAGTAGGTTATGTAGGATTCACATATGTTTTCTGGCCTTTTGGTTTATAATGCTGTTTGAAGTGATTCTTGTTGTTAGAAACATTTGCATAACCATAGGTGTGCTGTCTGTTAGAATCAGCCCTATAATATGGAGTCTGCTGAGGTCTTGTGTAAGTCCTCTGCTGATCCCATTGCCTAGGTTTTACCCTAGCTGCATGGTTATACTTGTTGTTTCTAATAGTAGATGCAGGAATGTTCCAATCATCATCAGTGGGAAATAGTCTACCTTTCCCCCTGAGATAAGTATCCCTTGAATGATTATCATTTTTGGGTTTGGGATTCTTATCCTTGGAATATTTCTGTTTCTTACCCTTCTGTGGTCCAACAGACTTGGTAGCAGGTCTGCTATCAGCAGGCTTAGAAGGCACAGCAGTCCTATTTTTGGATTTATTCTTTTTACTAGGAGCTGTTGACTTCTTAGACTTCTGATTTTGCTTTCTTGAAGCATTCTCATTGGGTTTTTGCTTTCGGCAACCTTTGCGGGAGTTGGATCTAGTGCGGTACAAACTTAGGACCAATTCTGGTACTAGGTTCAGTAACCTTACTGGATCCACTCTTGTTGGATTGCTGAGTTCCAAAACCAAGCCCTATTCTATCCCCATAAGGCTTTCCTGATTTGTATGCAGTATTGGAACAAGATGGTTCAGCAGATTCAGAGGCTGCTGGATGTTCAGCAGACTTATTTTGATTCTGTTCAACATCTTTTTCCTTACCCTTGAGAACCCTTAATTCAGCTTTCAATCTTCCAACTTCTAACTCAAGAGTTTCTTTTTCAGCCTTCACAACCTCATAGCCAGATTGTATTATCCTCAGTTGATTAAGGATGGCATCCAAAGTCTCATTGTTGTCAGAATTTCTAGGATTTGAACCACAAGTTGATTCACAATCACTTCCAGCAGGAGTGTTGATAGATACAGTGTTGTATACCTCCTCAGTTTCATCCATATTAGCCATCAAAGCATAATCCTCCATATCAGCAACCAGTGCAGTGTCATCTGATTCATTTCCTTTTTCAGATTCAACTTCATAGCCTGATTCATCTTCAGCAACCATAGCCTTCTTGCCAAGTCTTCTTTGTTGACTTTTGGTCTTCAGTAGGTCTGGACAATCAGGTCTAAAATGTCCAGGCTTCTTGCAGTTGAAACAAAGATAATCAGGTTCCTTGCCTTGTTTTAACTCAGGACAGTCAGGTTTGAAGTGTCCTGGTTTCTTGCAATGAAAGCACAGATAGTCATTATCTTTCCTTGGTTCTTCTTTCCTTCTTTTAGTAGGCCTTTTTGTGAAATTTCTTGCAGGGGCCTTTCCAGTCTTCATCATCCTGATTTTCTTGCTCAGTAGGGCAATCTGTTCTTGCATCTCATCCAGCATATCATCCTGTCCTCCTGATGTTTCTTCATGATGTGAAGCAGCCAATGCAGTGGTCTTTGGCTCTTCCTTTTCAGTTTCAGGCACAAGCTTTTTGCTAAATTCATAAGCCTTTAGATCTGAAAACAATTTGAATGTGTCTTCTTCATGCAACTTTCTCATTTCTTCAATTGCAGTCACCTTCATTTTCCAAACATCTCTTGCAGGTAGAGCTTCCAAGATTTTGGTGTTTATTTCCTCTTTTGAATAACTTACACTCAGCAGGGTAAGTTCATCCAGGATTGCATTGAATCTTGATTCCATTTGCTCAATAGTTTCATTAGGTAGCATCTTGAACTTTTGAAACCTCTTTCTGGCCACACTGATTTTGTTCTTCTTTATTGCATCAGTGCCTTCACAGATTAAGTGAATCTTATCCCAAAGTTCCTTTGCAGTCTTGCAATCTTTAACCTTCATATACATATTGCTATCCAAGGTTTTGTAAATGATATCAATAGCAATGTTGTTGAGGTTTGCTCTTTTTCTGTCTTCTGCATTCCATTCTCTTTTTGGTTTAGGAATGTACTCAGTTCTGTCACCCACTTGTTACTGCCTTTGTAATCTCCAGTGGTCCTTCAGTTAGTACATCCATCATCTCATCATGAGTAGCGACAAGATATGCCACGCATTCGACGTTTATACTCATCAAATCTATCAAGAGAACACATCAACATAGTTCTAGCATCTTGTGTGTTGTCCATGATGCAAGTCTTGAAAATCGGTAACTTGAAAGAAAGTTTTAAAGAATTTTCACAAGCACAACAAGTAGGATTCCTTGAACGAAGCTAACTTTGCTCCGATACCAATTGTTGGTCCCTTGAAAAGGCTTTGGTTAAGTTTAGGGGGGGGTGAATAAACTTAACACTTAAAACTTTGGAGTTAACAAATTCGCAACTTCGGCGGCTCGCGATACTTCGAGTCCTTCGAGACTCGATAGCCGTCGATAAACGTAGTCTCTGCGATAGTTGAGTTTGCTGAATTTGTGCAGCGGAATTAAATCAAAATTAAGCCTTAGTACTTGTTGTCAAATATGATACTAAGTATTAGATACTTAGTAGTGCAAGTGTGTGATTTCAGTTGCTAGATTCAGTAGGTTGATGAGTGAAATAAAATAAGTGCGAAAGTAAGTGCGAAGTAAGTAAGTAGGAGAGTTTTTATAGTGGTTCCAGGTGATGTAATCCTGTACGTCCACTCTTCTCCTGTGATGTTGGAGGAAATTCACTAGAGATCTTTGATGTAGCTGTTACAAAGATTCCTAAGTTATTTTTCCTTCACCAATGACTATGGCTTCACAAGCGAAAGCGGGAACAGTAGGATTCTTTGCTCCGAGTCTTCCACTTGGTCCTTGAAGGGTAGGATTGCCTCTTCACCGGCTCCACCACAAACAACGATCTTTCACACCTAACGGATGCTTCTTTGTCTTCGGCGGGTTCTTTATAAAATAAAGAATGAATCAAATAAATGATTCGATTTAGCGGCTTGATTAGGATGATGTAATCAGCAGCTTGCAGTCTTCAAGTGTGTATGCTTGATGTAGCTTGAACACATAATGCACTTGAAGAAAATAACTAGATCAGCAGCCTTAAGCTTAGTAAGTTCAGCAGGGTGTTTTTCAGCTCAGTATTGTCACTTAAAGTTTATCCCAAAATTCATCATCTTTTCTTGAGTTGAAAGTCTTCTATTTATAGGTAGGAATGCATGTGACTTGCATTTGAAATTCAAATGTGACCGTTCCTTGTATTTGTCCCATCTGATAAGCAATCTGTCACTATTCATAGGACTGACACTGTCAGAATTCCTTTTTGACAGTGCAGTCTGTCCACCCCTTTGACTTGTATCCAATGGATAAAAATATGGATCATCCCAACGTCTTTTTAATCTCGGCCTTTGATTTTCTTGATAAGTCGAGAGGTAGTTGGCTGTCTTATCCATGTAATCTTCCAAGATAATCTTGAATTAATCGAGGTAATACATCGGCGAGGTTCATGAGTCTGTCGAGATACCTATCGATCTCTTGATCATCATATTTTGTATATAAAATACAATGCGGTGATTACTTTATCTAACTTTTATTTGTGTAGTTAGATTACATCATTTTAATTGTAACTAAGTTCCAAACATCATCGAACTTATGGAACTTAGACCTTATACACAAGGTATATGTAATCGGTTTAGGTCATCACGGACTTGCCTAAATTCGATCCCATATCCTTGACTTGAATTACTAAGTTTGATCCTTTAGCCTTCATTTGCGAGTTTGAACCCTCGGCCTTCGGTCTTCGGTCTTCGGTAGGTTCCGACTAGTCTACCGACCTATCTACCCTCTTCGACCTAGACCGGTCCGTGATATCAATCAGCAGCCCTTTACAGTGCTTGTTTGATCAAACCTATTTATGAATCAAACTCTAATAAACCTATACATTTTATCTAGACATCTTTTTGCCTTTGCACTATAACAGCTAGTATGGCACTCATCATCAAAACTAAGAAATAAGTCCAACAATATACAAAAAGTTGTAAACCCCTGTTTTGAATAAACTCTACTATACAATTATATACAAAAAGTTTGAAAACCCCCGTTATATTGTACAAAAAGTTGTAAACCCCTATTTTGAGTAAACTCTACTATACAATATATAAAAAAAGTTGTAAACAACCTTTTTGAGTAAACCCTACTATACAATTATATACAAAAAGTTGTAAACGCCCGTTTTGAGTAAACTCTAATACAATAATATACGAAAAGTTGTAAACCCCCATTTTGAGTAACTCTACTATACAATTATTTACAAAAAGTTGTGAACCTCCGTTTTGAGTTAACTCTAATACAATAGTACACAAAAAGTTGTAAACCCCCGTTTTGAATAAACTCGAATACAATAATATACAAAAAGTTGTAATCCCCGTTTTGAGTAAACAACACTATAATTATATACAAAAAGTTGTAAACCCCCGTTTTGTGTGAACTCTAATACAATAATATACAAAAAATTGTAAACCCCCGTTTCGAGTAAACTCAACTATACAATTATATACAATAAGTTGTAAACCCCATTTTGAGTGACGCTACTACAATTATATACAAAAAGTTGTAAACCTCCATTTTGAGTACAATAATACACAAAAATTTGTAAACCCCCGTTTTGAGTAAACTCTACTATACAATTATATACAAAAAGTTGTCAACCCCTGTTTTATTGTACAAAAAGTTGTAAACCCCCGTTTTGAGTAAACTCTACTATACAATTATATACAAAAAGTTGTATACCCCCATTTTGAGTAAACTCTACTATAAATATATATCCTCTATTTTGAGTGAACTCTACTATAATTATATACAAAAAGTTGTTAACCCTCGTTTTGAGTAACGTCTAATACAATAATATACAAAAAGTTGTAAACCCCCGTTTTGAGTAAACTCTACTATACAATTATTTACAAAAAGTTGTAAACCCCCGTTTTGAGGAAACTCTACTATACAATTATATACAAAAAGTTGTAAACCTCCGTTTTAGTGAACTCTATTATAATTATATACAAAAAGTTGTAAACCGCCGTTTTGAGTAAACTCTAATACAAAAATATACAAAAAGTTGTAAACCCCCATTTTGAGTAAACTATACTATACAATTATATACAAAAAGTTGTAAACCTCCGTTTTGAGTGAACTCTACTATAATTATATACAAAAATTTGTTAACCCCCGTTTTGAGTAAACTCTAATACAATAATATACAAAAAGTTGTAAACCCCGTTTTGAGTAAACTTTACTATACAATTATATACAAAAAGTTGTAAACATCCGTTTTGAGTAAACTCTAGTATAATTATATACAAAAAGTGGTAAACCCCTATTTTGAGTAAACTAATACAATAATATACAAAAAGTTGTAAACCCCCGTTTTGAGTAAACTCTATTATACAATTATATTCAAAAAGTTGTAAACGCCCGTTTTGAGTAAACTCTACTATAATTATATACAAAAATTTGTAAACCACCGTTTTGAGTGAACACTAATACAATAATATATAAAAAGTTGTAAACCCCGTTTTGAGTAAACTCTACTACACAATTATTACAAAAAGTTGTAAACCCCCGTTTTGAGTGAAACACTACTATACAATTATATACAAAAAGTTGTAAACCCCCTTATTTTGAGTGAACTTTAAAACAATAATATACAAAAAGTTGTAAACCCCCGTTTTGAGTAAACTCTACTATACAATTATATACAAAAAGTTGTAAAGCCCCGTTTTTTGTACAAAAAGTTGTAAATCCCCGTTTTGGGTAAACTCTACTATACGGTTATATACAAAAGTTGTAAACCCCCATTTTGAGTAAACTACTAATAAATAATATACAAAAAGTTGTAAACCACCATTTTGAGTAAACTCTACAATACAATTATTTACAAAAAGTTGTAAACCCCCCGTTTTGAGTAAACTCTACTATAATTATATACAAAAAGTTGTAAACCTTCGTTTTGAGTAAACTACTATAATTATATACAAAAAGTCGTTAACCGCCGTTTTGAGTAAACTCTACTATAATTATATACAAAAAGTTGTAAACCCCCGTTTTGTTTGAACTGAGCTCTACTATAATTATATACAAAAAGTTGTAAACCCCCATTTTGAGTACAATAATATACAAAAAGTTGTAAACCCCCGTTTTGAGTAAACTCTACTATACAATTATAAACTAAAAGTTCTAAACCCCTGTTTATTAAACAAAAAGTTGTAAACCTCCGTTTTGAATGAACTCTACTATAATTATATACAAAAAGTTGTAAACTCCTATTTTGAGTAAACTCTACTATACAATTATATACAAAAAGTTGTAAACCACCGTTTTGAGTAAACTCTAATACAATAATATACAAAAAGTTGTAAACCCGTATTTTGAGTAAACTCTACTATACAATTATTTACAAAAAGTTATAAACCCCCGTTTTGAGTAAACACTACTATAATTATATACAAAAAGTTGTAAACCCCGTTTTGAGTGAACTCTAATACAATAATATACAAAAAGTTGTAAACCCCCGTTTTGAGTAAACTCTAATATACAATTATATACAAAAAGTTGTAAACACCCGTTTTGAGTGAACTCTAATACAATAATATACAAAAAGTTGTAAACCCCCGTTTTGAGTAAACTCTACTATACAATTATATACAAAAAGTTGTAAACCCCCGTTTTGAGTAAACTCTACTATACAATTATATACCAAAAGTTGTAAACCCCCGTTTTGAGTTTTATATATACAAAAAGTTGTAACCCCCTATTTTGAGTAAACTCTGCTATACAATATATATACAAAAAGTTGTAAACCCCGTTTTGAGTAAACTTTAACACAATATATACAAAAAGTTGTAAACCCCCATTTTGAGTAAACTCTACAATACAATTATATACAAAAAGTTGTAAACCCTCGTTTTGAGTAACTCTACTATAATTATATACAAAAAGTTGTAAACCCCGTTTTGAGTAAACAGTTTTGAGTGAACTCTACTAGAATTATATACAAAAAGTTGTAAACCCCCGTTTTGAGTAAACTCTACTATAATTATATACAAAAAGTTGTAAACCCCCGTTTTGTGTGAACTCTATACAATAATATACAAAAAGTTGTAAACCCCCGTTTTGAGTAAACTCTACTATACAATTATATACAAAAAGTTGTAAACCCCGTTTTGAGTAAACTCTACTATACAATTATATACAAAAAGTTGTAAACCTCCGTTTTGAGTGAACTATACTATAATTATATACAAAAAGTTGTAAACCCCCGTTTTGAGTAAACTCTACTATACAATTATATACAAAAAGTTGTAAACCCCAATTTTGAGTTTATACAATTATATACAAAAAGTTGTAAACCTCCGTTTTGAGTGAACTCTACTATAATTATATACAAAAAGTTGTAAACCCCTATTTTGAGTAAACTCTACTATACAATTATATACAAAAAGTTGTAAACCACCGTTTTGAGTAAACTCTAATACAATAATATACAAAAATTTGTAAACCCGCATTTTGAGTAAACTCTACTATACAATTATTTACAAAAAGTTGTAAACCCCCGTTTTGAGTAAACTCTACTATAATTATATACAAAAAGTTGTAAACCCCCGTTTTGAGTGAACTCTAATACAATACATACAAAAATAAAATATACAAAAAGTTGTAAATCTCCCCCGTTTTGAGTCAACTCTACTATACAATTATATACAAAAAGTTGTAAACCCCCATTTTTTGTAAACTCTACTAATATAATTATATACAAAAAGTTGTAAACCCCCGTTTTGAGTGAAAACTCAAATACAATATATACAAAAAGTTGTAAACCCCCATTTTGAGTAAACTCTAACCTACAATTATATACAAAAAGTTGTAAACCTCCGTTTTGAGTGAACTCTACTATAATTTTATACAAAAAGTTGTTAACCCCCATTTTGAGTAAACTCTAATTCAATAATATACAAAAAGTTGTTAACCCACGTTTTGAGTAAACTCTAATACAATTATATACAAAAAGTTGTAAACCCCGTTTTGAGTAAACACTACTATACAATTATATACAAAAAGTTGTAAACCCCCGTTTTGAGTAAACTCTACTATACAATTATATACAAAAAGTTGTAAACCCCCGTTTTGAGTGAACTCTAATAATTATATACAAAAAGTTGTAAACCCCCGTTTTAAACTACTAATACAATAATATACAAAAAGTTGTAAACCCCCGTTTTGAGTAAACTACTATACAATTATATACAAAAAGTTGTAAACCCCCGTTTTGAGTAAACTCTACTATACAATTATATCAAAAGTTGTAAACCTCCGTTTTGAGTAAACTCTACTATACAATTATATACAAAAAGTTGTAAACCCCCGTTTTGAGTAAACTCTACTAGAATTATATACAAAAAGTTGTAAACCTACGTTTGAGTGAACTCTACTAGATTCCTATACAAAAAGTTATAAACCCCGTTTTGAGTAAACTTTAATACAATAATATACAAAAAGTTGTAAACCCCAGTTTTGAGTAAACTCTACTATACAATTATATACAAAAAGTTGTAAACCCCCGTTTTGAGGTAACTCTACTATACAATTATATACAAAAAGTTGTAAACCTCCATTTTGAGTGAACTCTACTATACAATTATATACAAAAAGTTGTAAACCTCCGTTTTGAGTGAACTCTAATACAATAATATACAAAAAGTTGTAAACCCCCGTTTTGAGTAAACTCTACTATACAATTATATACAAAAAGTTGTAAACCCCCGTTTTAAGTAAACTCTACTTACAATTATTTACAAAAAGTTGTAAACCCCTATTTTGAGTAAACTTTACTATAATTATATTCAAAAAGTTGTAAACCTCCGTTTTGAGTGAACTTTACTATAATATATACAAAAAGTTGTAAACCACCGTTTTGAGTAAACTCTAATACAATAATATTTAAAAAGTTTTAAACTCCCGTTTTGAGTAAACTCTACTATAATTATATACAAAAATTTGTAAACCACCATTTTGAGTGAACACTAATACAATAATATATAAAAAGTTGTAAACCCCCGTTTTGAGTAAACTCTAATATACAATTATATACAAAAAGTTGTAAACCCCCGTTTTAAGTAAACTCTACTATACAATTATATACAAAAAGTTGTAAACCACCGTTTTGAGTGAACCACTACTATAATTATATACAAAAAGTTGTAAACCCCCGTTTTGAGTACAACAAATATACAAAAAGTTGTAAACCCCCGTTTTGAGTAAACTCTACTATACAATTATATACAAAAAGTTGTAAACCCCGTTTTGAGTGAACTATTTTACAATATATACAAAAAGTTGTAAACCCCGTTTTGAGTAAACTCTACTACACAATTATATACAAAAAGTTGTAAACCCCGTTTTGAGTAAATTCAACTATAATTATATACAAAAAGGAGTAAACCTCCGTTTGTAAACCCCCGTTTTGAGTAAACTCTACCATACAATTATATACACAAAGTAGTAAACCCCCGTTTTGAGTAAACTCGTATACAATAATATACAAAAAGTTGCAAACCCCATATTGAGTAAACTCTACTATACAATTATTTACAAAAAGTTGTAAACCCCCGTTTTGAGTAAACTCTACTATAATTATATACAAAATGTTGTAAACCCCCTTTTTGAGTAAACTCAATTATACAATTATATACAAAAAGTTGTAAACCCCGTTTTGAGTAATCTCAAATACAATAATATACAAAAAGTTGTAAACCCCGTTTTGAGTAAACTCTACTATAATTATATACAAAAAGTAGTAAAACTCCGTTTTGAGTGAACTCTACTACAATAATATACAAAAAGTTGTAAACCCCTATTTTGAGAAAACTCTACTACAATAATATACAAAAAGTTGTATACCTCCGTTTTGAGTAAACTCTACTATACAATTATATACAAAAAATGTAAACCCCCGTTTTGAGTATACTCTAATACAATAATATACAAAAAGTTGTAAACCCCCGTTTTGAGTAAACTCTACTATAATTATATACAAAAAGTTGTAAACCTCCGTTTTGAGTGAACTCTACTACAATAATATACAAAAAGTTGTAAACCTCCGTTTTGAGTATACTATACTATAATAATATACAAAAAGATGTAAACCCCCGTTTTGAGTAAACACTACTATACTATATACAAAAAATTGTAAACCTCTATTTTGAGTGAACTTTACTATAATTATATACAAAAAGTTGTAAATGCACATTTTGAGTGAACTCTAATACAACAATATACAAAAAGTTGTAAACCCCCGTTTTGAGTAAACTCTACTATACTATATACAAAAAGTTGTAAACCTCCGTTTTGAGTGAACTCTACTATAATTATATTCAAAAAGTTGTAAACGCACGTTTTGAGTGAACTCTAATACAATAATATACAAAAAGTTGTAAACCCCCGTTTTGAGTAAACTCTAGTATACAATTATACACAAAAAGTTATAAACCCCTGTTTTATTGTACAAAAAGTTGTACACCTCTGTTTTGAGTAAACTCTACTATACAATTATATACAAAAAGTTGTAAACCCCCGTTTTGAGTAAACTGTACTATAATTATATACAAAACGTTGTAAACCCCTGTTTTGAGTAAACTCAACTATACAATTATATACAAAAAGTTGTAAAACCCCTTTTGAGTAAGCTCAAATACAATAATATACAAAAAGTTGTAACCCCCGTTTTGAGTAAACTCTACTATAATTATATACAAAAAGTTGTAAACTCCGTTTTGAGTGAACTCTACTATACAATTATATACAAAAAGTTGTAACCCCCGTTTTGAGTAAACTCTAATACAATAATATACAAAAAGTTGTAAACCCCGTTTTGAGTAAACTCTACTACAATTATATACAAAAAGTTGTAAACCCCGTTTTGAGTTACAATTATACACAAAAAGTTGTACCCCGTTTTATTGTACAAAAAGTTGTACACCCCCGTTTTGAGTAAACTCTACTATACAATTATATACAAAAAGTTGTAAACCCCCATTTTGAGTAAACTCTAATACAATAATATACAAAAAGTTGTAAACCCCCGTTTTGAGTAACTCTACTATACAATTATTTACAAAAAGTTGTAAACCCCTGTTTTGGTAAAACTGTACTATAAATATATACAAAAAGTTGTAAACCTCCATTTTGAGTGAACTCTACTATAATTATATACAAAAAGTTGTAAACCCCCGTTTTGTGGAAACTCTAATACAATTATATACAAAAAGTTGTAAACCCCCGTTTTGAGTAAACTCTACTATACAATTATATACAAAAAGTTGTAAACCCCCGTTTTGAGTAAACTCTACTATACAATTATATACAAAAAGTTGTAAACCCCCGTTTTGAGTAAAATCTACAATACAATTATATACAAAAAGTTGTAAACCCCCGTTTTGAGTAAACTCTACTATACAATTATATACAAAAAGTTGTAAACCCCCGTTTTGAGTAAACTCTAATACAATAATATACAAAAAGTTGTAAACCCCCGTTTTGAGTAACTCTACTATACAATTATTTACAAAAAGTTGTAAACCCCGTTTTGAGTAAACTTTTGGTAATACAAAAAGTTGTACCCCATTTTGAGTAAACTCTACTATACAATATATACAAAAAGTTGTAAACCCCCGTTTTGAGTAAACTCTACTATAATTATATACAAAAAGTTGTAAACCCCCGTTTTGTGGAAACTCTAATACAATTATATACAAAAAGTTGTAAACCCCCGTTTTGAGTAAACTCTACTATACAATTATATACAAAAAGTTGTAAACCCCCGTTTTGAGTAAACTCTACTATACAATTATACACAAAAAGTTGTAAACCCCCGTTTTATTGTACAAAAAGTTGTACACCCCTGTTTTGAGTAAACTCTACTATACAATTATATACAAAAAGTGGTAAACCCCATTTTGAGTAAACTCTAATACAATAATATACAAAAAGTTGTAAACCCCCGTTTTGAGTAACTCTACTATACAATTATTTACAATTGTAAACCCCTGTTTTGGTAAAACTGTACTATAAATATATACAAAAAGTTGTAAACCTCCGTTTTGAGTGAACTCTACTATAATTATATACAAAAAGTTGTAAACCCCCGTTTTGTGTAAACTCTAATACAATTATATACAAAAAGTTGTAAACCCCCGTTTTGAGTAAACTCTACTATACAATTATATACAAAAAGTTGTAAACCCCGTTTTGAGTAAGCTCATATACAATAATATACAAAAAGTTGTAAACCCCCGTTTTGAGTAAACTCTACTATAATTATATACAAAAAGTTGTAAACCTCCGTTTTGAGTGAAGTCTACTACAATAATATACAAAAAGTTGTAAACAACCGTTTTGAGTAAACTCTACTACAATAATATATAAAAAGTAGTAAAACCCCCGTTTTGAGTAAACTCTACTACAATAATTTACAAAAAGTTGTAAACCCCCGTTTTGAGTAAACTCTACTACAATAATATACAAAAAGTTGTAAACCTCTATTTTGAGTGAACTACTATAATTATATACAAAAAGTTGTAAACCCCCGTTTTGAGTAAACTAATACAATTATATACAAAAAGTTGTAAACCCCCGTTTTGAGTAAACTCTACTATACAATTATATTTGTAAACCCCCGTTTTGAGTAAACTCTAATACAATTATATACAAAAAGTTGTAAACCCCCGTTATACAATATATACAAAAAGTTGTAAACCCCGTTTTGAGTAAACTACTATACAATTTTATACAAAAAGTGGTACACCCCCATTTTGTGTAAACTCTAATACAATAATATACAAAAAGTTGTAAACCCCCGTTTTGAGTAAACTCTACTATACAATTATATACAAAAAGTTGTAAACCCCCGTTTTGAGTAAACTCTACTATACAATTATATACAAAAAAATGTAAACCCCCGTTTTGAGTATACTCTAATACAATAATATACAAAAAGTTGTAAACCCCCGTTTTGAGTAAACTCTACTATAATTATATACAAAAAGTTGTAAACCTCCGTTTTGAGTGAACTCTACTACAATAATATACAAAAAGTTGTAAACCTCCGTTTTGAGTATACTATACTACAATAATATACAAAAAGTTGTAAACCCCCGTTTTCGAGTAAACTCTACTATACTATATACAAAAAGTTGTAAATCTCCGTTTTGAGTGAACTCTACTATAATTATATACAAAAAGTTGTAAACGCACGTTTTGAGTGAACTCTAATACAATAATATACAAAAAGTTGTAAACCCCCGTTTTGAGTAAACTCTACTATTCAATTATACACAAAAAGTTGTAAACCCCCGTTTTATTGTACAAAAAGTTGTACACCCCTGTTTTGAGTAAACTCTACTATACAATTACATACAAAAAGTTGTAAACCCCCATTTTGAGTAAACTCTAATACAATAATAAACAAAAAGTCGTAAACCTCCGTTTTGAGTGAACTATACTATAATTATATACAAAAAGTTGTAAACGCACGTTTTGAGTGAACTCTAATACAATAATATACAAAAAGTTGTAAACCCCGTTTTGAGTAAACTCTACTATACAATTATAAACAAAAAGTTGTAAACCCCCGTTTTATTGTACAAAAAGTTGTACACTCCCGTTTTGAGTAAACTCTACTATACAATTATATACAAAAAGTTGTAAACCCCCATTTTGAGTAAACTCTAATACAATAATATACAAAAAGTTGTAAACCCCCGTTTTGAGTGAGTAACTACTACGGTATATAAAAAAGTTGTAAACCTCCGTTTTGAGTAACTCTACTATATACAAAAAGTTGTAAACCTCCGTTTTGAGTAACTCTACTACAATATATAAAAAAGTTGTAAACCCCGTTTTGAGTGAACTCTACAATTATATACAAAAATGTATATACAAAAAGTTGTAAACCCCCATTTTGAGTAAACTCTAATACAATTATATACAAAAAGTTGTAAACCCCCGTTTTGAGTAAACTACTACTATACAATTATATACAAAAAGTTGTAAACCCCCGTTTTGAGTAAACTCTACTATACAATTATACACAAAAGTTGTAAACCCCCGTTTTGAGTAAACTCTACTGTACAATTATATACAAAAAGTTGTAAACCCCCGTTTTGAGTAAACTCTAATACAATAATATACAAAAAGTTGTAAACCCCCATTTTGAGTAAACTCTACTATACAATTATATACAAAAAGTTGTAAACCCCCGTTTTGAGTAAACTCTACTATAATTATATACAAAAAGTTGTAAACCCCGTTTTGAGTAAACTCTACAATAATTATATATAAAAACTTGTAAATAGCCGTTTTGTGTAGACTCTAATACAATTATATACAAAAAGTTGTAAACCTCCGTTTTGAGTAAACTCTACTACAATTAATATACAAAAAGTTGTAAACCCCGTTTTGAGTAAACTCTACTATAATTTATATACAAAAAGTTGTAAACCCCCGTTTTGAGTGAACTCTACTATAATTATATACAAAAAGTTGTAAACCCCGTTTTGAACTCTACTATAAATATACAAAAAGTTGTAAACCACGTTTTGAGTAACACGTTTTGAGTGAACTCAATAATATACAAAAAGTTGTAAACCCCCGTTTTGAGTAAACTCTACTATTCAATTATACACAAAAAGTTGTAAACCCCCGTTTTATTGTACAAAAAGTTGTACACCCCTGTTTTGAGTAAACTCTACTATACAATTACATACAAAAAGTTGTAAACCCCCATTTTGAGTAAACTCTAATACAATAATAAACAAAAAGTCGTAAACCTCCGTTTTGAATGAACTATACTATAATTATATACAAAAAGTTGTAAACGCGCGTTTTGAGTGAACTCTAATACAATAATATACAAAAAGTTGTAAACCCCCGTTTTGAGTGAACTCTACTATACAATTATACACAAAAAGTTGTAAACCCCCGTTTTATTGTACAAAAAGTTGTACACTCCTGTTTTGAGTAAACTCTACTATACAATTATATACAAAAAGTTGTAAACCCCCGTTTTGAGTAAACTCTAATACAATAATATACAAAAAGTTGTAAACCCCCGTTTTGAGTAACTCTACTATACACAAAAAGTTGTAAACCTCCGTTTTGAGTAACTCTACTATATACAAAAAGTTGTAAACCTCCGTTTTGAGTAAACTCTACTATAATTATATACAAAACGTTGTAAACCCCCGTTTTGAGTAAACTCAACTATACAATTATATACAAAAAGTTGTAAACCCCGTTTTGAGTAAACTCTATACAAAAAGTATACAATAATATACAAAAAGTTGTAAACCCCCGTTTTGAGTAAACTCTACTATACAATTATATACAAAAATTTGTAAACCCCCGTTTTGAGTAAACTCTACTATAATTATATACAAAAAGTTGTAAAGTCGGTTTTGAGTGAACTCTACTACAATAATATACAAAAAGTTGTAAACCCCCTATTTTGAGAAAACTCTACTACAATAATATACAAAAAGTTGTAAACCTCCGTTTTGAGTAAACTCTACTATACAATTATATACAAAAAGTTGTAAACCCCCGTTTTGAGTAACTCTAATACAATAATATACAAAAAGTTATAAACCCCCGTTTTGAGTAAACTCTACTATAATTATATACAAAAAGTTGTAAACCCCGTTTTGAGTGAACTCTACTACAATAATATACAAAAAGTTGTAAACCCCCGTTTTGAGTGAACTCTACTACAATAATATACAAAAAGTTGTAAACCCCCGTTTTGAGTAACTCTACTATAATAATATACAAAAAGTTGTAAACCCCCATTTTGAGTAAACTCTACCATACAATTATATACAAAAAATTGTAAACCACTATTTTGAGTGAACTCTACTATAATTATATACAAAAAGTTGTAAACCCCCATTTTGAGTGAACTCTAATACAATAATATACAAAAAGTTGTAAACCCCCATTTTGAGTAAACTCTACTATACTATATACAAAAAGTTGTAAACCTCCGTTTTGAGTGAACTCTACTATAATTATATACAAAAGTTGTAAACCCCCGTTTTGAGTGAACTCTAATACAATAATATACAAAAAGTTGTAAACCCCCGTTTTGAGTAAACTCTACTATACAATTATATACAAAAAGTGGTAAACCCCCGTTTTGATTGTTTAAATTATACAAAAAGTTGTAAACCCCGTTTTGAGTAAACTCTACTATACATTATATACAAAAAGTTGTAAACCCCGTTTTGAGTAAACTCTACTATAATTATATACAAAAAGTTGTAAACCCCCGTTTTGAGTAAACTCAACTATACAATTATATACAAAAAGTTGTAAACCCCGTTTTGAGTAAACTCTAATACAATTATATACAAAAAGTTGTAACCCCCGTTTTGAGTAAACTACTATACAATTATATACAAAAAGTTGTAAACCCCCGTTTTGAGTAAACTCTACTATAATTATATACAAAAAGTTGTAAACCCCGTTTTGAGTAAACTCTACTACAATATATACAAAAAGTTGTAAACCCCGTTTTGAGTAAACTCTACTACAATAATATACAAAAAGTTGTAAACCCCCGTTTTGAGTAAAACTATACAATTATACACAAAAAGTTGTAAACCCCGTTTTATTGTACAAAAAGTTGTACACCCCTGTTTTGAGTAAACTCTACTATACAATTATATACAAAAATATGTAAACCCCCGTTTGGAGTGAACTCTACTATAATTATATACAAAAAGTTGTAAACCCCCATTTTGAGTAAACTCTAATACAATTATATACAAAAAGTTGTAAACCCCCGTTTTGAGTAAACTCTACAATACAATTATATACAAAAAGTTGTAAACCCCGTTTTGAGTAAACTCTACTATAATTATATACAAAAAGTTGTAAACCCCCGTTTTGAGTAAACTCTACTATACAATTATATACAAAAAGTTGTAAACCCCCGTTTTGAGTAAACTCTAATACAATAATATACAAAAAGTTGTAAACCCCCATTTTGAGTAAACTCTACTATACAATTATATACAAAAAGTTGTAAACCCCGTTTTGAGTAAACTAAAACTCTACTATAAATATATACAAAAAGTTGTAAACCTCCGTTTTGAGTGAACTCTACTATAATTATATACAAAAAGTTGTAAACCCCCATTTTGTGTAAACTCTAATACAATTATATACAAAAAGTTGTAAACCTCCGTTTTGAGTATACTATACTACAGTAATATACAAAAAGTTGTAAACCCCCGTTTTCAGTAAACTCTACTATACTATATACAAAAAGTTGTAAATCTCCGTTTTGAGTGAACTCTACTATAATTATATACAAAAAGTTGTAAACGCACGTTTTGAGTGAACTCTAATACAATAATATACAAAAAGTTGTAAACCCCCGTTTTGAGTAAACTCTACTATACAATTATATACAATTATATACAAAAAGTTGTAAACCCCGTTTTGAGTAAACTTTTATTGTACAAAAAGTTGTAAACCCCCGTTTTGAGTAAACCCTACAATAATTATATACAAAAAGTTGTAAACCTCTTTGAGTGAACTCTACTACAATAATATACAAAAAGTCGTAAACCTCCGTTTTGAGTGAACTATACTATAATTATATACAAAAAGTTGTAAACCCCGTTTTGAGTGAACTCTAATACAATAATATACAAAAAGTTGTAAACCCCCGTTTTGAGTAAACTACTACTTGTAAATACACTCTATTATATACAAAAAGTTGTAAACCCCCGTTTTGAGTAAACTTTACAATTATACAAAAAGTTGTAAACCCCCGTTTTGATTAAACTCTACTATACAATTATATACAAAAAGTTGTAAACCCCCGTTTTGAGTAAACTCTAATACAATAATATACAAAAAGTTGTAAACCCCCGTTTTGAGTAACTCTACTATACAATTATATACAAAAAGTTGTAAACCCCGTTTTGAGTAAACTACTATACAATTATATACAAAAAGTTGTAAACCTCCGTTTTGAGTAAACTCTACTATAATTATATACAAAAAGTTGTAAACCCCCGTTTTGAGTAAACTCAACTATACAATTATATACAAAAAGTTGTAAACCCCGTTTTGAGTAAACTCAAATACAATAATATACAAAAAGTTGTAAACCCCCGTTTTGAGTAAACTCTACTATAATTATATACAAAAAGTAGTAAACTCCGTTTTGAGTGAACTCTACTACAATAATATACAAAAAGTTGTAAACCCCTATTTTGAGTAAACTCTACTACAATAATATACAAAAAGTTGTAAACCCCCGTTTTGAGTAAACTCTACTATACAATTATATACAAAAAGTTGTAAACCCCCGTTTTGAGTAAACTCTAATACAATAATATACAAAAAGTTGTAAACCCCCGTTTTGAGTAAACTCTACTATAATTATATACAAAAAGTTGTAAACCTCCGTTTTGAGTGAACTCTACTACAATAATATACAAAAAGTTGTAAACCCCGTTTTGAGTAAACTATACTACAATAATATACAAAAAGTTGTAAACCCCCGTTTTGAGTAAACACTACTATACTATATACAAAAAATTGTAAACCTCTATTTTGAGTGAACTTTACTATAATTATATACAAAAAGTTGTAAATGCACGTTTTGAGTGAACTCTAATACAACAATATACAAAAAGTTGTAAACCCCCGTTTTGAGTAAACTCTACTATACTATATACAAAAAGTTGTAAACCTCCGTTTTGAGTGAACTCTACTATAATTATATACAAAAAGTTGTAAACGCACGTTTTGAGTGAACTCTAATACAATAATATACAAAAAGTTGTAAACCCCCGTTTTGAGTAAACTCTACTATACAATTATATACAAAAAGTTGTAAACCCCGTTTTGAGTTTTATATATACAAAAAGTTGTACACCCCGTTTTGAGTAAACTCTACTATACAATTATATACAAAAAGTTGTAAACCCCCGTTTTGAGTAAACTCTACTATAATTATATACAAAAAGTTGTAAAACTCCGTTTTGAGTGAACTCTACTACAATAATATACAAAAAGTTGTAAACCCCTGTTTTGAGTAAACTCTACTACAATAATATACAAAAAGTTGTAAACCCCCGTTTTGAGTAAAACTATACAATTATACACAAAAAGTTGTAAACCCCGTTTTATTGTACAAAAAGTTGTACACCCCTGTTTTGAGTAAACTCTACTATACAATTATATACAAAAAGTGGTAAACCCCATTTTGAGTAAACTCTAATCCAATAATATACAAAAAGTTGTAAACCCCCATTTTGAGTAACTCTACTATACAATTATATACAAAAAGTTTTGTAAACCCCGTTTTGAGTAAACTCTACTATACAATTATATA
This sequence comes from Gentiana straminea, assembly GCA_036785695.1. Taxonomy (NCBI): domain Eukaryota; kingdom Viridiplantae; phylum Streptophyta; class Magnoliopsida; order Gentianales; family Gentianaceae; genus Gentiana; species Gentiana straminea. The sequence goes on from JAVUPR010000381.1 coordinate 360,945, forward strand.
CAAAAAGTTGTAAACCCCCGTTTTGAGTAAACTCTACTATACAATATATACAAAAAGTTGTAAACCCCCGTTTTGAGTGAACTCTACTATAATTATATACAAAAAGTTGTAAACCCCCGTTTTGAGTAAACTCTAATACAATTATATACAAAAAGTTGTAAACCCCCGTTTTGAGTAAACTCTACTATACAATTATATACAAAAAGTTGTAAACCCCCGTTTTGAGTAAACTCTACTATACAATTATACACAAAAAGTTGTAAACCCCCGTTTTTTTATTGTACAAAAGTTGTACACCCCTGTTTTGAGTAAACTCTACTATACAATTATATACAAAAAGTGGTAAACCCCCATTTTGAGTAAACTCTAATACAATAATATACAAAAAGTTGTAAACCCCCGTTTTGAGTAACTCTACTATACAATTATTTACAATTGTAAACCCCTGTTTTGGTAAAACTGTACTATAAATATATACAAAAAGTTGTAAACCTCCGTTTTGAGTGAACTCTACTATAATTATATACAAAAAGTTGTAAACCCCCGTTTTGTGTAAACTCTAATACAATTATATACAAAAAGTTGTAAACCCCCGTTTTGAGTAAACTCTACTATACAATTATATACAAAAAGTTGTAAACCCCGTTTTGAGTAAGCTCAAATACAATAATATACAAAAAGTTGTAAACCCCCGTTTTGAGTAAACTCTACTATAATTATATACAAAAAGTTGTAAACCTCCGTTTTGAGTGAACTCTACTACAATAATATACAAAAAGTTGTAAACCACCGTTTTGAGTAAACTCTACTACAATAATATATAAAAAGTAGTAAAACCCCCGTTTTGAGTAAACTCTACTACAATAATATACAAATAGTTGTAAACCCCCGTTTTGAGTAAACTCTACTATACTATATACAAAAAGTTGTAAACCTCTATTTTGAGTGAACTCTACTATAATTATATACAAAAAGTTATTAACCCCCGTTTTGAGTGAACTCTAATACAATAATATACAAAAAGTTGTAAACCCCCGTTTTGAGTAAACTCTACTATACAATTATATACAAAAAGTTGTAAACCCCCGTTTTGAGTAAACTCTACTATACAATTATATACAAAAAAATGTAAACCCCCGTTTTGAGTATACTCTAATACAATAATATACAAAAAGTTGTAAACCCCCTTTTTTGAGTAAACTCTACTATAATTATATACAAAAAGTTGTAAACCTCCGTTTTGAGTGAACTCTACAACAATAATATACAAAAAGTTGTAAACCTCCGTTTTGAGTATACTATACTACAATAATATACAAAAAGTTGTAAACCCCCGTTTTCGAGTAAACTCTACTATACTATATACAAAAAGTTGTAAATCTCCGTTTTGAGTGAACTCTACTATAATTATATACAAAAAGTTGTAAACGCACGTTTTGAGTGAACTCTAATACAATAATATACAAAAAGTTGTAAACCCCCGTTTTGAGTAAACTCTACTATTCAATTATACACAAAAAGTTGTAAACCCCCGTTTTATTGTACAAAAAGTTGTACACCCCTGTTTTGAGTAAACTCTACTATACAATTACATACAAAAAGTTGTAAACCCCCATTTTGAGTAAACTCTAATACAATAATAAACAAAAAGTCGTAAACCTCCGTTTTGAGTGAACTATACTATAATTATATACAAAAAGTTGTAAACGCACGTTTTGAGTGAACTCTAATACAATAATATACAAAAAGTTGTAAACCCCCGTTTTGAGTAAACTCTACTATACAATTATACACAAAAAGTTGTAAACCCCCGTTTTATTGTACAAAAAGTTGTACACTCCCGTTTTGAGTAAACTCTACTATACAATTATATACAAAAAGTTGTAAACCCCCATTTTGAGTAAACTCTAATACAATAATATACAAAAAGTTGTAAACCCCCGTTTTGAGTAACTCTACTATATACAAAAAGTTGTAAACCTCCGTTTTGAGTAACTCTACTATATACAAAAAGTTGTAAACCTCCGTTTTGAGTAACTCTACTATATACAAAAAGATGTAAACCTCCGTTTTGAGTGAACTCTACTATAATTATATACAAAAAGTTGTAAACCCCCATTTTGAGTAAACTCTAATACAATTATATACAAAAAGTTGTAAACCCCCGTTTTGAGTAAACTCTACTATACAATTATATACAAAAAGTTGTAAACCCCCGTTTTGAGTTTTACAATAATATACAAAAAATTGTAAACCCCCGTTTTGAGTAAACTCTACTATACAATTATATACAAAAAGTTGTAAACCCCCGTTTTGAGTAAACTCTAATACAATAATATACAAAAAGTTGTAAACCCCCGTTTTGAGTAAACTCTACTATACAATTATATACAAAAATTGTAAACCCCCGTTTTGAGTAAACTCTACTATACAATATATACAAAAAGTTGTAAACCCCGTTTTGAGTGAACTCTACTATAATTATATACAAAAAGTTGTAAACCCCCATTTTGTGTAAACTCTAATACAATTATATACAAAAAGTTGTAAACCTCCGTTTTGAGTATACTATACTACAGTAATATACAAAAAGTTGTAAACCCCCGTTTTGAGTAAACTACTACTATACTATATACAAAAAGTTGTAAACCCCGTTTTGAGTAAACTCTACTATAATTATATACAAAAAGTTGTAAACGCACCCCGTTTTGAGTGAACTCTAATACAATAATATACAAAAAGTTGTAAACCCCCGTTTTGAGTAAACTCTACTATTCAATTATATACAAAAAGTTGTAAACCCCCGTTTTGAGTGAACTTACTACAATAATATACAAAAAGTTGTAAACCCCGTTTTGAGTAAACTCTACTATACAATTATATACAAAAAGTTGTAAACCCCCATTTTGAGTAAACTCTACTATACAATAATATACAAAAAGTTGTAAACCTCCGTTTTGAGTGAACTCTACTATAATTATATACAAAAAGTTGTAAACGCACGTTTTGAGTGAACTCTAATACAATAATATACAAAAAGTTGTAAACCCCCGTTTTGAGTAAACTCTACTATACAATTATACACAAAAAGTTGTAAACCCCCGTTTTATTGTACAAAAAGTTGTACACCCTGTTTTGAGTAAACTCTACTATACAATTATATACAAAAAGTTGTAAACCCCCGTTTTGAGTAAACTCTAATACAATAATATACAAAAAGTTGTAAACCCCCGTTTTGTAAACCCCGTTTTGCAGAACTCTACTATAATTATATATAAAAAAAGTTGTAAACCTCCGTTTTGAGTAACTACTCTACTATATACAAAAAGTTGTAAACCTCCGTTTTGAGTAAACTAACTATACAATTATATACAAAAAGTTGTAAACCTCCGTTTTGAGTGAACTCTACTATAATTATATACAAAAAGTTGTAAACCCCCATTTTGAGTAAACTCTAATACAATTATATACAAAAAGTTGTAAACCCCCGTTTTGAGTAAACTCTACTATACAATATATACAAAAAGTTGTAAACCCCCGTTTTGAGTAAACTCTTATACAATAATATACAAAAAGTTGTAAACCCCCGTTTTGAGTAAACTCTACTATAATTATATACAAAAAGTTGTAAACCCCCGTTTTGAGTAAACTCTACTATACAATTATATTCAAAAAGTTGTAAACCCCCGTTTTGAGTAAACTCTAATACAATAATATACAAAAAGTTGTAAACCCCCGTTTTGAGTAAACTCTACTATAATTATATACAAAAAGTTGTAAAGCCCCCATTTTGAGTAAACTCTAATACAATTATATACAAAAAGTTGTAAACCCCCGTTTTGAGTAAACTCTACCATACAATTATATACAAAAAGTTGTAAACCCCCGTTTTGAGTAAACTCGTATACAATAATATACAAAAAGTTGTAAACCCCGTTTTGAGTAAACTCTACTATACAATTATATACAAAAAGTTGTAAACCCCCGTTTTGAGTAAACTCTACTATAGTTATATACAAAAAGTTGTAAACCCCCGTTTTGAGTAAACTCAACTATACAATTATATACAAAAAGTTGTAAACCCCGTTTTGAGTAAACTCAAATACAATAATATACAAAAAGTTGTAACCCCCGTTTTGAGTAAACTCTACTATAATTATATACAAAAAGTTGTAAACTCCGTTTTGAGTGAACTCTACTACAATAATATACAAAAAGTTGTAAACCCCGTTTTGAGTAAAAAACAATTATATATACAAAAAGTTGTAAACCCCCGTTTTGAGTAAACTCTACTATACAATTATATACAAAAAGTTGTAAACCCCCGTTTTGAGTAAACTCTACTATACAATTATATACAAAAAGTTGTAAACCCCCGTTTTGAGTAAACTCTAATACAATAATATACAAAAAAGTTGTAAACCCCCGTTTTGAGTAAACTCTACTATAATTATATACAAAAAGTTGTAAACCTCCGTTTTGAGTGAACTCTACTACAATAATATACAAAAAGTTGTAAACTCCGTTTTGAGTAAACTCTACTATATACAATAATATACAAAAAGTTGTAACCCCCCCGTTTTGAGTAAACGTTTTGAGTGAACTACTATATAATTATATACAAAAAGTTGTAAACCCCGTTTTGAGTAAACTCTAATACAATAATATACAAAAAGTTGTAAACCCCCGTTTTGAGTAAACTCTACTATACAATTATATACAAAAAGTTGTAAACCCCCGTTTTGAGTGAACTCTAATACAATAATATACAAAAAGTTGTAAACCCCGTTTTGAGTAAACTCTACTATACAATTATATACAAAAAGTTGTAAACCCCCGTTTATTGTACAAAAAGTTGTAAACCCCCGTTTTGAGTAAACTCTACTATACAATTATATACAAAAAGTTGTAAACCCCCATTTTGAGTAAACTCTAATACAATAATATACAAAAAGTTGTAAACCCCCATTTTGAGTAACTCTACTATACAATTATATACAAAAACCCCGTTTTGTAAACCCCCGTTTTGAGTAAACTTACTATAAATATATACAAAAAGTTGTAAACCTCCGTTTTGAGTGAACTCTACTATAATTATATACAAAAAGTTGTAAACCCCCGTTTTGAGTAAACTCTAATACAATTATATACAAAAAGTTGTAAACCCCCGTTTTGAGTAAACTCTACTATACACATATATACAAAAGGTAGCAACCCCCCGTTTTGAGTAAACTCTTATACAATAATATACAAAAAGTTGTAACCCCCCATTTTGAGTAAACTCTACTATACAATTATATACAAAAAGTAGCAAATCCCCGTTTTGAGTAAACTCTTATACAATAATATAAAAAATTTGTAACCCCCCGTTTTGAGTCAACTCTAATATACAAACATATACAAAAAGTTGTAAACCCCCGTTTTGAGTAAACTCTAATACAGTAATATACAAAAAGTTGTAAACCCCCGTTTTGAGTAAACTCTATACAATTATATACAAAAAGTTGTAAACCCCCGTTTTGAGGAAACTCTACTATAATTATATACAAAAAGTTGTAAACCCCCGTTTTGAGTAAACTCTATTATACATTTATATACAAAAAGTTGTAAACCCTGGTTTGTGTAAACTCTACTATACAATTATATACAAAAAGTTGTAAACCCCGTTTTGAGTAAACTCTACTATACAAATATATACAAAAAGTTGTAAACCCCGTTTTGAGTAAACTCTACTATACAATTATTTACAAAAAGTTGTAAACCCCCGTTTTGAGTAAACTCTACTATACAATTATATACAAAAAGTTGTAAACCCCCGTTTTTGAGTAAACCCTCTAACAATACAATTATATACAAAAAGTTGTAAACCTCCGTTTTGAGTAAACTCTACTACAATAATATACAAAAAGTTGTAAACCCCCGTTTTGAGTAAACACTACTACAATAATATACAAAAAGTTGTAAACCCCCGTTTTGAGTAAACTCTACTATACTATATACAAAAAGTTGTAAACCTCTATTTTGAGTGAACTCTACTATAATTATATACAAAAAGTTATAAACCCCCGTTTTGAGTGAACTCTAATACAATAATATACAAAAAGTTGTAAACCCCCGTTTTGAGTAAACTCTACTATACAATTATATACAAAAAGTTGTAAACCCCCGTTTTGAGTAAACTCTACTATACAATTATATACAAAAAGTTGTAAACCCCCGTTTTGAGTATACTCTAATACAATAATATACAAAAAGTTGTAAACCCCCGTTTTGAGTAAACTCTACTATAATTATATACAAAAAGTTGTAAACCTCCGTTTTGAGTGAACTCTACTACAATAATATACAAAAAGTTATAAACCTCCGTTTTGAGTATACTATACTACAATAATATACAAAAAGTTGTAAACCCCCGTTTTGAGTAAACTCTACTATACTATATACAAAAAGTTGTAAACCTCCGTTTTGAGTGAACTCTACTATAATTATATACAAAAAGTTGTAAACGCACGTTTTGAGTGAACTCTAATACAATAATATACAAAAAGTTGTAAACCCCCGTTTTGAGTAAACTCTACTATTCAATTATACACAAAAAGTTGTAAACCCCCGTTTTATTGTACAAAAAGTTGTACACCCCTGTTTTGAGTAAACTCTACTATACAATTATATACAAAAAGTTGTAAACCCCCATTTTGAGTAAACTCTAATACAATAATAAACAAAAAGTCGTAAACCTCCGTTTTGAGTGAACTCTACTATAATTATATACAAAAAGTTGTAAACGCACGTTTTGAGTGAACTCTAATACAATAATATACAAAAAGTTGTAAACGCCCGTTTTGAGTAAACTCTTATACAATAATACACAAAAAGTTGTAAACCCCCGTTTTATTGTACAAAAAGTTGTACACTCCGTTTTGAGTAAACTCTACTATACAATTATATACAAAAAGTTGTAAACCCCCATTTTGAGTAAACTCTAATACAATAATATACAAAAAGTTGTAAACCCCCGTTTTGAGTAACTCTACTATATACAAAAAGTTGTAAACCTCCGTTTTGAGTAACTCTACTATATACAAAAAGTTGTAAACCTCCGTTTTGAGTAACTCTACTATATACAAAAAGATGTAAACCTCCGTTTTGAGTAAACTCTAATACAATTATATACAAAAAGATGTAAACCTCCGTTTTGAGTGAACTCTACTATAATTATATACAAAAAGTTGTAAACCCCCGTTTTGAGTAAACTCTAATACAATTATATACAAAAAGTTGTAAACCCCCGTTTTGAGTAAACTCTACTATACAATTATATACAAAAAGTAGCAAACCCCCGTTTTGAGTAAACTCTTATACAATAATATACAAAAAGTTGTAAACCCCCGTTTTGAGTAAACTCTACTATAATTATATACAAAAAGTTGTAAACCCCCGTTTTGAGTAAACTCTACTATACAATTTTATTCAAAAAGTTGTGAACCCCCGTTTTGAGTAAACTCTAATACAATAATATACAAAAAGTTGTAAACCCCCGTTTTGAGTAAACTCTACTATAATTATATACAAAAAGTTGTAAGCCCCCATTTTGAGTAAACTCTAATACAATTATATACAAAAAGTTGTAAACCCCCGTTTTGAGTAAACTCTACCATACAATTATATACAAAAAGTAGTAAACCCCCGTTTTGAGTAAACTCGTATACAATAATATACAAAAAGTTGCAAACCCCCATGTTGAGTAAACTCTACTATACAATTATTTACAAAAAGTTGTAAACCCCCGTTTTGAGTAAACTCTACTATAATTATATACAAAACGTTGTAAACCCCCGTTTTGAGTAAACTCAACTATACAATTATATACAAAAAGTTGTAAACCCCGTTTTGAGTAAGCTCAAATACAATAATATACAAAAAGTTGTAAACCCCCGTTTTGAGTAAACTCTACTATAATTATATACAAAAAGTTGTAAAACTCCGTTTTGAGTGAACTCTACTACAATAATATACAAAAAGTTGTAAACCCCTATTTTGAGAAAACTCTACTACAATAATATACAAAAAGTTGTAAACCCCCGTTTTGAGTAAACTCTATACAATATATACAAAAAGTTGTAAACCCCCGTTTTGAGTAAACTCTACTATAATTATATACAAAAAGTTGTAAACCTCCGTTTTGAGTGAACTCTACTACAATAATATACAAAAAGTTGTAAACCCCCGTTTTGAGTAACTACTAATATAATTATATACAAAAAGTTGTAAACCCCCGTTTTGAGTAAACTCTACTATACAATTATATACAAAAAGTTGTAAACCCCCGTTGAGTAAACTCTATATACAATTATATACAAAAAGTTGTAAACCCCCGTTTTGAGTAAACTCTACTATATATATACAAGAAGTTGTAAACCTCCGTTTTGAGTGAACTCTACTATAATTATATACAAAAAGTTGTAAACCCCCATTTTGAGTAAACTCTAATACAATTATATACAAAAAGTTATAAACCCCCGTTTTGAGTAAACTCTACTATACAATTATACACAAAAAAAAGTTGTAAACCCCCGTTTTATTGTACAAAAAGTTGTACACCCCTGTTTTGAGTAAACTCTACTATACAATTATATACAAAAAGTTGTAAACCCCCATTTTGAGTAAACTCTAATACAATAATATACAAAAAGTTGTAAACCCCCGTTTTGAGTAACTCTACTATACAATTATTTACAATTGTAAACCCCTGTTTTGGTAAAACTGTACTATAAATATATACAAAAAGTTGTAAACCTCCGTTTTGAGTGAACTCTACTATAATTATATACAAAAAGTTGTAAACCCCCGTTTTGTGTAAACTCTAATACAATTATATACAAAAAGTTGTAAACCCCCGTTTTGAGTAAACTCTACTATACAATTATATACAAAAAGTTGTAAACCCGTTTTGAGTAAGCTCAAATACAATAATATACAAAAAGTTGTAAACCCCGTTTTTTTGAGTAAACTCTACTATAATTATATACAAAAAGTTGTAAACCTCCGTTTTGAGTGAACTCTACTACAATAATATACAAAAAGTTGTAAACCACCGTTTTGAGTAGACTCTACTACAATAATATACAAAAAGTAGTAAAACCCCCGTTTTGAGTAAACTCTACTACAATAATATACAAAAAGTTGTAAACCCCCGTTTTGAGTAAACTCTACTATACTATATACAAAAAGTTGTAAACCTCTATTTTGAGTGAACTCTACTATAATTATATACAAAAAGTTATTAACCCCCGTTTTGAGTGAACTCTAATACAATAATATACAAAAAGTTGTAAACCCCCGTTTTGAGTAAACTCTACTATACAATTATATACAAAAAGTTGTAAACCCCCGTTTTGAGTAAACTCTACTATACAATTATATACAAAAAAATGTAAACCCCCGTTTTGAGTATACTCTAATACAATAATATACAAAAAGTTGTAAACCCCCGTTTTGAGTAAACTCTACTATAATTATATACAAAAAGTTGTAAACCTCCGTTTTGAGTGAACTCTACTACAATAATATACAAAAAGTTGTAAACCTCCGTTTTGAGTATACTATACTACAATAATATACAAAAAGTTGTAAACCCCCGTTTTGAGTAAACTCTACTATACTATATACAAAAAGTTGTAAATCTCCGTTTTGAGTGAACTCTACTATAATTATATACAAAAAGTTGTAAACGCACGTTTTGAGTGAACTCTAATACAATAATATACAAAAAGTTGTAAACCCCCGTTTTGAGTAAACTCTACTATTCAATTATACACAAAAAGTTGTAAACCCCCGTTTTATTGTACAAAAAGTTGTACACCCCTGTTTTGAGTAAACTCTACTATACAATTACATACAAAAAGTTGTAAACCCCCATTTTGAGTAAACTCTAATACAATAATAAACAAAAAGTCGTAAACCTCCGTTTTGAGTGAACTCTACTATAATTATATACAAAAAGTTGTAAACGCCCGTTTTGAGTGAACTCTAATACAATAATATACAAAAAGTTGTAAACCCCCGTTTTGAGTAAACTCTACTATACAATTATACACAAAAAGTTGTAAACCCCCGTTTTATTGTACAAAAAGTTGTACACCCCCGTTTTGAGTAAACTCTACTATACAATTATATACAAAAAGTTGTAAACCCCCATTTTGAGTAAACTCTAATACAATAATATACAAAAAGTTGTAAACCCCCGTTTTGAGTAAACTCTACTATACAATATATACAAAAAGTTGTAAACCCCCGTTTTGAGTACAAAAAGTTGTAAACCCCGTTTTGAGTAAACTACTATATACAAAAAGTTGTAAACCTCCGTTTTGAGTAACTACTATACAATTATATACAAAAAGTTGTAAACCCCCGTTTTGAGTAAACTACTACTATACAAAAAGTTGTAAACCCCGTTTTATACAAAAAGTTGTAAACCCCCGTTTTGAGTAAACTCTACTATACAATTATATACAAAAAGTTGTAAACCCCCGTTTTGAGTAAACTCTACAATTATATACAAAAAGTTGGAAACCCCCGTTTTGAGTAAAACTCTACTATACAATTATATGCAAAAAGTTGTAAACCCCCGTTTTGAGTAAACTCTAATACAATTATATACAAAAAGTTGTAAACCCCCGTTTTGAGTAAACTCTACTATACAATTATATACAAAAAGTTGTAAACCCCCGTTTTGAGTAAACTCTTATATAATAATATACAAAAAGTTGTAAACCCCCGTTTTGAGTAAACTCTACTATAATTATATACAAAAAGTTGTAAACCCCCGTTTTGAGTAAACTCTACTATACAATTATATACAAAAAGTTGTAAACCCCCGTTTTGAGTAAACTCTACTATACAATATATACAAAAAGTTGTAAACCCCGTTTTGAGTAAACTCTACTATAATTATATACAAAAAGTTGTAAACCCCCGTTTTGAGTAAACTCTAATACAATTATATACAAAAAGTTGTAAACCCCCGTTTTGAGTAAACTCTACTATACAATTATATACAAAAAGTTGTAAACCCCTATTTTGAGTAAACTCTACTATACAATAATATACAAAAAGTTGTAAACCCCCATTTTGAGTAAACTCTACTATACAATTATATACAAAAAGTTGTAAACCCCCGTTTTGAGTAAACTCTACTATACAATTATATACAAAAAGTTGTAAACCCCCGTTTTGAGTAAACTACAATATACAATTATATACAAAAAGTTGTAAACCCCGTTTTGAGTAAACTCTACTATAATTATATACAAAAAGTTGTAAACCCCGTTTTGAGTAAACTAATACTATACAATTATATACAAAAAGTTGTAAACCCCGTTTTGAGTAAACTCTACTATACAATTATATACAAAAAGTTGTAAACCCCCGTTTTGAGAAAACTCTTATACAATAATATACAAAAAGTTGTAAACCCCCGTTTTGAGTAAACTCTACTATACAATTATTTACAAAAAGTTGTAAACCCCCGTTTTGAGTAAACTCTACTATACAATTATATACATAAAGTTCTAAACCCCTATTTTGAGTAAAATCTACAATACAATTATATACAAAAAGTTGTAAACCTCCGTTTTGAGTGAACTCTACTACAATAATATACAAAAATTTGTAAACCCCCGTTTTGAGTAAACACTACTACAATAATATACAAAAAGTTGTAAACCCCCGTTTTGAGTAAACTCTACTATACAATTATATACAAAAAGTTGTAAACCTCTATTTTGAGTGAACTCTACTATAATTATATACAAAAAGTTGTAAACCCCCGTTTTGAGTGAACTCTAATACAATAATATACAAAAAGTTGTAAACCCCCGTTTTGAGTAAACTCTACTATACAATTATATACAAAAAGTTGTAAACCCCCGTTTTGAGTAAACTCTACTATACAATTATATACAAAAAGTTGTAAACCCCCGTTTTGAGTATACTCTAATACAATAATATACAAAAAGTTGTAAACCCCCGTTTTGAGTAAACTCTACTATAATTATATACAAAAAGTTGTAAACCTCCGTTTTGAGTGAACTCTACTACAATAATATACAAAAAGTTGTAAACCTCCGTTTTGAGAATACTATACTACAATAATATACAAAAAGTTGTAAACCCCCGTTTTGAGTAAACTCTACTATATTATATACAAAAAGTTGTAAACCTCCGTTTTGAGTGAACTCTACTATAATTATATACAAAAAGTTGTAAACGCACGTTTTGAGTGAACTCTAATACAATAATATACAAAAAGTTGTAAACCCCCGTTTTGAGTAAACTCTACTATTCAATTATACACAAAAAGTTGTAAACCACCGTTTTATTGTACAAAAAGTTGTACACCCCTGTTTTGAGTAAACTCTACTTTACAATTATAAACAAAAAGTTGTAAACCCCCATTTTGAGTAAACTCTAATACAATAATAAACAAAAAGTTGTAAACCTCCGTTTTGAGTGAACTCTACTATAATTATATACAAAAAGTTGTAAACGCACTTTTTGAGTGAACTCTAATACAATAATATACAAAAAGATGTAAACCCCCGTTTTGAGTAAACGCTACTATACAATTATACACAAAAAGTTGTAAACCCCCGTTTTATTGTACAAAAAGTTGTACACTCCGGTTTGAGTAAACTTTACTATACAATTATATACAAAAAGTTGTAAACCCCCATTTTGAGTAAACTCTAATACAATAATATACAAAAAGTTGTAAACCCCCGTTTTGAGTAACTCTACTATATATATACAAAAAGTTGTAAACCCCCGTTTTGAGTAACTCTACTATATATACAAAAAGTTGTAAACCTCCGTTTTGAGTAACTCTACTATAACTATATACAAAAAGTTGTAAACCCCCGTTTTGAGTAAACTCTAATACTATAATTATATACAAAAAGTTGTAAACCCCCGTTTTATAAACAAAATTATATACAAAAAGTTGTAAACCTCCGTTTTGAGTAAACTCTACTATAATTATATACAAAAAGTTGTAAACCCCCGTTTTGAGTAAACTCTAATACAATTATATACAAAAAGTTGTAAACCCCCGTTTTGAGTAAACTCTACTATACAATTATATACAAAAAGTAGCAAACCCCGTTTTGAGTAAACTCTTATACAATAATATACAAAAAGTTGTAAACCCCCGTTTTGAGTAAACTCTACTATAATTATATACAAAAAGTTGTAAACCCCCGTTTTGAGTAAACTCTACTATACAATTTTATTCAAAAAGTTGTAAACCCCCGTTTTGAGTAAACTCTAATACAATAATATACAAAAAGTTGTAAACCCCCGTTTTGAGTAAACTCTACTATAATTATATACAAAAAGTTGTAAGCCCCCATTTTGAGTAAACTCTAATACAATTATATACAAAAAGTTGTAAACCCCCGTTTTGAGTAAACTCTACCATACAATTATATACAAAAAGTAGTAAACCCCCGTTTTGAGTAAACTCGTATACAATAATATACAAAAAGTTGTAAACCCCCGTTTTGAGTAAACTCTACTATACAATTATATACAAAAAGTTGTAAACCCCCGTTTTGAGTAAACTCTACTATAATTATATACAAAAAGTTGTAAACCCCCGTTTTGAGTAAACTCTACTATACAATTATATACAAAAAGTAAACCCCGTTTTGTAAACCCCGTTTTGAGTAAACTCAAATACAATAATATACAAAAAGTTGTAAACCCCCGTTTTGAGTAAACTCTACTATAATTATATACAAAAAGTTGTAAACCTCCGTTTTGAGGGAACTCTACTACAATAATATACAAAAAGTTGTAAACCCCTATTTTGAGAAAACTCTACTACAATAATATACAAAAAGTTGTAAACCCCGTTTTGAGTAAACTCTAATACAATAATATACAAAAAGTTGTAAACCCCCGTTTTGAGTAAACTCTACTATAATTATATACAAAAAGTTGTAAACCTCCGTTTTGAGTGAACTCTACTACAATAATATACAAAAAGTTGTAAACCCCCGTTTTGAGTAAACTCTACTACAATAATATACAAAAAGTTGTAAACCCCCGTTTTGAGTAAACTCTACTATACTATATACAAAAAGTTGTAAACCTCCGTTTTGAGTGAACTCTACTATAATTATATACAAAAAGTTGTAAACCCCATTTTGAGTAAACTCTAATACAATTATATACAAAAAGTTATAAACCCCCGTTTTGAGTAAACTCTACTATACAATTATACACAAAAAGTTGTAAACCCCCGTTTTATTGTACAAAAAGTTGTACACCCCTGTTTTGAGTAAACTCTACTATACAATTATATACAAAAAGTGGTAAACCCCCATTTTGAGTAAACTCTAATACAATAATATACAAAAAGTTGTAAACCCCCGTTTTGAGTAACTCTACTATACAATTATTTACAATTGTAAACCCCTGTTTTGGTAAAACTATACTATAAATATATACAAAAAGTTGTAAACCTCCGTTTTGAGTGAACTCTACTATAATTATATACAAAAAGTTGTAAACCCCCGTTTTGTGTAAACTCTAATACAATTATATACAAAAAGTTGTAAACCCCCGTTTTGAGTAAACTCTACTATACAATTATATACAAAAAGTTGTAAACCCCGTTTTGAGTAAGCTCAAATACAATAATATACAAAAAGTTGTAAACCCCGTTTTGAGTAAACTCTACTATAATTATATACAAAAAGTTGTAAACCTCCGTTTTTGAGTAAACTCTACTATACAATAATATACAAAAAGTTGTAAACCCCGTTTTGAGTAAACTACTACTACAATAATATAAAAAGTTGTAAACCCCGTTTTGAGTAAACTCTATACAATAATATACAAAAAGTTGTAAACCCCCGTTTTGAGTAAACTCTACTACAATAATATACAAAAAGTTGTAAACCCCCGTTTTGAGTAAACTCTACTATACAATTATATACAAAAAGTTGTAAACCCCTATTTTGAGTAAACTCTACTATACAATTATATACAAAAAGTTGTAAACCCCCGTTTTGAGTGAACTCTAATACAATAATATACAAAAAGTTGTAAACCCCCGTTTTGAGTAAACTCTACTATAATTATATACAAAAAGTTGTAAACCTCCGTTTTGAGTGAACTCTACTACAATAATATACAAAAAGTTGTAAACCTCCGTTTTGAGTGAACTATACTACAATAATATACAAAAAGTTGTAAACCCCGTTTTCAGTAAACTCTACTATACTATATACAAAAAGTTGTAAATCTCCGTTTTGAGTGAACTCTACTATAATTATATACAAAAAGTTGTAAACGCACGTTTTGAGTGAACTCTAATACAATAATATACAAAAAGTTGTAAACCCCCGTTTTGAGTAAACTCTACTATTCAATTATACACAAAAAGTTGTAAACCCCCGTTTTATTGTACAAAAAGTTGTACACCCCTGTTTTGAGTAAACTCTACTATACAATTACATACAAAAAGTTGTAAACCCCCATTTTGAGTAAACTCTAATACAATAATAAACAAAAAGTCGTAAACCTCCGTTTTGAGTAAACTCTACTATAATTATATATAAAAAGTTGTAACCTCCGTTTTGAGTGAACTCTAATACAATTATTTACAAAAAGTTGTAAACCCCGTTTTGAGTAAACTCTACTATACAATTATATACAAAAAGTTGTAAACCCCCGTTTTGAGTAAACTCTAATACAATATATACAAAAAGTTGTAAACCCCCGTTTTGAGTAAACTCTACTATACAATTATATACAAAAAGTTGTAAACCCTTATTTTGAGTAAACTCTAATACTAAATATACAAAAAGTTGTAAACCCCCGTTTTGAGTAAACTCTACTATACAATTATATACAAAAAGTTGTAAACCTCCGTTTTGAGTAAACTCTACTATAATTATATACAAAAAGTTGTAAACCCCCGTTTTGAGTAAACTCTAATACAATTATATACAAAAAGTTGTAAACCCCCGTTTTGAGTAAACTACTATACAATTATATACAAAAAGTTGTAAACCCCCGTTTTGAGTAAACTCTTATACAATAATATACAAAAAGTTGTAACCCCCGTTTTGAGTAAACTCTACTATACAATTATATACAAAAAGTTGTAAACCCCCGTTTTGAGTAAACTCTAATACAATTATATACAAAAAGTTGTAAACCCCCGTTTTGAGTAAACCCCTCTACTATACAATTATATACAAAAAGTTGTAAACACCCGTTTTGAGTAAACTCTAATACAATAATATACAAAAAGTTGTAAACCCCCGTTTTGAGTAAACTCTACTATAATTATATACAAAAAGTTGTAAACCTCCGTTTTGAGTAAACTCTACTACAATAATATACAAAAAGTTGTAAATCTCCGTTTTGAGTGAACTATACTATAATTATATACAAAAAGTTGTAAACGCCCGTTTTGAGTGAACTCTAATACAATAATATACAAAAAGTTGTAAACCCCCGTTTTGAGTAAACTCTACTATACAATTATATACAAAAAGTTGTAAACCCCCGTTTTATTGTACAATTATATAAAAAGTTGTAAACCCCGTTTTGAGTAAACTCTACTATACAATTATATACAAAAAGTTGTAAACCCCCGTTTTGAGTAAACTCTAATACAATAATATACAAAAAGTTGTAAACCCCGTTTTGAGTAAACTCTACTATACAATTATATACAAAAAGTTGTAAACCCCCGTTTTGAGTAAACTACTATACAATATATACAAAAAGTTGTAAACCCCGTTTTGAGTAAACTCTACTATACTATATACAAAAAGTTGTAAACCTCCGTTTTGAGTGAACTCTACTATAATTATATACAAAAAGTTGTAAACCCCGTTTTGAGTAAACTCTAATACAATTATATACAAAAAGTTGTAAACCCCCGTTTTGAGTAAACTCTACTATACAATTATATACAAAAAGTAGTAAACCCCCGTTTTGAGTAAACTCTTATACAATAATATACAAAAAGTTGTAAACCCCCGTTTTGAGTAAACTCTACTATAATTATATACAAAACGTTGTAAACCCCTGTTTGAGTAAACTCAACTATACAATTATATACAAAAAGTTGTAAACCCCCGTTTTGAGTAAACTCTAATACAATTATATACAAAAAGTTGTAAACCCCCGTTTTGAGTAAACTCTAATACAATTATATACAAAAAGTTGTAAACCCCCGTTTTGAGTAAACTCTACTATACAATTATATACAAAAAGTTGTAAACCCCGTTTTGAGTAAACTCAATACAATAATATACAAAAAGTTGTAAACCCCGTTTTGAGTAAACTCTACTATAATTATATACAAAAAGTTGTAAACCCCGTTTTGAGTGAACTCTAATACAATAATATACAAAAAGTTGTAAACCCCCGTTTTGAGTAAACTCTACTATACAATTATACACAAAAAGTTGTAAACCCCCCGTTTATATATATACAAAAAGTTGTAACCCCCGTTTTGAGTAAACTCTACTATACAATTATATACAAAAAGTTGTAAACCCCCGTTTTGAGTAAACTCTAATACAATAATATACAAAAAGTTGTAAACCCCGTTTTGAGTAAACTACTATACAATTATATACAAAAAGTTGTAAACCCCGTTTTGAGTAACTCTACTATACTATATACAAAAAGTTGTAAACCTCCGTTTTGAGTAAACTCTACTATACTATATACAAAAAGTTGTAAACCTCCGTTTTGAGTGAACTCTACTATAATTATATACAAAAAGTTGTAAACCCCCGTTTTGAGTAAACTCTAATACAATTATATACAAAAAGTTGTAAACCCCCGTTTTGAGTAAACTCTACTATACAATTATATACAAAAAGTTGTAAACCCCCGTTTTGAGTAAACTCTTATACAATAATATACAAAAAGTTGTAAACCCCCGTTTTTTGAGTAAACTCTACTATAATTATATACAAAAAGTTGTAAACCCCGTTTTGAGTAAACTCTACTATACAATTATATACAAAAAGTTGTAAACCCCTGTTTTGAGTAAAACTCTAATACAATAATATACAAAAAGTTGTAAACCCCCGTTTTGAGTAAACTCTACTATAATTATATACAAAAAGTTGTAAACCCCCATTTTGAGTAAACTCTACTACAATATATACAAAAAGTTGTAAACCCCCGTTTTGAGTAAACTCTACATACAATTATATACAAAAAGTAGTAAACCCCCGTTTTGAGTAAACTCGTATACAATAATATACAAAACGTTATAAACCCCCATTTTGAGTAAACTCTACTATACAATTATTTAAAAAAAGTTGTAAACCCCCGTTTTGAGTAAAATCTACTATAATTATATACAAAATGTTGTAAACCCCTTTTTTGAGTAAACTCAATTATACAATTATATACAAAAAGTTGTAAACCCCGTTTTGAGTAATCTCAAATACAATAATATACAAAAAGTTGTAAACCCCTGTTTTGAGTAAACTCTACTATAATTATATACAAAAAGTTGTAAACCTCCGTTTTGAGTGAACTAAACTACTACTACAATAATATATACAAAAAGTTGTAAACCCCCGTTTTGAGTAAACTCTACTACAATATATACAAAAAGTTGTAAACCCCCGTTTTGAGTAAAATCTACTATACTATATATAAAAAGTTGTAAAACTCTGTTTTGAGTGAACTCTACTATAATTATATACAAAAAGTTGTAAACCCCCGTTTTGAGTAAACTCTAATACAATTATATACAAAAAGTTGTAAACCCCCGTTTTGAGTAAACTCTACTATACAATTATACACAAAAAGTTGTAAACCCCCGTTTTATTGTACAAAAAGTTGTACACCCCCGTTTTGAGTAAACTCTACTATACAATTATATACAAAAAGTTGTAAACCCCCATTTTGAGTAAACTCTAATACAATAATATACAAAAAGTTGTAAACCCCCGTTTTGAGTAACTCTACTATACAATTATTTACAATTGTAAACCCCTGTTTTGGTAAAACTGTACTATAAATATATACAAAAAGTTGTAAACCTCCGTTTTGAGTGAACTCTACTATAATTATATACAAAAAGTTGTAAACCCCCGTTTTGAGTAAACTCTAATACAATTATATACAAAAAGTTGTAAACCCCCGTTTTGAGTAAACTCTACTATACAATTATATACAAAAAGTTGTAAACCCCGTTTTGAGTAAGCTCAAATACAATAATATACAAAAAGTTGTAAACCCCCGTTTTGAGTAAACTCTACTATAATTATATACAAAAAGTTGTAAAACCCCCGTTTTGAGTAAACTCTACTACAATTATATACAAAAAGTTATAAACCCCGTTTTGAGTAAACTCTACTATACAATAATATACAAAAAGTTGTAAAACCCCGTTTTGAGTAAACTCTACTACAATAATATACAAAAAGTTGTAAACCCCCGTTTTGAGTAAACTACTACTATACAATAATATACAAAAAGTTGTAAACCCCGTTTTGAGTAAACTCTACTATAATTATATACAAAAAGTTGTAAACCTCCGTTTTGAGTGAACTCTACTATAATTATATACAAAAAGTTGTAAACCCCGTTTTGAGTGAACTCTAATACAATATATACAAAAAGTTGTAAACCCCCGTTTTGAGTAAACTCTACTATACAATTATATACAAAAAGTTGTAAACCCCCGTTTTGAGTAAACTACTAATACAATTTACAAAAAGTTGTAAACCCCCGTTTTGAGTAAACTCTACTATACAATTATATACAAAAAGTTGTAAACCCCCGTTTTGAGTAAACTCTACTAATACAATAATATACAAAAAGTTGTAAACCCCCGTTTTGAGTAAACTCTACTATACAATTATATACAAAAAGTTGTAAACCCCGTTTTGAGTAAACTCTACTATACAATTATATACAAAAAGTTGTAAACCCCGTTTTGAGTAAAACTACTATACAATTATATACAAAAAGTTGTAAACCCCCCGTTTTGAGTAAACTCTACTATACAATATATACAAAAAGTTGTAAACCCCCGTTTTGAGTAAACTCTACTATACAATTATATACAAAAAGTTGTAAACCCCCGTTTTGAGTAAACTCTACTACAATAATATACAAAAAGTTGTAAACCCCCGTTTTGAGTAAACTCTACTATACAATTATATACAAAAAGTTGTAAACCCCGTTTTGAGTAAAAACTCTAATACAATATATATACAAAAAGTTGTAAACCCCCGTTTTGAGTAAACTCTACTATACAATTATATACAAAAAATTGCAAACCCCCATTTTGAGTAAACTTTAATACAATAATATACAAAAAGTTGTAAATCCCCGTTTTGAGTAAACTACTATACAATTATAGAGAAAAAGTTGTAAACCCCTGTTTTGAGTAAACTCTACTATAGAATAATATACAAAAAGTTTTAAACCCCCGTTTTGAGTAAACTCTACTATACAATAATATACAAAAAGTTGTAAACCCCCGTTTTGAGTAAACTCTACTATACAATTATATACAAAAAGTTGTAAACCCCCGTTTTGAGTAAACTCTACTATACAATTATATACAAAAAGTTGTAAACCCCGTTTTGAGTAAACTCTAATACAATAATATACAAAAAGTTGTAAACCCCCGTTTTGAGTAAACTCTACTATAATTATATACAAAAAGTTGTAAACCCCCGTTTTGAGTAAACTCTACAATACAATAATATACAAAAAGTTGTAAACCCCCGTTTTGAGTAAACTCTACTATATACAATAATATACAAAAAGTTGTAAACCCCCGTTTTGAGTAAACTCTACTATACAATTATATACAAAAAGTTGTAAACCTCCGTTTTGAGTGAACTCTACTATAATTATATACAAAAAGTTGTAAACCCCCGTTTTGAGTAAACTCTAATACAATTATATACAAAAAGTTGTAAACCCCCGTTTTGAGTAAACTCTACTATACAATTATATACAAAAAGTTGTAAACCCCCGTTTTGAGTAAACTCTACTATACAATTATATACAAAAAGTTGTAAACCCCCGTTTTGAGTAAACTCTACTATACAATTATATACAAAAAGTTGTAAACCCCCATTTTGAGTAAACTCTAATACAATAATATACAAAAAGTTGTAAACCCCCGTTTTGAGTAAACTCTAATACAATTATATACAAAAAGTTGTAAACCCCCGTTTTGAGTAAAGTAAACTACTACCGTTTTGATACAATTATATACAAAAAGTTGTAAACCCCCGTTTTGAGTAAACTCTACTAATACAATTATATACAAAAAGTTGTAAACCCCCGTTTTGAGTAAACTCTACTATACAATTATATACAAAAAGTTGTAAACCCCCGTTTTGAGTAAACTCTATACAATTATATACAAAAAGTTGTAAACCCCCGTTTTGAGTAAACTACTAATACAATAATATACAAAAAGTTGTAAACCCCCGTTTTGAGTAAACTCTACTATACAATTATATACAAAAAGTTGTAAACCCCGTTTTGAGTAAACTCTACTATAATTATATACAAAAAGTTGTAAACCCCGTTTTGAGTAAACTCTACTATACAATTATATACAAAAAGTTGTAAACCCCGTAAACTTTACAATTATATACAAAAAGTTGTAAACCCCCGTTTTGAGTAAACTCTAATACAATTATATACAAAAAGTTGTAAACCCCCGTTTTGAGTAAACTCTACTATACAATTATATACAAAAAGTTGTAAACCCCCGTTTTGAGTAAACTCTAATACAATAATATACAAAAAGTTGTAAACCCCCGTTTTGAGTAAACTCTACATACAATTATATACAAAAAGTTGTAAACCCCCGTTTTGAGTAAACTCTAATACAATAATATACAAAAAGTTGTAAACCTCCGTTTTGAGTGAACTCTACTATAATTATATACAAAAAGTTGTAAACCCCCGTTTTGAGTAAACTCTAATACAATAATATACAAAAAGTTGTAAACCCCCGTTTTGAGTAAACTCTACTATACAATTATATACAAAAAGTTGTAAACCCCCGTTTTGAGTAAACTCTTATACAATATATACAAAAAGTTGTAAACCCCGTTTTGAGTAAACTCTACTATACAATTATATACAAAAAGTTGTAAACCCCCGTTTTGAGTAAACTCTACTAATACAATAATATACAAAAAGTTGTAACCCCCGTTTTGAGTAAACTCTACTATACAATTATATACAAAAAGTTGTAAACCCCGTTTTGAGTAAACTCTACAATACAATAATATACAAAAAGTTGTAAACCCCGTTTTGAGTAAACTCTACTATACAATTATATACAAAAAGTTGTAAACCCCGTTTTGAGTAAACTCTACTATACAATTATATACAAAAAGTTGTAAACCTCCGTTTTGAGTAAAACTATACTATAATTATATACAAAAAGTTGTAAACCCCCGTTTTGAGTAAACTCTAATACAATTATATACAAAAAGTTGTAAACCCCCGTTTTGAGTAAACTATACAATTATATACAAAAAGTTGTAAACCCCCGTTTTATACTATACAATTATATACAAAAAGTTGTAAACCCCCGTTTTGAGTAAACTCTAATACAATAATATACAAAAAGTTGTAAACCCCGTTTTTTGAGTAAACCCCTCTACTCTACAATTATATACAAAAAGTTGTAAACCCCCGTTTTATTATACAAAAAGTTGTACAAAAAGTTGTAAACCCCCGTTTTGAGTAAACTCTACTATACAATTATATACAAAAAGTTGTAAACCCCCGTTTTGAGTAAACTCTACTACAATATATACAAAAAGTTGTAAACCCCGTTTTGAGTAAACTCTAATACAATTATATACAAAAAGTTGTAAACCCCCGTTTTGAGTAAACTCTAATACAATTATATACAAAAAGTTGTAAACCCCTTTGAGTAAAACTCTATACAATTATATACAAAAAGTTGTAAACCCCCCGTTTTGATAAACTACAAAAAGTTTATATACAAAAAGTTGTAAACCCCGTTTTGAGTAAACTACTATACAATTATATACAAAAAGTTGTAAACCCCCATTTTGAGTAAACTCTAATTCAATAATATACAAAAAGTTGTAAACCCCCGTTTTGAGTAAACTCTACTATACAATTATTTAAAAAGTTGTAAACCCCGTTTTGAGTAAAACTATACTATAAATATATACAAAAAGTTGTAAACCTCCGTTTTGAGTAAACTCTACTATAATTATATACAAAAAGTTGTAAACTCCCTTTTTGAGTAAACTCTAATACAATTATATACAAAAAGTTGTAAACCCCCGTTTTGAGTAAACTCTACTATACAATTATATACAAAAAGTTGTAAACCCCGTTTTGAGTAAGCTCAAATACAATAATATACAAAAAGTTGTAAACCCCCATTTTGAGTAAACTCTACTATAATTATATACAAAAAGTTGTAAACCTCCGTTTTGAGTGAACTCTACTACAATAATATACAAAAAGTTGTAAACCCCCGTTTTGAGTAAACTCTAAACTACAATAATATATAAAAAGTAGTAAAACCCCCGTTTTGAGTAAACTCTACTACAATAATATACAAAAGTTAGTTGTAAACCCCCGTTTTGAGTAAACTCTACTATACTATATACAAAAAGTTGTAAACCTCTATTTTGAGTGAACTCTACTATAATTATATACAAAAAGTTATTAACCCCCGTTTTGAGTGAACTCTAATACAATAATATACAAAAAGTTGTAAACCCC
The DNA here is from genome assembly GCA_036785695.1 of Gentiana straminea. Lineage (NCBI taxonomy): Eukaryota > Viridiplantae > Streptophyta > Magnoliopsida > Gentianales > Gentianaceae > Gentiana > Gentiana straminea. The sequence goes on from JAVUPR010000381.1 coordinate 384,753, forward strand.
CGTTTTGAGTAAACTCTACTATACAATTATATACAAAAAGTTGTAAACCCCCGTTTTGAGTAAACTCTACTATACAATTATATACAAAAAAATGTAAACCCCCGTTTTGAGTATACTCTAATACAATAATATACAAAAAGTTGTAAACCCCCGTTTTGAGTAAACCTTACAATAATTATATACAAAAAGTTGTAAACCTCTTTGAGTGAACTCTACTACAATAATATACAAAAAGTTGTAAACCTCCGTTTTGAGTATACTATACTATAATAATATACAAAAAGATGTAAACCCCCGTTTTCGAGTAAACTCTACTATACTATATACAAAAAGTTGTAAATCTCCGTTTTGAGTGAACTCTACTATAATTATATACAAAAAGTTGTAAACGCACGTTTTGAGTGAATTCTAATACAATAATATACAAAAAGTTGTAAACCCCCGTTTTGAGTAAACTCTACTCTTCAATTATACACAAAAAGTTGTAAACCCCCGTTTTATTGTACAAAAAGTTGTACACCCCTATTTTGAGTAAACTCTACTATACAATTACATACAAAAAGTTGTAAACCCCCATTTTGAGTAAACTCTAATACAATAATAAACAAAAAGTCGTAAACCTCCGTTTTGAGTGAACTCTTCAATAATTATATACAAAAAGTTGTAAATCCCCATTTTGAGTAAACTCTAATACAATTATATACAAAAAGTTATAAACCCCCGTTTTGAGTAAACTCTACTATACAATTATACACAAAAAGTTGTAAACCCCCGTTTTATTGTACAAAAAGTTGTACACCCCTGTTTTGAGTAAACTCTACTATACAATTATATACAAAAAGTGGTAAACCCCCATTTTGAATAAACTCTAATACAATAATATACAAAAAGTTGTAAATCCCCGTTTTCAGTAACTCTACTATACAATTATTTACAATTGTAAACCATTGTTTTGGTAAAACTATACTATAAATATATACAAAAAGTTGTAAACCTCCGTTTTGAGTGAACTCTACTATAATTATATACAAAAAGTTGTAAACCCCCGTTTTGTGTAAACTCTAATACAATTATATACAAAAAGTTGTAAACCCCCGTTTTGAGTAAACTCTACTATACAATTATATACAAAAAGTTGTAAACCCCGTTTTGAGTAAGCTCTCAATACAATAATATACCAAAAGTTGTAAACCCCCATTTTGAGTAAACTCTACTATAATTATATACAAAAAGTTGTAAACCTCCGTTTTGAGTGAACTCTACTACAATAATATACAAAAAGTTGTAAACCACCGTTTTCAGTAAACTCTACTACAATAATATATAAAAAGTAGTAAAACCCCCGTTTTGAGTAAACTCTACTACAATAATATACAAATAGTTATAAACCCCCGTTTTGAGTAAACTCTACTATACTATATACAAAAAGTTGTAAACCTCTATTTTGAGTGAACTCTACTATAATTATATACAAAAAGTTATTAACCCCCGTTTTGAGTGAACTCTAATACAATAATATACAAAAAGTTGTAAACCCCCGTTTTGGGTAAACTCTACTATACAATTATATACAAAAAGTTGTAAACCCCCGTTTTGAGTAAACTCTACTATACAATTATATACAAAAAAATGTAAACCCCCGATTTGAGTATACTCTAATACAATAATATACAAAAAATTGTAAACCCCCGTTTTGAGTAAACTCTACTATAATTATATACAAAAAGTTGTAAACCTCCGTTTTGAGTGAACTCTACTACAATAATATACAAAAAGTTGTAAACCTCCGTTTTGAGTATACTATACTATAATAATATACAAAAAGTTGTAAACCCCCGTTTTCAGTAAACTCTACTATACTATATACAAAAAGTTGTAAATCTCCGTTTTGAGTGAACTCTACTATAATTATATACAAAAAGTTGTAAACGCACGTTTTGAGTGAATTCTAATACAATAATATACAAAAAGTTGTAAACCCCCGTTTTGAGTAAACTCTACTCTTCAATTATACACAAAAAGTTGTAAACCCCCGTTTTATTGTACAAAAAGTTGTACACCCCTATTTTGAGTAAACTCTACTATACAATTACATACAAAAAGTTGTAAACCCCCATTTTGAGTAAACTCTAATACAATAATAAACAAAAAGTCGTAAACCTCCGTTTTGAGTGAACTCTTCAATAATTATATACAAAAAGTTGTAAATCCCCATTTTGAGTAAACTCTAATACAATTATATACAAAAAGTTATAAACCCCCGTTTTGAGTAAACTCTACTATACAATTATACACAAAAAGTTGTAAACCCCCGTTTTATTGTACAAAAAGTTGTACACCTCGTTTTGAGTAAACTCTACTATACAATTATATACAAAAAGTGGTAAACCCCCATTTTGAATAAACTCTAATACAATAATATACAAAAAGTTGTAAATCCCCGTTTTCAGTAACTCTACTATACAATTATTTACAATTGTAAACCACTGTTTTGGTAAAACTATACTATAAATATATACAAAAAGTTGTAAACCTCCGTTTTGAGTGAACTCTACTATAATTATATACAAAAAGTTGTAAACCCCCGTTTTGTGTAAACTCTAATACAATTATATACAAAAAGTTGTAAACCCCCGTTTTGAGTAAACTCTACTATACAATTATATACAAAAAGTTGTAAACCCCGTTTTGAGTAAGCTCAAATACAATAATATACCAAAAGTTGTAAACCCCCATTTTGAGTAAACTCTACTATAATTATATACAAAAAGTTGTAAACCTCCGTTTTGAGTGAACTCTACTACAATAATATACAAAAAGTTGTAAACCACCGTTTTGAGTAAACTCTACTACAATAATATATAAAAAGTAGTAAAACCCCCGTTTTGAGTAAACTCTACTACAATAATATACAAATAGTTGTAAACCCCCGTTTTGAGTAAACTCTACTATACTATATACAAAAAGTTGTAAACCTCTATTTTGAGTGAACTCTACTATAATTATATACAAAAAGTTATTAACCCCCGTTTTGAGTGAACTCTAATACAATAATATACAAAAAGTTGTAAACCCCCGTTTTGAGTAAACTCTACTATACAATTATATACAAAAAGTTGTAAACCCCCGTTTTGAGTAAACTCTACTATACAATTATATACAAAAAAATGTAAACCCCCGATTTGAGTATACTCTAATACAATAATATACAAAAAATTGTAAACCCCCGTTTTGAGTAAACTCTACTATAATTATATACAAAAAGTTGTAAACCTCCGTTTTGAGTGAACTCTACTACAATAATATACAAAAAGTTGTAAACCTCCGTTTTGAGTATACTATACTATAATAATATACAAAAAGTTGTAAACCCCCGTTTTCAGTAAACTCTACTATACTATATACAAAAAGTTGTAAATCTCCGTTTTGAGTGAACTCTACTATAATTATATACAAAAAGTTGTAAACGCACGTTTTGAGTGAATTCTAATACAATAATATACAAAAAGTTGTAAACCCCCGTTTTGAGTAAACTCTACTCTTCAATTATACACAAAAAGTTGTAAACCCCCGTTTTATTGTACAAAAAGTTGTACACCCCTGTTTTGAGTAAACTCTACTATACAATTACATACAAAAAGTTGTAAACCCCCATTTTGAGTAAACTCTAATACAATAATAAACAAAAAGTCGTAAACCTCCGTTTTGAGTGAACTCTACTATAATTATATACAAAAAGTTGTAAATCCCCATTTTGAGTAAACTCTAATACAATTATATACAAAAAGTTATAAACCCCCGTTTTGAGTAAACTCTACTATACAATTATACACAAAAAGTTGTAAACCCCCGTTTTATTGTACAAAAAGTTGTACACCCCTGTTTTGAGTAAACTCTACTATACAATTATATACAAAAAGTGGTAAACCCCCATTTTGAGTAAACTCTAATACAATAATATACAAAAAGTTGTAAACCCCCGTTTTGAGTAACTCTACTATACAATTATTTACAATTGTAAACCCCGTTTTGGTAAAACTATACTATAAATATATACAAAAAGTTGTAAACCTCCGTTTTGAGTGAACTCTACTATAATTATATACAAAAAGTTGTAAACCCCCGTTTTGTGTAAACTCTAATACAATTATATACAAAAGTTGTAAACCCCCGTTTTGAGTAAACTCTACTATACAATTATATACAAAAAGTTGTAAACCCCGTTTTGAGTAAGCTCAAATACAATAATATACAAAAAGTTGTAAACCCCCATTTTGAGTAAACTCTACTATAATTATATACAAAAAGTTGTAAACCTCCGTTTTGAGTGAACTCTACTACAATAATATACAAAAAGTTGTAAACCACCGTTTTGAGTAAACTACTACTACAATATATAAAAAGTAGTAAAACCCCCGTTTTGAGTAAACTCTACTACAATAATATACAAAAGTTGTAAACCCCCGTTTTGGGTAAACTCTACTATACTATATACAAAAAGTTGTAAACCTCTATTTTGAGTGAACTCTACTATAATTATATACAAAAAGTTATTAACCCCCGTTTTGAGTGAACTCTAATACAATAATATACAAAAAGTTGTAAACCCCCGTTTTGAGTAAACTCTACTATACAATTATATACAAAAAGTTGTGTAAACCCCCGTTTTGAGTAAACTCTACTATACAATTATATACAAAAAAATGTAAACCCCCGTTTTGAGTATACTCTAATACAATAATATACAAAAAGTTGTAAACCCCCGTTTTGAGTAAACTACTACTATAATTATATACAAAAAGTTGTAAACCTCCGTTTTGAGTGAACTCTACTACAATAATATACAAAAAGTTGTAAACCTCCGTTTTGAGTATACTATACTACAATAATATACAAAAAGTTGTAAAACCCCCGTTTTGAGTAAACTCTACTATACTATATACAAAAAGTTGTAAATCTCCGTTTTGAGTGAACTCTACTATAATTATATACAAAAAGTTGTAAACGCACGTTTTGAGTGAATTCTAATACAATAATATACAAAAAGTCGTAAACCCCCGTTTTGAGTAAACTCTACTCTTCAAATATACACAAAAAGTTGTAAACCCCCGTTTTATTGTACAAAAAGTTGTACACCCCTGTTTTGAGTAAACTCTACTATACAATTACATACAAAAAGTTGTAAACCCCCATTTTGAGTAAACTCTAATACAATAATAAACAAAAAGTCGTAAACCTCCGTTTTGAGTGAACTCTACTATAATTATATACAAAAAGTTGTAAACGCACGTTTTGAGTGAACTCTAATACAATAATATACAAAAAGTTGTAAACCCCCGTTTTGAGTAAACTCTACTATACAATTATACACAAAAAGTTGTAAACCCCCGTTTTATTGTACAAAAAGTTGTACACTCCCGTTTTGAGTAAACTCTACTATACAATTATATACAAAAAGTTGTAAACCCCCATTTTGAGTAAACTCTAATACAATAATATACAAAAAGTTGTAAACCCCCGTTTTGAGTAACTCTACTATATAAAAAAAGTTGTAAACCTCCGTTTTGAGTAACTCTACTATATACAAAAATATATACAAAAAGTTGTAAACCTCCGTTTTGAGTGAACTCTACTATAATTATATACAAAAAGTTGTAAACCCCCGTTTTGAGTAAACTCTAATACAATTATATACAAAAAGTTGTAAACCCCCGTTTTGAGTAAACTCTACTATACAATATATATACAAAACCCCCGTTTTGTAAACCCCAATAATATTTTAAAGTAAACTCTTATACAATAATATACAAAAAGTTGTAAACCCCCGTTTTGAGTAAACTCTAATACAATAATATACAAAAAGTTGTAAACCCCCGTTTTGAGTAAACTCTACTATACAATAATATACAAAAAGTTGTAAACCCCCGTTTTGAGTAAACTCTAATACAATAATATACAAAAAGTTGTAAACCCCCGTTTTGAGTAAACTCTACTATAATTATATACAAAAAGTTGTAAACCCCCATTTTGAGTAAACTACTAATACAATTATATACAAAAAGTTGTAAACCCCCATTTTGAGTAAACTAATACAATTATATACAAAAAGTTTTGTAAACCCCCGTTTTGAGTAAACTCTACCATACAATTATATACAAAAAGTAGTAAACCCCCGTTTTGAGTAAACTCGTATACAATAATATACAAAAAGTTGTAAACCCCCATGTTGATTAAACTCTACTATACAATTATTTAAAAAAAGTTGTAAACCCCCGTTTTGAGTAAACTCTACTATAATTATATACAAAATGTTGTAAACCCCCTTTTTGAGTAAACTCAATTATACAATTATATACAAAAAGTTGTAAACCCCGTTTTGAGTAATCTCAAATACAATAATATACAAAAAGTTGTAAACCCCTGTTTTGAGTAAACTCTACTATAATTATATACAAAAAGTTGTAAAACTCCGTTTTGAGTGAACTCTACTACAATAATATACAAAAAGTTGTAAACCCCAATTTTGAGAAAACTCTACTATAATAATATACAAAAAGTTGTAAACCCCCATTTTGAGTAAAATCTACTATACTATATACAAAAAGTTGTAAACCTCCGTTTTGAGTGAACTATACTATAATTATATACAAAAAGTTGTAAACCTCCATTTTGAGTAAACTCTAATACAATTATATACAAAAAGTTATAAACCCCCGTTTTGAGTAAACTCTACTATACAATTATACACAAAAAGTTGTAAACCCCCGTTTTATTGTACAAAAAGTTGTACACCCCTGTTTTGAGTAAACTCTACTATACAATTATATACAAAAAGTGGTAAACCCCCATTTTGAGTAAACTCTAATACAATAATATACAAAAAGTTGTAAACCCCCGTTTTGAGTAACTCTACTATACAATTATTTACAATTGTAAACCCCTGTTTTGGTAAAACTATACTATAAATATATACAAAAAGTTGTAAACCTCCGTTTTGAGTGAACTCTACTATAATTATATACAAAAAGTTGTAAACCCCCGTTTTGTGTAAACTCTAATACAATTATATACAAAAAGTTGTAAACCCCCGTTTTGAGTAAACTCTACTATACAATTATATACAAAAAGTTGTAAACCCCGTTTTGAGTAAGCTCAAATACAATAATATACAAAAAGTTGTAAACCCCCGTTTTGAGTAAACTCTACTATAATTATATACAAAAAGTTGTAAACCTCCGTTTTGAGTGAACTACTACTACAATAATATACAAAAAGTTGTAAACCACCGTTTTGAGTAAAACTCTACTACAATAATATACAAAAAGTAGTAAAACCCCCGTTTTGAGTAAACTCTAATACAATAATATACAAAAAGTTGTAAACCCCCGTTTTGAGTAAACTCTATATATATATACAAAAAGTTGTAAACCTCTATTTTGAGTGAACTCTACTATAATTATATACAAAAAGTTATTAACCCCCGTTTTGAGTGAACTACTAATACAATAATATACAAAAAGTTGTAAACCCCCGTTTTGAGTAAACTCTACTATACAATTATATACAAAAAGTTGTAAACCCCCGTTTTGAGTAAACTCTACTATACAATTATATACAAAAAAATGTAAACCCCCGTTTTTTTGAGTATACTCTAATACAATAATATACAAAAAGTTGTAAACCCCCGTTTTGAGTAAACTCTACTATAATTATATACAAAAAGTTGTAAACCTCCGTTTTGAGTGAACTCTACTACAATAATATACAAAAAGTTGTAAACCTCCGTTTTGAGTATACTATACTATACAATAATATACAAAAAGTTGTAAACCCCCGTTTTGAGTAAACTCTACTATACTATATACAAAAAGTTGTAAATCTCCGTTTTGAGTGAACTCTACTATAATTATATACAAAAAGTTGTAAACGCACGTTTTGAGTGAACTCTAATATAATTATATACAAAAAGTTGTAAACCCCCGTTTTGAGTAAACTCTACTCTTCAATTATACACAAAAAGTTGTAAACCCCCGTTTTATTGTACAAAAAGTTGTACACCCCTGTTTTGAGTAAACTCTACTATACAATTACATACAAAAAGTTGTAAACCCCCATTTTGAGTAAACTCTAATACAATAATAAACAAAAAGTCGTAAACCTCCGTTTTGAGTGAACTCTACTATAATTATATACAAAAAGTTGTAAACCCCGTTTTGAGTAAACTCTAATACAATTATATACAAAAAGTTGTAAACCCCCGTTTTGAGTAAACTCTACTATACAATTATACACAAAAAGTTGTAAACCCCCGTTTTATTGTACAAAAAGTTGTACACCCCCGTTTTGAGTAAACTCTACTATACAATTATATACAAAAAGTTGTAAACCCCCATTTTGAGTAAACTCTAATACAATAATATACAAAAAGTTGTAAACCCCGTTTTGAGTAAACTCTACTATACAATTATATACAAAAAGTTGTAAACCCCCGTTTTGAGTAAAACTATACTATAAATATATACAAAAAGTTGTAAACCTCCGTTTTGAGTGAACTCTACTATAATTATATACAAAAAGTTGTAAACCCCGTTTTGAGTAAACTCTAATACAATTATATACAAAAAGTTGTAAACCCCCGTTTTGAGTAAACTCTACTATACAATTATATACAAAAAGTTGTAAACCCCGTTTTGAGTAAACTCAAATACAATAATATACAAAAAGTTGTAAACCCCGTTTTGAGTAAACTCTACTATAATTATATACAAAAAGTTGTAAACCCCGTTTTGAGTGAACTCTACTACAATAATATACAAAAAGTTGTAAACCCCGTTTTGAGTAAACTCTACTACAATTATATACCAAAAGTTGTAAACCCCCGTTTTGAGTAAACTCTACTATACAATAATATACAAAAAGTTGTAAACCCCCGTTTTGAGTAAACTCTACTATACTATATACAAAAAGTTGTAAACCTCCGTTTTGAGTGAACTCTAATATAATTATATACAAAAAGTTGTAAACCCCCATTTTGAGTAAACTCTACTATAAAATTATATACAAAAAGTTGTAACCCCCGTTTTGAGTATACTCTACTATACAATTATATACAAAAAGTTGTAAACCCCCGTTTTGAGGGAACATTACTATAATTATATACAAAAAGTTGTAAACCCCCGTTTTGAGTAAACTCTACTATACAATTATATACAAAAAGTTGTAAACTAAAGATAAAACTATTAACTAACCTTTCAAAGCGAAAACAAAAAACGAACGAGAGAAAATAGATACAAGTTGGGCGAGCGTTCCAACTTAATGAACGAACGTACGGGAAAGAAAATCTACTTTGGACGAAGCGTACGCAACATTGCGGACGAACGTTCAACTACGAACGACAAGGAAAAGTGCGGGAAATCGTGCGGGAAAAAAACTTAGAGGTTTAAACCATTTAGAACTTAACTAAAGATTAAACTAACGATTCGATTAATAAACAATAAAGGAAAACACGGCGAGGCAAGCTAGATTCCACACTATCCAACCAACAATCCCAAGCTTAGATGGTGAGGATTTAAAGATATAGTTTTTTTTAGTAGTGATTTTTCACGGAAAATTCAATTGAATTTCTACAACCAAATTCTAGAGGTTTCGTTTATCTTTTCAAACAAACTAAACGGCATACGCACGAACATGATCACGAGATTGTTCCCAAACTCTACTCAATCAACTATGCATAATCTCTTATAACACAATTAATTGCATCACCGCAAGAACGAAATAAAACTTAAACCAATATATTTTCATACATAGATCGAAGCACATAGATAAAAATAAATCGTTTCATGAATCGTTAATTCAAACAAAACATGAACAATACAAAACGGCATGCCAAAGTGATGAAAAACTATAAATTAAACTCACTAATCATAAAGCATCGAACTCTCACAGTTGGTTGTGTTGATGATGGGCTTCTCCGTCGACTGTTGCAAGGCTTTTAGCCAACAATCATGTTGGATTGGAGAAATTCATCTATAGAATTAGGGTTCGCACGCTGACTTTTATGTAAAAGTATGCGTGAAAGAGTTGTGTAAAAGATTAGGGTTTAAGGCTTCGTAATGCGGTGCTTTTATAGAGTTTTAAGTCGGTGGAAGTAAGTCGGCTCCGGACGCTCGTTTGAACAACCGGACGTCCGTCCGAAGGAATACTGGACGGAGCATGAACGCTAGTACGAAGGCGGTCGGAAGACTACGTCTGTATGTAAAATACGAGTACGGACGCTCGTTTAAGATCGGTGGACGCCCGTTTGGAATGGACGGAATGCGGACGCTCGTTGCAATGCTTAGGATCGGATCTCTTCATCTTTATCCATTTTTTTTTTCAAGCCAATTCCAACTCTATCTTGAATAATTCGACTTGAGCTTCATTTATCCTCTACAGCACTCGAAATTCAGCCTCACATAAGATAAATAAACATTGCAAAAATGTAGTAATCTTCAAATAATAATAATTCCGTCAATTAAACACATAAAATCGCCCAAATTACACTTTTAATACTTTTAAACCCATTATTCAAATTCAAGCCTTAAACACATAATTTTCTCTAAAAATTACTAAAATACGAAAGATATTGTTCTCTACTAATGCGATAAAAACCATAAATTTCACCGAGAACATTAGTCTCGTTGCTTGGCTCACCATCCTTATTCTTCACGACTTTCTCTTTCTCTTGCGGGGATGGTGGAGTTACCTCTTTTCCCTTCTTGTCATGATCGCATTCAAATCCTTAGGGTTCATACCTCGGTGTTGCTTGGCAACGGCCTCCGAGAGGTCTAGTTGAGACTTGCTCGGCTAGTTGTCCTATACGAGTGCGTGAGATTTTGGTATTTAAGAGCTTCTTGATTGGTCACTTAGTATCGGTCTTACGACAATATTGGCTAAACTTAGTGGCTAAATCAACCATAGATTTTGAAAGTTGTCCCGTATTGTCGGTAACGACATTACTCGGTTTTTCTATCGCGAGCTTCCCGACCAAAGTTTTAGTTTTAAACGTGGTACATAAGTGGTAGGCGGTTTAGGCCTTTCTCACTGCATTAAGGTCAACTTTATGCTCGGAATCCCGGGATGGTTATGATTAGGCTTATATCCTCCCCGATATAATTGGCTTCTTCGGTACCGACAGCATTCTCCTTTGAGTGTTACCTCGATTCCGGCCCTTTCTGCAACACTTTTTGCCATCCTCTCTTGCATTCCATCTACCTTATTGTTGATAACGGAAAGTTGTTCTAAGATTACGAGTGATGCACCTTTATCCTCGAATATGTCGTGACCATCTTGCACAGTAGTATGTCATTGCCTGCCAGGTTGATTTATTCATCGTATATTATTTATCGTTTTCCTTGTGCCTCCTCGGGAGATAAAAAAAGAACAAACGCTCGAATTGCTTTAGAGGCGTCTACTCTAATTTTCTCGAGTCTCGATCATGGTAAAAGGTTTGCATTAAAAAGCCAAAGAGAGATGTCACGATGAGGACAACTTCCTCGCGAAAGCTTCCTTAAGCAAACGCTCCCCGAGCTTGATCAAAACTCTCACGAGGTTGTTGCTTAAATCCTAGGATGTCTTGGCGTAACTTAAAGGTTTTTCCCTAAGGGAAAATACTTATTCATGAATTTTGCAACAATTGTTCCTGTGCAGTAGTGATAGATCCGGCCTTCTCTAAAGAGAGAAGCCATTGCTTAGCTTTATCTTTCAAAGTGAAAGGGAAAAGCTTAAGACGAATGTTCCACTCCGGGATTCAATTACGGTTTCAAAGTCTTTAACGATTTCCAGAAATTTGTCACATGAACACCGGGATCCTCGTTCGGGACTCCGCTGAAAAGTGGAATAGTTGGTCACCGTTTGAATTACATTAGGCCTAGGGTGATAGACTTCGCGCGGCATCTTGCGGTAGCTACGATAGCGGGGATGAATTGCTCGATGGTGGGCGTTGCGTAACTTTGCAAAGTGCGCCTCGCTCGGCTTGAGCTAGGGCTTGGTTTCCATTATTAGCATTAAGATTGTTCGCATTATTAACATTATTGGCATTATTCACAACTTCGGGATTAAGTACCTGGTTCGGATTGACCGAAATACCTTCCGAAATTTACGTTTCGGATTAAAGAATGCTCGAGAATGATCGGTTGTATGTCCTTGCAGCCAATTCGTGCTTGCTTTCCTCAAAGATTTGGATCCTCTTCTCTGCTTGCTTAGCCGATTCTTTAGCTAACTTCCTATTTCTTCTTTTGCAAATTTCTCTTATTTCGGGGATTATATGGCTCAAGCGGTTCCTTTGATTTTAAAAGTGTAGCGTACTATAAAATAACAAAAACAATAAAACGGTGAAAACTTAAAGGCTAAGCCTTTAACTAGACTAAATAATAAAAACGAAACTAAAACGGACTCAAAACAAGCTTGAGATAAAGAAAACGTAAATAAAAAAGACGGAATACCGTGAAACTAATACCGAATAAAAACGAGAAAAAATGAACTCTCGGTCGACCGAGAACGGTGGTTCGGTCGACCGAACTCTTTCTTCTCTTTTTTTTTATTATTATTTATGACGACAACTTTGTTTAATATACGGACTCTTTATTCACGGAATGTCCATGAATCCGATCCCTAACAAAATAAGCGATATTTTAATTTTAATGACTTGAGTCCCCGGCAACGGCGCCAAAAACTTGATTGAGGTCAAGTTAAATTATTAACTCGATGCCTAACTAACACCTTTAGCAAGAGAACTAGGTTCAATCGTAGTATAGCTAGATAGAGTCGAGGTCGATCCCACGAGAGACTCGGCACAAACAAAACACAACTTTATTATCGGAACTAAATCGAAAGGGCGGTACGACCAACTAAACGCGATAAATAAAATAGTGACAACCACAGAGACACGAGAATACCACAAAGACAAACTAACAACTACAAAACAAGAACAAAATTATTAATATTATCTCAACAAAGAATATTAAGACTATTGATTACGCTAGTAGCTAATGACTCCCCCGTGAACTAGATTGACAACGAGACAAAACAAACGTTAAAGATAAATTATTATGACTACGGGAGTCATCCCACAATGTAGATTTAGCTCCAATTGGGCCATCTAAATCATTGTGCCTCCGTTACGTGACTTCGCCTTTTAATGCCTCCATCTCATATAACTTCTTACACAATTACGAAACTAGGGATGCCGGTATAAACCGTAACCTCATCTAAGCAACATTCTAGGGTAAGGCGTACTTCTTAGATGCCGATTCAATCTAGATCCTGAAAGTAACAATCACTTTTTAGGTTTCATGTTAAATTATGATGACAAATAATTAAGTTGATCGAGGTTTAATTACTCGTTTTAATTCCAAATCGGAGAATCGCGTAGTCGAAGCCGGTCATAATTATGCCTTTAAACTTCACCACGCTCGGTCGACCGAATGACATGTCTCGGTTGACCGAATGACAATCTCGGCTGACCGAGTGAAGATACAACGTAGGTACAAATTATGATTACTTCTTAACGTTTCTAATCTAAACACATGGGTTCGTAAATAAATACACATCGCGAAATCAATACAAGAAAACTACTCCGTAATCAAATAAATCGGATACGAATAAAGATTACATAATTGAAAAGTCATACCCTCGAAGATGAGAATGACTCCCGCTCTTTAATGCGCTCCATAACCGGAGAATCCGATGAATCCACGGTGAACAAACATAAAGAAAAGAAAACTAAAACTAAAAAAACTCAAATTGTATAAATTGTCTTGTGTTGTAATGGTGTGTTTTTTTTTCCAATTTCGTAGGCTTGCTGCTTATATAGAACGATTACTGCCGACATAGGATGGATCTAGAAGATATGCACGCGTTTTAGGTACGGCGGCTTCGGGTGACCGAACCACGTACCTCGGTCGACCGAATGAAGTGGCTCGGTCGACGGAACCTCTTTTTTTGCACATGTTAATTGCGTTTCTTGTCTAACTTGTTCTCCATTGCATTCTTTCGTCTTGATCTGATTTCTCTAACTTATCCCTTGATTAATGCTCCGATTTTCTTCCTTATTATCTTGAGATTCACTGATTGAATGACATTTATCCTCCCGATTTATCATGATCTACAAAATCGGCATTTATCGCACAATAAATTGGTCTTTAATAATAAAAACGACTAAATACCAAAAATCATATTAATAATCACTTAAAATTAAATAATACATATAAACAAGTGATTTAATATGAAATATATATAATTAACTCCGATTTAAGGTTAGAATTGATGACATAAATAGGTATATTTTAACCGTCATCAAACGCACGTTTGACACCACGTGAACGCGCGTTTTCCTTGAACGAACGTTTACTACACCCAAACGCCCATTCGTGAAAAAAGGCCACATCTGTATCAAATGTGAAAAAAGGCCACATCTGTATCAAACGCCCGCTTTAAAGTCGTTAGTTTCACTCATATCATAAAAGATCGCTATTTTAAATTCATTTTATTATTATTGTTGTTGTTTAACATGACTTTAGGTGCACGTATCGCAAGCGATAGTTTCCATGATTACAAAAATATAATATTTATCTATATACTTTTGTAAACTTACATATGTAATGTATTTGCTTGAAAAAAAACAATGACTAACATAAGGCTTTATTTTGACATGCATTGATCATCTAATCACAATGAAAGATAAAAATATATGCAAGTCTTGATCTGCTTGCTTGATTGCATTGCGTGTGCGGTGCAAGATTCTAGCGACTAGTTGTGTTGAGATTATTGCACCGTAGAACGGTTAGTCACCGGTCTCGGGGCCTGCTTGACCTTGGCTCGTTGGCGGTCTAGAGTGATGGTACCAAAATTCCCCGATGTTCCGTGTGCATGGCCGGGAAAGGCTTGGGGCCGACAACTATGTCATGGTTCGGAGGGCGGTGGGGTTGGCTAGAGCCTTTTAGGAGGTTCATTGTGCAAAAGTCGAATCCTTTCCACGACGATCGGTGGAGTTGTCGAGCAAGAGCTTGCTTGCTTGTGAAGTACGGTAGAGAAACATGTTGGAGTTGGGTTGGTAATGACTCGTCGACTAAGCCAAGTCGGTGTCAAGCGATTAATAGACTTATATTCAAGAAAATTACTTGACATTTATGTATACATTTTCATTTTTGCAAATATCATATTTTTGCCATGTACTAACTATTTATTATATGCGGGGTAAGGAAAAAGCCATTATATGTAACATTTTAACGGTTTTGTAACTATTATTTTTGTATATAAAGGTTCACGCGCACGCACACCGAGAACACCTTTGGGCTCTTTTGGCTCACACGTTTGTGAAATTACGTTCTTAGGTACGGAAGAAGGACACGAGAGTGGCGAGGTAAATATGGTAACCTTGGAGGTGATTGCGGGAGAGGGGATTGATGAAGAGTTCAATGTTGACATGACATCTTAGTTGTCAGATTTGGTTCGAGTTTGCTTTGAATTGTTGGTTGTTTCGGATTAATAAAAAAATTAAACGATGTTCATTTCTTTTGGATTTGGTGACGTTTGAAAAAGTACTAGTTCCACTCGGTTGTTTTTAGAGTTTTAGTACTTGGGAGGTGGATCGTCGGCTTGTCCACTTATTAGACCCCGGTGGACTCACAGGGGTTGGGTTTGGCCTATTACAATTGGTATCGGAGAGATGTTTGGTTGAGGTTTTAGGATAAGGATCTATTAGGGACTTGATTGTAGGCGAGGGAACATAAGAAGCAACATGGGAGGTAGAAGAGGAGTTGTGACAACAATACCAACGTCCCTTCGAAGCTATGAATTTTGAGGACGAAATTCTTTTCTTAGGGGGAGAGTTGTAACACCCAAAATATTGGGTTGTTATCGAGACTTATCTTATACTATTATGTTGGGTTATACCGCGAATATTATTGAAATATGTATTTAATGGAAACCCATTATTATTATTATTATTATTATTATTATTATTATTATTATTATTATTATTATTATTATTATTATTATTATTATTATTTTGTTATTTTATGACAGCATATATACAAATGTATTCTATTTTCTTCAAATAATTTTGATAATGGTTTCAACTGCCGTAGCTTTTGGTTGTTCAGATTTTCTTGGAAAAAATATTTTAACAAAATATATCTATAATATAGCTGATAAGATATGGGTTGTTGCAACCAAATTTTAAAAGTTTAAAATTCAAATTTTCATCTTATTTTTAATCACTAGTAAAGAGTTTTAGCAATATAAATAAAGGAGGGGTGTGAATCTAAATTATTAAGCCAGAAGAAAGGGATTAAAAAAAGAGTATTACCGTAGTGGTTGATATCGAAACTTGTATTTGTGAGTTCGATTTCTTGTGAGTTCCGTTTTATTTTATTTTAACGTGTCCTATTTTTTTCTCTTTCTTTGATATTTTATTTCTCTGCTTTAGGTTTCAAGAATGGACTGCATCTATTCATATATATATTTTTTAAACCCCTAGCTTTTGTTTGTCGGCCAGTGAGTCTTTTTGAGAGTCAATGCATGTTATATTTTATGTATTTTGCTCAAATGATCTTAACATAGTAGGATATAGATTTGTTATTCTTTTGTTATAGGTAAAATTAACGATACCATTTTTTTTAACTTGTTAATGTTATGATATGTAAGTTGATGGTACGCTAGCGTAACGTACGTTCGGACAGCGAGTCGCTTATCACGGAAAAAGCGCTCGGCACTAATATTATCAAATAAATTCAATAATAGATGTAAGCCTTACGTCGTACATCGGAACTAAAACGACGCGGAAGATAAAACGACTCGGGAAACAAAAGATCGAACACACGGTTTTCAATCTTTGCGAAAACTAAATTCAATAAAGAAAACTAAATCATCCAACATTCAAATCCCAAAAGAACTCAAACGGTACTAATCAAAAGAAAGACAACATTGTTTGAACTTGAATCAACAACATTATTGAAAGAAAACAAAACTAAATAAACTAAGTCTTCAAGAGCTCCATCTCACACGTCATCGTCAAAGAACTCATCATCATTAGCAACTGTTCATCTTCTTTGGGGAAAGAGAAAGACAAACAAAAAGTAACGGGGTAAGTACATAAGTACTTAGTAACGCGTAGAAGATCGTATAACGTCGGTCTCGTAAAGAAATAAAAGCAACGCCTTATTAATTCATTCCGTTATTAACCACAGCTAACTATCATATTATGTTAATAGCATAACATGAGGTTCCAAAAGGTATCTAGCTTAGCTCAAGTTTGTTACATCATGAATAACAAGGGCACTACGACTAGTAATAGGATGTACTAGGACAATGGGTGCAACCTACTTAGAGACACGCTCGTAGCCCCGGGAATATACGAGTCCCGATAGTGTGATGACCGGTAGAGTGCACCAGACGCTTTATCTAGCCAATCGATTGACCGGCGTGGGTACAGTCTACTTTGTCTGGTCAGAGAACACATCGCGATATTGTACTATGCCTTACCAAGCATTTCATGAAGTTTAAGATTATTAATCTACCACGTACGTTTGATTAGATGTTTAACTAGCCACGTAAGTTGATTCGCATAAAGGCTCACCTATCGGTCTACTCCTCTTCTTAAGACCACTAGACTCAACAAAACCTAGCACATACAACGACATCGATAAACCACAGCTTATCGAAGCACAAGGCAAATCCAAAGCTTTCGACGGTCCCACTTTGACTTCTTTTTTATAGGGAATTCATATGGTGCCGGAACTAAACGCATCAAAAGCTAATTCAAGGCTTTGTCACATAAGGTTAAGCGATAAAGACATGATTATAAAGCACGAAACCAAGCTAACACGATAAAGCGATGAAAAACGGAATAAACGAGGTCAAACGCACATTTGACACCACAGCGAACGCGCGTTTGCCTTGAACGAACGTTTACTACACCCCGAACACCCGTTCGTGAACAAAGGCCACATCTTTGTATCAAATACCAATCCCTCAAACGCCCGTCCAAAATACCCCAAACGCTCGGTTGGAGGCACACGATCGCAAACGCCCGTTTCGCAAACGCTCGTTTGCCACTTGTACAAACGCTCGTTTGCACAGGTTTTCCCAGAAATGCAACCTGTCTAAACACGATTTCCAACCCAATCCAACCCAAAAATCCAACTTAAACAAATTACAAACAACGAAAATGACATACAAATTGTTCTATAACCTTACGACACCTTAGTCATACGATAAGAACACCGTATTACCTTAATTTGCGAGCTACTACGATCCACGCTACCAAAGCCTGGAAAAGGTTAAACCTTTAACTTCAAACCTATAAGCGATCAATCCAAAGATGATCATTACGATGTTTATACTCGGAAAACGCGGCTTAACAACGATGATGAACAAGCCACTAGTATCAAGAACGATGAGGGAAAAACTTACGTTAACGGATTTAGGGATTGTTGATATCAAAACGATCCTCGTCTCGCGGTGATCCTTTCTCTCTTGAGATGTACGCGTTTTTTTATCAACGGATTAGTCTAGAGATTCGAGAGCTCATTCTCCTTTTTTTTCCCTCAAAACTTGCGCCCCTCAAGATGATTTTTTACGTAAAACAACAACTAGGTTAATTTAAGATTAGTTTCCCATTTATAATTCCAATTAAAAAATTAAATCCTTAAATATAATAACTCCATTAATTTCCTTCCTTTTCTTTAATTCCATTAATTAAATAACATAATATTCGATTTTTGCTAAAAGACCAAATTGACCTCTTTCAAAAATCGGGATATTACGTGAACATTAAAGGAAATTGTGCATTGTTATAGTAGTTTTGATCAAATATCTTCAATAAAATGAATGTGTCGTTTCGATTAAAGAAAAGAATGACACGTGAGTTACATACGTACTTGATGCAAGTGTTATAATATTATTTTGATCAAATATTTGAAACGTTATAAATAATGCGGTGAAAAGATCGGTGAGTTTTATTATCGATACAAGTAAAAGTGTGTTCTTTTTCTTATCGGTTAATTATTTTCAATACAATACTTATATAGCTGCGAGTTGTTATTTTTATGAGTTCTATTACATTATTCATTGATTTATTTTTTTAGCTATCTTCCCTTTATCGAATTTGTAGCTCATCGTGAGTTCATTCAAATGTATTTTACAAAGTAACCTTATTTTGAACAACCGGTATTAATATTATGGTCGAAAATTTAACATGTAATGAGATACGTCTTTAAAGAACGCGTATTTATAATGACAAATCATTTTATTATTTTCATACGTTTGAGTTTTATCTTGTGTGAAATACATATTAATTCTAGTTTATCAAGTTACTTTTATAGAATTCTTTATAGGTATAATTTTGTCATTTTGCTTTAATATCGTTAGTTTTTTCTCTATATCATAAAAGATCGCTATTTCAAATTCATTTTATTATTATTGTTGTTGTTTAACAAGACTTTGGGTGCACGTATTGCAAGCGGTAGTTTACAACGATTGCATAAAAATAATATTTATCTATATACTTTTGTAAACTACATATGTAACGTATTTGCTTGAAAAATGTTTTGGTAGCTATCGTGGTTTTAAAATGACTATCATAAGGCTTTATTTTGGAATGCATTGATCATCCCAATCGCAATGAAAGATACTAATATATTCAAGTCTTGTTCTGCTTGCTTGATTCCATTGCATGTGCGGTGCAAGACTACAGAGACTAGTTGAGTTGAGATTATTGCACCGTAGAACGGTTAGTCACCGGTCTCGGGGCCTCTTAACCTTGGCTCGTTGGCGGTCCTATAGTGATGGTACCAAAATTCCCCGATGTTCCGTATGTGCATTCCGGGAAAGCAAGGGCCGACGGCTATGTCATGGTTCGGAGGGTAGTGGGGTTGGGGTTTGGAGCCTTTTGGGAGGTTCATTAGGCAATAGTTTGCATCCTTTCCTTGACAATCGGCCGGAGTTGTCGGGCAAGAGCTTGCTTGCTTGTGATGTTCGGTAGAGAAACATGTTGGAGTTGGGGTGGTAATGACTCGTCGACTAAGCCAAGTCGATGTCAAGCGATTAATAGACTTAAAGTCAAGAAAATTACTTGACATTTATATATATTTTTTATTTTTGCAAATATCATATTTTTGCCATGTACTAACTACTATTATATGCATGGTAAGGAAAATGCCATTATATTGTAACTTTTTAACGGTTTTTGTAACTATTATTTTCATATATAAAGGTTCACGGGTACACACACCGGAACTCGGAGACTCTTTTAGCTCACACGTTTGTGAAATTCCTTTCTTAGGTACGGAAGAAGGACACAAGAGTTGCAAGGTAAACATGGTAATCTTGGAGGCTGTTCTGGGAGAGGGAATTGATGTAGAGTTCAATGTTGACATGACAGCTTAGTTGTCCAGATTTGGTTAAGTTTTCTTTGAATTGTTGGTTGTTTCGGATTAATAAAAAAATTAAACGATGTTCTTTTCTTTTGGATTTGATGACGTTTGAATAAAGTACTAGTTCCCTCAGTTGTTTTTAGAGTTTTAGTACTTGGGCGGTGGATCGCTGGCTTGTCCCTTATTAGACCCCAGTGGACCCTAGAGGTCAGGGATAGGCCTATTACATGAGCTACAACTAATTCCAGATTTGAAAAAGAATGTAGATGGACAGCTCAAATAAAAGCTACATGATTCAGATTTTGAATACTAGAATTTCTCGGATTTGTGACGGCGAGTTTTCGTCACAAATTTGTCACTAACGCCCGTTTGTGATGAATTTGCGACAAAAAATATTTCCGTCACGGAACACCCCGTTGCAAATTTTTGTGTCAATAGTAACCTTGTCAACTTGCGTTTTGTGACAAAAATGTGACGAAAGTCGTACTTTGTGACATAGTTGTGGCAAAAAATTTGGTGATGAATCTGCAACAAAAAATTATTTTGTGACGGATGTGTGACCAAATTTTCCTATAAGTTTGTGACGGAGTGTTGTGTCAAAGTAGCTTCATTAAATAGTGACAAATGTGAGACAAAATACTACGACAATTTTTTAACCAAACTTATTGATGAAATAGTGACATTTAGCCCTACAATTTTGGATTAATTTTGCGACGTTGTTTTTTACAATAAATTTGTGACAAATTTTAACAATATTTGTAACGAATTATTGCGTCAAATGTATGACCAACCTATAAATAGTTGCAAGGACTTTATAACAAAATTTATATTTCATATTTTTACTATATTAATTATTTAAAAAAATTATATTCAATAATATAAATGTTTATTAAAAAAAGTTTCAATAGCATAAATAATCAAAACACATCCAAGATCATGAAAATGAAGCAAATCATATTATTCATATTCGAGTCAAAAGACATTTCAAAACATGAAATCAATATTATTCATGATTAACGGACAAATTCAAGAGACTAATGGTTTTATCACCGAAAACAACACAATTTGTGAACGAGCAATCATCTCTAAAATTGTTGAGTTACGCATCCCGCTCGGATACTTGACGATCTTGTTAAACATCAATAAGAACTTGTTTAAAATCATGATGATCTCGCTTGCCTTTGCCATCACGTGTCATTGTGGCCACTTTCGGCATATATATCATCTAGAATCCGATTCTCCATGTTCTAGATATGACACTGTCCTTGCTTCTTTAACCATTTGTTGCCATCATTTAAGATCAAAAGTTGTTTCATTCTCTAAAATAATATAATTATATAAAATGGTTGAAAACTAGATAATACTTTATATATCATAGATAGGAATTTTAAAGTTATAAAACTATTGAAAAATTTATCACCTCGATATGTGTTGCTAGATCATCAATAGGACTCTTATCATTTTTACTCGTACGCGTATATGCGAATACCTCATTGCACCTCGATATGTGTTGCTAGATCATCAATAGGACTCTTATCATTTTTTTCTCTCACATCCTTTCTATTCAAAATTATAGAAAGATAAGATTCACTAAATATTTTCATTATCCTATGTAGAAACATGTCAAAAATGTATACTAGTCGGATTGAAGTCATGTTGATGTAAAAGAAATTATTTGTGGATTAAACACATCCTATTACAAGCTTCAAAGAAACAATGCAACTACTCACTCAAAACCTCTATGGAAGGCTAGCAAAAAAACGGGAACAAGCTTTATGATAAATAAACTTTTTTATAGACAAAACGTATCATTGAGAGAATAAAACTTGAGAAAACAACAAAATGCATACGGGAAATAATAGGCGGCATGGTAAAAGCATGTTGTGAATGTGCATATAGAGTTAATCACCATTAAAAGTTGTTTCAAAACTTATTAAATTAACCACTTATTTGTGATAAGAAGGGTAGATGGGGCAAAGAAAAAGAAGTGAAGGACAACAATACCAAAATGCCTCGACTAATATAGTACATTACGGTAAAAAAGATGAGTACATTGTAATAAGCATAACCTAAGAAAGCCTTTGTAATGTAATTTGAGGGCCCTAAATAAAGCTTTGAAGAGCTGCAAAACAGAGCAATGCAACAACAAACTTAAAGAGGGTCTCAAATACATTAGCACAACAGTAAACGATAGAAATTAAAGCAAAGCTATTTTTGAAGATAAGACTACCACATTTTGATGAGAAAACTATAAAGCCATTCCTTTAACCTTCAACATTAGCACCCAGACTAAGAAACCTGATTCTTCAGAGATCCTACGAATTGATAAGTGATTAGATTAAGCAAAAGAAAATGCAAAACTAAAAATCAAAGGTCTAGACAATACCTCAAATGAAAGTGGAGAGTTTTGATCCTCTTTATTGTGTATAAAAGCAAGAAGAACATGCTTCAACTCTTTATATGCTTCCTTCAAACCAAGGAGGAAAATATCTTAGACTAAAAAGCACAATTAAGGGACCCTGCTAAGTGCTAACCATGTCATCCCCCAAAAAATAAAGTGGAACATTATGTAATAAGGAAGTATATGCAAACATACATGGGCCTTAGAATGACAAACAATGTCGGGGCTTCCACTTTGAGCAAACTATGACAACTTGCATTCGCAACTATATTAGCAGTCAAATTTAGTCTCGATAGGTAACAAACACCATTAGTACGGGGAGAAGTCATGATTCTACTTTTTTACAAAACACAATATTTACGAGAGGCCGAGTTTTTGCAATAATTTGCTCCTTATAACATCTAGAAAGTGAATTATTTATCCTTTAGTATAGTATAGAATGAATTACCTCTCTCTGTAATGATGCCAACAATTAGGCGATTGTTTCACTGGCGTACGAACTAAAGCATCAAATTATCCGAAAGTCTCAATTGCGGCAACGATTTGAATCATCGGAAATACCGCATCATCTCCGATCCAATTGTCTCAATCGCTACTGACAAATTCAAATCATATAAATATCTCAATCAACTACGAGATTCAAAACATGTAAATGTCCAAGTTGATACTAATAGATTTGAGATATAAAATCGGGAGAGAGGCGAGCGACTACAAGATTGATGAGGGAAGGTGAAGACGGAAGAATTTGAAGGAGGAGATGAGGGAATTCTTTGAAGGCGGAGATGAACGACGGATTTTGACTAGAGCGAGAATAGGCGTTCTCTATAAAATATTTAAAACCCCTTCAAAAAAAAAAAAAAAAAAAATTTAATATATATATATTTAAAACAACTTACATATACATACATACGTATAATATATATATATATATATATATATATATATATATATATATATATATATATATATACACACAAATATGTATATTATTATATTTTTTCGAGAATCATATATGTGTATTTTGTGTATGCTATAGTTTTATTGTATTACTTTATCTACGTACATATGTTTATATATATAGTAGAATATTTTATTTATATGTATTGTAGTATATATACTTTTGATATACATGTCCTAATGACATTAACGGAATATCGTCGGTGATTTAAGCGGGTAATTAGGCTTTTTTTGGAGTAATCCAATTACATAAATGAGAGATTTTAGTGTTTAATTATATTTGTGTTGTTAGACACCGCCACGCACCACTTGTATTGTAAGGGATCAACCTAATTTAACATAGTTACGAAGATCGAGAATGATTATCTTATATATAACTCCGACAAGGGAGTTATAGCACAAAACTACGATTGCGGGAGGCTGCGTTTGAGGGCAAAAGTGATGCCGGATGTGAGGCGATCATGGCTAAATAAGGTTAACATTACATGATGCGAGTACTCGTGGGTTGTGGAAATTAATGGAAATCAATCGTGGAGATCTTGCCTACTAATGCTCGGGACCCGACTTTTAGGGGGTAGGAGTCAACATGTCTGGCGAAGAGCAAGTTTGTAGGGCCGGGTCGGCTCAAAATTTGTAGGGCCGGTTAGGCGCTTGTTACTCGAGACAAGATTGATAGATCATTGAGTGCGACCTTCTAAGGCCGCGAGATTGATCTTCGAATAGCTAATGGTCCAACTATGGGCTGTCTTGAAGCTTGGACCGCTTGACCATTTGACTCTCTTTTGGCCCAAAATGTACGTGGACTTGTGCGATTTGGCCCTCTTGACTACTTTGACCCGCTTTTGGCCCAAAACATCCAATGCTGATAATCTTTGGCTTATACCCATGCCATTTTTTTATATATTATATGTATTAGAAATAGTAGAATAAGTACACTATATACTTATATAATATACGAAGAAGTGTTACACTCACACACATTTGCACTTAGTAGGGCTCGAACCCAGTACTAAAAAGTGATCGTGAGCCTTAACTTTGACCGCTAAATCAATGCATCATTGGCCATTATAATTTGATTTGTTAAACTTTAAATTTTAATTATTCTTTTTTCTACCGAACGATTTTTTTCCAAGATAACATATTGTTCCCCCAACCTAAGTCACAAATTAATTTGATAAGCTGATTTTTTTCATTTCTAATATTGTTTTTTTCTAAATTAAATTTTGCTATATATTTCGTCTATTTAGTGTCTTTTATCATTAAATAGACTACATTAAACCATAGAACATTGTCATACATGAGTGGCGGAATATATTCAACACAAAATTTGTCACTAATTTGACAGTAAATATACGTGGAAACACGTATCCGTTATTGAATTGGCAACGGAAATTTCAGTCACCAAGTTAGTCCATCGTTTTTGTTACAAATAATGGAATCTAAATTGGCACGAAGATTTTGCGACAAAACAGTTATCGTTTTTCGTCATGTACATATTTTGTCGCATTGTCCTCACGGTCACTTGTAAAAATAATTTATAAAATTTTATCACTCATCCATCAGAACATTGTTACACATGAGTGTCCTAATATTTTGGTCACAAAATTTAGTCACAAATTTTGTTGCTACTTTAAAAGTAAACATATATGAGCAAATTTATCCGTTAGTGATGGACTAGCAAGGAATTGTTTTGTGACCATTCTAGTTTGTCGCATATTTGTCACAGATAATGGCGCATATATTTGCCGCGAAGGTTTGCGACAAAAGTGTTCTTGGTCTTTTGTCACGTACATATTTTGTCACAATATTGTCGCAATTTTTTGTAAAAATAATCTTTGTACGTTTTTGTCACAAATTTGTAGAAATGATGTCGCAAATTAGTGACGCACCATTTTCGTCCCAAATATTTGTCACAAATTATGGCGCACGATTTTTGCGCAAAGATTTGTGACAAAATAGTCACATACCTTTTGTTATGTACATATTTTGTCACAATGTCGTCTCAATTTACTTTAAAAATAATTTTTATATGTTTTGTAACTTATTCGTAGCAATATTGTGACGAAAAAATGAATCACAAAAATTCCAATACAACAACTCAGACTCAAAATCAAACTCAAACCACTGGCAATGCATGAGCAAAAGGAAATCGATGCATATCATACTGAAGAAAATGCACACGTCATGGATGAAACATTTGAAGTGGATTTGCTACCCATAACACAAGTGAAAGAGCAGCCTCAAAATGATGCGTACCGGATTGAACAAAATACAGATTTCATGGATGATGATCCATTTGAAGGGAATTTCCAAGGAATGGCGGAGTTGGAGAAGAAAGAAAGAGAGTCCATTGATAAGACCATCAAGGTAACTTGTTCTCCGAACACTAACATGAATTCACCGTGCCAAATTCCCCATATCATTAAATCATTCTATATATTATTCTGATTTTGTGAACATAAGCTTCTTATTCACCGCCAAAAATCACTGTTGTTTGAGATCCACTGCTGAAACTGACCTAATGAACTTTGACAGTGAATCTCATGAAAATTAAAAAAATGCATGCATTTTCGTAGAACTGTTTTAGTAGATGTAATTCTGAACATAAAACATTTCATCAATGTAGGAAAGGGATGAGAATATAGAGCATTTGCAATCAAAAGTTAAGAGGATGAAGAAAAAGTTAAGAATGTTGGAGGCAAAAGAGAATGAGATAAGCAAGCAGAAGCAAGAAATCAGAAAACTTGAAAAAGTGAACAGTGACCTGCTTGAGAAATTGGAAAATATTGAGGGGAGAGAGAATAAGATCAAATCCAAGATTTTCAGTGAATTGGAGGAGGTATACAAAGGTGTAGTTGATGGTCTCAAAAAAGAAAATGCTGGACTTTTAGCTTCACTTACTGATGCTTTAATAAAAGATCAAGATCTTCAGAAAGTTGTAAATGAAATGAGATCAAGGTTGGAAGAATTCGAACAGGGGATGGAAAAGAATGGTGAGGAAGGCACTGAAGAGATGAAAAAACTAAAACAAGTTCTGACAGAAAAAGTGAAGCATCTCAGAGGAAGAAAACTGCGCAAAATCAACAACTATTTCTGAATTGAAGTCAACAATGAGTCAGTTGCGGACAAGGTTGGATGTGTTCCAAGAAATGAAAGAATCTTATGAGAGCAGGATAGAGGAACAACGCAAAACAATTGAAGCTCTTTATACAAAAATTGAGAATACATCAGTGCATGCAGTGACACAACAATATGCAAACACAGATGCTAAGCAAGTACAACAAACTTTGAAGCAAAGTTCACGTGTCAAATCAATAAACGAAAGGAAAAAAAGAACATGAAAAGATGACGACTTTCTATATCCGGAAGACAAGAAAAGAAAAACCAAACACGTGGACTTGACCAATGAAGCTGCACCAGAACATGTCAAGACAAGGACCAAAACTGTGAAAGTGAGTTTAAAAAAGAAGAAAAGTGATTACAGATGTGGGGAGAAAATAATCGAAGAAGCATTTCAGTTGTTACACACAACACTAAACAAACATGGAAGATTGTAAGTAACAGTAGTTAACATATTTTTTATTACATTTTATCCGGTTTATATGATAATAAACTTGTGTGAACAATGTTTTCAAGGGGGAAGTATGGTCAGATATTGAGAATGGTACCACAATCACTGTCCATGACATGGTGAATTTACTAGAGGAATCGTTCATTGCAGGCAAGGTAAACAATTCAACCTAACTACTTTTTCTATGACAACATTCCAAGAAACCAACTAACAAATGACATGCACATTTACAGGTTATTGATGCATTTGCAACAATGCTAAGCAGGAATGAAGAAGTTCGAAAGGAATGTCACATCTTGCCCGGCATCAACTTGGTTGAGATCAAATTTTTTGAATGGTCGTTATAAGTATTCACCATTCACTTGCAATATACTTGAAACGTTTACTAAAAAGCGAGTGAATACATTTTTGATTTATGTATAATACATAACAAAAAATGGTGATTGATTGTAGGCATACGCAAAAAAAATATGCATCAAATGGAAACTACTCAAATCATTTAATCGATAGTATGAAACCGCATCTGGAAAAAGGCAAAAATATTCTCATTCCGTTGTGTTGTCCAGGTGTGAAGCACGAATCAGATCATTGGATATTAGTAACATTTGCTTCAGGTGAATGAGGAGAATGACACATGTACAACTCAATGGCTAGCCGGAAAGGTGTTGTTGACCACTTTGATGAAAATGCACTTGACATTGTAAGTATTATTCGTATTTGTGTTGTTAATATTACAGTCAAAATTTCTATAATAATCAAATGTGTTAAACATGTGTTATTTTTCAGCAAAAATACATATGGAAATGCTTTTGTCCATCCTGTGAATTAAAAGTCAAAAAAATCAAAGAAGTTTGCAAAGCTTCCACAACAGGGATCGAATACGTAAGTATTATTCAATAGACTTTTTGATTAATACATGTAATGGAAGTAATGGTTAACAAGTTTATTTGAATGCCAAAATTTGTAGGAAAGACTGCGCAATATACGTCATGTACTACATCTGCAGTTGCGGGTAAACAGTCAATTGACAAGAAATGGAAAACAGATGAAGTACAAAAATTCAAAGCTTGGGTAGTAAATTGTATTACATCTAATCAGATGTGGATACCAAGGGAATATCAGAACTTATCTTCATATGTAGACCAAACATCATTATTGATGTGTAGATGCCAAATGAAAACTATTCCTTATTTTCATATGTGTGTCTAAAATTGAAGTGACTTGAATTAATGGGGACAGGAGACAACTATTTCAATCAATGTTATTAAGTAATGTCTTTTTTGTCTATTGTTTGATTAGTACAAGTATAATTTTGATTCATAAGTTCAATTGGTAAAATTCTACTGGCAAAAACTACGTTTGTTAGAAATCCATTGCTAACATTCACTGGAAGTAAAAAATTCACTATTAATATTCACTATTAAATTTCGACAGTGAATCTCATGAAAAGTGTTGTAACAATATAAAATCAACTCTCAAAACGAAACAAAGAGTATTAAAACAAAATTTGGTGAAATTTTCATCACTTTGGATTGTTTGCCTGCACATATTTTTTACATAACATATAATACAATAACGAAGAGAATCATACAAACACAACAACAAAGAACATTCAAATAAAATGCATAAAAGACAAACATATACTTCACAAACTTGGTATGGGAACTGAGGCAATCCAAAATTTATTGAACCACAATGTAAAATATAACATTCAATAGATAATTCACTCAATTAAGAAGAACAGAGTCACAAAACAATAACCATCAGCCAAAATACAAAAACGACTAGAATAGCGAGAGTTATACTAAGGAATGTCATCTACATTATAACGAAGCAACACATGTCCTACGATTATGATGCCCCGACTTATGGCACCGACCACACATCATTTCCCGTTTGGATTCACCTCTACAGAAGGAATCCGTCTCTTCTTTGGCCTTCCAGGTTGTCTCTTTGAAATAGGAGGTAAAACAACAACATTGGAATCCTCTGGCTCATAAATCAACAAAATCATGCAAGGGAAGACCATCTTTCATTATACAACCTACCTCATGATCACAATGGTAACCACTTCAATTGCCAAAACTTACAAGAACAAGTAAACTTATCAAGGTCAACCATACAAGACGGCGTTGAACGCACTTCAAATACAAATCCACATGAATTGATGATACTCCAATTCTTAGATGCGGCAAATGAATGCTAATAACTTGTCATACTTGGGAATATTGAAGAATTTCATGAAGCACATTCGGACCTACGTTCTACAAATAAATCCAAAGGATATCATTATGTAAAATAGATAGAAGATGATGTAAAATACTTTAATACAAAAATTAAACAAAAACATACCGAAAGTTGATTCATAAGCTTCGAGCGGAGAGCATCAATCGGATTACATATGGGTAAGCTGTCTCTCTTTAAGAACCCATGAATTAAAAGATTATGCTTGCACTTGAAGACATTTCACCATATCGCATGCCTATAAAACGAGCATTCGTCCATAGCGAGTAAGGCGCTTAATAAATCTTGTACAATGAACTTACCCTCTTGTAACATATGACTCGTCAAACTATCATACGGATCATTTGTCGGTGCATAAGCACACCTTTGTCGCAAAAGATAAACCATACACTTCTTAAACCCTTGCTTTGTATCTAGACCCCCTAAATTTGTCTTTCAAAGTCAACTTAAGATGAAAAAGGCAAAAAGCATGGTCTGAATCTGGGAAAACATCAGGCCTCACATCTAATAACTCAGTATTTCTATCTAAAATAAACGTAATTCGCCTAGTGGGGTCAACTATGTTCTTCAAATTCATAAGGAACCAATTCCAGTTGTCAATATTTTCAGAATCAACAACCGCAAAACAAACATGGTACAAGCCTGACACAAAAAGAATGTAATAATATCAACATATGTCAAGTACTATAGAGACTAAATTGACAACCAAAAAATAGAAGAAAAAAAATGAATAAACTAACATTACAAGCTGTATCTATAGAATGAATAAAGTAACTTGATCATAATCTTTCGCAAGCTGCCGACAAAAAGCGACCCTTAAATTGTGTTTTCAAATGATCTCCATCCAAACATAGCATTGACCGCCAATGCTTAAATCCACTTAATGCAAACATGAAAGGCAACAAACACCCTCTTAAAATGACTTGAAATCTCATCAACTTCCAATACCACGTAACAACCGGGGTTCGTTTCACGAATCTTTGAGAGATATGAATTTAAACAATTAAAAGATTCTTTCATGTTCCCAAACATAACATTCTTCGCTTTTTCTATGCCGGTCCAAGAATTGTAATATGAAACAGGTAGACCATGATTTGAAAAAAGCCGACGCTTAACATCAATAGGCTTTATTGAAGGGTCATCACGAACTTCATTACAAACCAAATCTGAACTCATCCGATGCCCTTTGAAAGAACGTGAAGACGTACCACATGTATGCAACTCATGCATCTTCTTAACATAAAAAAACATTAATAATTTATCTTTTTGCACTCACCATCCAAGCACAACGTGTTTCCTCCCTCTTTGCACACATTGCCATAATCCTCTTCTCATCATTCTTAGTGTATAAGAAATCAAAGCCAGTATAAACAGACATTTTACACAATGCTTTCCTAAATTCTGATGCTCCACCAACAAACTTTTGACCAACACGTTCTACACACTTATCCCAACAGACAGACAGTTGCATATTCTCCTTCCGAGGACAAAACGTAGGAAGAAAATCGATCTCCTTATCATCAGATTCAGCAATAGATGATGATGCAACTGATTCAATACTAGTAGAAGCCGCGGTAGAAGCCGCACTAGAAGACGCAGTAGAAGCATTACAAACAACATATACATGTACACGTGATGCACCAAACGAAGCAGCCACATCCAACATGATTTCAACATCCTTATTATTGAACAAAAAACAATTCGCTTGTTCAGGTAATGAATAATACAAATTGATCCTATCTTCTCTCAATGATCTTCATCTCTCACATATACGTAGCTTAATACTCCGTAGTGTATCCATCCTTTCGATCTTCTCATTCATTCCCAGTGGGTCCGTCTTCGCCTAATTCTTTCCATTCTAATAACGAATTTTCTATAAGAATTCGTAAATCTAGATCGGCTAAATGTCCTCGGATAGTATCCGCACCAGTAGAAATTTGATGTTGTGTAAGAAAGAGTTAGGATGCAGGTGTGGGCTAAATAAATCAATGAACAATCCCGGTCCTAGTGAAAATACTAGTAAAAGAAAAGATTCACATCGAAAAGATAAATCGAAAAATATTCAGAGTTGGGGAGGTCGTGATGATTCTCCTTATAGTAATGTTGATTTTTATTAGGCGAAAAGATATTTGGAATTTCTTCTCCAATGACGCACTTTTAGTTAATGATAGTTTTTCTTTGATTTTCAAAACACATGACTCTCCACTGTAAGTACAAATAAGGAATATCTTCTTCAAAAACCTACATAACAAAGGAATCAGAGAAAATCAGCAGTGAATCACATTATTTCTCATATAACACACCGTACGTACAAAAGAATCCAAGTCAACATGAAGAACAAATTAAACTTAAGAAACTCATATTTGTGTTCAATTCAATTTGGAAGATTGAAATGTAACTTATAAAACTCAGAATTATGTTCCACTATTGAGGTAACAAAGGAATCAGAGAAAATCACAAGTGAATCACATTAATTCTCATAAAACACAAGGTATATACAAAGAAAAGATCAAACTCAGCATCAAGAACAATTAAACTTAAGAAACACAGATTTATGTCCAATTCAATTACGAAGATTGAAATGTAACTTATAAAACTCAGAATTCTGTAAACTATTGAGGTCACAAAGAAGTCAGAGAAAATAAGCAAGGAATCACATTATTTCTCATCAAAAACACACATCACTCAGAAAACAAACATCAAAAGTCAGGATCAAGAAGCAATTAAGCTTAAGAAGCTCACATTTATCTTTAATTTCATTAGAAGATTCAAATTTTACTTATAAAATTCAGATTTCGGATCTCTAATGCGTTTGAACAATAAGCAGGAAAAAAAATTGCCAAACATACTTGATGAATAGATAATATGCTGAGAACGAATCCTTCAAATTAGATAATTGATCAGCCGAATTAGGAAACGGAGCAATGGAGATTCAGGATTGAAATTCGTCGATGCAATTTTTCGGCTTCGACATTCAGCTTCTTCGAAAGGGATAAACCGTCATTCAGTTTGTTCAAAAGGTGAGATTTAAGAACCGGTTAAGCAAGGTCGATTTAGTCATATACTTTTAATTATGTCCTTCAGCCTATAAAAAATACTAACTAGGACTGTTAATTAAAAAATATGGAAAATGTCTTAATCCCTAATTTTTCTTTTTTTTAGGAAACAAAAGTGTCCAAACTGAATATTTAAAAATATTGAATCCGTCATTACTACATACATTTTTAATAAATGTGTTGAATACCTCAAAGCGAAAAATAAATTTTGATGAACAGGGGTAAAAAAAATTATTTTGATTCGTTTCGGAAAAAATAAACATTTTCGAATTATAACTTTGAGTTTTCATACTTGTGTTGGACAAAAAAACGCACGACAATTGGTATATAAAAATCAAAATAACGAGTTTAATAGAAAAATAAACCATAAAATCCGTTTTAAAGTGGAAAAATGCGTTTTTCAAATATGGGCGATTTTATGGGCGGGCTGAAGGGCGGGTGGGCATGGAGATGGGCGAAATCGCCCATTTATGGGTGGTCTGAAATGCGTAATATGGGAAATTTCGTCCATCTTAAGGCGGGGGATAGTGAGGGTTTTTTAATTTTCGGGAGGGTAGAATTCGATTTAATTTTCAAAAAAAAAAAGGTAATTTCGAATTTTCCCAAATAAAATAAAGAAACGCAACATGTTTCATTTTTACTTCATTCTTGTCAATTTATCATTTTTTTCTTCGGATAAGAATAGAGAAAGAAATGCAACATGTTTTAGGCACTTCAAACACAGCTCCCACGCAGTAGATGCGTTTGTAGCCAAAAGAACTTTGTTAGAAGTGAGGCCTAAAGAACTTGTCCCAAAAATTTGACAATGCTATTAATAGTCACCGTAGAAATTCATGTTCCTATCATGAATTTACAGCGGAATAGAACAATTATAACAAGAACCAATCGGGAAAAAAAAAACTAGAAGATGAACTTCATTAATGAGAGGAATTTCGATCAATAGTGAGGGAATTCAAGACAATAATGAGGGGAAAGCATAGAACCGGAATTAGCATAAAAATTGAGAGAATCAATCGAATTAGCTTCCACTTCACTTCTAAAACAGCTTATATACTACTTAGAGCTGTGATATGAAGTTTGAAGGAAGTTACTGTAATATCCTAAATATTAATCAGGGGTAAAGTTGTAATTCTAGAATTTAATTTATATATTTCTATTATTATAATTTACCCTAAATATTAATGGGATATTGAAGAAGTTAATGGCAATTAAAACTCCTTAAGGGTCAGCCTTTATGCGTTGATCGGTTATCAAAAAAATAAAAGACTGCCATTCAACTTTGACAGAGAAGAGAAAAGAAAGCAACCAAGTAAATCTTTGATTTTTCTAAAAGATTCAATCGGCGTTGTTGCAGATTTTTCATACCAAAACGTTCAGGAGAACGAGCAGATCGTTTCTACGCAAGAATCACCTTGATCAGGAATCGAAGGAATCTCCGTAATTGTTTTAAATTCCAGTTTGGCTTTTTGATTCAAAGCTTATGCAATCTTGTGAGGTAAAGGGGTGTTCAAGTATTTAAGCTATGTCGTTGTTGTGTTATTTTTGCTTCTCTTGATTTTGGTTGTTAAATATATTTTCTTCCTATGCCGTTAATGTTTTAGTACTTGTCTGATGTCGAGGGGGAAAAGGGGACACGCACTATTATCTTTCCAGTTGCTGTAAGTGTTACAATGTTGATAAATAAATAAAAAAGAAAGGAAGAAAAGAAAGGAAAAGGAAACATGCAGCTATGCTGCCATTCCCGATCCTGCTATGGCCGATTAGGTGTTTCAAAAAAAAAAAAAAAATAGTTTTTTTTTTTTTTTTTTTTTTTATTTTAGTATTCTGTTTGTTCAAAACAAAACATTAATAAATAAAGAAATATGTAATGTCAGTATATAGATTTCGATTTTTTTTTTTTCAATTTAATAGTGTTGGTTTATTTCATTTACTAATGCACCTTCAGCATTTATGGATTTGATGCAGAGAGTGTTTATGCCATATACGGACAAATTCGTCATTGTGTTCATCGATGATATTTTAATCTACTCAACGGATGAACAGGAGCACAATGAGCATTTGAGGATTGTTTTACAGACACTAAGGGAAAAGAAGCTATATGGGAAGTTTAGTAAATGTGAATTTTGGCTTGACCAAGTGAGCTTTCTGGGTCACATAATTTCAGGGGAAGGTATAAAAGTAGATCCAGCAAAAGTAGAAGCAGTGGCAAAGTGGCCAAGGCCTACTACAGTGACGGAGATCCGCAGTTTTCTGGGTTTGGCAGGCTATTACAGACGGATTGTGAAGGATTTTTCAAGGATAGCCTCACCTCTCACTCGACTCACTCAAACGAATGTTAAATATGAGTGGAACGATGCATGTGAGGAAGCTTTTCAGACACTCAAGGAAAGGTTAACCACGGCCCCGGTTTTGGCCTTACCAGAAGTTTTTGATGATTACGACGTGTATACAGATGCTTCAGGGCAAGGTTTGGGTTGTGTTCTGACACAGAATGGTAAAGTTATAGCTTATGCTTCACGGCAATTGAAACCCCATGAGAAGAACTACCCGACACATGATATGGAGTTAGCTGCAGTAGTGTTTGCTCTTAAGATATGGAGACACTATCTTTATGGTGTCAAGGCTCGAATCTTCACGGATCATCATAGCCTTAAGTACTTCTTCACCCAACAACAACTGAACATGAGACAAAGAAAGTGGCTTGAGTTTGTGAAAGATTATGATTTGGATATTCAGTACCACCCAGGTAAAGCCAATGTGGTTGCAGATGCTCTTAGCCGAAGAGCAATGAGTACTTTGATCAGTGTGCCAGAGGTGACCGAGCAGATTAGTATGTTGAGTCTTCAAGATTTCGGGAAGCATGCAAATGTGAGTTTTATGGCTCCATTGATAGCAAGATCAGAGTTGAGGGATCAGATATGTGTGAGGCAGGATGAAGATCCAGTGATGGTTGACTTCAAAAGAGTAGCAAGGACTAAGATAGCCAGTGGGTATGAGCTAGATCAAGATGGTAATTTGTGGTTTATGAACCGATTGTGTGTGCCTAATGTGGATGACCTAAGGCAGACAGTGATGGAAGAAGCCCATAAAATAGCATTTTCAGTTCACCCAGGGGCAAATAAGATGTATAAGGAATTGAAGCAATACTATTGGTGGCCTTCAATGAAGCTCGAGATTGCAGAGTTTGTGGCCAGGTGTGACACCTGTCAGAAAGTTAAGGCTGAGCATAGGAAACCAGGAGGTTTGCTTAAACCTTTAGAGATTCCGGAATGGAAATGGGAGAAGATAACCATGGACTTTGTGAGTGGTCTACCCCGTACCAAGCATGGTTATGAAAAGATTTGGGTCATAGTTGATCATTTAACTAAGTCAGCTCATTTCTTACCAGTTAAGGAGAATATGTCCTTGAAACAACTAACGACTTTATACTTGGATAACATTGTAAAACTTCACGGAGTCCTAGTATCGATAGTTTCAGACCGAGATAGCAGATTTATAAGTAGGTTTTGGAAGAGCCTGCAAGGGGCTTTTGGTACTAAGTTGGATATGAGCACGGCTTTCCACCCGCAGACAGATGGCCAGTCTGAGAGGACCATTCAGACTCTTGAGGATATGTTAAGGGCTTGTGTCCTAGAGGTAGGTGGTTCACGGGAGGACTACTTACCAGTTGCTGAGTTCGCATATAATAACAGCTACCATGCAAGCATTGGAATGCCTCCTTTTGAAGCCTTATATGGAAGGAAATGCAGGACTCCTCTATATTGGGACGAGATTGGAGAGAAGCATATTACGGGTCCAGAGTTAGTACAACAAGCGAAGGAAAAGGTTATTTTGGTTCAGCGGAATATGAAGGCAGCTCAAGACAGACAGAAGAGTTGGGCAGATGTCAGAAGAAGACCTTTGGAGTTTGCAGCAGGTGAAAGAGTTTATCTAAGAGCTTCACCTGTGAAAGGGGTAAAAAGGTTTGGACAGAAAGGGAAGTTAAGCCCTCGTTTTGTAGGACCATTTGTGATCTTGGAAAGGGTTGGACCCTTGGCATACCGACTACAGTTACCAGAATCCATGTCAAGAGTCCATAATGTCTTCCATATTTCAATGTTGAAGAAGTGTTTGACAGAACTAGACGCAGAAATAGGTGTGGACCCAGAGTTGGTTAAGGAAAACCTAACTTATGAAGAGAGACCGACAAGGATTCTCGAGAGGAAGGTGAAGACGGTCAAGGGCAAGAAGTTTCCGTTAGTGTTGGTTCAGTGGAGCAACCACGCACCTGCCGAGGCAACGTGGGAAGTTGAAAAAGACATGAAAACAGAGTTTCCAGAGTTCCTCCAACTTCCAGGTATGTCAAGTTTCGAGGACGAAACTTTTTATAAGGGGGAGGAATGTAATATCCTAAATATTAATCAGGGGTAAAGTTGTAATTCTAGAATTTAATTTATATATTTCTATTATTATAATTTACCCTAAATATTAATGGGATATTGAAGAAGTTAATGGCAATTAAAACTCCTTAAGGGTCAGCCTTTATGCGTTGATCGGTTATCAAAAAAATAAAAGACTGCCATTCAACTTTGACGAGAGAAGAGAAAAGAAAGCAACCAAGTAAATCTTTGATTTTTACGAAAGATTCAACCGGCGTTGTTGCAGATTTTGCATACCAAAACGTTCAGGAGAACGAGCAGATCGTTTCTACGCAAGAATCACCTTGATCAGGAATCGAAGGAATCACCGTAATTGTTTTAAATTCCAGTTTGGCTTTTTGATTCAAAGCACGCAATCTTGTGAGGTAAAGGGGTGTTCAACCGTATTTAACTATGTCATTGTTGTGTTATTTTTGCTTCTCTTGATTTTGGTTGTTAAATATATTTTCTTCCTATGCCGTTAATGTTTTAGTACTTGTCTGATGTCGAGGGGGAAAAGGGGACACGCACTATTATCTTTCCAGTTGCTGTAAGTGTTACAATGTTGATAAATAAATAAAAAAGAAAGGAAGAAAAGAAAGGAAAAGGAAACATGCAGCTATGCTGCCATTCCCGATCCTGCTATGGCCGATTAGGTGTTTCAAAAAAAAAAAAAAATAGTTTTTTTTTTTTTTTTTTTTTTTTTTTTAGTATTCTGTTTGTTCAAAACAAAACATTAATAAATAAAGAAATATGTAATGTCAGTATATAGATTTCGATTTTTTTTTCAATTCAATAGTGTTGGTTTATTTCATTTGAAGAAACGGAAGATATAAAAATATTACTCATAGTTGTGTTGTGATTGTACTAAAAGAATACTTATTTATTCTTGCCATTTCTGGTTAAAAGTGTATTGTTACGAAGCCTAAAGCTGTTATGTTGCAAAGTATAGTACATGGGTTACGGTGACCTTGGCTCCGCACCGTGCCGACCTCCTCCGCGGGATAAGCACGGGAGCACCGGAATACATCACTTGACTTTGCGGGACGTTGTGTTTAGTAACCTACGTCTTACATGTGCTATTTGGTAAGTTGTATGATTAGAATTGTCTAGGACTAGAAGTCACTAAGAAACCTTTTATGTGGAATGAACCTAGGTGGTTAGCTTAACTACGCTTAAATACATATTTGAGAGTCTAAAAGATAAAACACCGTGGTTTTTGGTAAGGCACGTTTACGTTTCGCGGCTTGGAACTATTACCCCTCCACAAAGGTAGCCGGCATTGCGTGAATTTGGGTAGTCTCCCACATGGGTAGCAGCCGTGCCATATGAGGAGCTGAGGATATGTCGTGGTGCATTCTCACCATGCAAAGTGTCCTTAGACCATGTGTGTAACAAACCTCTTGTTTGGTAGAGTTTTACTAGTGAGACTAGTAGAGGGGAGAGAGTCTTTATACATATATGGTAGTAATGATAAATTTTGTGCTATGACTTGTTTTAAATTCGGTGCTTCTACCCTTTGCGAGTGCTTTGTACTCACCACTTTTTATATTCTTCCCACCCCGAGAAGGTGACGCGGGTTACGGTGATGAAGACGTCTATTATGAGGAGTAAACTTATGTCGGCGTTTGGGAATTCTAAATATTGTTTCCTTATTTATGTTGTGAGATGCGAGAGAATGATAATATTATTATGTTCATTAGACTTTTGAACATTTCTTTTGGAGTTGTAATAATGTATAGGCTTAAATGTTGTTGGAAACATCATTTACATTTTTATTGTTACGACATTGTTCGTCGTTTAAGATTTCTCCCGTGTCGTTTTATTTCCGCTTTAACTCTGATGTAATTACGTAAGGTTTACGTATATAATTGATTTAAATATTAAATTATATACGTGCCGGGCGTTCAGTACCGGATAGGGACACGGTGTCCGGAACGGGGCGTCACAGTAATGCAAAGTCCCACATCGGTAAAATAAGAGAATGCTCACCCCTATATAAGTGTGAGACATAAAGGTCTTGTCAACTCGGGTTAGCCCTTTTAGACCAAGCGAGGACGGCGGTCTAGCGATTGACCGGACATTTATGACTCATTTAGCGCTACCGGGCCCGGGGTGCGGGGGCATTACGAGAATGGTATTCAGAGCCGACTATCCGACGGAACTATGCGCTGCACCGTACAAGAAGACGGTGTAAAGATGGCCTCTAGTTACCTCTGGTAGGGACGATCCGGGAACAGTCTCGGCCGTCCTGGCGAGGACGCCAGTCCCTTATAAGGGGGGAGAATGCAAAGTCCCACATCGGTAAAATAAGAGAATGCTCACCCCTATATAAGTGTGAGACATAAAGGTCTTGTCAACTCGGGTTAGCCACTTTTAGACCAAGCGAGGACGGCGGTCTAGCGATTGACCGGACATTTATGACTCATTTAGCGCTACCGAGGCCCGGAGTGCAGGGGCATTACGATTACAACCGTTTACAACTAACTAACCAACTATAACTACTATCAAACACAATGTAGCTCTCTAAGATGCTTGATGTTGTTGTTTAACTTGAAAATGCAGTTCATGCCTTTATATTGTAATATGCCCACCTCAAGCTGGATTAGGAGAATGTATGTTCTTGATAGGATAGCATTCAAGTAGTTTGTGAAATGAAGGGCCATCTAATTGTTTGGTCAAGGGATCAGCAAGCTATTGTTTGGTGGATATAGTCATGGTTTTGACTAATCCGCTTGAAAGTTCTCTCTAATAAAGTAACAATCAATCTCATGTGTTTAGTCATTTCATGGAAGGCGGATTCTCTTCGATGTATATGGCCTTGTGTAACGCCCCGCTCCCGGATACCGAGCCATTATCCGGAAGAGAAAGTTCGGCGCGTATAACATTAAATAAGTCTAACCTTATACGCAAGCCTACGTCGTCGTATCAAAATAAAGCAAACATATGCTAAAAAGACTCGGGTAAAACCATGAATGCTACTAAGAATAGATACAACTTTTCTAAAGATGGATAGTTAATTACAACGACGAAACAAAACCAAGGACTTACACAATACGAGATCTTAAAAGTACAAACCAAACTTACAAAAGTCTAGGAGTAAAAGGACAACAAGTCTACGAGTACAACCTTTACGAGGAAAAATAATCTAAAAGCATCTTCAAGGCATCAACGTCATCAAGTCTTCGACTACTCTTGGTCAACTTTGTTCGTCTTCTCACGCACAATGCATACAAAAGAAAATTCAAAGGAGGTAAGTACAAAGTACTTAGTAAAAGTGAGAAACTAATGAATAACTAAGATTACAACAAAAAGGTTATTATTGTGATTATTATTAAATTATCTATATGAGACCGACTCAATCTAGGGTTCACTTCATGTCCATCAAAATGTCATGACTATACGTGTTGGAAATGTTATTTATGTTTTGATGATGATTCGTCACGTAATTAGATAAATCACTTACAACCCATGATGATGATGTCATAACTAACTGTTATAGTGCATAATGGAAGAAGAAGCAAGAAATGTTCTAGATAAAATGTATAAGTTCTATCTAGAGTCTGAACCTTGTATAGGTTGTTTCAGACAAGCATTGTAATATAATAGGAACTAGGCGAACAGCTGAGTCACAACAAGAAAACTGAGTATGCACATGAAGAACTGAGGGTTCAAACTCAGTTATGCAAGAACTAAAGAAGATAAGTTCATTGAGGGTCACAGACTCAGTTGGCTTATCTATGAAGACGAAGAGCGGGGACACGGACTCGGTTATAGAAGGCGAAGAGCGGGGACACGGACTCGGTTACCGAAGGCGAAGGCGAGGTGGCAAACTCGGTTAGAAGGCGATTAAGTCGTGACTATAAGTCAGGATTCAGACAAGTCTGTGGTGACCTGAAACTGAACTATAGATCTTGTAAAACTGAATAATCTTAAGGACAAAGATTATCAGTTACCAGGAAAAGAAGAGACTGAATGGTGTACTCTGATTTAGTCAATTAAAGTCAGATGTTAAGTATACAAGGTACTCAGTTTTGAAGTAGAGTAGAAAACTGAGTTAAGGCCTTGTTAAATTTGAATTAACAATACGACAAAGGTCGTACATATGAACGTTGGCTAAACGACAAGTGTAACGACTACAAGAGCTAGTGACTGTTACATCGCCCCTATAAATACACAAGAGAATCACTTGAAGGATAGAGAGAGAAGGATCAGAAAAAGAGCTTTACAAGCACATATCCAAAGATCCAGATCCAGAAAATCAGATAATATATATCTAGAAAAGGGGAAGCCAACGGAATTTCCTTGAAGATTTCAAAGAAAGATCCAGTAACCCATTAAGGGGGGAAAGAAGGCATCTTGGAGCTACAAAGCCAGATCCAGAAGAATCAGACAGCTCACTGAATTAATCTCTTGATTAATTCTAAACCTAACCTTTGTGAAAAAGGGTTGGCTGTGTATAGTTTGAAGAGAGCAATTCCACCTTTCTTCATACGGATGCAACTTGGCTGCCACAGCTGTTGGTGCAGTCTGCGGACTGTGTGTGTGTTAGTGGTGAGCTGGTGAAGGAGCAATTCCACCTCCGAAAGATCAGTGTGCAGAATGAAGGGAGCAATCCTACCTTTCTTCATTATGTGTAGACAGTGAAACTAGAGTGTCGTGAAGGACTGTCATTGTGCTAGGATTTTGTAACGGTTATCTCAAGATTCTAGTGATACCTCCTACACCACAGGAGAAGGGGAGACGTACGAGATTACACCACCCGGAACTTCCATAAACAAATCTTATGATGATTTACTTTATGCTGTGATTGATTTAATTCTTGTTATCTTCACACTCAGCAAACGTCAGACACTGAGTCAACATAAAACTGATACATAGGAGATTCAGATCTTTATTGACACATCTATCGCACTAAAGGCTACTTATATCCGCTGCCAGTTAACAAGACTAAATATAAGTCAGTATTGACTTATACTCAGTTGAGTTAGCTGAACTCCGCACAAGTTAAAAGACAGGAACAAAACTGAGCTGAGCATCAGTTTGAGTTTGGCAAAAACTCAGTTCCTCGGGTAACTCCAGTTTTGGGAAAGTTTTTGGTGACACGTTTATTCACCCCCCCTAAACTTGTGTTAGCCTTTCCAAGGGACCAACAATTGGTATCGGAGCGAGTTCTTCCTTTTGGAGGAGATCTGAGTTGTTACTACTCAAGTTATAAACCAGTTGTTGAAAACCCTCACTGTATCAGTTGTAAAATCACTTAGTTTGATTTCAATGACTACATCTAGAATTAAGAGTTGGCTTACTCATCCCCTGACTAACTGTTTGCAAAATGTATCTGATTTTCAGGATCAAATATTTGAAAGGTTCAGTGTGGCAAATCTGCATACAAATCCAGAACCTC
This sequence comes from Gentiana straminea, assembly GCA_036785695.1. Lineage (NCBI taxonomy): Eukaryota > Viridiplantae > Streptophyta > Magnoliopsida > Gentianales > Gentianaceae > Gentiana > Gentiana straminea. Next base: position 427,197 of record JAVUPR010000381.1, read on the forward strand.
AACTCAGTGATGATGTGGATACAAACTTCAATGTTTATATAGACAAATCCAGAGGAGTTTCATCACAAAGAAGTTTCTCAGAAGAAGAAGAAAAGAAGTTGTCGCAAGTCACCATTGATATAGAAGATTCATTAGAGCAACAAAAGGATGTACACTGATATCTTAAAACTATATCAAACCATCATGAAAAGGTACATTCTTCAACTCAGTACGAGAAACTCTGAACTTGTCAAGATAACCGAAAAACTTACGTTGGAGCGAAATTAAAAGACGGAAAACTTGACAAAGCGAAAGATTGGAATGATTTTCTTGAAAGCGAGATGTCAAATCTTTACGAAATATTAATGTCTAGTAAATTTGACAAAAGCAATGATAATTTCCCACCCTACCTAGTATTGAGATTTCAAAGAATGAAAATTACGGACATCAAATTTGGAAGATCTAGTGGATTACACAAGGAAACTAAAAATGATAAATCTAAAAGAATCCTTGTGAAATCAACTAAGATTGAGCGTAATGGTTTATCCGAGAAAAGAAATGAGAAAGCTTAATTCTCTCATCGAAAAAGCGAAAATAATACTTCGGTAACCAATCCGGCCGGACCCAAAAAGATATGGATACCGAAGAAAACTTAAAAGCTGTTTTGCGGGCCGAGTCGGTTCTCAATCTTTGAATCACGAGAAAGCGACCTCTAAACAAAAGCGATGAAGGACATATTGGTCAAAAGCAAAAAACCTTAACTACCATCGACGCTTGGGATGACATGACAAATCACTCGAAGCCACGTGTCAATGCAGGAGAAAAAGAAGTAGATGTACATCCTACTAAATCCCATTGATTGTGACACGAGATTGCAAAACAAAATCTTGACGAAATCTGCTCATCCAAAGTCAAAGCATTCAAGATTTTCCAAAAGAATTCTAATTCGAAATCAATGGAGCAATACAATATTGATGATGGAATCACCACAAAACTGGATGAATTTTGTCAAAAGTATTCAAACTCCACTCTATCAAAACGGATTGTGAACAAGATCAAGAAGATTCGAGGATTGGAAAACTTGATTGATACAAAAGTCACTACTTTGAGTCCAGACGGCATCAGAGACTTCTACAAAAATGCCGAAATCATCAATAATGGAAAAAGCTTCAAAACGACAGTTCAAGATAAGAGCTTTACTGTTGATGAACGAGTTGCTTTCCTTGGTGTTTGGCTTGGACATAATCGGAGGATCTTCATCTCTTACGTTTGGAAATGAAGAAAAAGGCAAGCTTTGGAGTGTTACTTTGCGGTCAACAAAGAAGAGAAGAACTTCATCGGATCCATCTATCGGCAAAAACAAGAATTCGCATTCTTGACAATTCTTAACCAAAAATGTCATTGGTCATGCCGAGAATTTCTACACTCTCTCAACGGATAAACTAAAGCGATATATGCTATACGGTTTGAAGAGAGATTTGATTGGAACAAATTTGTTCTCAATCAATTGATAAAACATATTTCGGACGAGAAAGAAAGAGCACAAGGAAAGAAGGTTTACGGGGAAAAGTGTCTATTGAAAAAGGGATTCACTTTCCCGAGTTCAAAAAATACTAGATCATTTCTCTATTTCAACATCCACAAGAACAAAAGTGGAACACAAATCGGTGCCCCTTTGGAGTGAAGAAAAGGAAGATTGTTGAAGAAGAATCAAGTGAAGTTTCAAATTCAAGTTCAAGTGGAGCTGTGAATTTAGATGAAAGGACTCTCGAGAAGACAAAGAGGGCTTAGAACCAATTTCGAAAAAGAAAAGCGGCGAAGAAGTAATTCAAATTGAGGATGAAAATGAAGAGAGTGAACGAGAATGAAGCGCAATGAGTGAACGAGAATGAGGCGAAGAAAGTGAGCTTGGCGAAGCGAGGAAAGTGAAAGCGAAGGAAGCGAGATTGATAAAGGCGAAGAAAGTGAACCTCGGCGAGATACATGGAGAGTACAGCGATGAACAAAGGGAAGCTTTGGAAGATGGTGGATTTTGTGAGGATGTATATGAAAAGGCCGACAATTCATGACACTCATTTTTATTATCACGAAATCGGTTCCTCATCACAAGTCCATGAAGCATCCACAAGCAAGTCTGCTACTGAAACATCTCAGCAACAGTCAACTGAAACAATTGAAGAAAAATTAAAAAAAAGTGAAAGAAATCATTGAAGGTGTGATGCAGACTCTACAGCAGAGACTTTACAATCTACATGACCTCATTGGAAGATCTCATTACTCAGGCTTGAATGAATATTCCAACCTCGTCACCACTGCGTAAGTTATTTGAAGAAAGCTATCACTTATCTTCAAACAAGGGGGAAGATGAAGTTTGGTGATGAAGTTAAAGGTGATGCTAAAGTTTGAATAAATTTGAAGAATTCTATGCCAAACGAGTTGGTGATAGAACAAGACAAACAAGTAGATCTTGATCTACTTGCAATTCAACGAGAATGGAGAAGCGAGTTGACGAGTTTGATTGAAGAGCGATCGCGAAGAAACCTTCAAAGAAACAAGAACTGAGGAAGATGAAGAGACCTCAGTTAGAGTTGTGATGAATATCAGAAGGAAACTTGCAATTTGTATCAGACTGAAAGAACATCTAAAGTCAGTAGAAGATAAAGAGACAACAACTAAGGGGGAAGGTGAATTGGAACAAGAAGGAAAAGCTGAAAAGTCTAAGGAAGAAGAACATAGTCTTATTTCAGAAGAAGAAGAAATGATGATGAATGAGGAGATCAAAGAAATCTTGATAAAGCTCAAAAATCAAGACAATGAAAAGGCTAATCAGTTGATCGGTGAATATCTAGAAATCAAGCCTAGAGATGGCGAATCAGTTGAAGAAGGAAAATAAAGAAGACTCCTAGAAACCAAAAGAAGTATTTTCCTTGGAGAAAAGATGTTGGCACTTGAAAAAGAAAAGTTGAATCTATTCAGTTTTAACTCAGTTTGTTTTAAATTTTACTCTTGTAATGAATTCAATTGTTCTAGTTTGTTATCTTAATTTGATTTGTTATGATTTATTGCATCATTCTTTTAGGGAGGGTTATGATACATCATCAAAAAGGGGGAAATTGTTGGAAATATTATTTATGTTTTGATGATGATTCGTCACGTAATTAGACAAATCACTTACAACCCGTGATGATGAAGTCATAACTAGCATTATAGTGCATAATGGAAGAAGAAGCAAGAAATGGTCTAGAGAAAATGTATAAGTTCTATCTAGAGTACGAACCTTGTATAGGTTGTTTCGGACAAGCATTGTAATAGAATAGGAACTAGGCGAACAAGCGAGTCACAACAAGAAAGCGAGTATGCACGTGAAGAGGCGAGGGTTCAAACTCGGTTATGCAAGAACAAAAGAAGATAAGTTCGGCGAGGGTCACGGACTCGGTTATGAAGGCGAAGAGCGGGGACACGGACTCAATTACGAAGGGCGAAGGCGAGGTGGCAAACTCGGTTAGAAGGCGATTAAGTCGTGACTATAAGTCGGGATTCGAGCAAGTACGTGGTGACACGAAATTGAACTATAGATCATGTAAAACTGAATAATCTTAAGGACAAAGATTATCGGTTACCGGGAAAAAGAAGAGGCGAATGGTGTACTCTGATTTAGTCAATTAAAGTCAGATGTTAAGTATACAAGGTACTCAGTTTTGAAGTAGAGTAGAAAACTGAGTTAAGGCCTTGTAAAATTTGAATTAACAATACGACAAAGGTCTTACATATGAACGTTGGCTAAACAACAAGTGTAACGACTACAAGAGATAGTGACCGTTACATCGCCCCTATAAATACACAAGAGAATCACTTGAAGGATAGAGAGAGAAGGATCAGAAAAAGAGCTTTACAAGCACATATCCAAAGATCCAGATCCAGAAAATCAGATAATATATATCTAGAAAAGGGGAAGCCAACGGAATTGCCTTTAAGATTTCAAAGAAAGATGCAGTAACCCATTAAGGGGGAAAGAAGGCATCTTGGAGCTACAAAGCCAGATCCAGAAGAATCAGACAGCTCACTGATTTAATCTCTTGATTAATTCTAAACCTAACCTTTGTGAAAAAGGGTTGGCTGTGCATAGTTTGAAGAGAGCAATTCCACCTTTCTTCATACGGATGCAACTTGGCTGCCACAGCTGTTGGTGCAGTCTGCGGACTGTGTGTGTGTTAGTGGTGAGCGGGTGAAGGAGAAATTCCACCTCCGAAAGATCAGTGTGCAGAATGAAGGGAGCAATCCTACCTTTCTTCATTATGTGTAGACAGTGAAACTAGCGTGTCGTGAAGGACTGTCATTGTGCTAGGATTTTTTAACGGTTATCTCAAGATTCTAGTGATACCTCCTACACCACAGGAGAAGGGGAGACGTACGGGATTACACCAACCGGAACTTCCATAAACAAATCTTGTGTTGATTTACTTTATGTTGTGATTGATTTAATTCTTGTTATCTTTACACTCAGCAAACGTCAGACACTGAGTCAGCATAAAACTGATACATAGGAGATTCAGATCTTTATTGACACATCTATCGCACTAAAGGCTAGTTATATCCACTGCCAGTTAACAAGACTAAATATATGTCAGTATTGACTTATACTCAGTTGAGTTAGCTGAACTCCACACAAGTTAAAAGACAGGAACAAAGCTGAGCATCAGTTTGAGTTTGGCAAAAACTCAGTTCCTGGGGTAACTCCAGTTTTGGGAAAGTTTTTGGTGACAAGTTTATTCGCCCCACCCCCCCTCTAAACATGTGTTAGCCTTTCCAAGGGACCAACAATACGTTTCTAGCTTAGCTTATCTTGGTTACGTCAGCACTCAAAGGCACTACGCGAGATTAATCCACCACGAGATGGTGCCAACCGACAGTGACTTGCACTGTTGGTCCCGGGTATCCTCAGTATGCATACACGTCTGGTGAAGTTCCTCCGTACTAGGGTCTCAGACTTACGGGGTGGTGTTCCTCCATATGTAGGGTCCAAAGACTTACAGAGTTATCCACCTATCCAGATGAGTCACATAGCTGATGTTTACATGTGCACAACCAAAAGTGACATGACGTTTAAGCTTATTACTATGCAAGTATGTACTTGTTATTTGCTGTTAACTAACCACCTAAGTATTTTTAAATAAGCTCTCTCACACCTACTTCTCTCTTTCCTAGACAACTAGACACGGACAAGGCCTAGCAATTACACGGACATTGATGAACTACAGTTCATCAAAGCCACAAGCCCTTTCATGGTCTTCCGACGGTCCTAAACTTCAACTCCTTTAAGAGTACATTCGGTGCCGGAACTAAACGCATCAGAAACTCAATCAAGGCTTGTTCATGTTCATTTAATGTTATTAAATCAAGAATTAATATTTAAAACTCATTTCGTGGCTTAAAACTACACTTTTCCCAAACTGGGCTGAATGCGTGCGCATTGCACACAGAAAAGCCCTAACTTGACCTTTTGCACTTAAACGTCTTCTACCCAATTCCAAACATATTCAACATAAAAAATACTCAGAAAAACAGCTGCAAGAATGTTCTAAACATCCTATAGCATATCATAGACAATGACTACACATAAACATGATGTCTAACCACCAACTTTATACCAAACTTAACCTAAACATTATAAAACTATAATTATTCATTAGGAAGAGCCTCTTACCTTAATTGCAAACAATCTTCAAAGCGAACGCCAAGTGGTTGCTACAACTCTTGATCCTCAAACCCAAAACCTACTTGATCAACAAGTAAGCCCTAAAATCCTATTTTTTGTAAAAAAAAATTGTGTAAAACTAAAGATTACCTGGATACTTCTTTGTGAAACTATTTTTAGAATAATCTACGCTCCAAGACGATTGTTTTAACTACTCATGGCGGCGAAACGAGCTACGGATAGAAAGATACGAATTTTTGAAGAATCGAACTCGACGAATACAAAAAACTAGGGCTAAAGCGAAAACTTACGTGATAGATACATTGGAATTATATTTCATTGATTAAAATGAGGTTACGGTATTATATATATATATATATATATATATATATATATATATATATATATATATATACACACACACACTTACGGAACATTCTGGAACTATGGAGATAAATACAATTAATACAAATAAATACAAATAATCCTAATACGCCCCCTCAAGCAGGACAAGGAGGACGAAGGCCCAGCTTGGACTTGAAGTGAGTAAATGGAAGCCGAGAAAGTGGTTTAGTGAGAGCATCGGCAAGGCGATCGACCTTTGGACAAATGTGACACATGAACGAGACCACACTTGCACGTGATCACGGATGAAGTGATAATCAATTGCGACATGCTTCATACGGGAGTGGAAAATAGGATTAGCACATAATTGAGTAGCACCAACATTGTCACAGAAAATGACCGGAGTAGTATTAACTGAGAAACCAAGATCAGTAAGTAGATAAGTGAGCCAAGCAATCTCAGCAGCAGTATCAGCAACAGAATGATATTCGGCTTCAGTAGAAGAACGCGCAACAGAAGTCTGTTTCTTAGAACTCCAGGAAATAAGATTTTTTCATAGAAAAACCAAATAGGCAAAGGTCGACGAGTCACCGTCATCCTGGTTCCCACCCCAAATCCAATCAGCATCAGAGAAGGCATGAAGCGCAAGCAGGGACGCAGAGAATAATTGTAGACTATCATGAAAGGTACCAGCTAAGTAACGAAGAATACGTTTAACAAGAGACCAGTGATAATCAGAAGGGGAGTGCGTATACTGAGAAATTTTGTTAACCGCATAAGCAATATCGGGGCGAGTAAACAAAAGATATTGTAAAGCACCCAGAACCTGACGATACTAAGTAACATCCGAATGCGGGAGAGATGCCAAGTCACTGGATGTAAAGGCATCAAGAGGAAGCGGAGTGGACACAGGTTTGGAGTCCGGCATGTTGACCCGAGAGAGAAGCTCATGCGTATATTTGGTTTGAGTGAGCATGAGACCATGAGCATTAGGGGTGACTTCAACACCCAAAAAGTAAGATAAAGGCTCAAGATCCTTAATAGAGAACCGATGTCCAAGAGCATCAACAACCTGCGGAACCTGAGACGAAGAGCTGCCAGTAATAATAATATCGTCAACATAAACAAGCAAGATAGTAATACTAGAGGAAGTCCTGGCAATAAATAGAGAAGAATCTGCAGCGGAATTGACAAAACCAATAGAGAGAACAAAAGTCCGAAGTTCATGATACCAAGCCCGGGGTGCCTGCTTAAGCCCAAAAATAGCTTTATAAAGCTTACAAACGTAAGTGGGGCGATCCGAGTCCTCAAAACCCGGAGGCTGAGCCATATAAACATCCTCGAAAAGTGAACCCTGCAAGAAGGCTTTATTGACATCCAGTTGACGTAGAGACCGACCCAAAGAAACCGTAATGCTGAGAACCAAACGAACAGTAGTAGGTTTTACAACAGGGCTAAATGTCTCGAAATAATCAATACCGGGCCGCTGGGTAAATCCTTTCATGACTAAGCGAGCTTTGTATCGATCTATAGAGCCATCTGGATGGCGTTTAATGCGAAATACCCACTTGCAGCCAACAACATTGAGATCAGACTCAGGGGAACAGGTGACCAAGTGCCACTGCGCACAAGCGCATCAAATTCCTCAAACATAGCATGACGCCAATGAGAACTCTGTAAAGCTTGTTTGAATGTGGTGGGCTCAGTATCAGAATATTAAGAATCCATCTGGGCCGAAATGTTAAGAATTTGGTGAGGTTTAAAGACGTTATTACGAGACCGAGTAACAATAGGATGAGAGGGAGGGGGGGGGATAAGGTAGGAGACGAAGGGGGACAAACCGATGGGGAGAGGGATGAAGAAGACGAGACCGAGGGGGATGGGGAAGAGCTAGTAGCCGAAGGGGAAGAGGTAGTAGCCGAAGGGGAGGAGGGGCTCGAGGGAGCAGGAGGTTCTGGAAGGGCGGGAGGTAATGGGATGATAGGGTCAAGATCGGAGTAAAGAGCCGGGGAGAGTAAGTGATCAAGGGAGAGAATGTTTGGATAAGGAGGGATGGAGGCAAATGGGAGCAAATCCTCAACAAAACAAACATCACGAGAAATATACATACGGGCACCAATCATATCATAGCACAGATAAGCACTTTGAGTGAGAGAGTAGCCAAGAAAAATGCATGGAAGGGAGGAGGACTCGAGCTTGTGGTGATTGTAGGGTTTAATCCATGGGTAACAGAGACAACCGAAGACCCTAAGTTTTGCGTAATTAGGGGGGCTAGAGAAAAGTTTTCGTGAGGTGATAACATATTTAGATTTTTTGTGGGCATACGATTTATGAGATAAACTGTAGCACCAACAGCATAGGACCAGTAGGTGATGGGCATGGAGGCTTGGGTAAGAAGAGCGAGAGCAGTTTCGACAATATGTAAGTGACGACATTCGGATATACCATTATGTTGGGGAGTGTGAGGAGGGGATGTGTGATGAGCAATTCCATGAGATTGTAGGAAAGGGCGTAAGGCAATGAACTAAAGACCGTTGTCAGAGTAAAGGGTTGTAATAGAAGCCGAAGGGAGCTTTTCAACGTATAATTTAAATTTTTTGAAAACAGAGGAAACATCAGATTTACGGGTTAAAGGATATAGCCAGATAAAGCGTGTAAAGTGGTCCACAAAAATAACATAATACTTATAACCATCAACTGAGTATATAGGAGCAGTCCAAACATCAGAAAAAACAATTTCTAGAGGACGTGAAGAATGCAAGGTAGATGCCGAAAAGAGAAGTCTGTGACTTTTATTACGCAAACGTTCATCACAAGGGGAGGAAATAACGGACGATAAATCCAAACAATTATTTTTAACTAAAAATTGCATAATGGGGAAAGCTGGGTGACCACAACGACGGTGCCAAGTGGAGGTGGAGGTTTTATTAGCTGAAAAGGTAAATAGAGGGTTGGAGGACCAAGAGTAGACTTCATCTTTAGCCTGACCCTGGTAGAGGCATTTTTCTGTCCTCAAATCTTTTACCAAAAAGGAGTCGGATAAAAATTCAATAGTGACGAAATTATCGAACAAAATTTAGATACAAATAACGGGTTTACGGAAAGGCGAGGAACATACAATACATTCGATAAATGAAACGAAGAAATGGAAGCAGAACCAATGTGACTAATAGAAAGGGCACGACCATCACCAATAATAATATCATCCAAACCTGTATAGAGATCATGCGAGGACAGAAGGTTGAGATCATGTGTCATGTGATGCGAAGCACCATTGTTTTTTTTAAGTATCAGTATTTTGTTTTGTTTATAAGGTTAAAGGTTGTAAAGAACTGTTTTTTTTATCTAAAATGAAGAAAAAGGACAAGAAAAAAAGATAGTGGTTGAGAAAGACAAAAACGCGCATGTTACTACATGTTGCTACAACCACATGTAGTAACACATGTAGTAACAGGCGAGTTTTTGTCGTTCTCAACCATTATATTTTTTCTTGTCCTTTTTTCCCATTTTGTATCTTATTTTGTCCTTCTGACCTCTGGCTCCTTGTTTATAATAGGTGTATAATCGAGCCGAACCGAGTCGATATTCTCTAGAGCTCGAGTTCGACCTTATTAACCCGATTATGATATTGAATTCGGCCCATTAATCATTCGAGCAGCTCAACTCGAGTTTGAACTCAAAAAGAAAAACGTGTCAAATTTGATTGTCACTAATAGTATCAACAATTTCATGATAAAATATGTTTTCACCAAAGACACATATCAAAGTTTGTCATTTAACCCACAATGACATCGTGTCTCTTGTGACAAACCATCAAACAATTTGTGACAATACATTTTCTTCGTCACTAATAGTACAACTTTTGTGACAAACTAATTGTATGTTACAAGAAGCTAATATTTTGTGATAATGTTACTATTATTAGTCACTACAGGTTTGTCACACAAAGAACCTTTTTTGGTAGTGAGCTCAGAAACTATTGCCTTAGGTTTGCCATGTTGGTGATTATGTGAGGCATTGTATTTTGGGAAAAATATATTATTAATTACATAGATTTTTAAACTTAAGGAATTTAAATTTGTAACATAAACTAATAAAAAAATAAAATCATACAAAAGATTTAGTCACATGACTCACATCATGCGTTCTCTTTAATTTGGAGCAAATAATATGGTTTAAGCAACAAAAGTTTGTAACATGTTGCATTCATGATCAGTTGTGTTTAAGCATTAAATTATGTTGGACGTGGTCCAAATTGAATTATAAGACTGATCACATAAACGGAATTTAATTATATAATAATAATAATAATAATAATAATAATAATAATAATAATAAGGAATTTAATTATATTATAATAAAAAAAATTGGATCTTACAATGTCATATTGTTAAATTCATTATATATTGTATCGTACCTATAATATAGCTTACAATGACTAAACTAAAACAGAAAGGTCCCCACCACAAGGACTTCATTCAACTATTCAACTAGCTCTCAATGCGAGCGGGACCTTCATTTTACTTTCAGACAACCATTATTGATCTCCCAAAGGTCACACACACACACTAAATATATATATATATATATATATAGAACTAATAACGTAACAACAAAGATGAAATATAACGTAGAAAGAAAAAGGGAAAAGTTGTGTACGTATTATTTCACTTGCATCATGGGGTATATATAGTAGAAATAATAATGTGAACACAATATAATAGATAAACAAAAAAATATTGTAAATCGATTCGAATAATAGATAAACGTATTTACATTAACTTTTATAACGCTCAAAACTTGGATATACATTATTTAACAAACAATATATACGATATCTTTCATTAAAACATTCTTAAGAAAAAAGCTGAGTGGGAAAAAATCTTATTTAAAGAAAAAAAAAAAAAAAATACGTATTTATCTATGTTGATTTACTCATGAACCAAGCATCAATTAAGGTATTTCAAACGTTGCGTCACAATACTCTTCACCAGTCTCTTAAATGTTGCAGTCGGCAATGTCTTGATAAATAAATCTGCCAGGTTGTCGAATGATCGGATCTGTTGCACATCAATTTCCCTATTCTTTTGCAAGTTTGTTATATGGATATATTAATTTCTCGATCTGAGTTGCATAATGTATATGTCATGTATTATTAACTTTGTTAGAAAAACTCAATGGGAAAAAACTAGACAAGAAAAATAGTTCATGCCATATGTGTTTTTATGTGTTGCGCTGACTGTCTCATTAAAAACCTTTAACTAAGAAAACCCTGTGGGAAAAACTTGGTTAAAGGGAAAAAGAGTACAGTCATTGGTTTTAAGACCAAAGTCTTAAAATAGTTTTGAAGTTGTCGCTCCCCCTAACGACAACAATATTCCTTATGTACGCATTCCACTACTATAAACACATTTTTCTCCGAATATATGTAGGAATGATCTTAGTGAACAATTCTTACAGATTATTCTTAGAGTGTACTTTGTATATTTGCCTCTTAGACTTCATGTAGATAATTAATGTAAGGGTTAAATACGTCATGCCCATTTCTACTCATTCGTGCAACACATGGAACCCAGTCATCACTATAGTAATAAAAACAATGGAGAAAGTAATACAATCACAATTTGCAAGCATATATTGACACGTCGTAGTGCTATAAATTCATGACATTAAGTTTGAGTTATTAATATATTCCTTCCTCGATAGGACTATACTATAGTCATATTACATTCAACATGAATGTTAACGACATTTTTAACTTAACAGTATGCATGTTGCGATTGTCATATTAATTCGTTTCTGAAATCCACCAAGGATTTTCATATCAATATTAATGTCCAACGACCCATAAATATGTGGTCTTGTCATATGTAAACTCAAAGTTATTGCCAGATATATTAGTTAGCGGAACATGACATTGTACTATATGGGAGAATATATTTGATCATTAACAAAAAAATATTTCCAATTCAAACTCAACATCAATTGCTTATTTCATTTTTACAGTACGAGTGTTTCGACACTCTGCTAAACTTCGTCTTGGATCCGGATATAATAATAGTAATTAAAGAGGCAAATATGTCGTCGACGACTATGATATTTTATTATAAATTTCTCCCATAAAATTCATTATTAATTCGATATTAGCATAAACCAATTCCTTATCAATGTATGGATTGGTTGTTCTGCAACCCCAATATTTAATCATTTGATGCACGTGCAATTTTATTTCGGGGTTTTCGTCTTCAAGACGAACCTCTTTAAGAGATTTAATGAGTATTTGAATATGAATTAATTTTCCCATGATTTTTATCTTTTACACCGATCGGTCTTATGATTACGTCGTAGAGAAATATTATCAATAATATTTTTGGTGCATTTATAAATGGTCACTCTTTTAATTCAATTAAGACATACGGCAAATTACTTGCTAAATACTACAAGTAAAATTATCGTAGATTCGAGTTAAATTGATGCGTGAAAGATCGTTTATGTTGTTACATTTCTCGGCATTCTTTTATTCTAACATGAGGTTTTTTTTTATCTCCCACAATGCCGAGAATCGATCTTCATCAAACATGTTGCACCAAGCTATACCTTGATGCTCTTTCATTCTCTTAACGATTTACACATTTAAAACATAGTGGTTTCATTAAATATCTCATTCTATGAGATTTTTGAAAACATTATCTCTCTTGCTCTTTATATACCACTATATGATTTCGGATTCTTCAAGAATCATTCAAATTATACATCATATGTAGAGAAATCAGTAGAATGAGACATTGAACTTTTGGTTCATTTATCCATTTTCTCAGAAAAATATTTGATGTATTCAAATATGCCTAAAATATACCCTTTGTGGGTTTTATGTCAATGAATAATATATGAACTCAGGGTTCATATACGTCGATGTTTGTCATGAGATATAATTCATAATGGGTATTTCTCCCCTTATTCTCGGACAACACTTTTTAACAATCGGTATTTAGAAAATTTGCAATAACCCATGACGGATTCAATATTTTAATGTTAGAGATCCTCTTATGCGGGTATCAACAAACTTCTTTAATATATTCTGATTCGGGGAGAAATATTATCTCCTTTAGGGAGATATTATATCAATTCTAACAATTATGGATACACTATATCCGGTTATGCCAATGTTCTTGAATAACCAACCCAAGTGAGATTCTCACATGAAGAATGGTTACAACCACAATAACCAATATATTCATAATCATTATGTGCATCTTAAGTATTTAATATGATCATATTCAAACAGATCAAGTGTAAATTGAATCGTTAAAAACAACTTGTCACTCATATGTTCTAAAAATAGTAAAAGAATAACATATTACAATTTCGGTCAAACAAATTTTTACACACAGTATATCTCAAGATTCACTTAGATTGCAAAACCAAGTATAACCAAGTTGATTGGTAATCTCATAATAATATAGTAATTCAAATGGATAATACTTAAGTTAACTAATTCATGTCACTAAATTCACTTCAGGAGATTCATTACTGCAACAAATTTTGACATTTTAAATTTGCCATCCAAGTGTCAAGCTAATTAACTAGTGCAAAATCGATGGAGTAAACGAAAGGCCAGATTCATGAGTTCAAGTATAATATGGATACCAGATTATGCAATTACTATATATATAAAAACGGTAATACCAATGAACCCAATCTTATTCAAACATATATATATATATATATATATATATATATATATATATATATATATATATACAAACGGATCGTTAAACTGATTTAAAACAAAAGATCATAAAATCATATTTTATGTCTTAATTTAAACAATTATCAATTATACTGATCAATGATTCATATATGTATGTATATAATTAATAGTATCTATAAAACCATAAAACTGTTGTAATTTTACTTTATGCAAGGGTGTTTATTTTATAACAGATGCCTACACATATTGTATAATGTAGTTGACATCGAAAAACACGTTTTAATTTAAACACATACAATTGTTTATTTAGACATAAAACATATACAATTGTTATATTTAGACATAAGCAGGTACCAAAATGATCCTGAAAAAAATGGCTCAAATTAAAATCTTTATGGCACATTTGGATTGCGGTAATGGAATGGAATGGAATGGAATGTTTTTTTCATTCCATTCAATCAATTTGGCGTGTTTGGCAGCGGCAGAATGGAATATGTTTTTATTCTAACGGAATGAAAATGGATCAATCCAAAATCCAATGGAATGGCCGAAATGGAATGAAAAAAAAAATCATGCATAAGAAACGATTCCATTCCACTGTCTACCAAACGCAGTAATGGAATGATATCATTCCATTCCATTGCATTCCATTTCAACAGATTCATTCTATTCCATTACATTCCATCAATCCAAACGAGCCATTAGTTCTTATTTGAAGAATCAAAATGATGAGTACTATGTATAATAATTAGTAGAATACTTAAGATTGAAATAACATGAAGAATAACCCTTATTAGTAGGCTTCATGTTGAGAAATTTAAACAAAGAAATTGAAGTTTCATGTATAGAAATTCAAACAAAGAAAATTATCTTATGCCAACCGATTCTATATGCGGGAAAATTCAAGAAGAAAAAAGGTTTCGAGTTGATAATTTTTTTCGTGTATGAGCTATATACGAATGCAATTCATCCAAATAAAACCGACCAACAATGATATAAGAAAATCACCACTTTATTTATTTATTTATTTATGAAACTGAATTATAAATCAACTTAATCAAAATTATATTATCATCACTACTATCACCGGAAACGGAAACGGCAACGGCAACAATACAAAATTAAAAGAGAATGCCAAGCCAAAAATACATAATCAAGCAAGGGCATCATACAAAAAGGACACAATCGAAGCGTCATTAAAGGAATCTACAAGCTGTGATATATCAAAATTAAATCATCTGGCCTTGTCTCGATTACTATCTCAATTACTATCTCGCCTATTTGGCATTGTCTCATTGTCTCAGTTACTTTATCTAGCCTTGTCTCAATTACTATTTGGCCTATCTATGCATGATAAAGTCAATTACTATCTATGCATGTATTGAACCAATGTGATTTCATTCCACATCCGTGGAATTTGTCTTCACATTTCTTCTTTTCATTGTTATCATGATCCAACTTCGATGGTTCACTCACTTGTGATAAGTAAAATATTTTCCATGACCGCGTCCACAACCACGGCATCTACCACGATCTACACCGCGGCCACACCTATGTCCACGTCCACGGACAAAATTTGAAGATCGTATCACATTCTTTTCAGGGAATGGACTGGCACCAATCGGACGTGGCTCGTGATCTCATTATTTTGTTCAGCCAGCAATAGACATGCAATGAGATCAAATATCATTTGAAACCTTTCTCTCGATATTCTTTCTTCTTTGGAGCACGCATGAAAGGTGGAAGATCTTTTCTAGCATGTCTTCATGAGTCAATTTTTGACCATATAATTTCAACCGTGGTGTAATATAAAAATGGCTGAATTAACATATTTAAAATCCTGCGAATGCAGGTTGAGCCAATCATGTATGGCTTTCGGTTAAACGACCAACTCTCAAGTGGTCGAACCATTCTATCAAATGGTTTCACAATTCATACGGATCTCATATGGATCTCGAACCTTTCGGTAAAATGACGACCAACCTCGAGTGGTCGAACCTTTTCTCAAATTGTTCCATAATTCATATGGATCTCGAACCTATCTTTCAAATAGTTTTATAATTCATACGGATCTTTCACCGTTAATACTAATATTCAATCTCTCATCAAAATAATGACGGAGAAATATCATTGCCTTTACACGGTCTTGGTTTGTCCTAATATTATTAATGACAAGTTTTACCAAAACTCAAAGTAATTAAGTGCAATTCAATATCCATGGCCCATGATAAATAATTTTTTCCTTGATAGGAACAAATTCTTGTTTGGTGATGTTAGCCAGTTAAAAACAAAGAAAACAGGAAAAATACACAAAAATAAAATTTTACCTCTGGATGGTATTAAACCTCCTTATCTATTTATTTTTAATATAATATATAATATGATATGATTTCACAAATTTACATTTTACAGATTTAAAGTATTTTGTGTATATATATATATATATTTCAGATAAATATATATTAGGGGAAAAAAATCTGATTTTAAGGAAAAAGGGGTAATTAAGAAAAATAAGGATTAGGTTAATTATTGGGGTTTTTCCTATTTAAGGAAAATAAACCCAATCAGTTTTCCCTAACCTTTTGAATCAGATTTTCCACCTTCTAACTTTATTTCCTACGTGTGAGAGCAAGAATTAGGAATTTGAGAGATTTTACATTAGTTTCTAAGTCGGAAAGATCGTTTTCATATCAGAGTAAAGCATCGGAATCTTCGTGAAGAGAGCGTCGGTTCAATACCAGAAAGTTGGAGCTTTGTCAAGAAAAGAGGATCAGTTTTGCTGTGTTTTTCTGAGTTTGGATTTGGAATTTAGCTTGCTAAAAGGTAAGTGGCTCTTCGTACAAATTAATTATGGTTTAAAGAGGTTAGATCGTATTTTTGATTCGTTTTGTAAGAGTCTCTTCACAATGAGTAATTATAGCTTTATGATGATAGGGTTGAAATAAGGGAATTATATATATATATATATATATATATATATATATATATATATATATATATATATATATACACACGTTTCACTGCTACTGCTGCTGTTTTGTATACCTTCATGTTCTTATTATGTTTTGGGGTTAATACTGGGATGCTTCCCAAAAGTATCGGCACATATATATTTATAATATAAAAAAACAAATTATATATATGCTGGGTCGGTTATAGTGTATGTAAATATATTTATACATTATATAGTATATGCAGTCTTTTTGTTGTTTGCTATATACTAGTCTATAATTATATTATTATTGTTAGGTTAGTACCTTTATCAATACCCATGAATGCTGCTGTCGAAAGTGGAAGAAAAAAAGATATTGTTCTTTTCTTTTTTTCATTTAGGAAAAGAATAAAAAAAATAAAAATAAAAATACAATTGGTAGTAAAAAGTGTTTAAACAGTAAACATTGACAAAGTGTCATAATTTGTAACCTCTTTCTAAATAAATAAATATATAATGTATAGTTGTTGGGTGTTAGTTTGTTGTGTTATTTTCTAGAAAATATGAATTTATGGATTGGTAGACAATGTATTTAGTGGCTAGTATTATTCGATCTTAGCTTGAATTGTAGTTTATTAATGATCTTAAATAAGATTAAATGAAAACGAACAAGCCCCGATTGAGTTACGATACGTTTGGTTCCGGCACCTGACGTACTCTTAAAGGGAGTTGAAGTCCGGGACCGTCGGAAAGGTATGAAAGGGCTTGTTCTTTGGTGATCTAGAGTTCATCGATGTCTGTGTAATTGCTAGGCCTTGTCCGTGTCTAGAGGTCTAGGAAAGAGTTGAGTTGTGAGGGAGCTTACTTGAAAACAACTAGGTGGCTAGTTAACAACTAATGATGATTACATACTTGACTAGTAAAAGACTAAACATCATGTCATTCTTGGTAAGACACAAGTTTATATCGCAATGTGTAGGCTTTCGGATAAAACGAGTAAACTTGCTGGCCTTTCTAGAGGCACCAGGAGTAGAGGGTACTCGTGGATGGATAACTTTGCTTTAGAGGGCACCAGGAATAGAGGGACTTCACCGAACGCGTATACTATCGGGACTAGCCCGTGGCTACGTGTGATCCACTAATAGGTTGCACCCAGATACTTCGTGGTGAGTAGCACCATGCGTAGTGCCCTTGAATACTGATGTAACAGAGATAAGCTAAGCTAGAAACGTATAGCCATGACATGTTGATAGACATGAAGTGGACCTTAGATTGAGTCGGTCTCAGAAAGACAACTTATTAATTATAAAACTTGTTTATAAACCTTAGATAATTTGTAGCTTCTACCTCTTATTGAGTACTTTGTACTTACCTCAAATGCATTGTTTTCTATGTGTTTGGGGGAGAGAAGATGAACAGGTTGGACAGGATTTCAAGGAAGACTTTGATGACAACGATTGAGGACACCGGAGTTGAAGCTTTTAATTATTCTGTTTTCTTGTTTATTCATTAGTCATGTTGTTCTTTGGGGAAACATTGTATTCTCTTTTAGTATTCTTTTGAAGGTTTCGTACGTTTGGATCTCGTTTGGTATCTTTCCCAATGTAATAAATGTTACATTTTCTATCTTTAGTGTGTTTAATTCCTACTCAAAGTAGCATTTATGTTTTACCCGAGTCTTTTTAGCTTCTGTTTGCTTTTATTTGATACGACGACGTAGAGGCTTACGTGTAATATTAGATTTATTTAATATTATACGTGCCGAGCGTTTCGTTTCCGGATAAGGACTCGGTATCTGGAAGCGGGGCGTTACAGCTACATCCATTGAGTATACGTATGCATCCATCTCTTTGTCTTATAATAACAACAATTAGAGACTCGTGCGATAACGTGTTATAGAACTAATAATGTAACAACAAAGATGAAATATAACATAGAAAGAAGAAGGGAAAAGTTACGTATTATTTCACGGCATCATGGGGTATATATAGTAGAAATAAAAATGTGAACACAATATAATAGATAAACCGAGAAAATATTGTAAATCAATTCGAATAATAGATAAACATATTTCTATTCTTTTATAACAATATATATATATATATATATATATATATATATATATATATATATATATATGTATATATATGTTAGAACATAAAGGTCTAATATGTAATTGTGTTAAACATGTGTCCTTGACATGTTATTATCTTGTACACTTAGCTAGGACACTTGGCATTATCTTAGTGACGTTGTTAGATTGTCTTGGAGATTGCATTATGTATTTATGGTGTAAGAGGGAACGAGTAGTAATCAATATGATGTAGTCATATTTCTAAAATTCGGTTTTCCTATGTTGGTATCAGAGCCTTGATGGCAAACGCCAATCCTACCTCCGGCGGAACTCCGCCATCTAGCATTTCTTCTCCGGCTGCTAGCTTTGATTCCACAACCAATGTTCCCTTTTCAACTCTTTCTGTTGGAACCATTACATCTCCTATTAGACAAACTTTTCCTGGAGAAGGAAGTTCCTTCTCCTCCACCATATCACCACCACCATGCTCGTTTTCTTTCAGCTACGGACATCCACCATTATACCAGAAACCTCAGTTTCTGGCCTATCTCACTCAGGGCGGCCTCCATTATCTTCGTTTATGCATTCTCGGGCAACTACGTCCCGACTACTGAGCACAACACCCTTTGGTGGCAATCTCAATCGAGTTTTACTATCAAGCTGGACACCAATAATATTACGCTCACGAAAGTCCATGATTTTTCCCATTATTCGAGGTCATCATCTTGAAGGACATCTTACGGGAGCGCTTCTGTCCACCTCAATTTCTAACCACCACGGTTTTGGATCCATCTTAAATCCGATCTATGAGGATTGAGTAGGCGTGGATCGGCTTCTCGTCATGGGTCGGTGATGGCATCTATGACTGAATCGGCCTTGCAAGAGGTTGTGGGCTGCAGCACATCTTTTGAAGTATGGAACACCCTTAAAGTCCTTTTTAACAACAAATCTGAGGTACGAATGCTTGAATACAAAGGAGCCTTGACTAGAGCGATAAGGGTGCTAAGTACATGATGGAATACTTGGCTCGTATGAAATCCTACTCTGATGGCTCAGCCGCTGCGCGTTACCCAAGTTCTAAGTCTGAATTAATCCTGGCATCTCTTGGTGGTTTTGGGAAAGACTATGAATCTGTCATAGTCAATATCACATCTCGAATTGGGTCTCTTACCTGACGAGAAGTGCAGTCTCAGTTAATCACTCATGAACGTTTACTTACACGATTTAATCTTACTCCTACTTTAGATGTCCCTTCTCCTTCGACTCACATAGTAACTCGAAGTACGGAGGTAGGGGAAGAAATAAGAATTATAGTGGTGGTGGTAATCGAATTCGGGCGGGGGCCATGGTTTTCGAGGCTCTCGGCGGGACTCAAGGAAATAGAGGAGGAAGATCGGTTCTAGGCTAGTTTGTCAAGTACGTGGAAAAATTGGTCACATTGCGGCGAGTGTTATCATAGATATGACTCTTCCTACCTTTGGACTAGTGTTCAACAACAATGGTGGTAGTCAAAATTCAGGGAATAGGTCTAATACTACTTATGTTGCCTCTGCTGACACCTTTTTGCATCCCAGTTGGTATGTAGACAGTGGTGCCTCAAGTCACATTGCCTTTGATGCGAATAGCACTGCATCCGAGCTCGGGATATGAGGGGTACGATGGTCTTACTTTGGGTAATGGTGAGTCCCTTCAAATTGCTCATATTGGTCATTCTACACTTCCGAGTTAAACATAATTCAAGTTGAGTCTTAATAATATTTCACATGTGCACGATATCACTAAAAACCTTCTTCGTGTATCTAAGCTAACCTTTGATAATCTTGTGTTCTTAAAATTTCATTCAAACTGTTGTTTTGTGAAGGATTTTCTCACCAAGAAAGTGCTTCTGGAAGGAACCCATAAGAATGGCCCCTACCAAATGCATCTGACTGTTAGTATGAGCTCCCATCAATCCAAAGTCTTCATCAATCAGTCTGTTGCATCTACTTCCACAGTTTCTCCCGGTGCTTATTCATGTTCCAGCTCAAATAAATTTGTTGATCAGCATTCTGCTCTAATTTTGTCTACTTATGATAAAGCCAATTCATGGCATAGAAGACTAGGACACCCTTCTGCTAGGGTTTTGAATCAAGTTTTGAATGTTTGTAACGAATCTTTGAAGTTGAATGAAAATTTGTCTTTTTGTGAAGCTTGTTGCTATGGCAACAACATGTCTCCCTATCCCCTGTCCAGTTCTAAAAATTCAATACCTTTTGAAATTGTTCATGCTGATCTTTGGGGGCCTGCCCCTGTTGTTTCCACTTCTAATTTCACTTATTATGTTGCTTTTGTGGATGACTTTACCAGATATACATGGATCTTTTATGTTGAGCTAAAATTTGATGCCTTTTACAAGCCTTTAATCACTTTAAGAATCAGGTTTTCACTCAGTTTAGTCATCATATTAAATGCTTACAAACTGACTTGGAGGGAGAGTTTAGATCAGTTGAAACTGTTCTTAAAGAAGCTGACATCCTTTTTAGACACCCTTGTCCACATTCACGTACTCGGAATGGAAAGGTGGAGAGAAAACATAGGGCTATTGTTGAAATGGGGTTAACCTTATTGGCACAAGCCTCTATGCCTCTCAAATTCTGTTGGGAAAGTTTTATACACTCTGTTAGGTTAATAAATTACTTGCCTACTCCCATCCTTCATAACAAGACCCCTTTTGAGTGTCTCTTTGGTAAGGTTTTAGATTATAAAGCCTTAAAAATATTTTGTTGTGTCTGTTATCCCTATTTGAGGCCCTATCACACTAGAAAGTTTCAATTTCACACACAAAAATGCACTCACATAGGTCTCGGTCCTAATCACAAAGGCTACATGTGTTTGGATTCTAATGGAAGACTATACATCTCAGAGATGTCATTTTTTATGAACACGGTTGCCACTTATTCCAAATCCGAGTTCCACACATACTTCATCTAATCCTACTCTCATATATGCGATCTATGCTATCCTTACCCCTAAGAAATTACAAGTCGACTCTTATTCTATTCTAAGCACCCTTCCTCCACTCCAACACACGGTCATGCGATGATCATTGTAGGTCTCTGCCTTGTCTCGTATGATGTCACCTTACGCCTCGGGGATAACTAGTGCAACTCCTCCTCCCGATTCACCTATATCTCTAGATCAAATTATGGATGTCCCACTTCTGACCATGTGTCCTCCAACTCTCCCAGTCCTCAATCTCAACCCACAACTGGTACTTCAAATTCTCCACCTTCCATTCAATCTAATCAACCGGTTCTCATCAATCACCATCCTATGCAAACTAAAGCCAAATGTGGCCTTTTCAAGCCCAAAACCTACTCCTACCTGGCCACTTCCTCATCTACTCACTCACCAAAACCTACTACGGTATCAGATGCTCTCAGCATTCCTCACTCGAAGCAGGCTATGCAAGATGAGTACAATGCTCTCACGAGGAACCACACATGGGATTTGGTTCCAAAATCACAAGCACACAACCTTGTTGATAATAAATGGGTTTTTAAACTGAACCTCAATCCTGATGGGACAGTTAATAAACATAAAGCTAGATTGGTAGCTAAGGGATTTAATCAAACTCCAGGTGTGGACTATTCTGAGACCTTTAGTCCAGTGGCTAAGGCATCTACTATCAGGATTATAGTTGCCTTAGCAGTGGCTCTTGATTGGCCTATCAAACAGATTGACATCAACAATGCCTTTCTAAATGGCACTCTGTTTGAGTCAGTTTACATGAAGCAACCTGAGGGATTTATTGATAAGACAAAACCCGATTATGTGTGCCATCTGAAAAAGGCTATTTATGGGTTGAAACAGGCTCCTAGGGCCTGGTTTGATGAGTTAAAGAATCATTTACTGGCATGGCAGTTCAATCAATCTAAGGCTGGCCCATCTTTATTTATGTTTCATCATGGTAAAACTCATCTTTGTGTGCTTGTGTATGTAGATGACATCTTGATCACAGGTAATGATACATGGAAGATTCAGCATTTCATCAAGTCTCTCAACTCAAGATTTGCTCTCAAGGATTTGGGAGACCTGCATCACTTTCTGAGGGTACAAGCTATCAGAAATGACTCTGGATTGTATCTTTCTCAACATGTCTATGCTGCACAACTTTTGGATAAATTAGGCTTGCAAAACTTGAAGCCATGTGCCACTCTTATGGTGGTCTCCTCCAAGATTGCACCATCTGCGATACGATGAAAAATCCTACTCTTTACGAAGCACCATTAGTGCATTACGGTATTTGACCTTTACTGAGACGATCTAGCCTTTGTTGTCAATTCCTTAAGTCGGCATATGCAAACTCCCACTATAACTCATTGGCAAGCTGTGAAACATCTACTGCGTTATGTGAAAGGTACACTTCACTATGGACTCCAATTTAAACCCTCCCAGCCATTGTATATTCATGGATTCGGTGATGCGGGCGAGGATGTGATAAAGTAGGCGAGAAGATCCATTGCATCCTATTGTATTTTTAAAATTTGGTTCCTTGGTGTCTGGTCTTCAAAAAAGCATCATGTTATCTCCGGATCTAGTACAAATTCGAATATCGTGCCTTGGCCAATCTTTGCGACGAAACTCAATGGCTGATGAATGTTCTTTCTGAACTGCATTTGAAACCAATTACCAGACCTATACTCTGGTGTGACAATTTAGGAGCTGATGCTTTAGCTCAGAATCCAGTTATGCATTCTAGAGTGAAGCACGTGGAGCTGGATGTTCATTTTGTTCGAGATAAAGTGATGCAAGGTCAAATGGTTGTCTAGTACATCCCAACTTTTGAGCAAATAGTTGATGCACTTACCAAGCCCTTGAATGCTACATTATTTTCATACTTCAGAGACAAACTTAATGTGGTTGCAACCCCATTTAGTTTGAGGGGGATGTTAGAAAATAAATGTCTAATTTGTAATTGTGTTAAATATGTGTCCTTGGCATGTTATTATCTTGTACACCTAGCTATGACACTTGGCATTATCTTAATGAGGTTGTTAGATTGTCTTGGAGATTGCATTATGTATTTATGGTGTAAGAGGGAACAGTAGTAATCAATATGATGGAATCGTTTTTCTGAAATTCTGTTTTCCTATGTGTGTGTGTGTGTGTGTGTGTGTGTATATATATATATATATATATATATATATATATATATATATATATGTATGTGATTTTAAATGATCGATGTGTTTTGAAGTGTATTAGAAGTAAAATAAATTGTATCAATAATTCTGAGGAAGATGCATCGATATAATATAATTAGGAATGCTACTCTTTGGTCCATGCAACTTTTTGAGCATATTCCACCAAAAGCCTAAAAGCTTTTGTAGGGAAAAGTCGTCAAGAAGAGAGTTCTATAATGTTTTCTTAAATAGATGCTAGTAAGTTTTGTAGCCCCAATTCAAAAAGGAAAAATAAAATACCATTTTTCTATTAACACGTAAAGAATATTTAAAATTTCACGAAAAGAGTTTCTTGCAAATTCGCAAGGAATCTATATGTTTTAGATGAGTAATGATATTGGCACAACGGTTGTATCACGACCAATCGAATAACAACGATAATCTATGATTAAACATATTAGATTTATATCGATCAATTTAGGCATATTATTATTAATGGATCAGATCACCGTTCATGTCATTTCGTTATTGCATGTCATTGTATTCGTATCATTACTTGTTTTAGATTAAGAAAGAAACATATTAATTTCATTTTTTTTTTAAAACATATTAATATTTTTGACGTTTCATGAACAAGATATCGACCATCTTAACTAGAGATCACCAAACTATACGTTTGGTATGACGAAAATAGCATTGTTTGGTAATGCTTCTTGTTGCCTCATAACGATGATGTTGAGAGGACTACATTCTTGTAGGGATTTTGAAGTTAAAAACCCTTTGTTTATTTTCCACACAAAAAAAAAAAAAAACCCTTTGTTAATTTAGAATTAAGTACATGTCGAACTGTGTTTAAACAATTAAGAATAAAAACAACGGAATGTGATGATTGGGGGGAAATTGTCGGGTTAATTTTGCGGATAATTGGATCATTTTGGAACAATTCCAACTAATCAAACTAGAGATTTTGTTGATGATTTTTTGTTGTGTCTTAGATTTGTCTACGTATCGAGAGTGTACGTATGAAATCAAACCAACAACGCACTTATTAATTGTGAGTATGATGATCTTTTTATAGGATTGGGAAGTTAATATAAAGATCACGATTTATAGTGCCTATGATTGAGGGCCAATGTGATGCCAATCTTGGGCAATCATGGCTCAATTAAGCTAAAATTATAGGATGTAATCAATCATGGATTGTGGCAGTTAATGAGGATCAATCGCGGAATCATGTCCATTAATGCGATATAACCGTCTTTGCACTTTGTAGATGACCTGTTTTGCTTGGGATCGATCTAAATGGCATTGTCGGTTGATTAATGATAAGATGAGGTCGGCTTGTTCCTGGGTGGATCCTTCGCATCTAAGGTCCAATTGTGGGATGAAATTCCATTCGACCCGCTTAAAGCCCAATTTGGATGATACGTATAATTTCCGGATTATACGCATGTCAAAATGGGTGTAAATGAGGAATGAGTTTAGGTAGGGCCGTCGCTACGACTTAGTCCTCTTAAAGTACACGTGCGTAGTGTATTTCAATTCATTTTTTATTTTATTTCCTTTTCAAAAATCGGTAAAGGTCTGAATTCATATTCCTATTCATATTCCATAAGGTCTGAAAGAAATTGTGCACCACCAACATTGACAAAAAAAATTCAATATTCATGTTGACAAGTGCCTCCAGAAAGATATGTATAAGAAGGACAATATTTTGTTTTGGAGACTTCTCTTCCGGGAACTCATTTCGAGCATTTGGTACTGGCGTAATGAAGAGTTCCACCACGCAGATCGGCATAGGCCTCCGAAATCGGTGTTCATATCCCAAGCTATTCGGAGAGCACGTGAACTACATTTAGCCTGGCATAGTTAGGACTACAATTTGGTTCTCGCATCTTTTGTTGTATAGTTTTTGTATCTGCTTTTCTTTTTAAACGCTTGTACACGCTTGTACAGTTCTACTCAATTTTGTTATATACCACAATATTTGGTTTATACCAAAATTAAGTAATATCTAGCCATATTTCAATATTTCCTTGTAAAAATAACTATTACCGTCATTATTTTACATTAATCCTATGACCCTGAAAAATTGGCATATGACCCCAATCACAAAAGGACTAGCCTGATTAGGGATGGTTGGGGTTTAGGGTTTAAATGGGTAAGACATGGGGTCCATTTTGAGGGGTACTAAACGCCCCCCCCCCCCCACCCCACCCCAATCAAATCAAACCCCCCATCACGTCAATTCACTTTTTTTTTATATCTATATTAGCAGTAGTTAAATGCTAATAACTTCTTATAAATATGTTTATTTTTTTATAAATAATATTTTTCTAAAATGTACTCAATGAAGCCTTTAAAATGAGACCAATAATGAATATAAAATGTACAACTAAAATATTAATTTTGTGATGTAATTTAAAAAATTTATCCACATATTCAGATTTTCTCTTATCCACCTATCATTAATTCTACCAACATATTCAGGATATTTCGGGGATACTTCGGCATCACTTTTAACGTCTTTTCAGAAAATAGAAAAGATGTTGGACAATCAATTTGGGAGTATTAAAAAGTCGTTTCCAGAAATCTCTTAACATTCCACGACATAAACATCTACACGATGACATTTATAGTGAAATCAGAGGTCGCATTTCATTAAATGCAATGCAATTAATTGGTAAGCTGATAGAACGTGCTGAAAAACTTCCACCTACCAAGGAGAGAATTGCAATTGTAAGATCAAATTGACACACGGATTGCAATGTGCTTACGATATTATCTTGAATCGTTTTATGAGCAAGCCAATTCCACAAAATGCTATCCACGTGCCTTTGGAGTAAGTTGTCCACGCAAGTTCCCAAGTGTGCGACGAGGAGTACAACCCGACAAGGCGACTCGGGGAGAATTATGAGGGATCCCTCATTCAAAAATTTCATCGGCGGTATCGGCGTTATATTTCCCATTGTGTAGATGTCAAAGCCGATGGTCATTGTGGATTCGGAGCGATAGGCAACGCTACTCCATGGTTACGAAGACCAATGGGCTCGGACCGCTCAGTACGGCGAAACTTATGCAAGAGATGTTGCAAAACCGGGACATGTATGATAATCTTTATTTTCATAAAGATTGGGCATCAAGGATACTAAGAAGACCTGAATATTTCGAACCATCAGCACCAGAGTTATTCTGGTACGATACTGCACCAATGGGGGTCGTTTTAGCTTCAGCGTACCATGCTATAGTGCACACATTCGATTGGGAAGCTACGGCTTGTCATACTCAATTGCCTTTGAGGTCCCAGCCAGTTCTAGTTATCCAGCGACAACATATAGTTATCGGTCGTATTAATAGAGATCACTTTGTACAAGTTTTCTTGTACCCTAATACCCTGTACCACCCATCATGAAATGGAAATTATCAGGCGAATCAGACGGATGGGCTCATGATTATCAAGCATGTATTCAACCGTGGTACGATGTAATGCAGATGGATCCACCGGGACAATATTTCGGAGGAAATATAGATTAATTATGTGTTTGTTTGTGTTTATTTCTATGTAATAAATTATAATTAAATGAGGTTTGATTTTTTTTAGTGTTCATTGAAGCATATAGTTGGATTCGATAAAATTATTATATTCGGTCGTTGAAATTTAAACGGATTCAACTAAATAATATAAATAAATAAAATAATATATTAGGTACGTTACAATAATTTTTTAATACATTATTACATATTCAATATTAGGCTTGTTTGATAGGTATTGTTTAATAGATTTCAAAAGTATAAATTTTATTATAAAATAAATTATTAAATAAAAGTTATCATCATAATAAAAATTTACATACAAAATTTAAAAAAAAAAATAGATTGGGGAGGGGTGATTTGATGGGGGGAGGGGGGGGGGAGGGGGGGGGGCGATTAACAACTCTCTTTATTTAAGGGAGAAATGGGGGAGAGTGGTGAAGCTGGGTGTATGCATTTTTCTTAATTTTTTTTGGGTCTTTTTTCAATTCTTTTTTACTAAACCGCCCGAGATAAGACTTAAGAGTGCTTTTTAATTAAATAATATCTTTTTTTTCCTTTGAGGAAAATTACATAATATCTTCTTCTTTTTTGAAAAAAAATTACATAATATCATCAGATATTACTTAAGATATGATTAATTAAATAATATCTTAAGTAATCATATAATCTTAAGTAAATATCTACACTAATATCACAATTATATGTGAAATATGTCGAGATTGTGAACCTTTCCTCCCCAGTCCCCACTTGCCCGTCATGGACAGAACGTCAAGACTGAAGACTTTGAGTGTAGCTGCATTTTTTCAAAAAAATTGGGCGATGCTTTTACCCAGAGGAATTAATGCAAAGGTGCCTTATAACTCATTTTTATAATAAATAAATCTTTTGTCAAAGGTCTTACGAGAGAAAATCAACTGGTGTAATGCTCCTGATCTGCGGATACAAAGTTCTTAATCGGAAAAAGACGTCTGATACATATATAATTAAAACAATCGATTATATACGTAAGTCTGACATCATCTCATCAGAGAACAAGGCGAAAAACAAAAAAAATAGACTCGGAAAACTAAAAGATTCTACAAAACGATCGAAAAATAACACAAGCCGCAACTAAAACAAAGTCCCAAAAACTATTACACAATTGATTGAAAATCCATTCAACTATTATCATTCTTGCTTTACAACTAGAAGTGACAATTATCTCAATCTATTACACAAGAAAATTGAAGATTCAATACCATTATTACAAGAGAATAAAAGAAAGATAAATTTCAACAGCTGCAACTTCGGGAATCACTCTTTAGCAATCTCGAACTCAACCTACACCAAAACCACCGCCTCAGGGTGGAGAACAATAATAACGGGGTAAGTACAAAAGTATTTAGTATAGGGTAGATGAAGTGATCCGAGAAGGCTCAGTTCGGATTTTTTCCCTAGGATCGATTGTAGGAACAATGGAAACGAGCTCCGCGACCCCTAGATATCCGTGTATCTAAGAACCTTGGATTAAGGACCTTGACCCCTAGATATCCTTGTATCTAAGAACCTCGGTTTGCGAATGCCACAATGTATGCTCACGACCTTGATAAGTTCTGGTTTGAGTACTCTACTTAGAACACTCACAAGTTCAAAGAACTCAATTAATGATATTTCACTCTAAAGTTAACTGTCCATTATTGTCTATAAAATTACAAGTAGAATGCCTTTATATAGACTATAAAATAAAAGACTAATAATCTCCTAAACTATGTGGTACAAAATTAACTTGTAATTTTCGTCACTTTATTTTCTATTGGGGCTAACTTGACTCTAATAAGCTCAAATGGCTTTTATTTGCTAAAAACAAAGACTTAACTCAATATACTATCATATAGGCCTATTTTCTGATAGGTCTTACTACCATTTAGGCCCAAACGACATTTATTAAAAAAATCCAATGCAAAGTAAAATAAAACAGGTCCATTAAGTAATTAACGGCCTTCATGGTCTACATGGCCGCATTCATTCAAGCCCAAATCCTCGGGACGGATCACATCGGTAGAAGCATCGAATCTACACATGCGATAACACAATATTCAACAATAATAATATCACATGTGTTCAAGTAGTTCACACCCCCTACTAGTCTCACTAGTAAACACAACCAAGAAAGACATTCGTTACATATTGATCCAAGGACAATTTGCATGGTGTGTATGCACCATGACATATCCTCAACACCTCAGGGGCACAGCAGAAGACCATGTCGTTCATTCCCAAATCTTGGATTTTACTCCATACATAAGGGCAATGATTGACCACGTGGAATATTACCCGCTCCCTCGGTATTTCCTTATGAAGGGGTAATAGCTAACGTGTGGAATATTACGCGAGTCCGTTTGGTATCTGACCATTTGGTGGTGTAATAGTTCCAAGAAGCGATGCTAAAACGTGCCTAACCAAAGGCCAACATGTTTTGGCTTTTACACAAGTCAGGTATGTATTTAGGTGTTTATTCTAACCGCTTAGATTCATTACACATAAAAGGCTCCTTAATGACTTCTAGACCAACTTTACACTACACGTATCACATTGCACAGAAACATCGATATCCAAATCAACATCCACCAGGCTAAGGAATAAGGCTTCCGATGATCCCGAGTTTCTCCTCGCAGAGGGTCTTCACAAGGTGTTGAGCTGAATCCACCAGAAACCAAACCCTTAAATTTGCCGCATAACAAATAAGACCCATAGTCACACAAGGCCAAATGAAATATGTTCCAATGCTCCCGTGAGACACGGTGCGGAGCCAAATCC
The DNA here is from genome assembly GCA_036785695.1 of Gentiana straminea. Classification (NCBI taxonomy): domain Eukaryota; kingdom Viridiplantae; phylum Streptophyta; class Magnoliopsida; order Gentianales; family Gentianaceae; genus Gentiana; species Gentiana straminea. The sequence goes on from JAVUPR010000381.1 coordinate 457,428, forward strand.
AATAGAACACATACATCTCACTTTAAAACATTCCACATAAGGTTCTACACTAAGGCATGCTCAAACGAGAGAACAAAACAAGATTCTACACTACAGAGTACTTTGACACGCGCTAAAAGGGTTTTGGCGCCGGCCAAAGACTCCTGAAAGCATTCTGCTCAGTTCCGGTACAATTGGCATGCCTAAAAGCTTAAACAACATTACGCAAGTCTGTTGTTGTCGACGAGCGTAAAAAACTTTTGGCATGCGCCAAACGACGCAAATATTCCGAATACGGTGTACAAACTACTGTATTTCCGATTTCAAACCATTTCTAACACTTACAACAATAAAATCTAGCATTTCTACAGTTCATGGGCAAGCTATAAAGCAATTAAACAACTAAAGATTCGGTTTAACACCATTTTACCTCAATTTCTTGAAGAAAGGGATGAGTCTTAAAACAAATCTTCAAAAAGCTCTAAGAACACCACTTGAATCTTGAAGATATGCTAGATCCAAAAGCAAATCTCCAAAATCTTCAAAATCTAAGCAACTTACTTTGAATCTACAACCAAAATGAAGTTATACGATTACTACAGCCTTTTAAAGCATTATTTGGCCAAGAAAACTTCTAGATCTATAAAATGAGTTCCGAACTTACCCGATCGAAGTAAAATTTGTATTAAAACGAAGCTCCCTTCATGGTGATTATTTTGGTGTGATTAGTTTGTGATTTCGACAACGGATTGATAGCTAATAGAAAAGTGGAAGATTCTCTTCTCTTCTTCTCATGTCTTTCTTTTCTTTCATATTTTCTTCATGCACATTGTCGCATCTCTCTTGGGTGGGGAAATGAAAAGGGTTTTGAGATTAAAGGGATATAAACAGGGTTGGTACATTTACCTTTTTACCTATACAAAATATCCCACTCCCAAAATTCTACAAATTACCATTACAATGTATTTTATCTCTATTTATATAATTAAAATTTAACCTATTAAAATTACCGGGAAATACAAAATCTCAAAAAGACATTTATACCATTTAGGAAAAATACGGAGTTTCACGACTAGAATACCGGTTACCGAGAAAAGATGATTGTTGGATAATAACATACAAATATACGTTTGAAGTTAATTACTGAGTTGTTTCTCACCATTTGTGCATGTCATAAATGTTACATATTTTTTCATAAAATAAATATTTTATAATCGTTTGCATACGAGTTGCCGTACGAATTAATATTATCGCAGCGAAACGGGGTTCGACCTACATTTTTCCGAATCCATGCATCAGTTCCTGAACAGATTCATGAAGATTCATGAACCTACGAATGGATGCAACTCAGAAAATTCAAGAGTTGCATGTTTTAGGCCGAACTGATATGATTCTACCCTTTCGTGCAAGGAGTATCTCCATTCGTTTATGGGGTACCTTCAGCCTATAAAAGGCATAAGTATGCAGACGAAAATATTCATACGTCTTACAGCATCATCAGAAATATGACGCCCCGTCCCGGATACCGAGTCCTTATCCGGAAAGAACACACGGCATGCGTATATTGACTTTTTAAATCGTCAAAAGTAATATATACATAAGCCTCGTAACAATAAATCAGAGTAAAAGCGGATTAATTAAAACTAAAAGATAACTCGGAAAAGAATGTCAAACGACAAACAACGGATTACCAAGTCCCAAAATCTACGTCTAGGAAAAAATGACCGACAAAACAACGAAATAAATGTTGTTTACTTTTTTACATCCCAATTTGAAAGCGAAAGGGTACTAAAATCTATCTCTCAAAAGCTCGAATAATAAATTGCATAAAATAAATGTCCAACTCATCGTCACATTAGAGCTCAAACGTCAGCTCCGTCAACTCCATTATCATAACCAAAATCATCATCATCCAGACAACCACCTTCTCGGAGTGGGGACAATAAAGAGAGAAGGGGTTAGTAGTTACGTACTTAGTAAAGGGTAGAAGAAACGGTTACAATAAATAACAATATATCATATCTAGCAAATTAATTCTACAATCTCTAGCACATAGGGTATAATTAGATCACACTCACTCTCTACTATCTCACATAGTACATCCTTGCACAAGTAAGTTTTTTACATCAATATCAAAGGACACTACGCACGGTGAACGACTGCACCGCAACACGGGAAGCACCTCTACGGCATGGGCTTAGGTCCCCGTGTGGGAGTTACACGCGTCCCTTGGCTCGACCAAGTGGAGGGGTGTAATAGTCCCATGCTAAGAAGAATAGACGTGCCTCACCAATGATAATGATGTTTTAGCTTTTAGACTCACACGAATGTAGTTTACGAATTTAAGTCTAACCACCTAGTTCATTCACATTAAAAGGCTTCCTATGGACATATAGTCCTAGACCTTCTATTTACACTACCTAGCACGTTGTAAAGGGATCATTGACTACTAAGTCAATGTACCATAAGGCCTAAACGTCTTCCGGTGCTCCCACATTCTCCCCGTAGAGGATCTCGGTTGTGGTCCGAGCCAAGGCTACCGAAGTCGAAGTTAGACATTGCCAATTAACAATTATCATCCCAAAATGATAAGCAATCACATAGCATCGGGATTACATTTAAAATAGAACACAAAAAGACAAACAAAGAGGTTGGGCGCACGCCTGCTTAACCAGGAGCAAGCCCGGGTCGATTCCCAGGCATGTTCTTGGCCTTTTATGTACCTGTTCGATCTCAATTCAATTCAATTCCAAACACAGGTTGGTACCTTTTTGGTACCAAAATTATCACAAATCCTGCTAAACAATTATATACAAAACTGCAAACACGAATTACACACAACACAACCCGATTAAGAACACCCCCTTACCTCGGTTTTGGCTTCATTTGAAGAAGATCCCAAATTCCCAGTAAATTATTCACGCTTCGTTGTACCGAATGATGTCCAAATCTACTTCCTTTGTTTCTTTATTTCTTCTCTTTTTTTCGTTCTTTATTCTCCGGCTTCCGGTCGGACTACCGTTGGTTCGAACAAATATAATCCTATGATTCAGTCATGGTATTAACACTATCTATTCTGACAACAACAAAGATTCCGACAGCAATGAAAATCAAATAGATCGAGCTGGAGAAATAAAGGGATATTGGAGGGATAAGGATGCAATTCAAACCAAATCGAAGCTGGAATATGCGAAGTAATTGGCTTTATCTACGATTACGAATTCAAAAGATAAGCGGAGTCTATCTCTACAAAGTGAGCGGATTACCTTGACTGACAACAAATAAGATTTCAAACGTCAACAACCCGCAAGATAGATTTATCTATTAGATTGAATAAATAAGTTAGATTGTTTAAATTGTTTTCAAATAAGTTAGGGTTTATCGAATCTCTCGTGGAGAGTATTATAAATTCAAGGCTCATGTAATTGATGAATTACGGTTGAATAATACCAAAAACTTATCTTTTGTCTCTCGCACAATTGCTCCTCTCCATTGTTCTTCCGCTTTAGCTTCTCGTTTCTTTCATGGTATCAGAGCTAAAATCTGCATAACCACATCAACTATTCAATCACAAACAAACAGCAAAGAAAACCACATATATTCAGTTCGTCACAAACAGCAAACCAAACCACATACACAAACAGCAAATAAAGCTACAGACACAGATCCAAACAAAACAAACAGTTTCATAGATTCACAAACACACTTAGAAAACCAGCAAAAACAGATGGCAACACTATCACTCAATGTCAGCAGCTTCATCACACTCAAGCTCACATAGAGCAACTATCCACTCCGGAGGGAACAAGCTCTTGCCCTTGCAGAAAGCCAGGATCTCATTGCACACCTTACAAACGATCCAGCAGCACCAGATCAGACTGTCAAATGTACCAATGTAGAGGGGAAAGAAATAATAGCCCCAAATCCTGAATACACAAAGTGGAAAAAATCTGGCAGGCTCCTTAGAGGATGGCTAATTGGATCACTTTCTGAGGAATCTCTAGGACTGGTAATAGGCCTAGACACTGCATCTGCAGTATGGCAAGCACTGAAGGATGCCTATGCACAAGACTCTCAGGAGAGAGAGTTTACCCTTAAACAATAGCTGATCTATCTAAAGAATGATGAAGGGAAAACAATCTCAGATCATATCAGAGAATTCAAGGGCCTATGTGACAGCCTTGAAGCTATTGGAAAACCTGTTCAAGACTCTGAAAAAGTTTACTTTCTTCTTACAAGCCTGGGCCCCACTTATGAAACTTTCACCACTACTATGCTCAATCCACCAAGGCCTACATACACCGGGCGGTGTCTCGCCTACAAAACTTGGATCAAAGAAGGAACTGGTATTCCACTAGTGTGAACATATCTTATCACCAAGCCACACCACAGATGGCATTTTATGGACAGAATCAGACCAGGACTGCACCACCAGGTTTCAAAGGACCAGCAACTCAAGAGAGCAGGTTTGTGTCATCAGGGAGAGGCTTCCAGGCTCAGCAACCAAGAAGAAATACCACATCTGGGATGACTCGGAGAAAGCCACCACCACCAGGACAGTGAAGGATGACCAATGCGGAAAGGGAGCTGTACAAAAATGAGAATTGCCAATACTGTGGTGTCATGGGACACATAGCCAAGATCTGTTGGTGGGTACTACAGAAAGATCAGCAGGCCAGTGAACTTCCTCAAGTATTAGCAACACTTACCCTAGACAACTCCATTGCGGACACGAGAATGGTTTGTGGATACGGGGGCCTCACACCACATGACGGGTAAGTCGGGTATGTTACATAACATTCACAAACCCGTAGGATCATATGCTATTATTATTGGAAATGGCTCCACACTACCAATCACGGTATAGGTCAATCAAGTATTAAACATGCATACACTGTCATTCCTTTAAAGGATGTCTTACCGGTTCCACAATTAACAAAAAAATTACTTTCAGTCAGTCAAATCACTACAGATACACCTGTTACTTGTGAATTTACTACTTTGTTAAAGAAAAAACTACTGGCAGATCATGACTACAGGGAAAAGAATGGGTGACTTGTATGTCTTGCAGAACACCCTTGAATTGCATTTCTCCAACAGATTTAGGACAGGCAGTAGTGAACTGTGGCATCAGAGGTTGGGACACTCCTAGATGGCCACTGTCCAACATTTGAATTCTAAGGGTCTTATTGATGTGGTAGGACAAATAAAGCCAGATCACATTTGTGAGAGCTACCAATTAAGAAAAATTAGCAAGTTTCCTTTTTTTGATTCAGAACATGTTACTTCATTTCCATTTGAAATAATACAATGTGACTTAGAGCACTCGCATCAGTGTCTCTTAACTGATTCTTTACTTTACAGACTCAAAGACTACTTTTCCCAGCTTTACAGAATCTCTACACAGAGTCAACTGCATCAGAATCTCAATTATACAACATCAAAATAATTATAAACCATAAAAAAAACATATTCACACACACACACACACACACACACACATATATATATATATATATATATATATATATATATATATATATATTAAAATGACCGTAAATATTTATTTACTAAAAGCAGTAACAAGTTGGTTGAAAATCCATACAAAGTAATGTCTTCAATGTTTTTTTTTAAGACCAGGTCTTCATATACATATATATATATATATATATATATATATATATATATATATATATATATATATATAGACTTGCTCTTCAATATATTTTTCATCAAAAAATTATGGTCCAGAATGCTTTTTTTGTTTTGTTGAAACGAGTGGAGAAAATAGTCGGAGAGAGAACATAGTATGAACAGAAAAAGGAAAACATTGTAGCAAAATAGATATACAGACTGTGTAGAGCTCTGGAGATATAGCGCATTGTTTTAAGAATCTGAGGTTATCAGATTTCCTTACAGATTCTACTGGAGTAATTTTTTTGGATGGATCTGGAAAAATAAATCTATAAAATACAGATTTAACACCATTTACAGATTCTACTACAAGTGCTCTTATGGGGTCCAACACCTCTCAAATCTATTGGATGTTTCTCTTACTATGCATGCTTTGTGGATGATTATACTAGATGTAGTTGGTTTGTTCCTTTGTCACTTAAATCTGATTTCTATGATGCTTACTTGAACTTTGAGACCTATGTGAAAAGACAATTTGAAAGGGACATTAAGATCTTCCACTCAGATTGTGGAACAGAGTTTGTAAACAATAGACTCACCACTCACTTTCAGAAATCTGGCATTATACACCAACTTTCTTGTCCACACACACCCCAACAGACTGGTATGGTTGAGAGAAGACATAGGACAATTAGAAAGCTAGGTATGACCATGTTATTCCACAGTAGTCTACTATTATTCCTCTGGACTGAAGCATTTTCCACTGCTGTCTACCTCATGAATAGAATTCCAACTTCATCTCTCAACCATGACTCACCCTATCACAAACTCCACCATAGAGATCCCAACTACAGTGCTCTTAGAGTGTTTGGCACTAGATGCTTTCCTTACACATGGGACACTAAGACCAACAAATTTGATCCAAAAACCTTACCCTGTGTTTTTATAGGCTATAGCATGCAGCACAAGGGCTACAAGTGTTACCATCCTCCCACCAGAAAAACATTCATCTCTAGACATGTAGTTTTTGATGAAACTCTCCTCCCTTACAAGCACACACAGTCCATCCTTCAACCATCTCCACAATGCACCATAAGTACTTTTGAGGACTGTATCTCACCACACACTCCTCCAGAACACCATCATGTCCCTCCTCAAGACATTGTCACACAACCCCAGGATTTACCAGACATTCCTATCCCCACCCCTATTCTAAATATGCAGCATGCTTCACAAGATACACCTGCACCTAACCCCACTAGTACACTGAACTCGACACCAACTCCTGAGCCACACTCACCTGCTCCAGAACATTCCCTTGACTCTGATCCTACAACACCACCACAATCTCCCCCATCCAGTGACCACTCTGATCCAGCTACCCCACCAGCACCCATTCCTCACCATCCCATGCTCACTAGAGCACAACAAGGCATCATAAAACCAAATCCTAAGTATGCTTTAATTGTCTCTTCATTCCCTACCATTCCCAGGGAACCTAAGACTGTGACAGAAGCCCTTAAACACCCCAAATTTGGAAAGCAACTATGTTAGAAGAACTTCAGGCTTTAGATCACAACCACACATGGGATCTTGTGCCTAGAACACCACACATGCACATTATTGGTTCAAAATGGGTTTTTAAAGCTAAGTTAAACCACGATGGCTCCTTAGAAAGACTTAAATCCGGGTTAGTTGCTAAAGGCTACAACCAAGTTGATGGTGTAGACCACACTGAAACTTTTTCCCCTGTCATTAAACCTGGTACTATTAGACTTGTCCTGGCCACTGCCCTTAGCCAACACAGGACAGTTAGACAACTGGATGTTAAGAATGCCTTCCTGCATGGTTTAGTCACTGAAGAAATTTATATGTCACACCACTGGTATGACGGACTCTCACACCTTCCCAACCATGTTTGCAAACTCACCAAGGCTTTATATGGTCTCAAACAGGCCCCTATGGCCTGGTTTGATAGATTCAGTTCTTATCTCCTTGCTTATGGTTTTTACTGTAGTTTGGCTGATCCCTCTCTTTTTGTATGTCATTCCACTCATGGCTCAATGTATTTATTACTTTATGTTGATGACATGCTCCTCACAGGCTCTAATGATCATCTTATATTCTCTTTTATTGAGCTTCTTAACAAGGAATTTGCTATGAAAGATTTGGGCCGGATTCACCATTTCCTTGGAGTTGAAATTTCTTATGCAGGTTCCACAATGCACTTATCTCAAACTCACTATGCTCTCACACTACTGGAAAGAGCACAAATGGTGGATTGCAAACCTGTTGCCACTCATTTGGATCTCAAGCCCCACCCAGATCCAGCTTCCCCCCTCCTGTCCAACCCTACCTACTACAGGCAGTTGATTGGAGCTCTCCAGTACCTCACATTTACAAGGCCAGACATTAGCTATAGTGTTAACTATGCATCTCAGTTCCTACAGGCACCTACACAAGCTCATCTCAAGTTTGCCTACAGGCTTCTCCGATATGTTAAAGGCACCTTGGCCCTAGGACTACAATATACAGCAGATTCACCACTCACACTATCTGCCTACTCTGATGCAGATTGGGCTGGATGCCCCATTACCCGAAGGTCTACAACAGGATACTGCACGTTCTTGGGCACCAATCTGATCTCATGGTGTGCCAAGAAGCAACAGACCATCTCCAGATCTAGCACTGAAGCAGAATATCGCGCCTTAGCACATACGGCGACGGAGAATTGACATGGCTACGGTACCTCGGCCAAGGATCTCCTACTCCCACAACCTCCACCTACCCTTTCTTTGCGACAATCTAAGTTCTCTCCACCTCACAATCAATCTTGTGTTTCATGCTCGTTCCAAACACATTGAGCTAGACTACCATTTTGTCCGAGAACGCGTGGCTCTGGGTAGGCTCTGGGTAGGCTTATTACCAAGCATGTTCCAGCTCAATTTCAAGTGGCCGATATATTTACAAAACCCTCTACTTGCTACTCACTTCAACAATTCTTACACAAACTCTGCCTTCACCCCAGACACAGTTTGCGGGGGGTATTAACACTATCTATTCTGACAACAACAAAGATTCCGACAGCAATGAAAATCAAATAGATCGAGCAGGAGAAATAAGAGGATATTGGAGGGATAAGGATGCAATTCAAACCAAATCTGAACTGGAATATGCGAAGTAATTGGCTTTATCTACAGTTACGAATTCAAAAGATAAACTGGAGTCTATCTCTACAAAGTGAGCGGATTACCTTGACAGCAACAAATAAGAGTTCAAACGTCAACAACCTTCAAGATAGATTTATCTATTAGATTGAATAAATAAGTTAGATTGTTTAAATTGTTTTCAAATAAGTTAGGGTTTATCGAATCTACGAGGAGAGTACTATAAATTCAAGGCTCATGTAATTGATGAATTACGGTTGAATAATATCAAAAACTTATCTTTTGTCTCTGCACAATTGCTCCTCTCCATTGTTATTCCGCTTTAGCTTCTCGTTTCTTTCACATGGCTTATTATATTAATAACAACCATATCTGCGTATTTTTCTTAATTCCATTTTCACATATCATGAATATATTTCATCCAATCATGAAGGTATTTGATCTTCTTTTTTCTATATTACCAAACTACCACCTGCTAGCTATAGAATACGTGTATATATATTTTTCCTCCTCAATTGCTCCAGGTTCAGTTCGGGTGGGCGATATCCCACGTTGGTAAAATAAGTGAATGCTCACCCCCATATAAGTGTGAAACATAAAGGTCTTGTCAATTCGGGTTAGCCCTTTTAGACCAAGCGAGGACAGCGGTAACAGTTGACCGGACATTTATGACTCATTTAGCGCTACCGGGCCCGGGGTGGAGGCATTACGAGAATAGTATTCGAGCCGACTATCGAGATGGATCTAAGTGCCACGAGCCACCTTTAGACGAACTTAAGTGCCACAGCCACCTCTAGAGTCTTCGGTAGAGACGAAGCCGGACAAGTCCACGGGGACAAGTCTTGGCCGTCTTGGCAAGGACGCCGATCCCTTATAAGGGGGAGAATGTGATACATTGGTAAAATAAGTGATTGCTCACCCCCATATAAGTGTGAGACATAAAGGTCTTGTTAACTCGGGTTAGCCCTTTTAGACCAAGCTAGGACGGCGGTCTAAGCAGTTGACCGGACATTTATGACTCATTTAGCGCTACCAGGCCCAGGGTCTGGGGGCGTTACAAGAAACATTTTTTTTGAGTGTCCTTGGGTTCGATTCAAACAAATCACTGTTTGAATCAAACACCTCCATTGTATCATGAGAGAGATTTTCGATTGATCCCTAAGTGACGTTTGAGTGGGACGAAACATCTTTTAAAAGACAATGATCTTAACGTGCCTTGGACTTTCTACTTCTTTGTCAAATTCTAAGTACTAAATTTTCCAACAATAAAATCATTCCTTCATATATTCCTACCGTGATTTAGGACTTAGACAAGATTCAAACTTGAAAGATCATCTTTTTAAACTATCTTGAAGCACTTAAAGTTGAAAATCTCATCATCTGATATTCATCATCAAAGCCAACAACATCCTGCCTATTGGGGCCCTTCCAAATATATTCAACATTATCTTGTCAAATCTATGTACCAACATATCCAGACCAACATGAACAACTCCTAAAAGATATATACTTCAGGAGATTACAATATAAGAAATTCAAATCCTATGCAAAATGTTATACGCAAGTTACCATAATTTAGGCTTTGATACCAACTGTAACACCCCGCTCTCAGATACATAATCATTATTCAAAAATTGAATGTTTGGCACGTGACTTTGATGAAACCCTAAACACTATCTAAGCCTGACATAATGCCAGAGTAATAATGAGGCGCGGAACAAAAAAAACATGCAGAGACTGCTCCCCTCATAGTCTGCTCCCCTCATAGTCTTCCCCAAGATTCAACTCATCAAAATATAAGTGTGGTCAAGCAAACATAATAAATAAATGATACAACATTTAAAATCCACAACAACCCTACATATCTGAAAAGAGAACAACTAAAGTTAACTTGGCACATATGCCTTATTCAAAGGAAACAAACTAAAAACAAGCGGCTAAACATATGGAGAACTCCGTGATCTTCATCCTAAGGTTGCTCACCAACCTCACAATCAACCTCTTTTGGTACCTGCGTACATTTTCATTCCAAAAGAAAGGAATAAACACTAGCTAGATTCTCAGTAGAAGATCAAAAAATATGATTCATGTTTGTAAAATGCCGGGAGACATGACATAAATTTACTTCACCCAGTTTAAGGATAAAGTTTAGAAACTACTTTAAAATCATACTAATAACAATGCATAGAAACATGTCTTGTTGGGTACTTTAGTTCATCTTGCACGTACTTGTTCAATTTCTTTATTCACATACATAGCATGTTCATGTTCTTGTATTATCTACACATACATGTCACATATTATTTATATCTATACAAACAATACCAAATACCAAAAGTACAACATGTGCTACCACCTAACATGAGGACACGGTGTAACACGACTAATATGACTAGCCCTACCTATATTGTGACACGCCAAATCACGGTAACTAGTCATACCTCCGACATGATTCATTGAAAACCATAGTACTTCATACAATACATTGCTATTAATAAATGTACATCACCAAGACTATTTGGGCAAACACATAAAGCACGTAGGTGCACATAGATCACATAAATTCTTGTTCTATTCCATGTTTTACCCTATGTGATCATACAAAAGTCTATAGTCGCCTTACAACCAAACATATCTCCACGACCTGCAGCATAATACGTAAAAAAGATTTGCGGTATATTTCTTGAAAAAAAATATAATAGTGAAAAATACAACGTTTAGGTACATAACTGACAAAAACTATTTGAGAAACATCGACTAGGCCATGACTATGATAGACAGAGTCGTAAAAGTGAATGAACGAGGTCTCAGGCTCATATTTTTGGCACTACAGTTACCCGACACATGCATACACATAGCCTAAACTACCAGTTTGATGCATAACTTTAGAAAACATTAGTAAAAGTGAACGCTTTAAAATAAAAACAAGTTTTTTTGATAGAAGACCTCCTTACCTTATATATGAACCAAATCTATGAACAACACCTCAACTATTCCGAGATCTATGCATGTCCTATGAAAGGAAGCACAAGAAAACATCAAATCTATGAACAAACTCGATGTCCTACGAAACTGTCAGCAAAGTGACTTAAACACTACATCTGGTAAAATTAATCTGAAAGTTAGCTGAGTTATGGTCAGCTGAGAAGTGTATCCAAGTACGTGAAAATCGGGGAAGTCCGTTGAGTTTCTTCGATGTTAGCGGTCCGTCGAAGGTCCGTTGAGGTTTTAAGTGCACCTGAGTTCTACATTTATGCGTGGTCAGCTGAGTTGGATCAACAGAGTGGTCCACATCTGAGGCATTTATGGCAATCCGACAATGATTCTTAGCGGTTAGGTTTTAAGGATCTGTGCCTATAAATACCAACTGTATTGATCATTGGAAAGTGTGTGTAATCCGTCTGAAATTTAGTGCATAGTAAAATATCTCTTTTCTGTCCGTGGAGTAGTCGGCACTACACCGGAAACCACGTTAAATCTTGTGTTCTTCTTGTTTCAGTTATTTCTGTTGATTATTACTGTTAGATTGCATCTGTTAATTATCTATCTTGCATTTGGATTCCCTATCCTGTTATAACAAACTGGTATCAGAGCGTTGGTTTCTGAGAGAATTATCTGTACGGACAACCTTTATCTTCAGTAAGACCTTCACCGGTGCTAGGAATCTGTGATAAAAGTTCTGTTCTTTAGAAAGAAAGATGTCTGCAGTTAACGTAAAATTTGATAAATTTACAGGAAGAAACAGTTTTAGTCTGTGGCATTTCAAGATGCGGCCTTGTTAAAACAACAAGGATTATAGACTCGTTTATCTGGTAAAGGAGATGCCAGTTCAACAGATTCTGCCAGTCTAGAATAGAAAGCACATTCAACCATCATGTTGTGCTTATCCGATGATGTTATCGGTGAAGTTCTTTGAGAAAGACACGTTTGCCAAGTTTTAGGCAAAGATTGAAAGCCCGTATATGACTAAGTCATTAACCAACAAGTTGCCGCTTTGAAGCGAATCTTACATTTAGTACGAGGATGCATGAAGACGGTCGATGAGGGAACATACGGATCGGTGAACACAATATTACTTGATCTCGGGAATATTGATGTTAAAATTGAAGATGAAGATGCACCGTAATTATGTTGGTGTCATTACCAAGTTCATATGAAAACTTTGTGCGATCCTTCATAGTTGGGAAAGATACGGTGGCTTTAGAGGATGTGAGGGCACTAGCATGCCGGGAGAGCCGAGACACAAAGCGACGGGGATAGACGGTCGGGCCGCCTTGGACTAGTAGTCGGCGGTAGTGGGAAAGGGCATGGATAGAAGAAGAAATCCAAGAAGGTTAATTCCAAAGGTCCTAAGTCCACAGATGTCTATAATTACTGTAAAGAGCATGGGCATTGGATGTCCAATTGTCCAAAGAAAAGAAGGCAGCACGAGAGCAATTCTGGCACAGCAGATGTGGCTGCTGAGCACTCTGATGAGGGCCTGGTTCTAGTTGCTGGGGATTCAATACATCATGCTGATGTTTGGTCTTAGATTCTGGAGCATCCTATCATATTTGTCCCTACAGGTAGTGGTTTTCTACTTATAAGCAGATAGATGGTGGTCATATTTCTATGGCAAACAACAAGGTCTACAAGATAGTGGGATTTGGCTCAGTTTAGTTGAGGACAGAGGATGGTAGATTCTGCACACTGAAAGATGTTAGACATGTTCCATAGATGACCAAGAATTTGGTATCGCTTTCCTCTTGGACGGACAAAGGGTTCAATTTCAAGGGAGAAGGTGGAGAGTTGAATGTCTACAAAGATTCAAATTTGTGGTCCTCAAAGGTATCAAGAAGGGAACCTTGTATATATTACAAGGCTCGGTTGTATCCGCTCTCGCTTCTTTGTGGCATCCTCATCGAGTTCATCGATCACCGCAAACTTCGTTGTGGCACGTGAGACTTGGTCACATGGGTGAAAGAGGAATGCAAGTCCTTTCTTGACGGAGGTTTTCTTGGGGGATATAAGGTCCAAAATCGGATTTTTGGGAGCACCTTGTGTGCTTGGGAAGATACATAGAAGCAAGTTCTCAGCAGGCATATACAGTACAAAGGAATCACTTGATTATATCTATTCTGATTGTTGGGGTCCATCAAAGGTGGAATCATTGGGTGGTCACAGATATTTGTGTCATTCATAGATGACTATTCAAGAATGACTTGGGTGGCGATGATGAAACACAAAAGTGAGGCATTCAACATTTTCAAGCAGTGGAAGGCTCTAATGGAAAATCAGACAGGCAAGAAAATCAAAAGGCTTAGAACAGATAATGGTCTGGAATTCTGCTGGTCAAAGTTTGATACATTATGTAAGGATGAGGGTATTACCAAACATCATACAGTCAGGAATACACCTCAGCAGAATGGTGTAGCTGAAAGGATGAATCAAACTCTTCTGGAGAGGGCAAGATGTATGCTCTCTAATGCTGGTTTATTACAGAGATTTTGGGCGAAGGCTGTAACCACAGCCTGCTACTTAATCAACAGGAGTCCTCACACAGGGATCAATCTCAAGACACCATTTGAGATATGGTCGGGGAAGCTCGTCGACTACTCGGTTCTAAGGGGTTTTGGAAGCACGTTTACTATCATGTGAATGAAGGGAAGCTCGAAACCAAGGGCCAAGAAGGGAGTGTTTGTGGGGCATGGTGATGGAGTTAAGGGTTATAGAATTTGGTCATCGGCGAGAGTCCGGGGTTATACTCGGTAGAGATTGACATACTACTTTTATATGATTAAATATACGTTATATTATTATGTTTTATTAACGAATTCTATATAAAATATATGAAATTATGATATAAATAGTATGAAATGTTAATCTTTATAGTTTAGAGTAGTTAGTAGTAAAACTTAGTAATAATAGTGAAAAGTTATCATTTTGTACCGATTTTAGTAAATCGGAATGTCGTGTCAGATTTACGTGGGTATTTGTGGTATTTTATTGCAGATGTATAAGCCAAGACCCCGAGAATCGACATTTTGAAGTATAATCATATCTCTGAAAGGATTTAGAGAGTGTCACGAGCTTAAGTGGTCAATCGAATTGCTTAAGTGGTCAAGTGGTCAATCGAAGTGGTCAAGTGGCTAATCGATTTGATTTAGTGGTAATCGAGAAATATCTTCGACAAACGAATGGCTCATCAAAACGACATTTTCTGAAGAAGAGTCCTTCATGAAAGTTGTAGATTTTTCCGAGAGCTTTCCGATGCCTCTTGAATCATGTTGTTTGGAGATCCAGAACTCGAGATATGAATTTTAGAAGTTTTATTCCAAAATATATAATTATATCCGAAAATTGGATAATTAAGGGGGATGAATGTGATGATTACACCGGCCCAGTCCGGCTATGACCCGGCCCGGTCCGGCTCCAAGAATTTCATCTATAAAAGGAGCCTCAGATAGAACAGATCGAATGTACCAATATATATATACATATAGCATATATATATATATATATCTCTTCCTCCTTATTTTCTTTTTTATTTAGTAGTTGTAAATAGGCCTTATGCCAAAAATAATAATATCGTAGTATTGTTGTAATGCTCGAGAAATTATCAGAAGTTCGGTGTTGTTGAAGTCGTTGTAATATCCGGAAGAATACGACCTCTGATTCAGCATTTGTAATCGGGTAAAATTTCTAAAGTATTTACGTTTGTTATGTTTGTTTTTATCTTTTTAGTCGTTATAATGTTTTTAGGCTAAATCTAATAACTAGCCAAAGTTATGTAATCGTTTTATTTCGATCTTTTGGTAAAGGAATCTTTGTCTAAGTAAAATTTTACTAAAATTGAGTTAATTGAATCTTTTTCTATTTTGCAACGTATTGATAATATTCGGATTGACGTAATTAACCAAGATGAATCGCAACATATAACCTAACGATGAGCCGACCGGAGAAGTTAGGATATGAGATAAAAGATAGAAAAACCGGAGGGTAAAATTGGCCGTGCGAAAGCGTGACAACGGAATCCTATTTCCTACCCGGGGGCGATTTGTCTTGGGAAAGATGAATCTTATTAAATTTGTGTTCAAGATCGTAATAATGTTAAAATCAACGGTTTAATTGAAACTAACACCGGAAAGTTAAATCGATCCGCACGACAACCGGAGCCTTTTGAATAACATCGGCCGTCGACAAACGGAATAACCTCTTTTATCCGGGGTAGATTTGTACTCGGTACTGTTCGGACTAAGCGAGATTAGCATGGGGCGATTGTGGAGATTAAGCGATGACAATTTGACATATGACAATTTCATACGCTCGTGTGAGGAGGAATTGTTAACCTCGGGAGTGCACCGTTTCATTTACTCAATTGGACCTAATATAAAAGGAAAGATCGAGCACATTCCGTTTGCGAAAAAGATCGTATAAATCAATTATATAAACTTTGGCTAGTTCTATAAAATTATCTGTCTAGTCTATTATTATAAACTATATATTGGTATCTATATATATATATATATATATATATATATATATATATATATATATATATATATATATATATATATATATATATATTTTACAATCCATGTACATATATATATTTATATATCTATATATATTATATTAGAATAACTTTTAAATTACGCATTTACTTTATGTTAAGTAGAATAGTAGTAATCTGTGTTATAAAATTGCGGTTTAGATCGAGTTAATAACGGCTCTTTGGTGTTTAACCACACTTAAAAGAATTACCACGTTTCCACGAGGATTCGACACTCGACTCACCACACTAGCACTATGATTTGACCCGGTACACGCCGGTAAGGATTGTATAGCACTAGAAAACGTCCGTCGGCTTTACGGCGCCGTTGCCGGGGACCACGTCGCTAATTTCTTTCTTTGTGTCTATGGTTACTACTTGTATTAGCTCAAAATTCTCGAGGATAAATCAACACTTTTTCTTATCTCATTTCTATTTTATTTTTCGTTGGTATCTACTTTCTTTTAGTACCAATTTTCTTCTTCTATAAAACTCGAGCATTTTTCTATTTTCGTTAGTTGATGACCAGAAGCGGTAAAGCCTCACTTACTCCTTATAAGCGACATAAACGCTTACGAAAGGCGATTACGAATAGAGAGTAAACGTGGTCAAACCGGCTTAGGACTCCTTGGAAAATCTCCAACGGAATCATCTTAATAAAAATACGAAATGGTGAAACTAGTGATGAAACAAATGAACGAGAGGCTAGATCATGCTCCGGGGCATGGACAAAACCCTGTTAACCCTAATAATAATCAAAATCATAATAATAGAAATAATCAAGATCGGAACCGAATAATCGTAATAACCCACCAAACCCGAGACCTATACGTGATCAAACCATAAGAAGAAACCGGACTAATAATCCCATACTTTTACCCAATGAAGGAGCGAATAATTTCGAAATTAAATCTCATCTTTTTGGTTTAATTGACGCAAGAGCCCAATTCTAGGAGAGGATGATGAAGATCCACATCATCATCTCTATCTTTTTGAAGAAGCGTGCAATACGGCCAAAAGTCAAGGTGCTCATAAGGAACTAACGAGGATGACTATGTTTCCTTTTTCTTTAAAAGGACGAGCCCGAGATTGGTTTATGTCTCTTCCACATCATTCACTTACTAGTTGGGAGGATATTCAAGCTGAATTTACGAAACAATATTTCACTCCGGGACGAAATTTGGAATTAAAAGTCGAGGTTGCTAACTTTAGACGGGGATGCGAAGAAACGCTTGGGAATGCACAGGAAAGATTTAAAAAATTGTTAAGAGCCTGTCCCGACCATGGTTATTCCTTAGATATGCAAATTCAACTTTTCTATCGTAAATTAAGAAAAGATTCACGTGCGGATGTAGATCATGCATGTGGTGGTTCTTTAATGATGAGTGAAGCTCAAATAGTTTACGATGCTATAGAAAAGATTTCCAAAAATAACAGAATGTGGGAAACCGGTTCTAGCACCAGAAAAGTAGCTTTTGCAGGAGAATGTACATCTAATACGGAAGTTCTAGCACATTTAGAAAATTTGAGTAGGAAATTTGATGGCCTACAATCGAACAAAAACCAAAGTTCGAGAAAATAGTACACCAATTTGAATACTCAAATCGGGATAATATGCCATTAGGGATCGAAGAACCAACGGGATATTCAAGAGAGGAGGTGAGTTTTCTTCGACGGCATAGGAATTTGAACAATGCATATTCAAACTCGTTTAATGCTATTAGAAGAGATCACCCTACTTTTCGATGGTACGAAAACCCTAGTAAGCAAGGACAACCGCCATATCGAGTTCGGTATAGGAATATGAATAATAATCAAGTTTATCAAGAAAATACATCTAATCGGAATTTACAATCATTACCAGATCCTATCCTCGACATACCACTCAAAGTATACCGGTAACTCAAAGTTCAACTCAACTGAGAAGGAGTTGAAAAATGGGAAAAACTAATGGAAAATATGATGGGTGTAGTATCTACTCAAGCTAAGAATATGGAAACAATGATGACTTCTATAGGTACAGTCTCTAAGGATTTGAGTTCGATGAAAACATCTATGAGTGGACATGATACCAGAATGAGAACGATAGAAGCCTCATTAAGGAATATGGAAGATCATTTGAGTAGGGAAGGTGAACGTAATAACGGTAGACCTCTGGAGGATTACCAAGCAATGCGAAAGAAACCCAAGAGAGGTAAATGTTGTAGTTACGAGAAGTAGAAAACTCTGTGGTAGTAATGGAGTAGAAAACTTCGGAAATAATGAAGTAGAAAATGATTTAGATGGAAAAAATGATGAAACTAAAGATGAACTTGAATTCACTGATGAGGAAGAAGAAATTATAGAGAATTTCTTGAAAAGGAATAGAAGTTTGGAACACGAGAATGAAGGTGAAAAATGGGTAAAAATCCCAAGGATTTTGAAAGATCCCATGGATAAAGATTTAAGGACTTTATTCAAGGAACATGTTAGAATAGAAGATAATGAAAACAAGGATGAAAAACAAGAAGAACTGAAGGAATCTGAAGTAGAGATTGATTCAGGGAATGTTTTAAAAGAAAAAACTCAAGATCATGATACTTGGCGATCAAGTAATACTCAAAAGTTTAAGGAGAAAGGAAAAGAGAAAATGACTTTGGGATCAAAGGTTATAGATTTAGAATCTTTACCTTACCCACCTAAAGATCAAATTAAAAAGATTAAAGCGATCGAAGTATGCTCGTTTCCTTGATACTTTTCGTCATATTCATGTTAATATCCCTGTTATCGAAGCTCAATTAGTATGCTGCTTATGGAAAGTTTACGAAAGATATTCGTCAAACAAGAAAAAATTAGAGGAATATGAGAATATATGCCTAAATGAAGAATGTTTTGCGGTTTTGCGGCATAAGTTACCACCTAAGGCGAAAGATCCTGGAAGTTTTACCATCCCATGTGAAATTGGAGGATTTTGTTTAAGAAGGTCTTATGTGATCTTGGAGCTAGTATAAATCTCATGTCTTATGAGGATTATAGAAAGCTAGGCATAGGAAAGCTTACGAAAGGCGAAATGACTACGCAAATGGCGGATAGATCGATTAAATACCACTAAAGGAATTATTGAGGACGTATTGGTTAAAGTAGACAAGTTCTATTTTCCGGTAGACTTTGTAGTTATGGAAATGGAAGAAGGATATTCGAGCGCCACTTATCTTAGGTCGACCATTTCTAGCTACGGGAAGAACTTTAATAGATGTCCAAGAAAGGAGAGTTAATTCGAGAGTCAATGAAGATGAAGTTGCTTTCAATATTTTCAAAGCTATGAACCATCCATACAGATCACCAGAATCATGTTCTTTTATAGAAGATATTCATTCTGTCTATGATATTCAGTTACCAACTTTTGAAGACAGATTAGAAGAATGCTTAACTGTCTATCTATAAGGAAGATGAGAAAGACACCGAAATGAAAGAGATAATCCTTTCTCTAGATAAAGGAAGTTTTACTTTTAAACCATCATGGCATAAGTATTTGGAATTAGAACTAGAAGGACCGAGTTCTTAAACCATCTTTGGAAGATCCACCTAAGAATGCGGAATTGAAACCGTTACCTTTAAATCGAAGTATGCTTTTCTTGAAACTAATAATCTATTACCGGTTATTATTTCATCATCTTTAAGCGAGCAACAAGAAGATCAATTACTTAGAATGTTGAAAAAGCATAAGAAAGCTTTTGGATGGACGATTGCCGATATTCGAGGTATTAGCCACGAGATTTGCGTTCATAAGATAATTACGAAGGAAGATGCTAAACCTTGTATTCAACCGCAACGCCGCCTCAACCCAAATTTGCGGTTAATTGTTAAGAAAGAGGTCATTAAGCTATTAGAAATGGGGATAATTTTTCCCGTATCGGATAGTGAATGGGTAAGTCCAACTCAAGTGGTACCAAAGAAAGGAGGTTTCACGGTGAAAGAGAATGAAAAGAATGAATGGATTCCGACAAGAGAGATTACGGGTTATCGAATGTGCATTGATTTTAGAAAACTAAATGATCATACTAAGAAAGATCATCATCCACTTCCATTCATAGTTCGGATGTTGGAACGTTTAAGTGGACATAAGTATTCTTGTTTCTTAGATGGTTATTCGGGATATTTACGGATATTCATTGCGGCGGGAGATAGAGAAAAAACTACTTTCACTTGTCCTTATGGAACTTTTGCTTATAAAAGAATGCCGTTTGGTTTATGTAATGCACCGGCTACGTTTCAAAGGTGTATGATGGCTATATTTTGATATGGTTGAGAAATTCTTAGAAATTTTTATGGATGACTTTAGTGTTTACGGAGATTCATTTGATGTTTGTTTGTTACACTTAGAACGAGTGTTACAACTTATTTGTGAAGATACCAATCTAGTACTAAAGCGGGAAAAATGTCATCTAATGGTATCGAAGGAATTGTTTTAGGTCATAGAATCTACGAAGAAGGTATTGAAGTTGATAAAGCTAAAGTCGAAGTAATTGAAAAATTACCTCCACCGAGTTAATTTAAGAACTCTAAGAGGATTTACGGGACATGCGGGATTTTATAGAAGATTCATTGCCGATTTCTCAAAAATAGCAAAGCCTCTAAGTCATTTGCTTGAAAAAGAAGTACCTTTTAACTTTGATAGTAAATGTATGGAAGCTTTCGGACCCTAAAAGTGAGATTAACTACGCACCGAGTTTTAGTAGCACCAAGTTTGGAGTTTGCCGTTTGAGATTATGTGTGATGCAAGTGATTTAGGTTTGTAGGAGCCGTTTTAGGTCAAAGATATAACAAAATTCTCAAAGCTATTTACTATGCATCTCACACATTAAACCTTTGCTCAACTAAATTATGCAACTACGAGAAAAAGAGCTGTTGTTGTGATTTTTGCCTTAGATAAGTTTCGATCGTATATTGTTGGTTCTAAGGTAATAATTTATACGGACCATTCGACCTTTGAAGTATTTGCGAGTAAGAAAGATGCTAAACCTCGTCTTCTTAGATGGATTCTCTTACTTCAAGAATTCGATATTGAAATTAAAGATAAAAAAGGAAGTGAGAATGTAGTAGCGGATCATCTAAGTAGAATGGAAAATGATGAAGAAATAGGAAATGAAATTAAAGATTCATTTCACGATGAACAACTATTTAGAATAGATACTCCTTCAACCATGCGGTTATTAAAGAATAGAATTCCTTAAGGAAATGTCACCTTGGTTTGGAGATATCATTAATTACTTAACTTTGTGATTATATTCCGTCTCATTGGACTTGGCGCGAGAAAAAGAAGTTCTTTTATGACTTAAAATTTTATTCTTGGGAGGAACCGGACCTTTTCCGTAAATGTTCGGATGGGATAATCGAGAAAATGTGTGCACGATAATGAAATTTTAAGTGTTTTATCATTTTGTCATGATCGTGAGGCGGGAGGTCATCATGGAGGTTGGAAAAGCTGCTTTTAAAGTTTTACAATGTGGTTTTTATTGGCCTACACTATATAGAGATGCTTATAAGTATGTTAAATCTTGTGAGTCTTGTCAAAAATGGGGAAATATATCTAAAAAACATGAAATGCCTATGCAACCTATTTTAGAATGTGAGTTATTTGATGTTTGGGGTATAGATTTCATGGGACCTTTCCCTATATCTTTTGGAAAAAGATTTATTCTTGTAATGGTAGATTATGTCTCGAAATGGGTAGAAGAAGTGAAGCTCTTCCCACTAATGATACCAAAGTTGTCATACGATTCCTTAAAAAGAATATATTTACCGAGATATGGCATTCCGAGGGCTATCATTAGTGATAGAGGGTCACACTTTTGCAATAGACCATTTACTAAGATAGTTGAAAAATATGGTGTAACGCATAAGTTAGGAACGCCCTATCATCCGCAAACCAGTGGACAGGTAGAGGTGTCAAATAGAGAAATCAAAAGAATCGTGGAGAAAACAGTGGATTCAAATCGTAAAAGCGGGCGAGTTAAATTAGATGATGCATTATGGGCATACGAACGGCTTTTAAAACACCAATTGGTTGTTCTCCCTATAAGCTAGTCTTTGGTAAGTCTTGTCATCTCCAGGTTGAGTTAGAACACCGAGCCTTACGGGCTATTAGATTTACGAATTTCGATCTAAAAATTTGTCGGTGATCATAGATTGCTTCAATTAACGAGAACTAGAAGAATTTCGTCTCGATTCTTATGAAAATGCTCGAATCTACAAGGAACGCACGAAATCTTTCCATGATAAGAGAATCTTTAAACGTGAGTTCCATGTAGGTGATCGAGTGCTCTTGTACAATTCACGTTTAAAGTTGTTTCCGAGGTAAGCTTAAATCAAGATGGACGGGTCCATTTAAAGTAACACGGGTTTACAAATGCGGAATTTGTTGAACTAGCGATGGAAATACGACTTTTATAGCCAATGGCCACGGAGTAAAGTTATTTGTGGAGGGAGAAGGAATCACCTTTGAAAGAAGAAGTAATGCTGCGATTGATCCCCCGACAAATTGAAAAGGCAGAAAAACCGAAAAACTGAAAAGCAGAGAAACTAAAATCAGCCGAATACCAGGTGCTATCTATCTTTACTCTCCTTTTCTGTGTTTTATTTATGTTTAAACTCTTTTCGTCTTTTACCGGATAGACGTAAAAGAACTGGATGTCTTTTTTAGATAGATTAGGAGTTTTTGTTTTACTTTTGAAATTAGGCCTTGATAAAGATGTCGCGTTTGCTATAGAAGCTTTAGTTTTTGAACAAAACAAGAAATTGTTGAGAGAGATTAGATTGAAAGAAGTTTGTAATGGAACATCAAGGAGTGCAATAAAAAGAAGGGCAAAGTTTCGATGAGATGCGAGAATTGTGGAAAAAGTGAAACGGGTTGGACGTTGTGGGAAAAACACAACCAAATCTCAGGATGAGTGTTTGAATATTGTTAGGAAGGGAACGATTAGGTGGTTATCCGAAAATCCCGACGGAATTCCAAGAGATAATTCAAATGCTTCGTTTTTAGGAGTTAGGTTGATTGAACGTTATATCAGAACTCTGGAAGATTTAGAAATCGAAGAATCAGGAACCTCTTAAAGTTTCGAGTCTTTTCTTATGTTTTGTTAATATTTTATAAAAAAATTTCATAACTTCTGAAAATTTTAAAAAATTGGATCTTTATAAAATTAAGGAGTTTTATAAAAAATTTATAAAAGTTTTTTTAGTTTTAATTTAGATATTTTATAAGAATTAATATAAATTTATTAAATTTTTATAAGCTTTTTATTAAGTTTTATAAAGATTTTATTAAATTTTTAAAAATTGTTATAAAATTATTTTTAAGATTTTTATCAAGTTTAATTAAGTTTTATTAGAGTTTTTTATAAGTTTTTAATCAAAAAATCATAAAAAGTAAAAAAAAATCGGAAAAAGTAAAAAATTTGTGCACGGACCGATCCGGCCATTAACCCGGACCGATCCGGGGTCTATTTGCATAAAAAACGGGGACACCTTTTCTTCTCCATCTTCTTCTTCTTCCCTAATTTTTGCCGCCGCATCCACACCCCAAAACCCCACCACTCAATTTTTTTTCAATTCTTCCATAAAATTTCATCTCACACTACACCACCACTTGATTTCTTCCTCCTTTCATCTCCTCTCTTCCACAAAAGTTAAAAAAATCGAAAACAAGCTCCATTTTTATTCCGGCGACTTTACAACTTTTCCAGCCTACTTTTCAACGTTTTCTTCATTATAAGGTATTATTTAGTTTATTTAGTTATCAATTTCGTATTTTTCATAATTTTTTAGATTAATTTCAACTGTTTTGATTTTTGAGTGTGTTGTGACATTTTTATTTTTTTGTTGTTGTGTTGTTGATTGGCTTTACCAATATCGTAGAATGGCTGAGTCGAGTAGAAAAGCCTGTAAGAAGCGGAAATCGAACATTCCTATAGCAACTCCGGTAGTTGGCACAATAATTTTATCACCTGAAGAAGAAGCCGTAAGCTTCAATAAAACAGCATCACAAGAAGCTAAGAATGCTTATCAAAGGATTTATAGTAAATGTGATTTTTTGATTGAAAGAGGATTAGATTTTGATGACTTAGGTGATGAAGTTAAGGATATTTTTACGAGACGTCAGTGGTTAGAATTAGCAGCCAAAAGAGAAGAGGAAATAAATATGACTTTAGTAGCTGAGTTTTATTCGGTTTTGTCTACATTGTCACAGGATGAGCTTACTGAGTTGCAAACTGTACCCATAAGAGCTAGAAATGTTACCTTTAACCCTGCCGTTATAAATGCGGTTTTGGGAGTTGAAGTTTTTCCAGATAATGAAGATTACAGGGTAGTTTGGAGTTTAGATGATCCTGCAATATTTGAGCAAACTGCCTTAAGAGCTCAGCATGCTTTTGATTCAACCGCTGTGTGGGTTGAAAATAGGTTTAACTACGGAAAGTGTTTTAGAGGTTTAAGGGCGATTAAAAGGTTTATTAGCCATAATCTATATCCGTCGAGTAAACATACGGCTTATGGAAAAGAAGATGTTTGTATCGCATGGCGATGGTAAATGATGTAAAGGTAAATGTTGGAAAGGTAATGTTTAAAAGAGTTTTCGAAAGCATTGTCATCGCCAGACCAGGGAGTCATCTGTACTTCCCTTGTTTTATTTCGGATTTATGTCATAGATCGGGAGTACCATTCCTGCCTAATGACAAGTTAGCTCTGGCAGATGCACCTCTGATTGGACCAAGTTTGACTAGGCTTCCAGATGGTAAAATTAGCTCTTTGATTAGAAGCCGTCAAACTCAACCAGCTCCACCAGTTTCCACATCTTCTTCTTTTCCATCTTTTTCTAGTCAGCCTCAACAAACTCCTTTCTCCAACACTATCACTTATGACATGTTTCAATCTTTAGTTTCGGACGTTGCACGTGGTCAAGCCAACATGGCTTTGTTTGCTGAAAGTAATAGGCAGTGGTGTGACGATATTCGTAGAGGTTTAAGGAGGAACGAGCAGTTGCTTCGTAATCCTACTTTTGATGATCCTGCCTATCCACCTTGTCAGTCCAATCCGTATACCTTACCAGAGTGGGTGGCACCTATTCCACCACCCTCGAGCATTCATCCAATGTCATATCCTTTTGGAAGCCAATCGAGTGGTACAGGTGTATTTTCGACAGGTATTCAGAGACCCGCGATGTCTAGTTTGGGAGGATTCGCTGAGTTTGCACATATCACTACTGGCATGAGTTCTATGGGTCTTGATAGTTCAGTCAGGACCACGACTACATTTCAGCCGCCAGCTTCTCAGTCGTTTCCGAGTTCGAGCTTTCATGTTGATCCTGAGGAAGATTATGAAGAAGATTGAATTTTATTACTATATTTAAACATTTTTACTGCACGTTTTTATTTTCGACATTTTTATTTAGATTTTGGTTTGTTTTTCATTTTAATTGTTTCGTTTTATAGTAGTTTTTTATTTTAGAGTATCGTCTTAGTTATTCTAATCGTTTTAAGTTACCGTTTAAAATATTTCAAAAAAAAATAATTAAAAAAAAATTAATACCAAAAATATTTACGAACTTTGTATCATTAGTAAATTCGTTTTCAACATTTTAATCGTTTTATATTTTAAACGTACGTTTTCATTGTTACACTTGTGAGAGGGGTAAAGAAACAAAACCAAAATTGACTTTTACCTCTGTACTCGATGAAAGGATGTTGAGGCCGGACCGATCCGGGAAAAAGGGTGACTCATTCTCCAATTCGTCTAATGCATCCACGTATGTTTTTACTATCTTTTAAAAGGGAAGTAAAGGCATGAGAAAGCTTTGCCATTCCTTTTACTTTCTATCTACTTTCTATCTTTTTACTTTCTTTTAACTTTTCATCCTGTTTTTAAAAAAAATGTCAAACCATTCCTCACCCTCTCGTTAATTCGTATGAACCAAACACACCGGAAGCCGTAGCTCCGAATCCCGAGCATCCAACGATAATATACTTTTACACCCTCATTTTGCTAATTCTCCAATCGTCGGAGAAAAGTTTGAATTTCGATAAACTCGATCGATGGGGTAAAAGCGTGATCGAAGAGGATTCGGTTGGAAAAAGTTTGTGAGTGCGCCAAGAGGACGAATAAATATCTCGATTGTTCGAGAATTTTATTACGCCTTGATGTCGACATCCATGATTGAAAATACTCAAATTATCACGGTAAGAGGAGTGGTCGTTCCCTTCTCTTCGTCTCGTTATTAATCAACTTTTTGAAATTCCGCACCGTGACGCCGCCACACTTTGAAATAAAGTGGGGATTGAATAATGCCTATGATCATCTAAATAAAACTCATGAGGCATTCCAGTGTCTTTTTCCACTCTTTGATTCGAATCACGATTTGTCCACAAATGCCTTACTTCCACATTTAAAAGCATGGAAACATTTCATTAACTCTAGGTGTATCCTACTTGGGATATCGGGAGCCCTAATGATAATAAATGCTTTTGTTGTACGCCTTGGCATTTGGTGAGTATGTGGATTGGGGAATTTTAATTCAGAGGACGGTGTTAGAGTTTGCCATAACGAGGGGCAGTAGGGGGAAGCCTATGCCTTCTTCGTGGATGATTTCAAGACTGTGCGTTCAGATGAATGGAGTTGGTGAGTTGGAGATGGATGAAATTTTTCCTTCAAGAGATAGTAGAGTTGGATTATTGCCGGTGGATACACCGGGATGTTCGTCAACCATTTAAAATGGTTTTTCAGTTTTAAGAGTTATGATTAAGTTTGTTTAAGTTTGTAGTTTTTAAGTTCAGTTAGTTAAGTCTTTTTAATTGTAATCGTTTTTATTATCCTGTTTAATATATATGTTTAAGTTTTTTAAGTTTGTTTGTTATTTAATAATATATTAGTATACGCTAAGAATGAAATCAGAATAATAACGATAATAGATAATTTTAATTTTATTTTCAAACCTACTTTTTAAATACTCATTGAACATCGGGACGAGGCCACTTCGTAAGTGGGGAGTAGAGTTAGGTTAGAAAATTCATTAAAATTTCGAAAAAATAGTTATAAATTATTAAAATTATCAAATTTTTTATTACTTATTAGTTTTAATTTTTTTTTAGATAAATTAAGTAGTTAATATATAAATATGAATAAAAAATGATATAATTTGGAAGAATAAGTTTTTAATTAAGTAAATTAGATATATTATAATTATATTTTATGTCTAATTTAAATTTTAACGAGATTTTAAGTTTAAATAATTGAGTAATTAATGTTAAATATTGTTTTCATGAAATTATATAGGTATGTTGATATTTATAAGTAAAATTTTTAGAATAATTTTCTTTTCAATATGAATTATGAGTTTGGAATTGGACTAGGGATGACGATTTTTGGCACCACAAAAATATAAACTATAGCCAAATAGCCCTACCTAAATAAATTTCCAATTTTTGTCCCTACCTCAGCCTTGATTAGAGTGATCAAGACCTCACTCGAAATTGCCATTATGATTAACTAGAAATAACCAACCTTTAGCTAATTTTGGTCTACATTTCCTTGAAAATTCCGCAAGTTTGTACGTACTTATGAAAAGAGATGAAGACATAAAAGCTAAGTTTTGGTGTATGATGAGATTGGAAAAATTAGATAAGTATTAGTATATTCGATCTTACCTCATGACACTTGCAAGATAGTCGATTTTGGCAATGAGTTCGGATATGTTAATATTCTATAAAAGAATAAAGAACTAAGCACCATATCTACACAGAATAAATCAAATATCAGGTATCTTCCTTATCTTTGATCGACAACCTAAAATCAGGTATTTTATTGCAGATGTATAAGCCAAGACCCCGAGAATCGACATTTTGAAGTATAATCATATCTCTGAAAGGATTTAGAGAGTGTCACGAGCTTAAGTGGTCAATCGAATTGCTTAAGTGGTCAAGTGGTCAATCGAAGTGGACAAGTGGCTAATCGATTTGATTTAGTGGTAATCGAGAAATATCTTCGACAAACGAATGGCTCATCAATACGACATTTTCTGAAGAAGAGTCCTTCATGAAAGTTGTAGATTTTTCCGAAAGCTTTCCGATGCCTCTTGAATCATGTTGTTTGGAGATCCAGAACTCGAGATATTAATTTTAGAAGTTTTATTCCAAATTATATAATTATATCCGAAAATTGGATAATTAAGGGGGATGAATGTGATGATTACACCGGCCCAGTCCGGCTATGACCCGGCCCGGTCCGGCTCCAAGAATTTCATCTATAAAAGGAGCCTCAGATAGAACAGATCGAATGTACCAATATATATATACATATAGCATATATATATATATATATCTCTTCCTCCTTATTTTCTTTTTTATTTAGTAGTTGTAAATAGGCCTTATGCCAAAAATAATAATATCGTAGTATTGTTGTAATGCTCGAGAAATTATCGGAAGTTCGGTGTTGTTGAAGTCGTTGTAATATCCGGAATACTACGACCTCTGATTCAACATTTGTAATCGGGTAAAATTTCTAAAGTATTTACGTTTGTTATGTTTGTTTTTATCTTTTTAGTCGTTATAATGTTTTTAGGCTAAATCTAATAACTAGCCAAAGTTATGTAATCGTTTTATTTCGATCTTTTGGTAAAGGAATGCTGTCTAAGTAAAATTTTACTAAAATTGAGTTAATTGAATCTTTTTCTATTTTGCAACATATTGATAATATTCGGATTGACGTAATTAACCAAGATGAATCGCAACATATAACCTAACGATGAACTGACCAGAGAAGTTAGGATATGAGATAAAAGATAGAAAAACCGGAGGGTAAAATTGGCCGTGCGAAAGCGTGACAACGGAATCCTATTTCCTACCCGGGGGCAGATTTGTCTTGAGAAAGATGAATCTTATTAAATTTGTGCTCAAGATTGTAATAATGTTAAAATCAACGGTTTAATTGAAACTAACACCGGAAAGTTAAATCGATCCGCCTGACAACCGGAGACTTTTGAATAACATCGGTCGTCTGACAAACGGAATAACCTCTTTTATCCGGGGTAGATTTGTACTCGGTACCTGTTCAGACTAACTGAGATTACCATGTGCCAGTTGTGGAGATTAAACTGATGACAATTTGACATATGACAATTTCATACGCTCGTGTGAGGAGGAATTTTTAACCTCAGGAGTGCACCGTTTCATTTACTCAATTGGACCTAATATAAAAGGAAAGATCGAGCACAATCCATTTACCGAAAAAAGATCGTATAAATCAATTATATAAACTTTGGCTAGTTCTATAAAATTATCTGTCTAGTCTATAATTATAAACTATATATATATATATATATATATATATATATATATATATATATATATATATATATATATATATATATATATTTTACAATCCATGTACATCTATATATATTTATATATCTATATATATTATATTAGAATAACTTTTAAATTACGCATTTACTTTATGTTAAGTAGAATAGTAGTAATCGTGTTACAAAATTGCGGTTTAGATCGAGTTAATAATGACTCTTTGGTGTTTAACCACACTTAAAAGAATTACCACGTTTCCCGAGGATTCGACACTCGACTCACCACACTAGCACTATGATTTGACCCGGTACACACGCCGGTAAGGATTGTATAGCACTAGAAAACGTCCGTCATTACCGAACCAGAGTCTGATCCAAGCCAGTCTGCTAAACAAGGATCAGCAGAGCATCAAACAGGGAACATTGATCAGCAGAGTATAGCTATCAGCAAGGCTAAAAGATCAACTGTTGGGGTACCTCCCAAGAGGTATGGTTTTGATGATATGGTTGGCTATGCACTTCAAGTTGCAGAAGAAGTTGATGGTTTTGAACCTTCTACATACAGGGAAGCAGTGGCATGTTCTGAATCATTTCAATGGCTTGCTTCAATGGGAGATGAAATGGAGTCATTATTGAAGAATCGGACTTGGGATCTAGTTAAACATCCAGCTAATAGGAGAGTTGTCACTTGCAAGTGAATCTTCAAAAAGAAAGAAGGAATGGCTGAGGCAGAAGGGGTCAAGTATAAGGCACGTTTGGTTGCAAGGGGGTTCAGTCAGAAATAAGGGGTAGACTTTGATGAGATATTCTCACCAGTGGTTAGACACACTTCAATCAGAGTGTTACTAGCAATGGTGGCACAGCAGGATCTTGAACTTGAGCAGTTAAATGTGAAGACAGCCTTTCTACATGGTGAGGTAGATAAGGAGATATACATGACTCAGCCAGAGGGATTTCAAGTTCCTGGGAAGGAAGATTTTGTATGCAAGTTAAAGAGGTGCTTGTATGGACTAAAGCATGTTGCTAGACAGTGGTATAAAATGTTTGACAGTTATATGATCCAGCTGGGTTATAACAGATGTCCATATGACTGATGTTCGTATCACAGTCAGTTGAAAGATGGATCAAATATCTATCTTGTCCTGTATATGGATGATATGTTGATAGCTGCTGAAAAGAAGTCTGATGTTCAAAATCTGAAGAACCTTCTCAGAGCTGAGTTTGAAATGAAAGATTTGGGTGCTGCCAAAAAGATTTTGGGGATGGAGATCTGGAGAGATAAGAGTCAAAAGAAGTTGTTTTTGTCTCAGTAGGGTTATATATGTTAGGAAATCTACGCAGGAATGCAGCGGAATTCAAAAAAGTTATTCCTTTTAACCAGGATCGAATTCGTTTAAGCAACAAGCATAAAAGAAGTAGACAAGAGAATACCTTGATTGATCCAATTAAATTGACGCTTTGTCTACGGTTGTAGTTTAAGCACGGAGCCGCCCAAGTGTTCGGCCTCTACCGGTGATCCACACGAACAGCCCACCGGAATCCCATCATGGATTGCTACCAAAAAAACTCGGTTGCTAGACCGATATTTTCTCTCTAAGAACCTCTCTAATTTTCACAAGAAACTATTAGTCTCTTGGAATTGTGATGTACAAAAGTGTTAGACAAGCCTCCCTTGTATAGGGTAACCTGCGCCCCTTTGCTATCCCAATCTGTTTGGGGTTAGCTTCCTAGTAGATTGAGTAGAAAGAAGAAAAAAAATTCCTAATAAAATAAGGAAAATACCTTTGATTTATTTATCTCATTTAATTTAATATCTCATATTAAATATTTCCAAGATATTGTCAATATCTAATATTGACTTTTGTTATCTTATTACCATAAATCTATTTTTCATAAATCAATTAATATCCAATATTAATATATGGTAATCTTATTAAGTAAATTGCACAATCTAAGTGTATCTTATACACATTAAATTTGCGCCTCATGTAGCCTTTAATTGGCTTCCGGAATATTCTTTAATTAATATAATACTATTATTAATTAATTTGCATATATATATATATATATATATATATATATATATATATATATATATATATATATATATATATGTTCAACATATACATATACGTTATATGAATAATTAATTAATCAACATAATTAATATCTTGTATTATATTTATACATAATAAATAAATACCACCATATTAATTTATCACTATAACACTTTATAGTCGAGATAAAACTTTCCTTATTTGGTTATCACTATAACCGCATTTTAATCCGGCTAGATGTTCATATGTGTGTGACCCGATAGTCTTCCGAATATGTTGGCCGTAGACATAAAGTGCAAATTACGAAAATGCCCTTCATACCTAACGATCACGGAGTAGCGTCTAGCAACACACCGTGACCCCCAATCATCGGAATAGTCAAATTCAATGACTACTACCTTTCATGTGAAACGGTTACCGTGTAAATAGAATCATATCGCTGTAATAATATCCATACGGTCGTACGTCGAGTGTCAAGCATCAACGACCGTATCTTATAATCTGGATATCATGCTCTCTCGAAGTAACTCATTTACTCCCACTTTGTAAAGATTCATGAGAGTAAGACATTCCTTATAAGAAGGCCCTTTCGGATATTCACCCTTACTAATAGGGTACGCGATTTCCGGACGAACAACATGAATCCTACGCATGCTTCGGTATCACACCCACACTACCGCATGATAGCCCCGTGGCTGAGGGATCCTCAATAGTGTCAAAGCATGACAATCCACACCGTGATGCCATGAAGACTTCGGTCTTAGGATAATTACACAACCGCCACATAGTGCGACACTTTATAAAGTAAGTGGGTCGCCTAACGTATGCATTCTCTAATACGCGTCCACGTACAAGTTCAAGTGTCTCTACACTTCGATAGACGAGATATGTCCCTACCTCCAATAAGATAGAAGATATCTAATACGTGCTAGTCTAATCGTACTATTAATGTCCCGTTTAATAGCACATACGACTAGAGACATTTAAGTATCAAACCTTTTAAAGTGAGTCGAGATCTCATCAACCATAATCACTATCATGGTTTCTCTTTCACAGTTTGACACTAAAGACGTTATCATATATACAATCACAAATTGGTTCATATAAATGAATAAAATATATAACAACAGAAAAGTCATTTAATATATGTATAAACATAAAGAAATAGTAGAAATGATCCGACCCGGTCCAACCCGATTGGGTTTAGGACACTATTACAACAATCTCCCACTTGGCCTAAAACCAATCACTCGTACACACAAGACCAAGTTGAAACACAAGAATCTCATACAATACTCGTAACCAACCCTAAGCGTGAATGGATCACCATCCATGGGGACTCATAATATCTTCATATCATGCTCCAAATGACCAAGTCAAAGAGAACCGCCTCAACACACACATGAATCTCTGACGAGACCCTGGTCCTTGCTTCAAGCAATAAATCCTTTACTATATCGCCTATATAGTGAAGGTGGAAGAACCGTTCAAGGTTCGGGAATGAACCTCCTAGATCCGTGTATCGCTCCCGCCGCGCCTCCAAGACATTACTGTTTTGGCCCCAGTTGTAGAAACTCCAGTGATTTCTAGCTAAGAACATTTCCAGCTCACTGTGTCACTTAATCAAAGTGACTGGAAACTCAGTCCTTAGCTCCCACTGTCTTCATATGACTCAGGGTGCATATCTGTATATCTACGTTTATCCAATTCCAAGTTTCAATAAACTAGGAACCTATCCTTAACACTTTTAAGGATATTCTCGACACTTACCAGAATCTCTTTCACACTTACATTTCAGGACTGACGTCCTATCATAGATAGATCTCAAGAACACTGGTTAGCATTATTCCTTGACGTGATCTATGCTAAACTCCTTCAGCATCTCATCTATATGGGTGAACTGTGATAATCAAGTAGTATCCAAATCTATCACTATAGATTCTTATTTCCAAAATAAGAACTGTCATTCCAAGAGCTTCATAAAGACCTTGAACTACCAACACTTATTGACTGTGAATTGGGGTGTTGATTCCAAGAAGGATATTCAATACCTTTTGTTCGAAAACTGTAGCACTTCCACTAACCTTTCTGCACATTAGTCATATCTTTCTTCTTGATTAAATCAAACTCTTTTGATTATCAAAGTAAGGAACTTATACAGAGAAGCTTGTTTGAGTCCATAAATGGATCTCATAAGCTTACACATCACGTTCGTCTATGAACATCAATCCTTTGTCCCAACGTTTTTCAACACTATCATATAGCCATGATACGTAGCTACAACAAGCATTATCTCGAATAGATTTAAGCACATACCGGTAGCATAAAGGTAATTACAAGGTTTTTGCCTCATAGCCCTTTAGCCATCAACTTAGCTTAATGGTAATCCATGTTACCATCCATGTCGATCTTTCATAAAGACAAGCTACACCTTTTAGAGATATTCCCTTCGGTGTAAGACATACTAGGTTCATAACCCGGTTGTCACTCATGGAATCTGCTTCAAATACTATGGCTTCTAGCCATATCCCTTAATCTTGCCGTTCAAGAATTCCTACATAAGTCGTGAGATCTTCATCCTTCCGGATGAATATACCAAGATAGCCCTTTCAAGCGTGTGGTTATCCGTGATTCATATAGTACTTATGTGCACCGAGCGTTGTCTTACACCTTATCGCTATACGGCGTCCGCTCATGTTCCAATGGTTGAATATCTCTTTGTGGTTCTCAAACTCTTTTGAGATCTAAATTTACTCCCTTTGTTTCTTTTGGAAGAAACACTTCCTCTAGAAGACAGCATGTTTGGAGACAAACATTTTGCTCCGTGGATGAATGATATCTAACGCACTTGCAAATATATTCCACAAAGTTGCATATGTCATACTGGGCTCTAAGCTTTTCTGACACTTCCTGCTTGCTAGAAACACGACAACCATAAATCATCGGTTAAGATGGATTTGATGTCATTAATTCCTTATTTGATATGGAATTCATTCAAACTCTATTCTTTGGAACTTGGTTAAGTATATGTATCGTATAAGGGCACTATCCCGAAACACGTAAGGGATACTTCGCATGGGTTACGTCACACATTTATCATGTAAAGTGTTGTTTCCATTTTAGGAACACAATCTAATTGCGTATCCCAAAGATGGTATCCTTCAAGGGAGAATCTGATTCTATTTCAGAAGACTTCTGAAACACCCTTCAGGTATTACTTGCTTCAATCCAATTGAAGATTAATTCCTAAGTAGCTCATCAATCTCATGTCCATACTAGCTCAAACTTTTTGGGCTTTCCGAATTTCGCACTTCACTGAGTACACTTGACTTATTTCTAAAAATAGTCATTGAGATTGATAAACAGTTATTTGTGGCATTAATTGTCATGAGCCAGCAAACATCGGTATGTTTAGGCTTTAGACAGCTTTCTAGATTTTATAACCTTTTCATATAAGGGTATTTTAGTAATATTTAGATAAAATACGTATTACCCACATAATTCATAACCACATGGTTCAGACGTCATCAGAATGAAATCAGATCACACGATTCCCCTTCATAGAGACTATGTCTAGAACGACCACCAAATATTAAGGATAACAACCATACAAATACTTAGTTGAGATTTCATCACTTATATCGTCTATATAGAGATCGTAATCTAGCATGTTAGATATAGTGACCGTTCAACTTTATCGGAAAAACATTTGTTCCTTACAATTGAAGATGTCTACTCAATCCTAACACTCAACTGATCTCGTGTTCTTCATAAGAACCGGAACACAATAACATTTATTTAGTTCCTTTATCAGTTTACCAGACTCGGAATACAATACCGAAAATGTCGCAACGTTTGCTCCACTTTCGTATCTAAGTGTATTCCGTAATTAAAATTTCTAATTCAATCACTCTCGCGAGATATCATATATCTAAGAGTTGACTTAAACTTAGATAGATTTATCTCAACACACTTGCCTAGAATAGATACTTCAATAAGTTCTCTATTTAAGCACATGCCCTAACTTTCCTTTTAAGCACTCGTAAATTTTTCTTAGTTTTAGTCTTCATAAGACTTAAGGAAAATCACAAGAGCTATGTCTTCAATTTCCTTTCATAAAGAAAATCCAATGTTTATTAGATAGTTTATTTGGCTTTTGAATCATATTCAAAACATGAACTTTTTAATTAACTTTCAAGCAATGATTAAAGAAATAAGTCGATACTTAAATCTTACAATTTTGAAAACAACCTTTCCAAAATTCGATGTGGTCATTCTTATCCAAAGTTTGAATTAATTGTCATCGTATGACAGAATGATCATATTAGATCATATCTAATGCATGATTAATTCGTTGAAACTTATTTCAAGTGATTTAGTCATATCATGAGCTTCCGTTATCATTAAAAATTAAAGTCTTGGAGCACTCCATAAAATACGTAGTCTCTTTGTCTCTAACTACTATAACAGGGTTGCTCGTGTCATTGTTTATTTAAAAAGGATTAAAATTACTTAACCATACTTGAGAACGTTTCTCAAAAGGTAAGAGTCATCATTTGGTTTTACTAATCGAGAATAAAACACATAAATATAACAGTTTGCTAAAAACTACAACTTAAAATAAAGATAAAAGAGTGTTGTTTTTTATACATGCAAAATCAAAAATGGTCTCATGGTTTATGATTTTGCTCCCACTAATCAACAACTCCCAATTGACTTTCAAGAATTTTTCAAAATTTTTTAGTGACTGAGATCCAATCTAGTTACCTCGATTCCCGGCGGTGGTCGATCAACCAAAATAATTTCGAAAGGTAGGTAACTCTTTACCAATAGTCAACTCTTTGACGATACACATCACTATGTGTTAGTCAACCCCTTGTCTCTAAAATTAGACGGTCCTGACGGTGGTCAATCACCGCAAAATTTTAATCAAGTCATAACCCAATATTCATGAGATCTCATACGATCATATCTAAATAACAACGATATACCTGAGGTAGGTCAACTCCCGGCGGTGGTCGATCAGTTGGATCCAAACAATGGCTCTTCACCGTCGTTATAATATTGGGAGACAATATTTCGGCTTGATTTTTGTTGTGGAAGTATTTATGTAAATTAATTCACTTAATTAATTTTAATCATGGTCACATCAAATACATCTATCTCTATAGATATATATCGTACACATTTATCTAGATCGTGCCTAGTCATGCATCTATCGTATCATATAAAAGAAATACAAGTACAAAATAAATACATGCGTAAAGTAACTGGAATGATCATGGACTTTTCCTAAGTGCGGTTTCGAATACAAACTGACGAAACCGCGGGTCACAATCTAAGGGTGGCTGCAACCGCCAATATGATCTTTAATGCGCCATTCTCCAATGGGATCTTTCTTCTTCTTTCTTTGTCTCCATCTTCCGCTCCATTCTTGTTACATAAAATATATCTAATAAATTTATACAACTTCCGCACACGGGGGGGAGCTAACGGGAATGGGATAATGCAGAAAATAAACTAGGTCACGTTCTTCATAACGGCCTAGGACAATATTTAAACCACCGAAAAATAAATCATTCACATATATCATATTGGTCGAGTCCATGATCAATCGGGGTCCATATAAACATATTATATCTACATAATATCTAATTTATACTATTAAAATCTTATGAAAAAGATAAATATTAAAACTAACAACTTGCGTCTTAATTAATCGATTAACGTTTAATCAATTAAATAATTTTATCCAATCAATTAACTAATTAACATTTAATTAATTAAATAATTTTAATCGAAATAAAATTATCGATTAATTTCAAAACGATTTCAATTTTAATTTTAATTAATTAGAACTATTCTAAAAGTAAGTCAAAATTAAAATTAAGTCTCTTTAGTTTCTTTTCTTTTTGATTCTTAATCAAAAGGATGCCTTTGGTTTTCGACCAAAAGGCATCAACTCAGGCCTTCTAAAATTTTGAAAAGGGCAAGGCTGCAGCGCTTTTCCAAAATCAATATTTTGAAAAATGTCTATGCCTATTCCGAACAAAATTTGGAAATGTCAATATTATTTAATGTCATGTGGCATTCCAATGGCCCAAACTATTTGAACCATTAGTTAGACACATGACACCAACTAAACAAAGAGATATATATGTATCATAAAGATCATAAAACAACAAAACAAATTTTCGGGGTCCATCAAGAGTTTTCGGCCGACGCCGACCACCGCATGGGCAGCCAACGCTACCGGAATTCTCAAGGTGGGGCGCCACCGCCAATCAGCCGAGCATCCCCACCGCCGAAACTATTTTTGTTTTGTTTATTGTTATGCGAATCTAGATCTTGTATCTATCTTATTTAATTACTGTGCAAATTAACATGCTTATTGCTTAATCTCGAAACTCGCTCTAATACCACTGTTAAGAAATCTACGCGGGCACGCAGCAGAATTCAAAAAAAAAATTCCTTTCAATCAGGATCGACTTCATTTAAGAAACAAGCATAAAAGAAGTAGACAAGAGAATACCTTGGTTGATCCAATTGGATCGACACTTTGTCTACGGTTGTAGTTTCTACACGGAGCCGCCCAAGTGTTCGGCCTCTACCGGTGATCCACACGAATAGCCCGCCGGAATCTCATCATGGATTTCTACCAAAAAACTCGGTTGCTAAACCGACCTTTTCTCTCTCTCAAAATCTCTCTCTAAGAAGCTCTCTAATTTTCACAAGAAACTATTAGTCTCTTGAAATTGTGATGTACAAAAGAGTTAGCCAATTCTCCCCTTTTATAGGGTAACCTGCGCCCCTTTGCTATCCCAATCTGATTAGGATTAGCTTCCTAATAGATTAAGGAGAAAGAAAACATATTCCTAATAAGGAAAATACATTTGAATGATTTATCTAATTTAATTTAATATTTTATATTAATATTTTCAAGATATTGTCGATATCTAATATTGACTATCTTTATCTTATTACCATAAATCTATTTATCTTAAATCAGTTAATATCCAATATTAATATATGGTCATCTTATTAATTAAATTGCACAATCCAAGTGTATCTTATACACATTAAATCTACGCCCCATGTAGCCTTTAATTGGCTTCCGGGATATTTTTTAATTAATATAATGCTATGATTAATTAATTTGCAAAATACAAGTATATCACATATACATAAAAGTTATACGTATATTTAATTAATCAACATAATTAATATCTTGTATTATATTTATTCATAATAAATAAATATCACCATATTAATTTATCACTATAACACTTTATAGTCGAGATAAAACTTTCCTTATTTGGTTATCACTATAACCGCATTTTAATCCGGCTAGATGTTCTTATGTGTGTGACCCGATAGGCTTCCAAATATGTTGGCCGCGGAGACACAAAATGCAAATTATAAAAATTCCCTTCATACCTAACGATCACGGAATAGCGTCTAGCAACATACCGTGACCCCCAATCATCGGAAGAGTCAAATGCAATGACTACTACCTTTCATGTGAAACAGTTACCGTGTAAATAGAATCATATCGCTATAATAATATCCATACGGTCGTACGTCGAGTGTCAAGCATCAACGACCGTATTTTATAACTGGATATCATGCTCTCTCAAAGTAACTCATTTACTCTCACTTTGAAAAGATTCATGAGAGTAAGACATTCCTTATAAGAAGGTCCTTTCGGGTATTCACCCCTGCTAATAGGGTACGCGATTTCCAAACGAACAACATGAATCCTACGCATGCTTCAGGATCACTCCCAATCACTACCGCATGATCGCCCCGTGGCTAGGGGAAACCTCAATAGTGTCATAGCATGACAATCCACACCGTGATGCCCTGAAGACTCCGGTCTTAGGATAATTACACAACCGCCACATAGTGCGACACTTAACAATGTAAGTGGGTCAATCTAATGTACGCATTCTCTAATACACGTCCATGTTCAGTCCAAGTGTCTTTACACTTCGATAGACGATATCTATCCCTACCTTCAATAAGATAGAAGACATCTTATACGTGCTAGTCTAATTGTACTATTAATGTCCCATTTAATAGCACATACGACTAGAGATATTTATGTTGGACTTATTTCTAAGTTTTAGTGATGAGTGCCAGACTAGCTGTTATAGAGCAAAGGCAAAAAGATGTCTAGATCAAATGTATAAGTTTATTAGAGTTTGATCTTGTATAGGTTTGATCAAACAAGCACTGTAAAAGGTCAGCTGACTTACATCAGCAGACTAGTCTAGATCAGTAGGGTAGCTGAGTGAGTAGACTAATCAGGAACCTGCTGAAGAACTAAAGGCTGAGGGCTCAAACTCAGTTATTGAAGGCTAAGGGATCAAACTTAGTATTTAAAGTCAAGGATATGGAATCAGAATTTAGGGAAGTCTGTGATGACCTAAATCGATTACATATACCTTGTGTACAAGGTCTAAGTTCCACAAGTTAAGTGATGATTGGAACTTAGTTATGTGTAAAAAAGTGTAATCTAACTTCATAAATAAAAGTTAGATAAAAGACAGTTAGCTGAAGTGTTTTTAAACACAGCAAATTATGGATCAGCTTACTAATGTGTATATCAGCAGACTTATGTTCTCAGGAACCTGCTGGACACATATTTCGATTTAATCAAAGGCTACATTGGAAGATTACAAAGAAAGGGACAGCTAACAACCTCTGATTTATCAAACAAATCAATGGTTAAGATTAAAGGGGCGTTGGAAAGATTCAGACCATTATCCAATGGATACAAGTCAAAGGGTGGACAGACTGTAAACTATCAAAAAGGAATCTGACAGTGTCAGTACTAGGAACAGTCAGAAAAAGCAAGTTAAGATGGAGACAAATCCAAAACGGCTATGTTTGAATTTCAAACATAAGTCACAAGGATTTCTACCTATAAATAGAGGACTCCTAACTCAGATACAAGTGATGATTTTTGAAGAAAAATAAGGATCCATCTTGAGCTATCAGATTTAAATCGATCAAACACCCTGCTGACCCTACTGAGCATAAGGCTACTGATCCAGTACAATTCTTCAAGTGTAATCTGCATTCAAGCTACATCAAGTTTACACACTTGAAGACCTCAAGTCGCCGATCATATCATCCCGATCAAGTTCTTGAAAGTTGAATCACTTACTTGATTCAAACTTTCTTTTACAAGGAATCTACTGAAGACAGTGAAGCACTGTTGTGTCAAGGACTGTTGTTTGTGGTGGAGCTGGTGAAGAGGCAATCCTACCCTTCAAGGACCAGTGGAAGACTTTGGAGCAGCAATCCTACCTGTTCCAAGTGTTCAGTTTGTGAAGCCATAGTTATTGGTGAAGGACAAGCAACTTAGGGATTTTTGTAACAACTACCTCAAGAATCCTTAGTGAATTACCTCCAACATCACAGGAGAAGAGTAGACTGACAGGATTACACCACCTGGAACCACTATAAAATCGCCTACTTACTTTCTGCATTTATATTCTGCATTTAGTTTATCTAGCACATCAATCTACTGAAACTAGCAATTGAATCACACACATACACTACTGAGTATCTAATACTTGGTATCATATTTAACAACAAGTAAAAGGCTTAATTTTTGATATATTTCCGGAGCACAAATTCAGTAAACTCAACAATGCCAGACGGACTGCGAGTGTCGACGGACTTCGAAGTATCGACGTGTGTCGTCGAAGTTGCTGAGTTTGTTAACTCCAAAAGTTTTAAGTGTTAAGTTTATTCACCCCACCCCCCCCACCCCCCTCTAAACTTAACCAAAGCCTTTTCAAGGGACCAACAATTTAAGTATCAAACCTTTCAAAGTGAATCGAGATCTCATCAACCATAATCACTATCATGGTTTCTCTTTCACAGTTTGACACTGAGGACGTTATCTTATATACAATCACAAATTGGTTCATATAAATGAACAGAATATATAACAACAGAAAATCCATTTAATATATGTATAAAGATAAAGAAATATTAGAAATAATCCGACCCGGTCGGATCCGGTCCAACCCGATTTGGTTTAGGACACTATTTCAACAATATACAGAAGATATTGGCAAGATTTGGCATGTCCGTCGCAAAACCAATAGATACTCCAATGGCATCTAATGCATATTTTTCGTATATGTTTCACAATCAGTAGAGGAGAAGGAGTATATGTCAAAAGTTCCTTATGCTAGTGCAATTGGTAGTCTGATGTATGCCATGGTGTGCACAAGGCCTGATTTGGCTCAGGCAGTCAGTGTTGTCAGCAGGTTCATGGCTCAACCTGGAAAAGAAACACTGGAAAGCTGTGAAAAGAATGTTCAGGTACCTTAGAGGTACAACTGATGTTGGTCTCATTAATGAAGGTGATACTCAATGTCTGATCACAGGGTACTGTGATGCTGATTATGCAGGTGATGTGGACAGTAGGAAATCAATGACTAGTTATGTTTTCACATTGGGAAATTCAGTTGTCAGCTGGAAAGAAACTCTTCAAGTAATAGTGGCTTTATCAACTACTGAGGCAGAATATATGGCTCTTACTGAAGCAACCAAGAAGGGTATCTGGTTGAAAGGGCTAGTCAGTGATTTGAGGCTACATCGGGATCAAGCGAGAGATTTATTATGACAATTCGAGTGCAATTTGTCTAGCTAAGGATCGTGTTCATCATGAGAGAACCAAGCATATTGATATAAGGTATCATTTTCTGAGAAATGAGAAAATGGTTGTAGTGAAGAAGATCGGCACCAAGGATAACTCTGCTGATATGTTTACTAAGATGGTTCAACAGAGCAGGTTTCAGTTGTGTCTGGACTTGTTGAATATTCAAAGCTTATAATCTGAAAATTTAGAGCTCAGCTGAGAGCAGGTCGGCTGAGTGGATTCTGTGGAGTAATCTGGTACAGTACATCTGGCATTGACGAATGCATCTGGTACAAGTACATCTGTTTATGCAATCTGGTTGACCGTGAATGAGAGTTCAAGTCAAGGTGGAGATTTGTCAGAAAAGTGACTTAAACTCTACATGTGGTAGAACTAATCTTAAAGTCAGTTGAGTGATGGTCGGCTCGAAGTGTATCCAAGTCGTGAAAGTCGGTGGGAAGTCCGCCGAGTTTCTTCGAGTGTCGACATCTTCGCCGAAGGTCCGTCGAGGTTTTGGGTGCAAATTTCGAGTTATACATTTGTGCAATGGTCAGCTGAGTTGG
The DNA here is from genome assembly GCA_036785695.1 of Gentiana straminea. Lineage (NCBI taxonomy): Eukaryota > Viridiplantae > Streptophyta > Magnoliopsida > Gentianales > Gentianaceae > Gentiana > Gentiana straminea. The sequence continues at coordinate 500,349 of JAVUPR010000381.1, forward strand.
ATCAGGAGAGTGATCCAACATCTGGGGCATTTATGGCAATCCGACATAGATTCTTGGTGGTTAGGGTTTAGGGATCTATGCCTATAAATACCAACTTTATTGATCATTGGAAAGTGTGTGTAATCCGTCTAAAATTTAGTGCATAATAAAATATCTCTTTTTTGTGCGTGGAGTAGTCGGCACAACGCCTGAAACCACGTTAAATCTTGTGTTCTTCTTGTTTCAGTTATTTCTGTTGATTATTACTGTTAGATTGCATCTGTTAATTATCTATCTTGCATCTGGATTCTCTATCATGTTATAACAGAAAACCTATGATGGGATCATAAATGATTGGTATTTCATTACATTTTTCGAGACTATTTTCTATAGAGATACGTGATTTTATGGTGTGTTTGATGTTGTTTTGCAGTTTTGATGAAACTAATCTTTGGATGAGTAATTTTATTATGTGTAACATGAAATGGAAGAGTGGATTATAAAAGATGTGACTACAGAAGGAAACTGGAACATGGTATGATCATACCATTACATCAAAGTGTGGCTGTTTGCAATGTGGAATAAAAGATGGATTTTCCAGGCTTATTTCCTATTGGTCCATCATCAATAGACTCTCTTATTTCTTATTTGTGGAACATATTTTGACTTTTCAATTATTTATTATTTTAAGATTTCATTTAGGAATAAAAAAATAAAAATTAAAGACAAAAGTGGGGGACCTTTGTCAAAATACCACTATTGAGACAAGGCAAATGTTGGGCTACCATTCAATGGTCAAAATACCACTCCGTTTTTAGCGTTTTAGGTGTTTTTGGAACCAAACTAAACCCTAATTGGGAAGGGGAACCCCAATAGGGGATTTATGTACCTTAAGATCGTACACATTTGTGAAAAAAATGAGAGAAAATCACGAACCAAAATCGTAAAAATTGCACTGAAGTGGTATTTCCACATTTACACCACAGAATGGTGGCATTCCAGAAATAATCCCCAAAAGAAAGTGGCGTAGCCACGAAAGGAATTCAGTCAGCAAAAAAAATAATAACTTTTAGTTAGGTTTTGAAGCTTACGGGAGCTGCTCCTACCATTGCCGCCAGCTTTTTTCTTTTATTTGGATTTCTTTTACGGATTCAACATGATATTTTGGATCACTCAATTTTTATGATGAGTTCTTAATTTATTTTCTTTCCAGTTAAATTATTATTGAAGCCTTGATTGATGCAACTATGAGATCAAATTGAGTCTTATTCCTCATTTTATTTATTGATATTTATTCATCTTTTGATCAATTGTCTCTACGATTAATGGTTAGTTTGGTTATTTTTCGCGAGATAATTGTTGGGAAATCTTGTTCATAAACGAATTAAAATACAACTAAAACGAAATACAAGAAAATCGAATTACAATTGCAAAGAAACGAAAGAAAGGATATATGATCCGAGCCCTGTGTTGCACACAGTTTCCTTAAGACTAATTCGTCCCCTCACCTTCGTATGCCGTGAGCTTCAGCGGGACGTTAATCTCCCAGGATAGAACGGATAGCAATGACAGGAAGCACAACGCCTTCAATTGCTTAAGAACCTTGTAGTTTGAACTCTCAGTTTTCATGTAGAAAAGAAATAAGAAGAAGCGATTTGGTGTGTTTCGGGTATGAAGAGCCGATCAAGAAGCCTGTTTATATAGGCTTTATCATGCGAGAGAAGAGCGGGAACCGATGGAATATGAAGTGGAACAGCCTCAGCATCATTATTTCGAAATGAATGTCATCAAAGCTCAGGATTGGAACAGGCACAGTATCAGCAGATGCCATAAGTGTTGTCATTTGGAAGGTCTCTGAATTAATTATCAGTATTCAGCTCATCATGCAGAGAAGAGCTCGGAACTGATGGAATATGAAGTGGAACAGCCTCAGCATCATTATTTCGAAATGAATGTCATCAAAGCTCAGGATTGGAACAGGCACAGTATCAGCAGATGCCATAAGTGTTGTCATTTGGAAGGTCTCTGAATTAATTATCAGTATTCAGCTCGAAAAATAAAGGTTCACCTTCACTGGGAGCCTTTGAATCGAGTTGCATTCGTGTCCGCAGGACGCGCGCTCGCACACAAGTTCAAGCTGAAATCCGGATGGATTTGCACCCCCCCTGCGCCCGCGCGAAGAGAACGGTGTATAAAGTTGGTAAATTCTTACCACTACACTAATACAACATCATATATATGTTGGCTCTTTTCCTTCCTTCCTTCCAATGTGGGAGAAATTGGTTTCTCCAATTTTCCCTTTATTACTAACACTTTCCATTCACCACTTAGGCCCAATAGGCCCAATATGACATATCATTTAAAATATCCATTTTAACCATCATTTTCCAACAATCCCCCACATGAATGGAATAGTGTTTAAACCCTAGAAAAGGCTCTAAGAATGAAATTGAGAGTTCGGCGGTAGATCAATGCATAGGATAGGTAGGTGTGACCCTTTGAACCTTCCCTTGATTAAATATGTTTACTTTACTGGCTAACTAGTAGACGCGATGTCCTTGAACTATTCTGCCGTTGATGTAAATGATGACATATCAACCACACTGCATCTACCTATCAACATAGGTTCTTGCGGTTATGTCCATTTTGGCCGTGGACATCGCTCGGTTCGAAGAGTTTCTAAGAATTGCGCCCTCACAATTCCCTTCGAAGCGGCCCCTCTTCTCTCTTACATAGGTGATTCCGTAATTCGAATTTTCTCAAAATATTCTTCTTACACAAGTCATTAAAAGCTCTTATGTGAGCTTATCCTCGTTCAATCTCACTATTTCTTCATCTTAGGAATGACCTTGAGGGTTACCCCCCACAGTGACTTTACTTCGGCAATTAGGTTTTCCCATTGAACCAAGATCTTGGGATCTCCAATCTACAAGGTTGGGTTTTCCTTCGCAAAAGTTTTATTCCATGGGCTTTAGTCCCATTCCTCTTGATGATTTAGCAACTATCTCTCTATTTAACCCTTTGGTTAGTGGATCCGCAAGATTATCCTCTGACTTAACATAGTCTAAGGTAATCGTACCAGTTGAGAGTAGTTGTCTAATGGAATTATGTCTTCGGCGTATGTGCCTAGACTTACCATTATACATTATATTCTGTGCTCTTCCAATCGCTGATTGACTGTCACAGTGAATACATATTCCTGGCACTGGCTTCGGCCATTGAGGAATATCCTCTAGGAATTGATGCAACCATTCTGCCTCTTCTCCACATTTATCCAATGCCACAAACTCAGATTCCATTGTGGATCTGGTTATCACGGTTTGTTTGGAAGATTTCCAAGACACGGCTCCACCGCCTAACGTGAATACAAAGCCACTTGTGGATTTTGAATCCTTTGAATCTGAAATCCAATTTGCATCCAGTATATCCTTCTATAACAATTGGTTCTCTTGTATAGTGAAAGCCATACTTACGAGTATATCTTAAGTATCTCAGTAACCTCACTATAGCTTTCCAATGTTCATGACTCGGATTACTAGTATATCTACTTAGCTTGCCAACGGCGTAAGCGATATCCGGTCTAGTATGTACTCATTAAGTACATTAGACTTCCAATGATCACCTTTATTTTTGAACAAAGGTTGACTTTGATCTATTGGAGTTCTAGCTTCATTTGAGTCATCTTTATTGAATTTTTCCAGGATTTTATCAATATAATTAGATTGACTCAAAATGAGACCATTAGAATTTCTTGTAATTCTAATTCCCAATATCATCTCTGCTAAACCCATATCTTTCATTTCAAATATGGCGTTTAACATATCTTTGGTAGATTTGATCATCTTATCATTACTACCAACTATCAGCATGTCATCCACATAAAGACATAAGATGACATAGCCATCTTTTGTTTCTTTCATGTAAATACATTTATCACATTCATTGGTTTTGAACCCTTTTTCAAGCATAACATGATCAAACTTTTGATGCCATTGTTTTGGTGCTTGTTTTAAGCCATATAATGACTTAACCAATTTACACACTTTCTTATCTTGTCCTGGACTAGAAAAACCCTCAGGTTGTTCCATGTAGATTTCTTCTTCTAAATCTCCATTTAAGAAAGCGGTTTTCACATCCATTTGATGTACTTCTAAATTACGCAAAGCGGCTATAGCAAGTACCATCCTAATGGAAGTTATTCTCGTCACTGGAGAATATGTGTCAAAATAATCAAGACCTTCTTTTTGACTATAACCTTTTATTACTAGTGTGGCCTTATATTTATCAATAGATCCATCAGGTTTCATTTTCCTCTTAAAGATCCATTTTGATCCTAGTGGCTTACATCCTGGAGGTAGATCAACTAACTCCCAAGTATGATTTTGCAATATAGAGTCTATTTCACTATTTATTGCTTCTTTCCACATTGGACCTTCAGAAGAAGTTGTCGCTTTTTTAAAGCTTTGAGGATCTGTCTCTATCATATAAGTGATAAAATCTTCACCAAAAGATTTTTCAGTCCTCGACCTTTTGCTTCTTCTTGGCTCAACCTCGTTGGCTCTTGTTCGAAGGTTGATCCCGAACATGAACACGCTTTAATGAACTAGGTTCATTTGTTTTAGCCGGAAATACATTCTCAAAGAATGATGCATTTCTCGATTCCATTATCGTATTTTTATGTATTTCGGGATTATCGACTTATACACAAGAAATCGATAAGCACTATTTGTTGTGTGCATATCCAATGAATATACAATCAACAGTTTTTGATCCTATCTTTACTACTTTGGGTGTAGGTACGAGCACCTTTGCAAGGCACCCCCACACTTTCAAGTATTTGTAAGAAGGTGGTTTACCTTTCCACAGTTCATAAGGAGTTTTCTCTTGTTTCTTTCGGGGTATCTTATTTAAAAGATAATTGCTAGAAAGGATAGCTTCCCCCCACAAGTTTTGTGATACTCCTGAACTCAACAACATTGAATTCATCATTTCTTTCAATGTTTGATTTTTCCTTTCAGCAACTTCGTTCGATTGTGGTGACCATGGCGCGGTTATTTCATGAATAATCCCATGTTCAGCACAAAAATCACTTAGTGGTGCCAAATATTCACCACCTCTATCGCTTCGGAGTATTTTGATCTTTTTTCCATGTTGATTCTCAACTTCTTTTACGAATAGAATAAATTTATCTATCGCTTCATATTTTCCTTTTAACAAGTATACATAGCAATATTTAGTGCAGTCATCGATAAAGGTAATAAAATAATTATTTCCGCCTCTCGATTGCACAATTTTAAGATCACACACGTCGCTATGTATTAGTTCGAGTGGTTGCGTATTTCTTTCAACATTTTGAAAGGACGCTCTTGTTAATTTCGCTTCAACACAAGTTTCACACTTATGTTCTTTATCAATTTCGAATTTGGGGATATATTTTAGACTTATTAATCTATGCGGGGAATCGTAATTAACATGTCCTAGTCTACCATGCCATAAGGAAGGTGACTCAACCAAGTAAGCGAGAACCAAGCAATATTATTATTGATATTGTTTGGCCTAACGACCATTACATTCAACTTGACCATGCCATTAGATGCATACCCCTTACCGACATACATACCACTCTTAGTTAAAGTAAACTTGTCGGACTCTAAAACAAGACGGAAGCCATTCTTATTCAACAAAGACTCCGGACACCGGATTCTTGCGCATATCCGGGACATATAGCACATTCTTCGTAGTTAGATGCTTGCCGAAGTCATCTTCGAATCACTTCTCCTTTTCCGGCCTATAGCGAAGTAGCCGAGTTTCCCATGAACAAAGTCTCATTACCTTGAACCGACTCGAACTTAGTAAACACTTCCCTGTCAGAGCATATGTGCCTTGTAGCTCCTGTGTCTACCCACCATTCTCTAGGATTTGAATCCACCATGTTCACTTCAGACACGACAGCACAAAGATCAATCTCTTCCATGCCTTGAACAATATTTGCTTCTGAAACCTTCTTCTTTGCTAGCTTGCAATCAGCAGATTTGTGACCAATCTTGTCACAATTGAAACATTTCCCTTGGAACTTAGGTTTTTCAATGCCACCTTTCGGTCCCAATTTAGCTTTTGGTCCCGTTTTTGATTTCTTAACAAACTTGTTCTTTTTCGAGCTTTGGCCATGTTCTACCACGTTGGCCCTTGCAAGATTCTGAGAGTAATTTCCTCTTTAATCAGACTTCTTATTGTCATCTTCAATACGAAGCCTAACGACAAGATCTTCCATGCTCATTTCCTTTCGCTTATGCTTAAGGTAATTCTTGAAATCTTTCCACGCATTTGGTAATTTCTCAATAACACATGCGACTTGGAAAGTTTCACTGAGCTCCATCTTTTCAGCTTGAATCTCGTGAAGAATCAACTGAAATTCTTCCACTTGTTCCATGAGTGGTCTAGAGTCCACCATCTTGTACTCCAAGAACCTGCCAACGACAAATTTCTTTGTACCAGCATCTTCGGTTCTATACTTTTTATCTAGTGCCTCCCACAATTCTTTTGCACTTTTTTCCTCACAGTATACATCATACAATGAGTCAACTAAACAATTCATTATCTACAAAGATAATCAGATTGTTTCCATTCATCCATGGCAAACAGAAAATCTTGATTCGGCTCTCCTTCCGCTTCCGGTGTTGGTGGATCATCGGTTAGGAATTTAGCCATACGCAAAGTTGTGAGATAGAACATCATCTTTTGTTGCCATCTCTTAAAATTCAAACCATTGAATTTTTCCGGCCTCTCGTGCTGATTCATAGGAGCAGCACCTCGATTTGGCACTTGTTGCACCATAGCCAAAGGCTGAGTCTGACCATCAGCACCATTCTGAGCCGTACTGGTTGTCATTTTTGAAATTTAACACACAAATTGATTAAATTTCCTTTCAACGATTTATAGAACAATTTTTAATTGAACTATACTCAATTAAACAAATGATTCGTTTGGAACTCGTATTATTGTACCACTGTCGTTTTAAACACAAAACAGCTTGGTTTTAATGAAACATCTCGTTTTTAAGCAGTTCGTTTAAAACAGCTCGTTTAAAATTCAGCTTGATTAAAATCAGCTCGTTTTAAACAGTCAGCTCGATTCGCTTTCTTCAAGTACAGAAAACTGAATCACAAAACTGTTATGAACAGTTTATTAAGATCGAAACCGTTCAACACAAGAACCATTTCGATTCAACACGATTATTTGAAAGCTGTTCGTTCTTAATTTCTTTGTCAATGAACAAGAATTATCGAGTTAGTCTTAAGATTGTTGGACAATCTTGTTCATAAACGAATTAAAATACAACTAAAACGAAATACAAGAAAATCGAATTACAATTGCAAAGAAACGAAAGAAAGGATATATGATCCGAGCCCTGTGTTGCACACAGTTTCCTTAAGACTAATTCGTCCCCTCACCTTCGTGTGCCGTGAGCTTCAGCGGGACGTTAATCTCCCAGGATAGAACGGATAGCAATGACAGGAAGCACAACGCCTTCAATTGCTTAAGAACCTTGTAGTTTGAACTCTCAGTTTTCATGTAGAAAAGAAATAAGAAGAAGCAGATTGCTGGTGTGTTTCAGGTATGAAGAGCTGATCAAGAAGTCTGTTTATATAGGCTTTATCATGCAGAGAAGAGCTGGGAACTGATGGAATATGAAGTGGAACAGCCTCAGCATCATTATTTCGAAATGAATGTCATCAAAGCTCAGGATTGGAACAGCACAGTATCAGCAGATGCCATAAGTGTTGTCAGTTAGAAGGTCTCGAATTAATTATCGTATTCGGCTCGAAAAATTCACCGGGAGCCTTTGAATCGAGTTGCATTCGTGTCTGCAGGACGCGCGCTCGCACACAAGTTCAAGCTGAAATCCGGATGGATTTGCACCCCCCTGCGCCCGCGCGTAGAGAACGGTGTATAAAGTTGGTAAATTCTTACCACTACACTAATACAACATCATATATATGTTGGCTCTTTTCCTTCCTTCCTTCCAATGTGGGAGAAATTGGTTTCTCCAATTTTCCCTTTATTACTAACACTTTCCATTCACCAATTAGGCCCAATAGGCCCAATATGACATATCATTTAAAATATCCATTTTAACCATCATTTTCCAACAATAATTAATTTAATCATTGAATCGTTTGCTAGTTGAAATAACAAATCCATATTCGTTTGTGATTTTCATAAAAGTAGCACATGATATGAGGTTTTCGGTTTGTATCTGTGAATATCCGCTATCATAAAGATGAATAATCTGAATTAAAATTAACCCGCGTGTGCGTTAATATTCAGAATTTGGGACTCTCAGATTGTAGTGCCGCCGGAACACCAAACTACTATGACTGTGTCTAGGGATGTCTTTCGGTTAGATGGTAATTAGTGACCGTGTCCTGATTATCAAAATTAGGAGAGATTGATTACTTGGCGCGTGCCGGTAACTATAACCGGTTTATCAATGAATTAACGAGTCATCTTTGCATCTGTGATTGGTGGAGTTGATCGAGGTGGATATAATTAATTTAACTGGAACCTTTCTTTTATTTATTTTCAAATTCTTAGTTTACTTAGTTTTATTAGTAATTAGTTTATAAAAATACCAACAACAGTCTTTTGTCGATTTTAAGAGAAATAAATCCGCCGTTCTCGGTGGAGACTATCATGCACACCCTATACTCGTTATAGGAAGTATGTAAATTATCTTTGGCGGTTTGACACCCACCAAATTTTGGCGCCGTTGCCGCGGAACGGTGTTAAGTGATTTATTTCTTTTGAAATTTTGTATATAGTTTTTTTTTTTTTTTTTTTTTTTTTGAGTTGCCCTTGTTTGCAAGCATGTCAGGTTACAACTACACAAGTCCTATGGTGAATCATGATCAATACGGACACCGGGTGAACAACTTGTATGAGGAAAGATATTATCCCAGTCAGCCGAACCATCAAGATTGGGCCACACTTCTTACCCACACGAGTACAATCCAAGATGGAATGACCAATCCAATTTCAACTATGGTGCCTAACAAACGTCTCAGGATTGGTCTACTTTCGAGCCGCCTAGTGAACAAGAATTACAGTTTCTAATCCGGGTAATACTTTAGAAGAACTTATAAAGACCTTTTCTACCACTATTGCATAGATAATCCAAATCGAAATGAAACCTCTTCAAGAGTTGGCATAAGAGGCTTCGCAGTTCAAAGAAGAGCATGTTGTTTGGGTTCAGAAAATGCAAAGACAAATTGGTGAGCTGAAAACTAAAGTGGATCGGCTTCAGGAACAAAAGTTGAAAACACCCTCTCCTCTTATATGGTATGATGATGAAGATGATTGTCCCGTGATTGATCCAACACCACAGATTGATAATGATGATGACAATGACGATCAAGAAAAAGGTGGAGAAATTCACCTGGGGTTGGAGAAATTAGCGGATGATGTGTCTAATCACGAAGAAAGTCACCCGAAGGAAATCACAATTGATGAGCCATTGGTGCTTATAGTTTTTGAAGTAACTCCAGATGTGCAAGTGAACGGGAAAGAAGTAGTCTTCCCCCTTGACCACTTTATATGAACTTGGATGCAGAGGCCCTTAATCCAGTTCAGATTTTCTTGGGAAGATACTTCATAAAAGTGCTTAGAGCCAAGGCACGACCAATTCTACTAGCTGATGGAAAAATGGATGGCTCGTATTCTGAATATTCATTGAAGAACCATGCAAGGAAAACTGTTCCATTTGACAATGGATAGTCGAGGTACCATTGTCTAGCCAAAGACATTAAAGAAAGGCGCTTATTGGGAGGCAACCCAATGTTTAAAATGTTTATTCTTTATTTTTTTTATTGGAGACAATTGATGAGTGGTTTGAAGGGTTATAGCCTTGCAAAATTCAAATTTGTTAAAGAATGCAGACAGCCTGATAAATGGTGAAACGGTATGATCATACCATTCAGCAGTTTGGTGGCTGAAAATTTTATATTGAAATCAGTTTGGTTTGAGTGAAACAGTATGATCATACCGTTCAACAGTTTGGTCTCTAGATATTAAATCGTTGGGGCAACTTCTACATCCAATTTGTGTCTGATTTTTCATTAGTGAATATGTTGTTGGAGGCCGCCAAATCTTCAGAACAAATATAGACCATACAGAGACATGTTGCATACGGACAGATAAAGACATTGATGTCTCGATTACAATGGATGGAGTACCACATGCCACCACAATTTCAGGGAAGTCCTCTTCTACTTACTACTCTCAATGCATGTATATTAGTTATCTCATTAGCACTATACATAAAGCATATTAGTTGAGTCCCATTTCATTTTCTTTCCACATTTGGTCATACATTGAGGACAATGTATGTTTCCAGTGTGGGGGAGATGATGTCATTCATGTTTACCATTTTTAGACTACATCATGCATTATTATTTGCAAACAAAAAAAACCCAAACATAGCATGTTAAATATTTAGCGTTGCATTTTAGAACTTCATAGCACCAAGAATGCACATGCTTGACACTTTACCGACCTTTTTATTTCTATCTTGCGTGATATAATAAGAATCAAACGGTGAAGAATCAATGTAAGCACACGCTTTTATTGATACACACTCACTTTATAATACTTGTTTATAAGTTTTTGGGTAGTAAAATCTTTGAACCTAAACGAAATCCACTTAAAAGTGAGGTTTACTTTGCCAAATAGCGCACTCGCTCATATTTTCCTTTGAGTGGTATCCACACATTCCAATGTCATTCTAGAATTTGTATTGACATACATTTTGAGACCATATTTTCAGGTTCAGTGCACTTAAGTGATTGAGACACCTAGGATTTAACCCCTTCGAGACCCAATTTTGTTAGCCTACCCGAAATTCATAGTGAGCCCCGTCTAGCCCCGGACCCTTTTTTCGATTAAACTCTAGAAATTAAACCTATGGCATTTTCTTACGATATCCTCTCTTTTGTTGACCCTATTGTCAAGGGATTGTATGAATAGTTGCATAAAATTTTGAGGAAGTACCTAGAAGTGAATTTTTAGAGAAGTATGGCTCACAGTTATGTAATGAAGGTGTGTTTCAAGATCTTAATAAAAAGGGTTGAATGTTGAAAAAAAATGAATGAAAGAATAGAAAAGAAAAAAAAAACTTAAAAAAATGAGATTACAATGAAGTAGTGTTTTATATGTTGGAGAAGTAACTTGTTCTCGGCCATTTTTTGCAAGCTTCTTTGGAAAGTATTGCTTGCACTTCTATTCTGAGTTATGAGATGTGATGTTTTGGAGCCATGTTGTGCGTTCGGTTGGGATCATTTTGATGACTGGGTTATAATTGGTGTGGTTATTCATTCTTTCTCCTTGACAATTTAGCCCTTTCCCTTTTCCCTACCTTATTTTCTGTCCCTAGCCCCGTTACAACCCTGTAAAAGACCTCATGATTTGTGTATTGGATTTGAATGTATAGTGGTGGAGATTTGATTGATATGCAAACTTATGGTAATGCTTGGTTGTGTGTTGACTTTGAGGGTGTGTGAATAGTCCCTATGCACATAATATACTGAGCAATATCCGTGAGGACATGTTGGGGTTTGTTGATTTTGCACTTGAAAATTTGTGAATCAATGTGATAATGTAAGTTGTATGAATACTAGTGTGTGGTATACAATGTTCGATCACCATTTGACTTGAATTATGACATCTGAGATAGATAAGAAGGTTGGACGTGCATCATTTTTGGATATTGTTGGTGCTTTGAAAACATGTTAGGATCATGCATCATTCATTTTGCATTTCACGGTCTAGTCAAGAGTAGTAGGATGCTTGGGAACAAGCATAATTCAAGTGTGGGGGAGTTTGATGGGATCGTAAATGATTAGTATTTCATTACATTTTTCGAGACTATTTTCTATAGAGATACGTGCTTTTATGGTGTGTTTGATGTTGTGTTGCAGTTTTGATGAAACTAAGCTTTGGATGAGTAGTGTTATTGTTGTGACATGAAATGGAAGAGTGGATTATAAAAAATATGACTGCAGAAGGAAAACTGGAACATGGTATGATCATACCATTACATTAAAGTGTGGCTGTTTGCAATGTGGAAGAAAAGATGGATTTTAGAGGCTTATTTTCTATTGGTCCATCATCAATAGACTCTCTTATTTCTTATTGGTGGAATATATTTTGACTTTTCAATTATTTATTATTTTAATATTTCATTTAAGAATAAAAAAAATAAAAATTAAAGACAAACGTGGCGTAGCCACAAAAGGAATTCAGTCAGCCAAAAAAATAATAACTTTTAGTTAGGTTTTGAAGCTTACCGGAGCTGCTCCTACCATTGCCGACGGCTTTTTTCTTTTATTTGGATTTCTTTTACGGATTCAACATGATATTTTGGATCAATCAATTTTTATGGTGAGTTTTTTAATTTATTTTGTTTCCAGTTAATTTATTATTGAAGCCTTGATTGATGCAACTATGAGATCAAATTGAGTCTTATTCCTCATTTTATTTGTTGGTATTTATTCATCTTTTGATCAATTGTCTCTACGATTAATGGTTAGCTTGGTTGTTTTCGCGATATAATTAATTTAATCATTGAATCGTTTGCTAGTTGAAATAACAAATCCGTATTCGTTTGTGATTTTCATAAAAGTAGCACATGATATGAGGTTTTCGGTTCGTAGCTGTGAATATCCGCTATCATACGGATGAATAATCGAATTAAAATTAACCCGTGTGTGCGTTAATATTCGTAATTTGGGTCTCTCGATCGTAGTCTTTGCCGGAACACAAACTCCTATGACCGTGTCTAGGGGTGTCTTTCGGTTAGATGGTAATTAGTGACCGTGTCCTGATTATCAAAATTAGGAGAGATTGGTAATTACTTGGCATGTGCCGGTAACTATAACCAGTTTATCAATGAATTAACGAGTCATCTTTTCATCTGTGATCGGTTGAGTAGATCGAGGTGGATATAATTAATTTAACTGGAACCTTTCTTTTACTTATTTTCAAATTCTTAGTTTACTTAGTTTTATTAATAATTAGTTTAAAAAAAATACCAACAACAGTTTTTTGTCGATTTTAAAAGAAATAAATCTGCCGTTTCCTGTGAAGACGATCATGCTCACCCTATACTCGTTATAGGAAGTAGGTAAATTATCTTTGGCGGTTTGACACCCACCACCCTAACAAATAATGACAAGGAATCATAAAAAGATCAAATATTCACCTTTGAATAGTATGAAGCAAGAGACGGACAATTGTTGTGCTTTGAATTAATCAAGAACAACTGCCAAGCACAGATCCTACGAATAAATTATAATTCAACATTAACGCTATGATGAACCAACGACCTAACGTGAAATGATTACAAATTCTTGAAAAATTAAGCTTTTTACCTTAACTGCGTATGGAGACTATTAACTCCTCGAAATTCGTATTCCAACCCGTAGAACAAGCACAAAAATGGCTAGAACTCCATTAGAACCTTAACCAGGTCGTGACCACGAGGATGCTAGTGGGGGTCACGACCAGGGGCGTTTATGTGTAATCGGGGGCGTTTTGCCAAAGATTTGTTTTAAGGCAAAATTACGGTGTAGCGGTTATTTTAGGGCTATACTTATGTGAACAAGTGTAGAAAAATGTATATAAGTTGATTAAACTTTTTTCAATACTAAATAACGTATTGATTTGAGTTTTGATAACTTTTTTATTAAAATTAGGTAAAATAAAATCATATTTAAAAATACGCGACAAAGATATAAAACGGGGTTCTAAAGATGTCGAGTTTTGAAGGGTGACGTAAGTCGTGACATTATTGGCTGCAGGCTCGTGACGCCCATGGTCACAAACTAATTGATCTTCAAGTGGTGGAAAAACATGAATTCTGAAGTCTAGGACTGTTTGGAGCACTCTACCAAGATCGGATGGAATCGCGGGGATCGGAATATGCAAAGCGACCGGAGCATTTTTCATGGCAAAGACAAACATTTGTTGTTGCTAGTTGAGAAAATCGACATAAAGTCTCTCTACTTTGATTCCACTTATCTTCTTGTAAATATCTTGGGGTTTATAAATTTTGGAAATATAGGGTTCGGCACTCATAGGTTTTAAGAAAGCGAGACTATATTTTGTCTACTTTTTTTTTGGTTAAAGAATGGTCAAGATAGGACTTTGTACATAAAATTTCTCCATTCGTCAATAAAAGATTGTTTATTAAAAAAAATTTGGTTTCCCTTTTTAAAGCCAAAGAAACACTTACAAGTTACAATTTACAAATTAAAAGAAGATCTTACATAAAAATACCGAGTTTCACATCACCATGCTTATACATAGGGAATGATGTAGTAAGAGCAACAAAGGATGATGATTTATTAAAAGACATACAAACTATATATAAAAAATACACGAACATTTTTAGACCATACATTATCAAATTAAAAAAAAATCAATATATAAATATGGACCACAAAACTCATCACTCGGTGGATGAGATGTATATTATTTCTGTGTATTGCTCATTTTCCGAGTTGTCAGCAAAATGACTTGATCTCTAAATTTGGTAGAACTAATCTGGAAATCAGCTGAGTGATGGTCAGCTGAGTAAGTATATTCAAGTCTGTGAAAGTCAGCTGGTGGAGTCTGCTGAGTTTCTTATGGTGTCGACGACCGCCGAGGTTTGCTGAGTTTTTTGAATACAACTGAGTTCTACATATGGGCATTGATCAGCTGAGTTGGGCCAGCAAAGGGACCCACATCTGGGGCATTTATGGTAATCCGACAAAGATCCTTTGGCGGTTAGGGTTTTAGGGATATGTGCCTATAAATACCAATTGTAATGATCATTGTAGTGTGTGTAATCTGTCTGAAATTCAGTACATGATAAAATATCTCTTTTCTGTCCGTGGAGTAGTCGGCACAACGCCGAAAACCACGTAAAATATTGTGTTATTTTTTCATTGATTATTCCGTTAGATCGCATCCCAGTAATTAACTTTTTTGCATCTAGATTCCTTACATGTTATAACACGAACAACAAATACATTTCACACGTAACAATTTATTGTTTTGCAATCATTAATTATTGAATAGCCAATTTTATATCACTTGGCCTCAATGCTTTAAATAATAACAATATTTTTAATGTGTCTCAAATAAAATATACCTAATCATTTATGCACGCAAAACCCGTAGAAGTGATATAAAATTGATAATTGTGGATAAAACAAGTAATGGTGCATAGAAAATTGATTGAGACATTTAAACAAATCCAAATTGTTACATTATTGTACTTCATTCATTATTATATCTATATATACACTCGTTATATATATCAGGTACTTGTTTTCAAGTATATATCCAAACATATGTCAACACAAATATGTAGGGAATATTTTTATTGAATAAATTTGTTGACTTAAAAGAAGAACTAACATGTATGATCTAGTTTGTGGTACCACAGGAGAGATACCTCCTAGTGTTCAAGTTAGACAAATATATTCTTTCTGAATACAGACTGAAAAAGATGGTCAAGTCGGCTGGATAATGTAATATGGATAAGAAATATTATTTTATTGATTTTTTTATCAACGCGTGCTCATATCATTTCCCTACGATCATTAGGGATGTCAATTTCGATCCAACCCTTTGGATATCTACCCGACCCTACCCGTTAGAGTATGGTATAATATTTCGATTTTCAGAAAAAAGCAGACGTGTCATTTTGCGAAAATTAAATATTATTATTCTTGTTCCTTTTATTGGAGTTAAGTTTTTGTAGATAAATATGTATATATGTAAATTCGAGTTATCTGTATATAATTGAAGGGAAAAGTCTGAAATTAAGGATAATTAATTAAAATAAGGGATTAGGTTAATTATTGGGATTTTATCTATTTAAGAAAAATAAATCTCATTAGTTTCCATAACCAAAATGAAATCAAAATTTCTCCCTACGTTGAAAGAGAGAGACGGCGTGAGAGCAAGAGAAAGGTCTAGGAGATTTCTTCCAATTTCTAAGCCGTTTCTCAACCGTTTTCAGATTCGAGTAGAGCGTTGGAATCGTCGTGAAGAGGGCGTCGTTTCAGTACTGAAAGTTTGGAGCTTTGTCAATGTATGTAGTTTCGACCTAGATGTGTTCTTGGATGAGTTTTGGAGATCAAAACTCGTAGCTTTCGTAGTTTTGTTTCAATCGAAGCGTGTGATCGAATCTAACCTATTTTGGAATTGATCACATAGGTTTCGTGCAAGAAGATTCAGGTTTTGTTGTTTTTCTGAGAGTTTGAAAGTTGGATTGCTTGCTAATAGATAAGAGGATCTTCCTACAAGTTAATTATGGTTTATTAGGTTTCGTTTTAAGGTTTGAGATGATTTTTCATGCTAGGAATCATACCTTCGTGTTGCCTAAGGATTTAGAGTTGTTATGGTAGATAAAAGTCATGTTTTTCTGCTATTTTTCTGAGTATTTTGATGTTGAACATGCTTGGATTTGAGTATAGATCGTAAAAGTGCATAAAACGTGTTTAGGGAGTTTTGTGCGCTCAATCTGCGCACATTGACTAGCAAAGTGTGCGCACATTGCCGACGCCGAATGCCGTTTCGCTTGGACAAAGTGCTCGGAGTGTGCGCACATTCCCGGAATGTGCACACACCGGCCGGGCCGAATGTATTTTTGCCCCACGTGCACACATTCCCCCGGAATGTGCTCACATTGCCCTCGTTTTTGATAAATAAGTTGGTTTAAGCTATGGTACGAGTCTTAAATGTTGTTTCATGATCATATAACATTAATTAAGCATGAATAAGCCTCGAATGAGCTTCCGATTCGTTTAGTTTCGGCACCGAATGTACTCTTAAAGGGAGTTGAAGTTCGGATCCGTCGGAAGGGCATGAAAGGTCTTGTGCTTTGATGAACTAGAGTTCATCAATGTCCTGTAATTGCTAGGCCTTGTCCGTGTCTAGTGGTCTAAGAGAGAGAAGTAAGGGTGAGGGAGCTTACTTGAAAACACTTAGGTGGCTAGTTAATAACCATTAGTAATTACATACTTGCATAGTAATAAGATTAAACGTCATGTCACTTTTGCTTAGGCACATGTGAACATCGGCTATGTGACTCGTCCGGACAGGTGGATAACTCTGTAAGTCTCTGAGGCCCTACATACGGAGGAACACAACCCCGTAAGCCTGAGACCCTTCGTATGGAGGAACTTCACCGGACCTGTATGCATACCGGGGAAACCCGGGACTAACAGTGCAAGCCACTGTTGGTTGGCACCCTCTCGTGGTGGACACACATGGCGTAGTGCCCTTCGAGTGCCGACGTAACCAAGATAAGCTAAGCTAAAAACCTATAGTCATGACATGTTGATGGACACGAAGTGAACCTTAGATTGAGTCGGTCTCGTAAAGATAATTTACTTAATCATAAAACTTGTTAACGAGCCTTAGTTAATTTGTAGCTTCTACCTCTTAATGAGCCTTAATTCAAATGCATTGTTTTTTCTATGTGTTTGGGGAGAGAAGATGAATAGATAGATCCGGGGTTCGAGCGCAGACTTTGATGACGACGTTTGAGGACGCCGGAGTTGAAGAATTTACTTTTTGTTCTTTTCTTTATTATACTATAGACGTGTCGTTTCATTGGGGAAGTTTTGTAATTTCTTTTTAGTTTCATTTGGAGGATTACGTACGTTTTAGATCTCGTTTGGTTTTCCAATGTAATAAACGTTACATTTCTACCTCTAGTATGTTGAGTTCTTTTCATAGTAGTATTTATGGTGTTTGCCGAGTCTTTTTAGCTTCCGTTTGCTATACTCGATACGACGTAGTAGAGGCTTACGTAAAATATTAGATTTATTTAATATTATATGTGCCGAGCGTTTCGTTTCCGGATAAGGACTCGGTATCCGAGAGCGGGGCGTTACGGGTAGGGTAGGGTATGTTAGACTTTTCAAAACCCGCCGAGGGTATGGTAGAGTATGAATATGTATTCTCTACCCGTCATAATACCCACCCGACCCACCGTATTATATATTTTTATAATATATTATGCATAAAAATCAATAGTCTGTAAAGAAAATTAATAAAAACGTCATTTTTTTAAAAAGAAAAAAAGGCCACATTGTCACTAAGAAAAAGAAACTAAATAAATATTAATTCAATTAATACTCATGCCTCAATCATTGCTAGGATGTTACTGTTCTGGCTTCTCTTCCGAATCGGCTAATTCCTATTGCATTTTCAGGAAACCTTAGTGTTCTATCGTAGCAACAGAAATGTTAGAAACTTAGAATTGTTCTTATATGTTGTTTTTTTGGTTGTTTTTTCATCTTTCTATTTTATGATTTCTTTAATTAGTTCTTCAACTATAATGCATTTTTCGGTTCGATAGCTATGTTTTTTTTTAATACTTTTTCTTGTTAAATTTATGCGTTGTTACATTCGTGACAACTTCTACGTCTCTCACCAACCCGATGTATATCGTATGTTGACTATTTTTAAAGATGAAGATAATGATATAAATGATGTTGATGGTTAAATGGAATGGTCTCTCTTTTGTTTCTTGCTAGAACGGATATATAATAGATTGAATAATCATTGTGTTTGCTTTAGTGTGTATGTTTTTTAAAAAATATGTTTTGACCTTGATATTGATCTAATATCTGGTTTTTTTTTTGTGTGACTACTTTTGAATATTAATGTGATTGAGTCATATATTCATTGCAATGATAACCAACTTAGTTGGACAATTATTTTTACATTAAAAATTATCATTTCGTGTTGTCGATCGACCTATGTCATTTGTTTCGATTTGCGAGTTGGCTTTCTTTACTATATGGAGTTGCGATACTTAATTGACAATAAAATTAGATATCCATGGATATCCACATACCCGTGGATATCCGTATGGGAGGGTATGAGTTTGAAGTTTTCTACCCGCATGGGTAATGTGTATGGTATGGGTAAAGAAATTTTCGATGGGTAGGGTATGGATATAGCCAAACCCGTACCCACCCGTATCCATTGTCATCCCTATTATTTGAGAAAAATATAACAAAAAAATTGATATATATTATATTCTGCCCGTTACTATGTTTAAAATAATTATAAATCTTTGATCGAAAAAAAAAATTATAAATCCTACTATTTTACAATCAGAACACTAATATTTATATGGGGGAAGGGGCTAGAAGGACAAAAAAAATGATAAATGGGTCCAGAAGGACAAATTTCAAAATCAGATATTAGTAAGGACAAATTGCTAATATAGTGACAAAAATGCCCCTTTATAATTTTAATAGTAACAACCAAGGAAGAAGTAGTAACAACCCATAAAATGTCGTAACATCCAATGAAAAATAGTAACAGCCTAAAAACAAGTAGTAACAGTCTTGAAAAAAATCGTAACACCCAATCAAAAAGAAGTAACAGCCTAAAAACAAGTAGTAACAGTCTTAAAACAAGTAATAACAACCCGTAAAATATAGTAACGACCAATAAACAAGTCGTAACAGTCCCGTAAAATGTCGTAATATCCTAAAAACAAGTAGTAACAGCCCGTAAAATATAGTAACGGACAATAAACAAATAGTAAACCTCCTTCTCCAACGGAGGCCAAAATCCGGCGACAACGCAGCGGAGTTGGAAATACAGCAAACAGCAAACCTTCTTCTCCAAATCCTCTTCTAACCTTTTTCAATTGTTCAATCATTAGCAAATCCACTGTCTTTTTCTACATATATACATCAATACATATAATATGGCTGCTGAGCAAACACGCAACCTTGATAAATTTTCATTTATGTCATACAAAGATCTCGTGAAAAGAATACCGGTGAACCGGAGACTTGAAAGACCACCACCTCTTTCATCTGCCCCTTTCTCGTCGTCGCCGTCGGCACCAAGTGGTCGGAGAGGAGGAGCAAATAGCAAATTCATTCGCCGTTTATTCAAATCTTCCAATCCAGGTTTCCTTCTCCGGCAGCCTTGTCTCCTCCGGCTGCTTCAAACAAACAAAAAAAAAAAAATCTTTCTTCTCTCTCAATCGGCTGCTTTCTGATCTCAAAAAAAAAAAAAAATCATTCTTTCTTCTGCCCCATTTTGAATCACAATCTATCTGTTACTCTTTCCCTTCCATTCATCAAAAAAAAAAAAAATTCTTCCAACCCCAAAAATTATTCAAAAAAATAAAAATAAAAAAATACAGCGTTCCTTCTCCTGCTAATTCAATATACCCCGGCGTCCATGGTCGGAGCTCTCTGAACGAACAAGCAGCAGTCAGACGGTGGACGGTGTCAATTGACTTTTTGGAGGAGGTTTCGGTGGCGGCACACGATGGATTGTCATCGATCTGCTGTTGCACAGAGACGGAGGGATGGGGTTATGCAACAGATACTCCCGCTGGATTTGCTGTTGGGACGCAATTGACAGGAGAACCACCGATGGTGGTGCAATTGGCCGGAGAATGCAGATGCCGATCTAGTTTCTTAGAAGGAACGCTGATGGAGAAGGAACGCCGATGCTAATTTCTTTTTAGAATGATGGTTTTTTATTTTATAGATATATAGGAAAGGGTGTTTTTGGAAAGTTATATAGGTTTTGTCCTATATAATTAGTAATGTCCTTGCATCCTGGTTTCTTTATTTTTTTGTCCTTCCTGACAAAAATCTATATTTATATATGTTGGGTGCGACGTTTAAAAAGTACCAAATATGCTATATTCTATGAAGCACCAAATTTCAATCTAGAGGTCGTTCACAATGTTTGACATATTTACGGCACAACAAGCCTCCAATGCATATCGACAAGTTGAAGCACCAGTGGCGGAACTAGAAAAAGTTTTAGGGGTGGTCTTGGTATATAAACTGCAAAGCTAAAAAAAATCCGGAAAGAAAATAAAAAAATGTTGGTAGTGGGATTTGAACTTACAACCTAGAATTATGAAGACTAAAAAGG
This sequence comes from Gentiana straminea, assembly GCA_036785695.1. NCBI lineage: Eukaryota > Viridiplantae > Streptophyta > Magnoliopsida > Gentianales > Gentianaceae > Gentiana > Gentiana straminea. Next base: position 521,307 of record JAVUPR010000381.1, read on the forward strand.
GTTTGTTCTTAAACCACTAGGATATAACGTGATACATTTAAGACACGGTGTCGACACTCCTTGACATGGATGTTTCATACCTTTAAAAAAAATCATGATTTTTTTAATTTACAATATCATAATTTAACAAACAACGTCTTATTTAGATTATTTGACGGATTTTTCTACTAGTATATATATATATATATATATATATATATATATATATATATATATATATATATATATATATATATATATATATATATACTAGTAAAATTGAATGCCGTGCAAAGCACGGCGTGCCCATGCTAGCCGTGTAAATTTATCGAGTATTTTAATAATCATAGAGGACTGAAATAATAACATAAAAGGTATACGATACGTGTCCGACAACCAACACGACATGATACGCTCTGATACATTACGATGGCATGTCCGGCACGTGTCGGTTGATGAAATGAATATCCGACACATCTTCGACATCTCCCGACATCGTATGGATACTTTTCGACACTACTGAACAATTTTTTTTCAATTTCTACTTAAATCTATTTTAACCGGAAAAATGAAGCTATCTTCGACATCGTATACTTAAAGTTATACGATACGTGTCCGACAACCAACACGACATGATACGCTCTGATACATTACGATGGCATGTCCGGCACGTGTCGGTTGATGAAATGAATATCCGACACATCTTCGACATCTCCCGACATCGTATGGATACTTTTCGACACTACTGAACAATTTTTTTTCAATTTCTACTTAAATCTATTTTAACCGGAAAAATGAAGCTATCTTCGACATTATTTGCAACAACACGTGTTCTACCAAAAACACGACACGACACGCTTCGATACACCCCGACGCCATATCCAACAGTTGTCGGTTGATGAAATGAATATTAATTAAAATTTTAATTAAAATCTAACACACTGTCAACACTCCACGATACAAAATCGACATCTTTCGACACTACTGAACCATTGACCAAAGAAAAAAAACCAACACACAATATATAGAAGTAAAAAAACGAAGACGGAAAAAAATAATAAATATGTAGCACCCCAAAAAACGATGCTCCTAAAAAAAACCGGCATAGACACACAATGTAAAATATGGAAACTTCTTGTGTGGTGAGGGATTTTAGAGTGAAGTGACCGGTAGGTTGATCGGAACCACACAGTTTAGATGTTAGATGTAAACTGTGTGGCCCTGATCAACCCACCGGTCAATTCGGTGCATGTGGAGATACTAGGGAAGAACTTCCAGTAAAATATATATATGCAAAAAAGGAAAAGAACACACACACAGACAAACTATAGTATATATATATTGAAATATCACGTGGTCGTATCGTATTAGGATAAGAGCCAAAAAAAAAAAGAGAAGAGATCTAGATGGAAAGCAAAATAATATGTAATTAAATTGAAATCGGATACATCTCAAGCACAACACACATAATAAGATTAAGGCTAAAATGTAGATTAAAAAAAATTGGAAAAAAAAAAATCCGATGAACAGTAAAATAATTTTTAAAAAAACTGGGCCGATAAACAGTAAAAAAGAGATAAACAGTAAAATAAAAAATAGATGGGCTTCTAGGCCGATAAACAGTAAAAACGGAGGAACCAATAAAAAAAAAAAAAACAAGTGTCACCAAGGGGTGGACACTTGCCTTCTTATTAAGTAGAGAGATATATATGTATGATTTGAACAAAAATCATTAGACTCGAATTGATATTTTTATTTACAATGTCATAATTTAAAAAACAACGTCTTATTTATATATATATATATATGTGATTTGAACAAAAATCATTAGACTTGAATTGATATTTTAAATATGAAGATAGATCTGAAATAAAATAATGTCATGTTTCGCTATACGTTGAAAATATTTCTTACACGTGCCAAATGTTGTTTTCAAAGTATATTTAAGCTTTTATGAATTTTGTTTAATTTTTTTTTTATGTATTAAGTTTGTGATATTACCTTCATCAAAAAAATTAAGAAATTATAAAGAAGCAAAAGGGAAAAAAAATAAAAAGAATATTGAAGAGAGAAGAGACGCACAAAAAAAAGATATGATTGGTTTGATGAGAAACATTAATAGCCGACAAGTATTTTATTTCTTAGGATATCGTCCAACATCTAAACTCATTAAAGTATTAGAGCGTAGATAAGGAAAACTGCTCTGTATTTAGCAAAGTTGCTCCGCAATAATAGCCCTGGCCATCTCTTTTTGAGAAGAAACAGATAAGTTCAGAGGATCGTCAAGTTCAATTGCTTTTGTTTTGTTACGAGTAAAGAAACGAGGCAGAATTGTTGTGACATTTGATTGCTTTTGATAAGTTCAGAGGATCATCAAGTTTGATTGCTTTTGTTTTGTTATGAGTAAAGATACGTGGCAGAATCGTTGTGACATTTGATTGCTTTTGTTTTGTTATAAGTAATGGGAGCGGAACTAGAATTTTTTTTCAGTTGGGTCAGAGGAACCTAAAACTATATTTTGGATCAAGAATATTGCTCCAGTGGGGACACCGGAGCATAAAACTGTATTTGTGAACACAAAACGACATTTTATAACAACAAAACTATATCGTCTTCATACGAAAAATAAATTTTCGGATCTCAGTGGCGTCACGTGACCCCACGTTGGCCCATGTAGATCCGCCAATACGAGACACAATCGTTGTGTCACAATAAATAATGTTGAATTACCATCTTTCATAAAAGCTTAAGCTGATGAGGTGTCACAATGAATAATGTTGAACTACCATCTTTCCTAAAGGAGGTGTCACAATGAACTACCATCCTTCGCAAAAGAGCCTAAACACCATGTCACAATGAATAATGTTGAACTACCATCTACCAACTTTCGCAAAAGAACCTCAACACTTGCACAATATAAATGGCGAGAATAATGTTGGCCGCAAGGTTTGAACCTAAGACCTTCCACTGTGATACCATGTTGACCTACCATATCTTCCAAAAGTTTAAACTGATGAGGATACATATAATTAACATTTTATACACTTTAACAAATACCACATATGTTATATGCTTTGTTGATCATGATGAGTCTAAATTGATCATGATATAAATCCATCATAATAAACGGTGCAAAGGACTGTTGAAAACTAGTGTGAAGACTGCTGATTTGCTAGAAGAAACATTTCAACAAACGCCTTTACACACAATGTTTAAGTTGGTTAGGAAGTTAGTTAGGATCAATTCGGCTTGTGTTGCTGTATAAACCGAAATTAGCATTGTACACTTAACTTTGGCATTCCAACAACATTTTCTCTCAAACGATTCTTGTGTATTCAAGTTGGGAAAATTTCCTTAGTTTCCCGTCTTTCTGGAATTTGAGTCTTTCTGGAATTTGAATTTTGAGATTGACCTTCGTGGCTTCTAGCCATTTCTCATTGTCGGACCTCATCAATATTTCCTCATAAGTTTTAGGGTCATCATCTTCCATGAGGTATACTCCAGTGTATATGTGTGGTTCACGACATGTCCTGGTGGACCTTCAAGGAGACCGTGCTTTGAGCGAGGGGTCTCCACCTCATTAGTATGTGGTGCACGATGAAATTCCATCACCGACTATTGTCTATAAGTGGTTCTTGAATTTCTTCGCGATTAATCTTACTCCCACTAACCATTTCCAGAATGAACTATTTTCTTCAGATTGTGACAAGTTTTGGTGACAAACACATTTTGTTCTCCTGGGCGGTAAAATTTGTATCCTTTAGTTTCCTTATAATAGACCACTGACAATCATTTATCAAACCTAGGTTCTAACTTGTCAGACATCATCCGCTTCACATAAGTCGGACACCCCCAAGGGTAAGCTAGATTTCGTACTTTTCTTCTCCCATACCTCATATGGTGTAGAATCAACCGTCTTTGATGAGAGAAGGTAATATATAAACTATTCATTTGGATCATCGGATTGAAAATCAAGTTAAGTGTATAATGTAAAAATATGTGGACGTCAATCTATTACATAGAAGGATGGTACATGTAGGCATTAGCACATGAAAATAAGTATGATAATCCTTTTACACACCATCGAGGTCAAAGACGTGGAGTGAATACTCATTCCATAGGGTGTAACGGCTATTCGAGGCCGAGGACGACTTGCGCAACGTCGGCTATACAAGACCGTGGGCGACCTGTGCACACCGGTTGTTAAGGACCGTGGACAACCTATGTTACGTCTGTAATTGATATAAGAGCCACCGCGCTATGTTGAAGATGAATTATACTGATGTTGCTTTCATATACTCTTTGTGGGTCCGCTGAATACCAAGTATAGGGTAACCGATTTCATCTATGTCAAAAAGTAAATTTGGTTCAAGTGGTGAGTCCTCTGAGACGTCGTGTTGAAAAAACTTTTGGTTAGACATCACTCCTGAATGAGAATCAGACTCTGCAAACACGATCCGATGTCGAACTCCCGAATTACGGATTAGTCGGGTCAGTTAAAAAAAGGAAATTATCTTTGACTCCTTATAAAATAAAATAAAAAATTTAAGTGGAATAATATGATAACGGTGCGTTATTATTATTATAATTATAAAGAGAAAATTTAAAGAAATCTCGCTGAGGTTGAGAAGAGAAAGACTATCAAAATTAATAACGTGTTGGAGAACGCAAACCGGAAATAATTACAAAGTAACGTCCAATAGAAATGTTTGACAATAATGTGAAAACCCTACTACTATTTTAATAATACTATTCGTCGGTATCTTATTACTATTATTATTATTATTTTTTGTTTTGTTGTTGATGATACCATATTTCCACTTTTAATGATTAAAAAAATATGGAGTCGCTGTTATATAATAAATTAAGTGATCATCAAACAAAAAAAACACTCACATGTAAAAAAGAACATATATAGCTTTTTTTATTATATTCAGATACACTTTCTCCGACTTGAAGTATTTCAAAACGAATTTCCATAGTTATTAGGTACTTGGTTTTTTTTTTCCATTAATGGAAAACACAACCAAAATCATTCAATTTATAATTTTTTTTTCTGATTTTAATTTTTTAATCACAAATCATTTTAACTATTAATTATTTTCTTATTTCCCTCAAAAAATTTATTTTCTTATAAGCATATATGTATACCTTTTTTTTATAAAAAAAACCTACATGTATTGACATTTTTTTGGTTGAGTAAACAAGAAATTTTATTAATTAATGTCCGCAAAATACGCGGCTAGAACGTCTCCGGAATGCAAACTACCCCCAGAAAGTCACATCAAGTAAAGACAAAGCATAACGCGCAAGAAGGTGTACATTGTCCGTATGGCGAACAAAAGAGAAAGAAATTGAATAAAAACTTTGGAGCAGAGCTAAGCAATCCTTCAGAAGACAACCATGAGTAGTGATATCATCCACAGGCTGTCGAAACCGCTGCACACAAGCCAGACAATCACTTTTCACCTTCACCCGCCGCCAGGGGCGGATCCAGCACACTCGGGGGGGTCACGTGACCCTACTGGATTTTTTTAAAAAAAAAAAATAGTATTAAAACTATATAGTTTTGTTGTTAAAAAGTGTCGTTTTGTCGATAAAAAATTGATATTTTAGACTCCGGTGACCCTATTGAAATTTTTTTGGGTAAAAGATGTAGTTTTAGACTTCAATGACACCACTGGAATAAATTCATGGATCCGCCACTGCCCGCCGCAAATACAATCACTGCACATCTTCCATTGCCACATAAATGCCTCGAATCTCCATGTATTCCGGTCGACCCCCATAAAAAAGATAGCCTACGGCGTCGGTATGCAAGACTGTCCACATGTATAGACATTTTAAATGGTGAAATTTCTACACTCCCTCCAGTCCATATTTAATGTTGACTAGCAAATGGTATATCGACAACTACTCTCCCATTTTCCGGAGGGGCACAATTATTATTATTATGACCAATTATAACAAAGTCCTACCATGCATGTGTAACACACCAACACCGGGGTGGCATCGGGTCGGGATCCGACCCGTAAACCTCCTATCCGAAATCCGTTCCGATAAGATTTGGGATTCAATTTTTCTTCCTGAACCCGTACCCGATTAGCGTCGTGTCCCGATCCGATGGGATCCCGAATGTTCGGGATCTCGTCGGGTCGGGAATGAATGTCCCGAACACATGATGCATGTTAATATAAAAAAATGACAACAGTTATTTGATCAAAATAATAGTTCAAAAGGTGGGGCGGAGAAATGAGTTAACGACGACAGAGTCGACGGCCGGTGGCTTTTGTGAGAAAGAACACTCTGAAATAATATAAGGCAAAAGAGAGGTGCAGAGAAATTGAGAAACGACGGAATCAGAGAGTGTAGTTGACGATGACCAATTATGTCACCTTAAAGATCCGGGCTTTTCCTTATGTTAATGATGAATAATCAAGAACCCTAATGCCAAGAACAAAGAAGGGGTTTTGTATAATTGCGGCTGAGTCTAAGTGGAATTCTTAGAGTGCCTACGTATCCTGTTCTTACTCCAGGAATCAAGCCATACGTAGTTCCTGGAACGTTGTATTTATAAGGACAATGCATGACCTAACCCTAATATGAGTCGGTTTGTAGCTATTGTCATATTTACCCTTAATTGGGCTTTACCCCTTGCCCAAGTTACCCCGTGGGTACCGGGCCAACGTAGCCGGTGTGGACTCGTTCTCGATATCGATCCGCCCGACCGGGATGATCGACCCCGGAACTCACGTCCCGCACCGCCCGTAAGTCGATAGTCGTGACCTCGAATCCCTAGCCATACTTCGGTGCCCGAGGATCGACATGCGTGCCATGGCTTCCAAGTCGATAGTCCGACCGGTATGCCTTATCCGGCTCATGTGCCTTAGTAAATATTGCATCCACGAGGTCCACTCGATGATGATATATCGAGGTGCGTAACCCGTATCGTCGGTAGTATGTTTATGTTTTTAGTAATTAGGGATGTGTGTGTACGTCGTGTGTATATATATATATATATATATATATATATATATATATATATATATATATATATGTATGTGTGTGTGTGTGTGTGTGTGTGTGTGTGTGTGTGTGCGTGTGTGTGTATTCGGGTCGGGATCGGGACCCCTGTTTGGTTTTAGGGTAGGTTGGATCCATATTTCATAAAGTCATGCTTCATCACTTTAAAATTACGAAGAAATTCATATCAACTGAAATGAAATAATTTACTACTATAACTTCAAATTTCCTTTCACTCACTCCAAATAAAAAATAAAAACCTTCAAACATCCTGCTAAAAAAATGCCCTTCGAATTTGGGTTTCATAGTAAAAAGGAAAAGAAGAATGAGTAGTGATTGTGACACAACAGAATGTCACAACAAATTCATAACGCATTTTTAAACTTGTAGTACCTATTGATTTATATAGATCCCATAAAAATCAACGGTGTAGTAATAATATATACTGTGATATTTTGGTGTAGATGAATTATTGTGGTAGAAACCTTTTAAAACAAAATACTAGTCTTAATGTGGATATTTATATTGCGTCAAAAAAGCAAAAATTCAATTAAGAGGGGTGGGAAATTACCATGAAGGACAAACAAATAAATCACTATCTATAAATTATTACTTTTTCATTTCTTTTTGCTGGAAAGATACAATGTATTTCCCATAGGGAAGATTGTGACCACCGGCGGATCCGGTGTATCCAGGGGCTCATAGGACCCCACTCAAATTTTAAAATAAAATAAAAAAAGAATTATCGAAACGACGTCGTTTTGATAAAAAAAAATTTAATTTTTACCTAAATACCCACACAATTCGGTTCAGTTCCGAAAAATTTGACCTAATTACCCACCTCATTCAAAAAAAATTTAGGATTACCACATTTTTTTGACGGGTGATCCCACTGAAAATTTTTTCTGGATTCGCCACTTATCCACTTATCGTGACCTAGTAATACTTAAAAGAGTAACGAGATATAATCAGTAATCATCACAAAGCAATAAGTCCATGTTGTAGTAAAGCATTTCAATCACTGTTTAAAGAGAGTCGTGCATTATATTTCATTAATTTATTACTACTTTTTAGATTGATACTTTTGCAAAATGCAAATACACCCCACCCCCTGCAGAAAAGGAATAAATAAATAAATAAATAAATTTTAAAAAAAAGTTATATATATATAGCAAGGAATTCATGAAAACTGTAGTATTTTGTGATATAGTGGTGGTGGTTGATTCGAAATGCCAACTCAAACTTAGTAAATGAAGAATGAGCAATGATACGGGTATAACCATATGTTGTGACACAATGGTCATATGTATCGTTGATTATAATTAGTTTAAACTAATCATTATATACATTCAAAATAATCAACGGTGTATATTACAATAAATAAATAACATCTTTAAGAAATTATAAATGAATAAAACTAAAATGACAACACTACAAAAAAACTGGGCCTTTTGCGACGGAAGGTTATCGTCGCAAAATAGGATTATTCCGTCGCAAATCCTAATTTGCGACGGCTTTGCGACGGTTTTTATTTGTCGCATTTTTTAGTCGCAAAACCGAGATTTTGCGACGGTTTATCCGTCGTAAATTATTTGCGACGAATGTTGCGGCGGATAATAACGTATTTTATTTTTAAAAAAAAAATATAGTTTCCGTCGCAAAACAATGTAAAATCCGTCGCAAAACAATGTAAAATCCGTCGCAAAAATATATAATCCGTCGCAAAAAAATTTATAATCCGTCGCAAAAATTTTATAAACCGTCGCAAAAATTGTATAATCCGTCGCAAAGTTTTTTATTAAATAAATTTTTTTATTTTTAGATCCTTACATATCCGTCGCAAATACACTTTTCCGTCGCAAAAACAACTTTGCGACGGAATATTTCCGTCGCAAAATTTAAAATTAATCAGAAAATTATGGCTGTTTTGCAGCAGCCGGCCAAACCACCGCCGCAAAACAGCCATAATTTTCCCCGGTAGCATTACAATTGCTACCGGCTATCAACAACAACAATATAAAAGGGGATACGATACCAAAATAAATAAAACGATATGTCAAAGGGGATAAAACGATATGTCAAAGGGGATACGATAAGCCAAAATAAATAAAAATGTATAAAGCAATATGTCACCCGCCGACCCGGTGTACTACCTAAACCCATGTCACTTCCTCCAGGACCGTGATCGATCGGTCATCTCCGTGCCGCCTCGTACACGGGTTGCATCCCTCCGGGAGGATGCCGCCTAACCGCCGGGTAATCCACTCCTCCATCCGCGCTAGTCCGTCTTCCCGACGCTTTCTCGTCTCTCTCTAGCTCCTCCAACCTCGCTGTGTTTCTGCATTAATCTCTTTCTCTCGCCATCTCCCGGGTGAGACGGGTGAGTATGCCCGGAGAGTATGTCCCGGCGGACGAGTGTCGAGCAAGAAGCAGCTCCGTCGTAGTACATGGAGGCACCGACCCCATGCCAAAAACTCTCCCCTTCTTGTCGTAACCACCAGCGGCTTCGTAATAAAGACGCGACTCGTCGACAGGGGTGTCAGGCTGCGTCTCCTGGCTTTCGCCTTCTTCGAGGTGAAGACGTCCTGTAAAGTATGATATAAATTTGTTAGTAACAATAATTACATGATATATATATATAATGTATATATAATATTTAGAATACATAACGTACCAAGATTTTCTCAAACTTCCTCGAGACGAAGTTGCCCGACTTCTTCTTCTTCGAACTAGTCACCAGATCTCCGACTGATAGGGGCACTTCTCTATTGTCCTCCATGGCCCGAGCGAAATCGATAACGCCGCGTCTGCCCATAGCATGTGTCCCAGGGATCTTCCCTTCCTCACCGGATCCAGAAGCTCGGTTTATCTTCTTTTTCGCGTATGTTTCCTTGAATGCCTATTCCGACATAAGATAAACAAGTTAGTACATACATATATATATATAACACAAGTATTATTAATTAAATATTGAATAAATGCTTACGGGACTCCCAATCCACTCCTCGAACTGACGGAGAATATCCGGGGTCATCCAAAGCCGAGCACGGGGGTTTGTTTGAGCCCGATACATATAATCACGGACCCTGTTGATAGCATACCGCTCAAAAGCTTCCCTAACCAGGCGCTCATGGCGTAACTCGAAGCTGAAATGAGCTTGCAACATAGTTATATATATGTTATATGTATAGTTATAATTATAGTTATATTTATATATAGTTATATATATATGAACGACGTACCCTAAATGCGTGCCACCACCTTTCCCCTCGCTCCCGGGCCGGCATTATGCCACGTGGTGGCAAAAGTGTTGAAGCCGCCGATTATGGCGGTCTTGGCCATTTTCTTGACATAGTTGTCGGTAAACCTGTCATATTGAAAACAATAAGTTGTTAATATATTTGGTTAATCAAAATCTATACTCATAATAAAAGTGCGATGAGGTGTTTCCCCCAAAAATTGTTTCCTACCCTCGGTGTTTCCCCCAAAAAGTGTTTCCTACCCTCGGTGTTTCCCCTCCTTTTTAATTTATTTATTATATATTATATATTATATTATTAATTTATTATACTTATTCTTATCCTTAAATTTATTGTCCCCGTACAAATCAAAGTATCATTATCCTTTAATTAGATGATTTTTTTTTCCTTTTTTAAATTTAATTAGATTAGTTAACTAATATTGATTTTGTTCAACAACAAAAAAAACACCTAATATTGATTGATTTCCGTAGAAGAAGAAAAAAATGATATTGATTGATTCCCAATAAATACATATGCCTCATTATTTCAATAAAATTATTATTATTACCAATTCCAATTCATATCAATACATCATGAATATCCGCGTACTATCAATATTTCTCATATCATCAATCTTCATCAATCAACTTTAATAATAATAATTATCGCCAGTAGCATTACCGGAGAGATTAAACAATAACTATGCAAAGTTTAGAGTTGAAAGCAAGTATTGAAGTTGAACCCGAAATAATCTACGAAAATGTAATCCTTTATTATTTTGTTTATGAAAAACAAACTAGCGATCATGATATGAAAAGTACATACATACAACGTAACGTGTTTCAAAAGTCGATTGAATTATTTTATATTTCTTCAGAAAAAAAAAGAATTACTCTATGCAAATTGAACCCGAAAATAACCGACGAAAACTTTTATTATTTTGGTTTTGAAAAAACTAAATGTTGATCATGATATCAAAGGTACATGTTTAAAAGCAAACTATTTCAATTGCTCTATGCTAATCCTTGAAAAGTATGCCCATGAAGTTACCTTTGATGTGCCCCATTTCACATATAGATGAATTTAAGTGTACATTGAAAATCAACTATAGAATTGATCTATAGCCTGAATCGGAATATATAATATAATATAATATAATGATCAATCATGCGAACATTACATATATTAAAGTTAGAAAAAAATAATAATAATGAGAGCGGATAACAATTCATCGATATCAATATATATACAAGACAATAATTTACTAAATTTAATCATACAACAACCTGAAAAGTCACCACAATTCATCAAGCATATGAACATTAACGTTGAGTAAAATTTGAAAAAATAAAATATAATGAGAACGAGTAACAATTTATCAATATCTATATATGTACAAGATAATGATTTAGTAAATATAATCATACAACAACATAAAGAGTCACCGTTTTTTTTAAGTCATACTTCCATCGCTTAAAATGGGTTAAATGACTTCAGATGCACTTAATAAATTAATGATTGTCCGAATCTGGTTATTAAACAAGTTCGAATGTTACTACCACTTAATTTATTCAAATTAAGTGATAAGTAATGTAAACAATTTGAGACTAATACAAAAAGACATATAGCTTTTTTTTTAAATTGGGAAAATTGGGTAACTACGCCACATAGGTCTGTAGCTAACTTCAAATTAGCTAGAAATGATAAATTTGAGGTGGAAGTTAAGGTTCCTAATGCCAATTTTCCCTTGTTTCATGGATAACCACCTAAGTAATGTGTATGGCGTACGTAGTGAAAGATACTTCTAGATGCATGATGTTTCGGATGAACAGAGAGTAGGCTTAGCAGAAATGCATTTTTGAGGAAAAGCATATTTGTTGTTTGGTAATATGAAATTGAGTTTTCCAACAATTCTTTCGGCATTACTAAGAGAAGAATTTATGAAACCAATTAGAAGGTAGGCCATTAGAACTAACAGTGGATTAATTCCATCAACCTAGACAAAAGACCACAGTAGAGGAATATCTATCGGAGGTTTGGGAATTTAAGCTTGGTGCGCTTACATAATCTTATGTTGATAGAGACTTACTTCATCAAATTTCATATAAGAGGCCTTAACACTGAAATTAAATCTATGGTGAGATTGATGAAGCCTAGGAACATGTTTGTTGTCATTGATATTGCCATATGCCAGAGTCTATTGTAATGTCATTAAATGACATACATGTGCGAAAAATTACTCTAACCCTAGCCAGTCTAGGTTCTCTCCATTCACCACTAATGTGACTGAAAAAATACCCGACACTGAGAATAAACCAATGATACATAAGGCAATTACTCCTAAAGAGTTGCAGGAGAAGAAGGCCATTGGGTTATGTGTTGGGTATGATGAAATATACACCTGTGGCCAAGTGTGAAAGCAGAAACACAAACACTTTCGGGTATCAGAGGATGATGGAGTTTGGGGAGAGATTGAAGTGGACAATGGGGATAAAGTGGATGTGGTATATGATGCTTTGGACCATTTGAGCCTACTGAGTTATTCGTGCACCTTATATGGGCATGTCACCTCTTACACCATCAAAATCGAAGGCCTCTTGAAAAAAAGCCAATTACCATTCTCATACACAGTGGTGCATCTCACACTTTCATAGACCATCGGGTTTCCAACGAAGTGCAATGTGTGACAGAACCAAATCACCATATGTTAATCACAGTAGTAGATGGAAACAAAATGGTGAGGGAATTTAAGTGTCTTAACAAGATGTGAGATTGATCAAGTTCAGAGGTTGTGACATTGTATTAGGGGTGGATTGGATGAAAATGTACAATCTTATGGTATTTTACTTCAACAAAACATAGGTGGTTTTCACTAATGATGATGAACAAATTAAGCTCAAAAGTTACACAAAAGAATCTCAACTAAGGCAATCAGTTGTTGTTGGTCCCTTAGAAAGGCTTGGGGTCAAGTTTAGTGGGGGTGAGTAAACTTGACACTTAAAACTTTTTATAGAGTTTTATAACTCAGTTGAATAACAGTCTACTGACTACACCACTTAGTTGTGTTAAATGCAGCGGATTAGATTAAAGCCTTTTTAAATGTTGTTCTTTTTAAAATTGAATGAGCTAAGTGTTGAACTCAGTTGTGGAGTGATCCCTGTTGTATTGGTAAGCATGCAATATAGTAAGATAAGTGCTAAAAGTAAAGTGCAGTAAAGTAAATGCTAAAAGGAAATAGACAGAGTTTATAATGGTAAACAAAATCATTTCTAACAGTTGCAAAGTATTAACTCAGTTTGATACATGAACATGCTCTGAATCATGTGCCCAGTGAACCGACTCATGTCCTAGAAGTGTGTCATGAATTGTTTGCAAATTCCCAAGGATTGCCACCAATGAGGGGCTATGAACATATCATAACTTTAAACGGATGTGTTGAACCTGTGAAACTAAAACCTTTTAAGTATGCTCACTATCAAAAGGATGAAATAGAGCAGTCGGTGGATCAAATGCTACAACATGGATTACACAACACGGTAATAGTCCATTTTCATCACCCTTGCTCCTTGTGAAAAAGAAAGATGGAACATGGAGATGTTGTATGGATTACATAAGGTTGAATGACTTGATTGTCAAGGATATTTACCAAATTCCCTAATTGATGAATTGTTGGGTGATTTAGGGATACTAGGGTATTCGTAAAATAGACTTAAGGTCCGGATTCCATCATATTTTGATGAATGAGGATGATGTCCATAAGACAAGATCGTTGTAACTCATTATGACCAATTTGAATTCAAAGTTATGCCATGGAAGTATGAGTGAGATGTTGAGGCCTTACTTGATGAAGTTTGTGCTGGTATTTTTTGATGACATCGTAATTTTCAGCCGTAACATTGATTCCCACATACAACATCTTAAAGTGGTTCTAGAAGTTTTGAAGAAAACGTAATACTATGATAAATTGTCCAAAAGCTCTTTTAGACAAACCAAGATGGAAAGCCATGTCAGATTGGCCCAACATCATAATGTGATTGAAGCGAGAGGTTTTCGGACCTAACATGTTTTTACAAGAGATTTATGCCTAATTATGGGATTGTTGCTAAACACTTGAATGACCTACTCAAGAAAGATGGGTTTTGCTGGTCAGTGAGTGCCTCGAAACATTCTAGAAACTCAAGGAGGCCATGTGCAAATCATTAGTACATGTCTTACCTGGTTTTGTAATTCCATTTTGCATTGAAACATATACATGTGGCAAAGGCTTAGGAGCTATTTTACAAAGCAAAACAAGAAACATGTGCTTATCTAAGCGAGATTGGATTGTTCATCAATGAGAAGGAACTCCTAGCAGTCCTCATGGAAATAACCAAATGGAAGCTATATATTCAAGGCAAGCCCATTGTCATCGAAACTGATCAATGGAGTATGAAGTTCATTCTGGATACGAGGGCCACTACTACACTACAACAAAAATGGGTGACCAAGTTACTTGAGTTGGACAATATCTCCTTATTGGATGCATGACTTAACTTTCAGCTGCAAGGGTGACCTATATGTTGAGGAATTAAGGCACCGATGATTAGTACGTACCCCCATATCCACACTACATTGTGCACCAAAGGATTCTTAAGTACAAAGGGAGGATATATGTAAGAACACATGGATGTCCGAGATCAAAATTGATAAAATGATTGCACTCAAATTCAATAGGGGGCATTCAAGGGTCAATGCATGTTATAACATGGTTAAGATACTGTTTTATTGGCCGCAACTTAAGAAGATTGTTCATCCATTACCGTATCCCTCACAGCATGGTCCCAACCGAAAATGGATTTTACATATGGATTGCCTAAATCCGATGGGAAGGAAGTCATCATGGTAGTAGTGGACATGCTGACCAAATTCAGCCACTTTATTCCACTTGAAAAGAAGCGGCAAATAACATCAAAATAACGTGGAATAAAACTTGAGTAATACATTTTTTACATAGCATGAATAATACTTAAATGATCAAAATAAATATCCTTCAAATTGATTTGTACTCCCTCCGATTTTTTATATGTCGCGAGAGAGAAAATTCACACAGATTAACAAAGTAATTAATATGTCTAAAATATAGTATTGAAAATGTATTTTTTTTATTGGAGATGTAAATGTAAATACTTTGTTGGTAAATGAGTTTTTAGTATTGAAAATGTATTTTTTTATTAGAGATGTAAATACTTTATTGGCAAAAGAAGAAAAAAAGTAATAAATGATGTATTGGAAATGTAAAATGACATATAAATAAAAACAAAGCAAATTCTGAAATATGACATAAAAAAATAGGAAGGAGTACAGTATTTTGCTTTTACAGTTGGTTTTATCTATGAATAAATATAACTCATTAGTACCCATGTGACACAATTAATGATTCTTCTCTAAGGGTACAATAAATGATTCTTTGTTTTTCATTAAACTTGGCTAACAAGTAAATTATTTCACAAAGAATATTTGCACTTGTAATAGAATGTTAATATAAAAATATACACAATTAAAACATTATACAATTTTTTGGACGCATAATATTTTACGATCCTTTTTCGGCTAGAATGAACTTAGAATGTATGTATATATATACTAAATAGTTGAGACAAATCTACGTTTGCAATAAAATGCATGACTTTATAATTAAAAAAGCTTATCATATTTAAAGAATGAAAACGTAATATGACGAGTTTAATCCAAGCATAAAATCATTGTACAACAATTGTCATTATTTAACATGTATTTATTTAATTTTTTGACCGGAAAAACATATAGTATTTATTTTGTAGATTAAACGTATAGTCAAGAATATAGATATAATATTAAAAACATTCTAAATATAATAAATTATATGAACACGTGCGAGGCACGTGCATTTTACTAGTATAAATAAAAATACAAACAAATTAAAGCAAGATATGTATTAACTTACCATCTCCCCTCGGGATCCAAAAACGGCAATCCAAGGTCACCATTGACAATGACACCCAAATCCTCCTCGGTCATCTGGTGTATCTCATCATCCAAACCGTGAGTCTGTGTGGAGGAAGACGCTCCGGGGGAGGGGGAACTACCCCTACCGCGTCTACCTCTACCTCTACCTGACATCTATTTGACACAGAAAATGACGTTTATACTAATCTAAATGCAATTATAATAAAAAGGCGTTTATACTAATTAATAATAAATTACAATGTTTAATACATTATTATTCAGCAATGATGACAAAATAAAATATTTAATACATTATTATTCACTATCACTACTAGAATGGAAGAGTTCTTCCTCCTCTTCATCGATATCAGATCATCAACCGATTCTTCTTCCTCTCCATCTTCTTGTTGAATGAAATCCGCCATCTCATCATCATCCAAGTCATTATCCCCAACATCGGAGTCAACATCGACATCAAGATCTTGGTGGACAATGTTAAGAGGATCGATAATCGGGAAACATCATTGATCACTTGTTCTTGGAAAACGGTTTCCTCGACGGGAGCATCGATAGTCGATCTTGCCTTTGTTTTGAAAACAACCGACCATTGATCTTTGTCTTTTTTCAAACTTGGATATGGAGCATAGTAGACTTGCTCGACTTGATAAGCCAGAACAAATGGATCATAAGCGCCATATTTCCGACCACGATGAACTTCAACTATCTTATAATCTTTATGCACATTCATGCCCCGTTCAGAATTATCAAACCAATCACATTTGAACAATACGGCTTTGTAGACAAATCGAAGCTCCATAATACACCAACTCAATGATTTCATTTAAAGTGTCATAATAGTCGGCACCTTCCGTGGAACCGACACAAACTCGTTGTTGACCGAAGATTTACCAATATCGTTGCCCGGTTGAATGTCCGAAAGTTGTAGCCGTTAATCGAATAACGTTTCCAAATTTTGACTTGACGAGAAGGACCACTTGCCAAAGCTTTTAGCAAATCATCATTCAACAATGATGCTTGTTGTGCAAACCATTTGGTAAATTCATTTTCATGTTTATTCCAAATATCCGTCGAGGTCAATTGAGGTCGTTGAACACGAATAAATTGCTCGAACAATCTAAGAATGAATCATTTTGTCGTTAATGTATATTTGTTCGAAAAACTCGTTAAGCATTGTATATATGTAGTAATGAGGTACTTACAGTTCATACGGTTTCATGATTTCGCAGTTAGACAATACGTACTTGTGCACAAAGTCATATTCTTTATTATCCAAGAACCTCGTCTTGCACTTCCCGATTGTTGTACCATTATGATCACGGAATAACTCGGGTAAATCGAAACGATTGCCGATGCCGAAGTCTCACCAACAAGCAAGATTCTTTGCTTTTGTTTCAATATGATCATCGTAATACATAGAACGAAGTTTGAAATCTCTTCCAACAAATACGCATTGCATATTGATCCCTCTACGAAAGCTTTGTTACCAATCTTTTGTTTTAAGTGATTCAAAAACCTTTCGAATGGATACATCCATCGATATTGCACGGGACCACCAACTCGACCTCATACGGCAAGTGTACCGGTAAATGCTCCATCGAGTTAAAAAACGCCTGGAGGCAAAATCTTCTCTAACTTGCAAATAATCTCAGCAATGTTATTCTCTAAACGAATCACGTCTTCTATTTTTAGGGTAGCAGCACACAAGTCTCGAAAGAATTGACTTATCTCAATCAATGCATTCCACTCATTTTTCGGAATCAATTCTCGAAGGGCAACTGGCAACAAACGTTCCATAAAAACGTGACAATCATGGCTTTTCAAACCACGTAGAATGTATTGATCATGATCTACGCACCTACTCAGGTCGGAAGCATAACCGTCGGGGAATTTCAACTTGGTGACCCATTCACACAACACTTTTCTTTTCGCTTGTCAAGAACAAGTGTACAATCGGGGCGCTTTTCGCAAAGCTCTTTCAAATCTTTAGCAGATTTTGGACCACAAGCGCTTTTGCCTTTAACGTCCATAACCGTGTCAATCAGTTTTTCAAAGAAGTTTTTCTCAATATGCATCACATCCAGGCAATGTCGAAGCAGCAATGTTTTCCAATACGGAAGATCCCAAAAAATGCTTCTTTTCCACCAACCATTCTTGGAGTTTTTAAGCCGTTTCAAGTCTGAATCTGAGCCATCAATGATGCTTGGTAGGTGTTGTACAAATTCCCATACCTCCTCACCACTCAATCTACGGGGTGGAGTCGCGTGTTCATACTGTTTGGACTTCAAAAAACCTTTATCAGTGCGAAAAATATGGTCTTCAGGGAGAAACTGCCGATGACAATCAAACCAATTGCATTTACCACTATGTTTGAGCCAGAACGACTTGTTTCCATCACCACAATAGGGAAAAGCTTTCACACCAGCCGTAGTCCACCCGGATAACATGCCATACGCAGGAAAATCATTGATAGTCCACATTAGTGCAGCCCTCATATGAAAATTTCGTTTTGTGGATACATCGTAAGTAAACAACCCCGTTTCCCACAAATGCTTCAACTCCTTAATCAATGGTTGCAAATAAACATCGAGGTTTCCTTTCGGATTTTTCGGCCCCGGTACAAGCACCGATAAGAATATAAACCGTCTTTTCATGCACAACCAGGGCGGAAGATTGTATGGTGTAACCATGACCGGCCGCCAAGAGTAGTTCTTCCCAAAATTACCAAAAGGTGCAAAACCGTCCGTGCAAAGTCCTAACCGCACATTTCTAGGCTCCTTAGCAAACTCGGGTGCATTTGGTCAAAATGCTTCCAAGCTTCGCGTCACTTGGGTGGGCCATTATACCGCTTGTCCGGGGGTTTTCCGCGTGCCACCTCATTTCCTTGCCTATATGTTTCGTGGCGTACAACCTTTGGAGTCTAGGTCCAATCGGGAAATAAGTCATCACTTTGTTAGGCACACGTTGACCTCTTGCGTTCGTTTTCGGTTTATATCGATCATGGTCACACTTCCGACACTTGTCCAGATTCGCGTCCTCCTCCCAAAATAACATACACCCCGCGGGACACACGTGTATTTTCTCGTGGGGTAGCTCTAATGCCTTTAACAACTTTTTGGTTTGATAGAAGTTCGAGGTCATTAAGTTATTCTTCGGAAGAATATCTCCTATCAAACCGGTAACCCCGTCAACGCATTTGTGAGAGAGGTTGTGATCACATTTCAAAGTGAGCAACCTAGAAGCCGCTTGCAAGACGGAGACACTACTTCCATCACATACGGGTTCCTCTCGCGTTTTTCAAAGATTTCAAAAAACGATGCAACTTCGTGGTTTGGTGTCTCATTGTTCTCCTCTTGGTTAAGAAATTCTTCTCTTACGTGATCAATCCTATCACGTAATGCGTCATTAACCATGTCCCGATAAGGGTTCACATTCCGTTCTTGCCGAACGTTGATCGGAATGGGAAACTCTTCACCATGACACACCCAATCATAGTAGTTTGCGCAAAACCCATATTTAGTTAAATGTAATCTCACGTCATGTTCGATCGAAAATTTAGTGTTCTTACACTTACTACATGGACACTTCATCATTCCATTATTTGCCCGAAACGAATCTAACTGCTTTGCATGTTTTATGAATTCCTCCACACCATTCACAAATACCGGGTTAAATTTCTTGTTAGCATCCAACCTCTCGTACATCCAACTACGTTCTATTCTCTTCATTTTCAATCCTACACATCATATCATACAAAATATGAGATTAACAATAGTCTTTGAAGGTTGTCTCAACACTTTTGCAAACTCAGGTTTTACTCAACTTACTATGAAACTAACAACACTATAACCTAAATTTTCGATTCATGGTCAAAGGTTCGACGTCAAAATAATTCGGAGGCTTTGCCGGATAACAAAGTACCCCCCAGTACCATTTTCCAAACGGGTAGAACAAAGACCACTTTGAGGACCTTATGTATGTTATGCTTATCATGTAATCACATACTTATCATCATTTCAATCCAAATTCAACAAACCAATTCAACCAACATCCGGTTTCTAAACTAAGCATTTTCAACCAACATCCGGCTTTGCACATACTTAAGCATTCAACAAACCAATTCAACCAATTCAACCAACATCCGGCTTTGCACATACTTAAGCATTTTCCTAACTTATCTAACTAATACACATAAGTAAGCATTTTCTAACTTATAATTACTACACATATATATCTATAAATCTATACTACATATGATACACTATATAAAAAAATATATAAAAAAAAAAACATAAAAAAAACCAAAAAAAAAAACCAAAAAATATATTACATACTACAATATACAAAAATTACATACTACAATATATATATACAATATAAATTGAAAAAAATATATATATATAATAAAAATAAAACCGTACATACATATACATATACAATATATATATACATATACATACATACATATATATAAATATATATAAAACGAAAAAAAAAAAAATATATATATATATATATATATACATACATAATAATACGCGGCGGGGGAGGGGGAGGGGGGGAATCGGGTCTCGGGGGAGAGGGGGTGGGGGGGGGAATCGGGTCCGGGGAGAGGGGGTGGGAGGGGAGGAAGAGCATACCTGTGGGTGGCTGCGGCGGTGGTGGGAGGAGGTGGCGCCGGAAGAGCTTCAGCAGGGGGGGGGGGGGGGGGGGGCGGCGGGTGAGAAGGGGGGGAATGAAGAAGAGAAATGAGGAAGAAAAGGGTTGCCTTCGACTGATATCCGCCGTTTTGCGACGGAATTTAATGTCCGTCGCAAAACAACCCTAATTCCGTCGCAAACATACATATTCAGAATAATAAAATAATTTTATAAAATTTTATTAAATATTCCGTCGCAAATTAATAAAAATTCCGTCGCAAACTTGCCCGCCAAGTGGAAAAATTGGTCCCGCCAAATGTTCCGTCGCAAACAATTAAACATCCGTCGCAAACTTAATTTTGCGACGGAAATAAAGTCCGTCGCAAAAAATCCGTCGAAAACTGCTTTTTTTTGTAGTGCAAGATACAATTTTTTTTTAGAACATCCAATGAATACTATTAATCGCAAATTTGCCAAACAAGAACGAATTACATGAGAGGGGAAGAAGAATCTCAGTCTACAAATCCTAGCTACAAGTTGGAGCCCTTCTCTAACTAACAAATACGCAAATACATTATCCCGACCAAGCGACGCTTGACAAAAGAGAAATAAACGAAAACAAAAGCCGATAAAAGTCATAGACAATCCTCAATTATTCTTTCAACTTAACAAGATACAATAGTTTTTTTTTAAAGAGGAATACAATATTAGTTTAATTGATGTACGTTATTTTAAAGTTGGTTTGTAGTCCATATTCAATGGCTAAATTACGTAACAGTCCAAAGATAACCTACTAACTGAATCAATTCAACAACATTAATTTAAAAAAGGAAACAAATAATGGTGAATTGTGAATTTGTTGTGTTTTTTTTTAAATGGATGAGAACAATAGCTGTGTTGATAAGGGTTTCCTTTTTTAACACCTTATTTTTCTTATTTTGGCAAATTCATAATCTTCTCCCCTCTTTGTTTCAATACGAAAGGCTGCAATGGAGCGGCGTGAACCGTGAAATTCGCCTCTTTTAATATTATTATAAAAAATTTCTTTATAAATATTAGTCCGTCTAGTTGATAAAGTGTTTCGAATAGGGATGTAAGCAAACGTTTTATTTATTTATTTATTTATTTAGAGTGATAACCGGTCAATCGGCAACATATGATTAATTAAATACGTAAAGTTTCATTGACAGTTATATCATAAAAAAAAAATAATGAAAGAAAAAAACCAATATAAAAGCAAAATAATCAAAAACGGAGAAATACACTTAAAAGCACAAGAATCAAAACAAAAATAAATATCATAACAGAAAAGTTGGACACAACAAATCTTGGGTCGTTCTACCGTAGAGGCTCTAATACAAAAGCTAAGCTGCTACGTGGCAGGATTTGGACCACACAGTTTCATGAAGTAGAATACACAGTACCCGTGTGTGAAAATTGTGTGGTCCAAATACTGTCACGTAGACAGTTCCCTGATAAGGAGTCCCTAAGATAGAATTTTCCATAAATCTTCACATCAGCATTCTATTGTTGAGTCGACAGGCCTTACCGCTGACCCTATAGAGCTTGACTCCGAACCAATGATAAAAGCCAAAAGTCAACAACTAGTCTATTCTCTCGCTGAGTCTATTGGTAGAGTTATTTTCTCTTTTAGCTCAACATTGTTCTAGCAGCCTCTTGATATTCTTGGGAAGTTTTTGTGTAGTGTGTACCTACGTGCGGATACATTTCGTGGCACACTACACACCACACGATTTCATTCTGCATTTAAACTGTGTGGTTCTGATCGTTTCACCCGTCACATCAGCTCAAAATCTCTATACCACACAAGTATTTCCCGATATTCTTCCATTCTGCAACACTATTTTGTTGCGGAGTACTAGGAGCATAGAGTTGATGTAGAAGATTCACAAAATTAAAATCACACCAGAATCGACAAACTCTTCACCCATATCACTTCTTCTTACAAATGTCACAATCTTGGTGAACGCATTCTGAATTTGCTTGACTAGAACCTCAAAAGAATATGCACTATCACTATTGTAAGTTAAGAACAGTGTTCATGTATATCTGGAATAGTCATAGACTATAACAAAGAAATAAGACTTACCACATAAACTCTTTAATCTAGAGGGACCAATCAAATCCATATGCAGCATTCCAAGTGGTCTTGAAATAGAAATTTGATTCTTATATTTGAAGATTGTTATGGTTTGTTTACTCTTTATACAAGGTTCACAGTCTGTGGCATCAAATTAAAAAATCTAGTTCAGGCATTCCCTTTACTAATTTTATATTTAAGAGTTTTTGAATTGTTTGCACACCAACATCTCCTAATCTTCTATGTCAGAACTTGCCAGATGCAATATTAGACAACAAACACGTGGCAAGCGGCAATTTTCAGTTTTAAATCATCTAACTGACCTCGATCAACTTAAATGACCCGCATACGCGGTTGTCCTATGGATGAAAAATAGATTCTCTTTAAAAGGTCCATAGGAGAAAATTTTCTTTTATAGTAGTCGAGTGATATTGAACTTTTGAAGTGCTACTTCCTTAACATGAGACATTTAATGGTGGATTTTGTAAAGTCCCACATCGGTAAAGTAATTGAATGCTCACCTCTATATAAGTGTGAGGCATATAAGCCTTGTCAACTTGGATTAGTCTTTTAGGCCAAGCGACTACGGCGGTCTAAACACACTATAGATTGCTATCGACTAAGCATGCTTGAAGGAATTTGGTTTTGATTGTTTGCGTAATTATTTCTTTCGCAAGGCTGTGTATATTCATCAAACTTTGTCGGGAGAGATCCACACGTTTGATGTCTCACTCTGGAATGATTAATCTCAGACAATTGTCTGGAGATATATATTTACGAAAGGGGGAAAAAAAAAAAAAAAAAAACTATGTATGTCATCATGTATTGATGAAATAAACGAGTTCATGTTGCTTGTGCTTGTCACATTTTTTTGATGCATCATTACAAGATGTGATTGCCCCAAAAAAGAAAGTTATTATCAAAAGTAAATGTTTTTCACACCAGATTTTTATTTTCAAATTTACCGTATATTTTGTTGTTGGTAGATTCTGACTTAAATTTAAACAGAATATTGATTTGATTTTAGGGAAAATATCTTTCTAAAGAAAATATATAGTAAGAAAGTATAAGTACACTTTCAAAGTGTTTTTGAGTGTAGAATTATTTTTTCCCCATATTCGTTTAATAGCTCTTTAGGTGTGTAAAGACTATTCGTAAATCAAATCACTCGAGAAATTAGTTTAAACGTATTAAATGCAGAATATCTATTTGCAATCAGGGATGGCTACAGGAATTCTTCGACACGGGTCGGGGATCGATAACGCTACATCGTATTACAAGCTTATAAACGTTAATTTTTCAAATTCAAGTATAATTACAGTTCAAGGGTCAATATTTTAAAAACTTACGGATCAAGTTAAGCAGATGTAAGTCCATAAAAATTTCAATTAGTATAAAAAAATTATTTTTATTTAATCCCTCCATTTGGAGGCGGCCCTGCTTGCAATGCCATGATACCAATAACCTTATTGTCTGTGTAATTTTTTTTTATTTTTTTTTTAAGAGGCAGGATATTCTGTAATTTTTGTATTGTCCGTAATATCTTCCAATTACAGATAATTGGCCCACAAAAGACAACCGAATCTTTACCAAATAAAAAAAATCAAAAAAAATTAAAGGCTAAAATCACCTCCCCCTTCCCACCAGCCTTCCTCCCCCTTAGAATTTTGCCTATAAGTATAAGCCACAGGTTTGGATCAAATTTAAACCGTCTCTTCAATCCCTCCCCCTCTTAGAAGCAAAAAATAAAATAAAATAAAACGAGATAAAACCATCTTGTTTTAGCATTTTTCGAGGAATTTGAAAATCTTTTGAGTTTTTATCATTTGCCATTGAGTTTTCTGAGGTAAAGAGAATTTCCCTCTACGCCGGAGCCATTCTTTCAAGTTCTGAAATTTATATACATATCTTCCAGCTATTCTGCATTTCATTCCGTGTATGTTTTTTTTTTTCTTCTAAAAAAAATTATTTTACTAATGTTTTATCAAATTCTTTAGAAGAATTCGGGGTACCGTGGATACAAAAATTTCTTAATGTTTTGTAAATTTTGTATCCATTTTTTATAAACACGGATTCCATCGGCCTTCTTCTTCCGATTGTTAGTTTCGTCATATTCATCGTTTGTTATTTTTACAAATAAATTTTATTTTATTTTATTTAATTTTTAGGTGGTTTAAGAGGTTCTCTTTTTCAACTCTCGCTTATTTTCCATGAGAAAATGGTGCCTTTTTGACCTAAGAGTCACGAAAAATGTATCCGTCAATTTTTTTCTGCTTCAGAGTTTTTGTACCTTTTTACTTCAGGAAAGGATGTACTTAATTTTGGAGGAAATTTTGCTGCAATTGAATTAAAACAAATTTTATTTCCTTCTTACATAATTATCCAACATTTATTTATTTTCTAATATTTTTTGGGGTGTTTTTATTTATTTTATTTTATGTGGATGTCAGGATTGAATAAATTGAAAATAAAATAGTAGGAGGAAGAAGAAAATAAAGAGAAAATCGGAAAAAAATGGAGGGAGGTGTTCACAAAGCGAGTAAAGAAGAGTTTTCACAGCTCTTCAGGGTTGTATTTCAGAGGCCGTATATTATGGCTCTTGCTTTTTCTGCCGGAATCGGTGGCCTTTTATTTGGTTACGATACAGGTTAATTAATTAACAGCACGTGCCTCGGTGCCTCCCCCTTTTATTTTTTTCTCTTCTTTTTCTTTACTTTTCTGCTTTATTCTCTTTTTTCGCCCTATTAACTTAATAACCTGTAACTGTTGACATATCCTACCTACTTTCCACCCCCTATATATTAGGAAAAGATTTTAGCTCCTTTTTTTTAGAAAGAGGTGTAAATGTTTTTTTTAACTATAAAGGTTTAAATGTTGAGTTATTGCTACAATTAATCTCGTCCCGCGTAATAAATAAATAAATGGACATGTGTAAAAGTGTTTTTAAGATTTTTACTTGAAATACATATATTATTATCATTCATTTCTAATCTTTAACCCACAATAAAAATATATTATATAAAGAAACAAAAAAATATATATTATATGAAAGATTGTAAAAATAAAAGAGGTCACTGGATTATATCTACATTATAAACATTTATTTTTAACCTTTCACAGGATCGATAGATAATATCTGTCGGTTACTTTTAGCCAAAACCATTAAACATGCACTTAATCTCGTCCCACGTACTGTATTAATAATAACGTAACATTAGAAAAAATGATACTCCTTCCGTTTTTTTATATATATCGTAGAGAGAAGATGCACACAGATTAAGAAAGTAATTAATAGTATGTCTTAAATATAATGTTGAAAATATATTATTTTTATAGGAGATATAAATACTTTATTGGTAAATGTGTTTTTAGTATTGGAAATATATATTTTTTTATTGGAGATGTAAATATTTTATTGGTAAAGGAGGAAAAAGTAATAAATGATGTATTGGAAATGTAAGGAGTAAATTGTGAAATGTGACAGATAAAAAAAACGGAGGGAGTAGAATTTAGGAGGAAAGGGCCACAAAGACAAAAAAATTAATAAATGAGTCTGAAAGGAGAAAAATAACATTTGTTACTTTAAAATTGTTACTTCACGTGTTAATGTTACTTTGTGTTTCACAATTGTTACTTCATATTTACTTTATTTCACATTTGTTACTTCATATTTGTTATTTCATAATTGTTACTTTTGTCCTTATTAAATTACAGTTTCCTTCTATCCCGATTTTTTTGATAATTTTGTCATTCTGGACAAAAATCTATAGAATTTATTTATTTTTTAAAGTTTATTTTGTATACTCTGCTCATGATAAAATTTTGGATGACTTTTCATATATAAATTCCTGATGATATAATAAAAAAACTTTATTATTATTATTATTATTACAGGAGTAATTTCTGGTGCTTTGTTGTACATCCGTGACGATTTTAAAGAGGTTGACAAGCAAACATGGTTGCAGGTTAGTTTAATGTGCAGCTAAATGATTGTGAAAGACAAAGTGAAATAAATCATGATTTTGTAACTTAATTGTGTTTTTATTTTAAAATTGTGTTGCCATGGTTTTGATTCTCTGTGCAGGAAATGATCGTAAGCATGGCAATAGCCGGAGCTATTGTCGGTGCGGCTGTCGGAGGTTGGCTAAGCGATCGATTTGGTCGAAAGAAAGCCATTCTTTTGGCTGATTTCCTGTTTTTCACCGGCGCCGTTATTATGGCGAGTGCTCCACATCCCTGGGTTATAATTATTGGCAGGGTTTTTGTGGGTCTTGGTGTCGGAATGGCTTCAATGACAGCTCCATTGTATATCTCTGAATCATCTCCTGCTGAAATTAGGGGTGCTTTAATCAGTACTAATGGTTTGCTAATCACCGGCGGAGCTTTTTTGTCCTATCTTATCAATCTCGCATTCTCAAATGTAATCTTATTCTCTAATTCATTTGACAGACTTCTTTTTTTCTTCTTAAATTCAATAATTTCTGTTAATTAATTTTAGGTTTAATTAACTTGATATGTGATTAGGTGCATGGTACATGGCGTTGGATGCTTGGTGTAGCTGGTGTTCCTCCATTTATCCAATTCATTCTGATGCTCATTCTTCCTGAATCTCCAAGATGGCTTTACAGACAGGTATAAATTAATTAAACTGCTGTTAATTTGATGATTATGATAATGTTAAAAGATCGATTTCTGA
The DNA here is from genome assembly GCA_036785695.1 of Gentiana straminea. Taxonomy (NCBI): domain Eukaryota; kingdom Viridiplantae; phylum Streptophyta; class Magnoliopsida; order Gentianales; family Gentianaceae; genus Gentiana; species Gentiana straminea. The sequence goes on from JAVUPR010000381.1 coordinate 548,970, forward strand.
TGAATCGATTGTGTTTTTCAGAATAGGATAGAAGAAGCTAAAGTAATTTTGCACAAGATTTACCCTGCACATGAAGTGGATGAACAATTGATGTCTTTACAAGCATCTATTGATGCTGAACTTGCAGAGAAAGGCCCAACCGGTTTCGTTGCGAATTTAAAAGGAGCTTTTACTAATGTTGTAGTGCGCAGGGGTCTTTATGCTGGTGTAACTTGTCAAGTTGTTCAACAGTTTTGTGGTATAAACACTGTCATGTATTACAGTCCAACAATTGTTCAACTAGCTGGATTTGCTTCAAATCAGACAGCCTTGTTGCTATCCTTAATCACTTCTGGTCTTAACGCCCTTGGTTCGATTGTAAGTATGCTTTTCGTAGACAAGTATGGAAGAAGGAGGCTGATGATGATTTCTTGCCTTGGAATGATATTGTTCCTCGGGGCACTGTCTATCGTTCTTTTCGAAGTTAATGCTCATGCCCCAAATGTTAGCTATACTGAATCAACTCATTTTGGGGCAAATTCCACCTGCCCTGCTCTCTCTGAGACTTCTTCTTGGACTTGTGTCAAATGCTTGAAAGTTGCTAATGATGGTTGTGCTTACTGCAGCAATGGGAATGACAGGGTAAGTTAGTTTACTTAGTATTTTTTATGCGAACAAGACGTTCTGTGCTCTGATACCAAACGTTTTTTTATATGATTAACATTGGATATGTTGTGATTGATCAGTATTCACCGGGAGCATGCATAGTCAACGAAAAACCACAAAAGAATCTTTGTGAAGGTGAAAAGCGCGATTTTTACACAAAGGGTTGTCCAACAAGATTCGGTATCTTTGCTGTGTTGTTGCTCGGTTTGTATATCATATCATACGCGCCTGGAATGGGGACAGCACCATGGATTGTCAACTCTGAAATATATCCATTGAGATATAGAGGCACAGGAGGTGGTATTGCAGCTGTTTCAAACTGGACTTGCAATCTCATCGTTAGCCAAACGTTCTTGTCCTTAACAAAGGCACTTACTACGGGTGGTGCTTTCCTTTTGTTTGGTGGATTCACTTTTGTTGGCATGATAGCAATTTACTTCCTGGTCCCTGAAACTAAAGGCTTGCAATTCGATGAAATCGAGCGGATGTTGGAAACGGGCTTCACTCCTAGCTTCTTTTTGAAAGGTGATGACGAAAAAACAAAGCCATTAGCATAAGATAAGCTGGAAAAAGAAGGGAAAAAAAAAGCCTCAGTCTTGCACCACAAGTATTAACTCTGGTGGGGCTCAGGATATTTGCAAGAGCCATGTACCAGGGGGGGTTGTGCTATATATCAAGATCAAACTTGCTTTTGCAATTAATGGGTTGTGTTTAACTATCCTTCTGAAAAATAAATAATTTTGTGTATCCTATGGTATTTTTAGAACAATATGTATGTTTTGGTTTTATATTGTCTAATCTCTAGATGAACTTTTTTTTCCCTTAAGTCCACTCTCTGTTTTTGTTTCTTTTTTCAAGTAAAATTACTATTAGTAAACTAGATGTAGTGCAAATAAGGGTCTTGGTTAGTCTCTCTGGGCAGTTTCAGATGTCTAAGGAAGACGATAGGAACTGTAACCTGTGGGCTCAGTATGAAATGAAAAGTTAGACGCGCCTTAGTTTGTATGATCATATTCCCTTGTCTAAACGCACTTATATCCCCATGAAAAGAATGCTACTGTGAAAATAAATTGTGGTTTAATGACTATGTACGTGCGGTCCGAGGTTGTTGGGGCCATTTATATCACATCCCATTTGCAGCTGAATGGAACTTGACAGTAAAAAGTTGGATAGCTAATGGCACCAAGAAAAAGGGAAGATTGTTGTTTTTTCTTTTCCTTTTTGAGAAACGAAAAGGGATGAGTTCTTTTGACTAAAGGCATCAGCCAAGGTATTGATCAAAGGCAAATAATTACCTACACGAGTCATGCACTTCAATGGAATTGGTTTTGATCACTTATAGATAAAGGGCATGTAGTTGTTGTCAATAGGTGTCGGCCAAATCTATACCCTTCAGTACAATCATTCCATTTCATGGTTGTCATGGGCCTCATATCTTCATCCTTATGATTATGAAACTATACGCAACACCGTGAAGACACAAAAAAAGTCACACCGACAACCAAGCAAGCATACACCGACTAGGACCATCTTCACGGGTGATTTTTCTATAGTGACTACATATGGAGTGCCTGGACTTATGAAATGATCTGGACTATATGTACTTGAGAGGATCCACTCCCCATATAGTTTAAATCCAATTTAAAAACAGACGGTGTCGATGGAACCACCTCATCCCTCTCCACAAGTGGGGGTACTAATTATCCCATCTTCACAAGAGATTAGGCCACACCAAATGAACTCAAATCTTGCAAGAACTATCTATGCTAGAATAGACTTTGTGTAGTTTTAGGTCCAAAATTGTAAATAATAGTGTAGGACTCCTCTCTAGAAAATTAATGTCTATCGCTAGTAGCCATGTTTAGTTCTTTAGCTCCTTATAAAGGGAAACCTCATACACGTGGCACTTTGCGAGTCACAGACAATCTTGAAGACCTTCGCAGCAAATGGGCCAACATGGGCTTAAGCTCTATATTGGGACTTATACATCACATGATTTCATTAAAGCTTGTCTCCTAACATCACAAGTAGCCCTTATAAGCAGACTGCCGCTGCATCGCAGGTCGTCCTCTGTATGACATGACGCAGGTCGTGTTTTATCTTTTATTGTCAGTTGAACGTAAGACACCCACGTCCTCATATTATTGACATAGTGTGCAGGTTCATCTCTGCCTCTCAGGCTCTCACACTCAGCTCAGTGCGAGTCGGTCATGGCTTCAGGAGACAGTTACATTTCATCAATGGAGCATTCACCCATGATCTATAATTGTTCCATAATTCCCGTATTTAGGGCCATTTCTACACCACGATTGCTTCTTCATGGCTCCATGACATTGACCATGACTTCAATAGCAGAACTTAATTAACTCCCCGCGAGGGAGACCTATATAAGGATAATCATGTTCATAATCAAAACTACGATTTTTTGGCTTGATCCCATCACTCGGGTATGTATGCGGCCATTCTTGACACAACCATATCAAGCAAAACCATCAAATTAATTACTAGTTGGATTATCCTCAAGAGATCTAATTATCTGCTAAATCAACACACATTATTTGGTGACGGCATCCGTTATCGTCAAGTAGTAAGTATATATATCAAAGCGAGTAAAGTCTGTTTTTCTCGTCTTTTGTCACGCATTCCACCATACGCTATTGCATTGTATAATGTATTAGTAGTGTTAGTTCCACAAGAAATGGTATAAAATCTATTAATTGACATTAGTCTCAAAGCATTATCGATTTGATGTAAAAGCGTCATTGTGTCACTTTCTTTGTACAATTTTATCGTGTAGTTAGTTAACATTTTCTATAGTGTACGTATCTCTCTCAATTCATGAAATGGCATGTGCAAGTTGTTGCAATATGCAAATTGATGGTACATTTATAAAGATTTGTTGACGTTGAGAGGAGCTAGCAAACAGTGAACAAACGCAACATAGGACATCACTGATTACCTAAGTGTAAACCTAAGAGTACACCTAATAAGTGTAACCAAAACCAAAAGAGTACACCCAACGATCTCTTTAATGCTAGTGAAGACCGACATGGAAACCGACCAAATTACTTTCCAAACACAGACCAAAAAGGTGCAATCCCCTCATTTATGTGGCGATCGGCACAAAGATCGTTGCCTATCAAAGGGTTGTGAGCTATCATTTCAAAAATCAAGAGTTGAGTTGTGGGGTGATTCTAACCCAAAGAGTCCTTATTGGACTGCAGCGTCGGATTTAGGGCTGTAAATGAACCTAAGTATTCGATTCGATCCGGAGTATTCGGCTCGAAAAAGCTCGATTCGGGCTCGTTTCGTGGGTTCGAACTTCGAGCCGAACCTTACAAATTAGATATTCGGTGGTCGAGCCGAACATGTTCGAACATGTTCGGCTCGGATATCATAAATTCATATACGCGTTCGAGCCGAACATGTTTTTTAAAACCGAGCCGAACATGTTCGATTTTTTTTTTTTTAAAACCCAGTTCGAGCCGAACATGTTCGAACGGTTCGACATGTTCGAGCCGAACCGAGCCGAGCTTTTTTCCCCAAATACCAGACCGAACCCGAGCCGAATAATGAAAATATAAGGCTCGGTCATTTCGAGCCGAGCCGAGCCTAAGGTTCGAACATACCGAGCCGAGCCGAGCCGAACCCCCCGGGGTTCGGTAGAGGTTTCGCTCGTTTTGCGCCTAGTCGGATTATTGTCATATTACCATTTAACGGTGCAGTCTAGTATAGACTCTTCACATCAGAATTTCCCTGAGGTTGTGAGTTCTACAATTTTAGTGATAGGCAACAAACAACATAGCACATGGTAATGATGAAGACATGTCTGCTATGAGACATAAGATTGATATGCTATAACTTTGATGTTGACCATTATATATTTTCCACAAAACCAGGATAATGAATGAATCAAGTGATTTTAATTGAAACAAATGTCATGCATTAAGCTGAACATATCATGTGTTATGATGTAGACACAATTTGCCACATAACCATTGGAATTGTCCTGTTTTCTCTAGCAACCATTGAAGTACTATCTATACTGTATCTATGATCGATTTATTAAAGTTTGAATTTAGATCATATAATAGACCTATGAAAAAAATCAAAGTGATGTAATGATAAGTCTAGTTTCTTCATTTACTTATTATGCCATGTTCTTTTTTTTTTTTTTTTTTTAAGATCTGGGAGAATACGCGTCTTCTAGTGGTTATTTTTCCCAACTAGGAATAGGGGTGGAGGCAACATGAAAGCATTGGGGCACGTGTCCTCGGTGGATTTTCTTACTATAAAAGATTATATTAAAATGACGTCATTTTTTTTTTTTTTTTTGAACGGAGTGATTTTATTCAAACGAGTGGAACAACTCCTACATCAGAGGGGTGAGTTACTAAGGAACTCTTAATGAGGATTATTATGACTGCTTTGGATAGACACTTCGTTTTCCAATTGGTCATCTTTTTCTTCATTTTGTCCACACATATCCATATGTTCTTCTAGTTAGCCGATAATGCAAAAGGGGCGCACGCCTGGGTAGTTAACAAGATCTTCGGTACACTGCATATTCAGTTTCTACCCAAAATAGCTAGAGATGTAAGCCACCACATGTTGGTATTCCAGCCTGGAAACAGAGAACTTTGATATATGGGTGCTAATACGCCGTCTGAGAAACGTTGCAAGGCATATATATTTACAACACTTTCCATCACTTCAGCTTGACTAACTAAGGCTTGATCACCAAAGAGGATCAAATCGTCTGCGAGGAAAATATGTGACAGAGGAGAGGAGGGCATATTGACGACCAATTTTAACAGTCTACCAACTACCATCTTGCACATCGCGCTCTCTGTCAATGTATTGGCTCAACACTTCCATGCAAAGGACAAACAGATAGAACAGAAAGCTAAAGGTCTCAATGTCTGAGCCCTTCACCAAGTCCAATAGGTAAAGTCTTGTTACCAATCCTAAAATTTGAGAGATTGGAGGTCCTTAGACTATACATGATGATTTTTGAGTAATGATAGAGGCACAACAAAAATTACACAACGGATGCCACAACATGATCTCCCAACTTTGATTTTGATGGGTGTTAATTGATTTTATAATTTTGCAAGAGAATCCAACCTTTACAAATAAATAAAATTAAAAATTAAAAATTAAAAAGAAAATTCCACGAATGCCCAATTCAACTTGTCAGACTTTTTCCAAGTCTACTTTAATCATATAACCTCTTTTGCCTTTTTTTCGATTTAAAATAATGTTAGCTTGAGCAATTAGGATGTTTCTTGTACTTTCCCTCCCATGTATAAAGGCAGACTTATTATGACTTATCAATTTATTTTTTTTTATAATTAAGTAGCAATTTTATTGAAAGCTAAAAATATTTTTGAAAGTCACAAGCCGAGTTTCATATCTCTTTATTTTTTAAAAGATAAAAAGGTTTTTGTAAAAATCACAAGCCAAGTTTCTTAGCTCAAGAAACAAAATCCTCAGTGTAACGATTATTTTTCTTCTTTGATCGTCTATCAGCCATTATATGAATTTTTTCAAGTTCAAATGTTTCGTGTTTGATATCCGAAGAGTAGTTTTTCTTTTTCTTGATTTTACCCGATGATGCCTTCAAAGTCCGTGCTTTTTATCTTTGTCCATTGAAGAATCCGCTTGCTTGGTGATAGTATCCGTTTGGGGAGGTGAAGATAACTCTTGTTGGGTTGTCTTTGGATGCGGGTTAGCCGCCTTGGAGTCGTCTTGTATATTTTTGGTAGGTGCCGAATCCGGATTGGACTCCCCATCGGTTCTTCTACAATAGATGTGTCGATTTGCGGAGTCTTTGTTGGTCTTCTCTTTATTACTGTCTTGTACCCTTACAAACTCAGCCTCATTGCTATTCGATTGAGTATTGCTTGTGGATGGTGTAGAAACCAAGCCTACGTTAACAAAAATTCTCAAATTTGTCCTAATGACTTATCAAATGTGAGATTAGCTTATGACTTTTGAGATAATATTAATGCATATATTTGTCAAGGTTACAAGTCTAAAGTGAGACAGACACAGTTTCCATATAGTTGGTTTTAGGGATCAAGGATATGACTCTCTCATTTAATCTTTCATCAAATTCTCCACTTTCAAAAGCATAAAAAAAAAAAAAAAAAAAAAAACGGAGAATAGACAGGCTTACAATGGACCAAATATGCGTTTACAATTAACAAACAAATCATAAGTAAAGATGCAAGGAAAACTCACCAAATAAAGGAGGCCTTCATCAAATCAGAATAGTGTATTTCAACTTGAATGTGTTAGAAATAAGCTGGCATTTAGTTTAGTATAGTATAGGTTTAGAGATACTACAACTGCTTTTGTGCAGTGTATTAATTATTACAGATGCTCTGATAAAGGTTTCATGGCACCGATACAAATGCATTACTTGCGCTTCAAGCAAGAGAATACGTACTACTATCGACGAATCAATCCCTTCTAATTCCTTCGATAAATAATAACTAAAATCATTCTGATAGCTGCAATGCCTCGATAAACGCATCCTTGAGTAGAGGATTTGATGCTGCTACTCTTTGAGAGGTGATATCAAAGTCTTTACCCGACCTGAGGCAGAACGGCAATGAAAATAAACGACATTTTATTTGGTTGTTTATAAATGTTTTTTTCTTTTTTCCTTCAATGGTTTTCAACGGTGTTGTTACGTGGAAGAAAAGAAAAGGACTTACGGATCAAACACGACTCCACCAGCTTCTCTGACAATAACAGCACCACCTGCCACATCCCAGGGGCCTCCATATCCAACTTCATAAAATAAATCCAATCTGCCGCATGCAATTCCACATAGATTCAATGCACAGGAGCCGCTCATACGCAGGGACCTAACCTGATCACGAGGAAAACAGGATCAGTCAACCATCAAGTTTGAGTAATTTAACAGTAAAATCCTGTTTTATTTGACAATAGATATATGTTTACTACCTTGAAAAGTAACTTGTTGATTGTATTTGTTGTAGCATCCAAAGTCACTTTATCACGCGTAGTTCCTGCCTGATCCCAGTAACACACACAAATTGTGAATGAATAATATACTGAGAGAAACTTATTTGTACATAAATAATTAAGAAAAAAAAATGAAATGATTAATAAATAGACAATTATAAGGACTTTATCCAGAGAGTATATATAGCAGCAAGCTGTAAAATTCAACTTGATTCTTGGTACAATTTGATTTTGTGAAAAATGAGAACTTAAGCAAACCATTGGTTCAGATGGTAGAAGAGTTTAGAGAAAATTTTACTACTAATGCAGCCCTCTTTAACGTGAAATAGGCGTTAGCAAATCAGTTATCAGAACTGAAGAAAGGATATAACATGCCAAAAAAAAAATGATTTGAATTTTTGGTTCTTCCTCATGTCATTAAACAATCAAATGCATCTATTATTCCCCTCTTAATAGCTCAAGTATTCGCGTTATATTTATATGGTAATAATATGGTATGACCAGGTTTTTTTTAAAGTAAAAGACGCGATGTTTATTTGGTGGTTACCTCAGTAACAAGGAGGGACTTCACCAGCTCAGATTGAGAAGAAACTGTAAAAAGAAGAAATATTAAATCCTTCAAAACAAGGAGGGACTTCTCCAGCTCATTCAAATCAATCAAAAACCATCTGTAGCAGAGTCTCTGCTCAGACTTGTAAAATACGGAATCTTCAAACTTTGCATTACTTTTAGTGCGCAAATACATATTCTCTATTCAAATTATTTGCCGTAGAGATTCAGACAGTTGGTTTCTTACCTTTTATGGGCTTCCCGTTCAGATAAGCACCTTTCCCCTCAATTGCAGTGAAAAGCTACACAGAAAAAACAACATTTTTAGGAAAAAAAAATATCCACAGCTGCCAAAACAGTACTGATCTGTTCATAACACACAAAAGAAATTGGAAACAATTGTGAAATTCATGAAACTGCAAGAAAAAATACAATTTTGCGTATGAAACCCGAGATATATCAGTAAACTGAAAACAACAAATGACAGAAATAACATAGATGCTTCTAGGCATCAGCTCATGAAGATCTTATTCATTCAAAACCATCCATTGTATTGTTATCAGTAATGCGTTAAGCATCAGATTCTCGTACAACACAAAAACAACTAAGTACCAAGAATGAAAGCTTTACCTCATCCAAGATTGGGTTGTACACGACTCCAACAATCGGGACCTTTCCAATGGTGAGACCAATGGAGACGCACACAAAAGGGAACCTATGAAATTACAACATTGAGAAATGAATTCTTGGAAAATTTAATCCATGAAAACAAACCTAAACATTCTAAGCCCGCATAACAAAACGAAGAACGAGTTCTGACCCATGCACAAAATTGGTTGTTCCATCAAGAGGATCAACTATCCAAGTGGGCTCATCAGTTAGTTCAGTAACACCATTTGCAGCAGTAGTTTCTTCACCAATGAACTACAGAAAACATAAATCAGCATAAACAAAGAGGAACAAATAGTTGAATGAAAAAACTGCATTCGGTCAAAAAAAAAAAAAACAATGGAGTAACCTTTTGGCTAGGAAATTTCTCCTTAAGGTAGTTGAAAATCAGATCTTCACACGCCTTATCAGTTTCGGTCACTAGGTCCACCTTCATTTCATTGCAAGTGTGATTCTTTAGAAGTAGAAACTTTAGCAATTTACACCAAATCCTTTTACAAGGAAAGAAGAAAGACAGATGGATGGATAGTAAAAAACCAAAAAAGTTAAACTTATTAATAGTATAATCCTTGCTATCTTTCTCAAGGTTTTGAGATATCACCACATTACAGTGAAAAAATGCCCAACATACCATACTAATAATCCGTCTGATTTTTCAAGTGTCTGTTCTATTTTTGTTTGAGTTTTTTCTTTTCTTTCTAGCCACTCGATTTGCCAAACTAACTAACACCAACATATGTGAGCAAAAATTGTCAAGTACCGATATGTGAGCGACATCAGAGCTGTGCATTGTAAGGGAACTATTTTGTGGTATTTTTTCCTAACAACAGCCATAAATAGGTGAATTTAGTTGAAACAAGACTCATTTTCAAGAGTTTATATCACCCTGAAGGTTGATAATCGAACAAAACAAGACACGAATACATCAGAAACCAAATCAAATCAGTGGCACTTCCTCAATCTTTCTGTTACCCCCCCCCCCAAAACAAAAAACACACACATTCCACAACCAACGAAAACACTTGCCAAACTCAATTTAAGTTGCCAACAGTGCCTAGACAAAATTAAATTCTTGTTTCATGGAGAGATTTTACGGTCCAACCGTTGTACTATGAGATGAAGTCATGAAGGATATAAAGTAACAAGTTTACCATTGTCTCACATAGTAGCAGGGTGTCTAAAGGGTTGATTAATAATCATTTCAAACCTAGCACTGCCTGCAACATTCACTTTATCTGTTTACTGAACAGTGAACACTACCTACAACTTAATTACAAGAACTGCACCATAAAATTTCACTTGATTAATGAGCTTTGATACAAATACCAGTTGATGGGACAATCAATCTTCCAGCCATTAGAAAATAAAAAAATAAAAAATAGAAACATTAGCCAACACAAAGGTACCTGCCCTTTATGCTCGACATGCTTAGTCTGGTAAAATCCTTTGCGTATAATCTACACCACCACAAATTTATTAAAGAAAAATTCAAAATTTGTCAGAGAATGTGAATCATAGATTCATATTCAACATTAGCAAATGCAAAGCCAAAGACTGGAAATTTTGGAAAGCAATTACTTCTCCGGCCTTTTTGGCTGCTTCCACAGCAACGGACAGGAACTCCTCGGCTAAAATTTATCCAAATGCAACCCCCCAAAAAATAAATAAATAAATCAAGGACAACAATGAAATGCATAAATGAAAACTCTAACGTGCATTGATTAAAAAAAAAAAAAATCTTGGATACTAGCGATCGAAAGAAATTGAAGAAAAACATAGTTATGAGGCCTAACCATTTTGCGCCATCTTTTGGGTTGTTTACTTGTTGGTGAGCTTTTGGTTTTCACATACGTACTACCCTCATAAAGCTGTTTGTTTTTAATACCCAATGTTTGGGAGCCTTGAATCTCCGTACATGTTCTACTTTAGCATAATGCCTGCCCAAGGGAATATGCTCCCTTCCATTATTTATAGTCTAGTTCTGTTGCCACCTCATTTTTACTATTAATATTTTTTTTTTTGTTATTTCACCACACTGTCAAATTGTTTTTCGATATCACGGTACGTGCACGTTTCCTTTTCGCTAACAACATCAGTGGGACTGACGTTTTTTATCAATGATAAATTTATAACTATAATATCAGTGCCGCTGATATTGGTATTGAAAACCAACATCAATGTCTGTGACGCCCGTACCGAAATAAAATGTTTGTGACACAAATGTCAAAAAAATAATAAAAATATTATGATGGTGTCAAAAGTAATTATTTAAATGTCGAAAGTAATTGTGCCAATAGAAATAAAAATGAGATGTCAATCGAAGCCATGTATTTATATTGTTGTTGTCGTCCTTGTGGCAAACTTGTCAAAGCATAAATATTTGCAAAATAATAGGGGCACGGTTGAGGCTCATGTAGACTGAAAATTATGGATGGAGGGAAATTTTATTATGGTCCTGGACCAAGTATGATTTGGTGATCCAGAATTAATAAGAAAGTAAAAAAAATACACAAGGTCCCACTATGTAAAATATAAAAAATACCATGTTTTTACATTTTTACCCTTCTTACAAGAGTTTTTCGATCATTGATGGATCAAGTGTGACATGGAGATCCTGGATCACCATAAAACCACTGATGGATCAATAGTCTAGTTTGCAAACGTTTTATGTATATATATATTTTTTTATTGAAAGAAGTTGATAGTATATGATATTGAATTCCCACGCTCCGGTTACAAGATAAGTTTGTTATTGCATAATGGGTTCATTTTTTATTTATTTTTTTTTGACATTAAAGTGATGTACTTAGCATAACTTCAACCTTACGCATAAAGTTTTTTTTCCTTTCAAATTACTTTTTTTTTGGGCCAATTATTTAAAAGGACAGATTTTCAACTTATTAGAAGTAATAGGACACTCCGAAATCTTATTTAGTTATAAGGACATTCTAATTTTAAGAAGGAAACTTATTTAGTTATAAGGACATTCTAATTTCAAGTGGATAAATAAGAAGAAGGAAAAAAAAAGGAAGGAAGGAAAAAAAAAAAAAAAAAAAAAAAGAAAGAGGAAGCGCCCAGGCTATGTTTTTTTTTTTAATTTTATTTTTTTTAAATGCACCATATTTCTAAAGGTCATACATTTCGATCTAAAACTCGGATCATCATAATTTTTTCACTAAAATTCATATTTTTTCGTCTTTTTTATTCTAAAATCAAATTTGATATTTTTCCGAATAAATTTCATAAAATCAATTTTTTTCTTCATAAAAATCGACGCGTGACGTATTGATCACCGTCACGCATTGACCACCTACCCGGATGCATTGGCCACCGGGATCCATTAACCACCCCGATACATTCACCGCCACGATTCATTGGCTACCATGATGTATTGACCGCCGCGATCCATTGACAACCTTGATCGTGACATCTCATTGTAGCGATTTATGCAATGACGTCTCATTGTAGCGATTTATGCGGTGACTTCTTATTGTAGCGATCTATGCAGTGATGTCTTATTGTATCGAATTATACAGTGACGTGTTATTGTAATGATTTATGCAGTGGCGTGTTATCGTAACGATTTATTCATACTTTTGGTTGTAAAAATCTGCCTTTAAACCAAAAAAACAAATGAAATACGCTTATTTTACAAAGTTATCGAATATTTAAACCAACACTAATCAAATAAACCAACATCAATCAAATATTTAAAGATAAAAAAGAAATAAAGTTACTTTACAAAGTTATCAAACGTGTGTATCAAGTTGTATATGCGGTAACATCAAAATATCATTGCATCAGTTATCTAATTGTAAATACAGTCATCAATGTCACTGCTTCAGACATCAATGTCACTGCATAAGTCATCAATGTCCCTGCATCAGACATCAATGTCACTGCATAAGTCATCAATGTCACTGCATAATTCATCAATGTCACTGCATCAGACATCAATGTCACTGCATAAGTCAGCAATGTCACTGCATAAGCCCAGACCACCAAGATGATCATAGAGGGCACTCTTGTCAATCTCTTGATGATGGCAACTCTTGCACACATAGTAAAACACACTCTGCACTAATAGGCCAGCCAGATTAACTATCACCAGCAACCCAACCAAGAATCCACCAACCATAATTGTTGTAAGCACACCATGATTATCCCCACCATTAACCACAACTGATGAGAATATAGTGTGATCAGTCCACAAATAGCCATATACCCAAAAACAAGGTTGGAAGCTATCATGGTCCTGCCCTTTAACAACTGATAGCTCTTTTTCATAGTTGCAAGCCCACAAATCGGCTCCAATACAGAAACCACGCTAGCCAAATGCCACAAAGCACTTATATCGACCTGCAACCCAAGAAACAGGACAAAGACAACCATAAGAGAAAAGGAAAACAACCTCAAACTATGAGTATCCACAAACCTATTATAAGCGACACGTAAACCCAAAAAAGACTTAATTGTAAGCCACCATGGTGAGTGAAACCCATAAGAAGGTAATAAAGAGCCTCCTAGATCGTATTTGTGCTGCGAAAGCAAAAGGGACTATATCATCTATTATAAGCACCCAAATACACTGTCAACTAATAAGTAAAACACAATCTATGAATGCTCTGAATGTTTCTCCTAGACGTGTTATTGTGTCACTGCTTCAGACATCAATGTCACTGCATAAGTCATCAATGTCACTGCTTCAGACATCAATGTCACTGCATAAGTCATCAATGTCACTGCATAAGTCATCAATGTCCCTGCATCAGACATCAATGTCACTGCATAAGTCAGCAATGTCCCTGCATCAGTCATCAATGTCACTCCATCAAATAGCATGTAAATCAGAAAAATATTTCTTAATTCGGTAGTTCTTGAGCTTACACTTGTTTGTCAAAATGCATATAAACACAGGGGAGACCGTAAGTAAATGAGGATCATCTTTTTTTCTTTTAGAAATTGTGGAAATATTGGAAATATATCACTCGGCAAAGCCTCCGCCGAGGCTCGCCGAGGTGATCGGCGACTGCTCGATCCTCATGATCACGACGTTAGACTATGTTGTGCATAACTTTATTTGTACACTTTATTTATTTGTAAAAGACATATTAATTGTGATACATATAAACAATTAATATGTCAAACTCTAGTTTACTTTATGTCATAGACATAGACATAGATTGTACTTTTACTTTTTGCTTTTGTGCCGCCCACGCCTACATACTCAAGTGGCCGCCCTAGCTAGCTAGTCTCTCTCCAAATTGTATCTATTTATACTCCTTCATTATCAATGAATAAAAGATAAGTTGAAGTTTACTCTTGTGTTAACACATTCTCAAACTCTCTTCATGGTAGCAGAGCCGAAATTTGAGTTTTATTCCGCCGCAAAACTCGAATTTCTTCAAGAATGTCTTCATCTCGAAGCATCCTACTCATCAAGTAAATCTCGGCAGACCGAGGTTACCGACTCCACTCCATATACAAATCACGGACTTGATTACAACAATAATCTTGGGTTGTCAAGATCTATGAAAAAGTATAACTCAGACAAAGCAAGATGGAAGACTTGTCCGAGTCCAAACACTCTCACAGACCGGAATCACCGGTGATATTATGGATTCTCGTTAGCTCTCTTCAAAGAGTTTCTCAAATGGCGAAGACCGATAACTATCTCACTGGGCATTGCCACTCATACCAAGACAGTATATCTTATTCCCAACTCGCAATAGCACCTGGATAGTTGATTCGGGGCCTCATCTCATATGACGGAAATAAAAACCTCGTTATATAACCTCAAACCCCGTCGCCAGACTCATAAAATTAAACTGGCCGATGGGTCTATTTCATATGCTCAAGGTTTTGGAATTGTTCAACTTACCGATAAGGTTTATCTTAAAGATGTCCTATTTGTGCCAAAGCTAGATCGTAATCTTATATCGTCAAGTAAACTCACTAAGGACCTTAATTGGACAAATCACTTTTAAAGACAATCGTTGTATTTTCCAAGATACTTATTCACAAGAAGTAATGGAAAGAGCCAAAACTTGCTCAGATCGTTTATTGTTCACCCCGCCGAAGACGAAACCCGAAGACCGACCGCCTCGGCGTACCTGCTCTCAAACCGTGGACAATATTATGTTATGGCATTATAGATTAGGACATCCTAGTTTTGGTTATTTAAAGACTTTAACTCCCGAATTATTTAAAGGATGCAATCTTAATGATCTTCAATGTGACATATGTCGGTTGCCAAACTCACCAAATCTGTGTATGCTAAATTACCTCACTTACCCTCCTCACCTTTCACCCTAATTCACGGTGATGTATGGGGGCCCTCAAGAGTGAAAAGTATAACGGGGAAAAAGGTGGTTTGTCACCTTCATTGATGATCATACCGAAACACTTGGTTATTTCTAATGAAAGACAAATCGAAGTTGGACCTATCTTCCAAGATTTTTATCATATGGTTTCCACCCAATTTGATACTAAGATCAAGATCTTAAAGACTGATAATGCTCTGGAATATTATGAGTCTAACCTCAGTAACTTCTTGACAAACAGAGGAATTGTTCATATCAGTAGTTGTGTGGAAACACCTCAACGTAATGGGGTTGCCGAAAGAAAGAACAGCATCCGCATTGGAAATGGCCAGATCAATCATGTTCACTACACATGTTCCTAAATACATGTGGGGTGAAGCTATACTGACTGCAACTTATTTACTCAATAGACTTCCCAACAGAGTGTTAGGTTTCAAAACTCCACTCCAAACCCTACTGACCACACACTCCTGCCATCATCTTGTTTCCCAGTTGCCTCCAAAGATCTTTGGTTGTACCGTGTTTGTGTATATCCATGCTCAACACGAAGTAAACTTGATCCTAAAGCTCATAAGTGCATTTTCCTTGGATATGCACGGGACAGAAAGGTTACAAGTGTTACTCTCCTACCGAAAAGAAATTTTACAATTCTATGGATGTGAAATTCTTTGAAAGGACTCCATATTTAAAGCAAACCTGCGATCCAATCAACGATGGAAACCCGATTGAGATTGAACTAAGTCCGTTCCCTCGGCAAACCATTTACCCTCGCCAGAGTCCTAACCCTCGGCAGCCCGCCGACATTGAGTCTCCGCCGACTCTCAAGCAACCCGCCGACCCAAAACCTTCGATCCTCGGCAGATCGAACTTCGCACCCTACCGACTCTCTACGGCCCTACTACTCCTCAAAGCAACCTCCCCGGACAAGAGTCTACCGACCCGAGCCCGCCGATCCCGAGCCTATCGACACTCGGCAATCTACGGATCCTCGGCGCCACTCGCCGACATTGATGATAGGCCTATTGCTCTTAGGAAGGGAAAGAGATCATGCACCGATCACTCTATTCATTCTTATTTATCTTATGATAAGTTGTCTCCTCGTCTTTGCCATGTTTACACGGGACTTGGACTCTCACTCTATTCCTAAAAATATTCGGGAGGCCCTTCAAAATGATAAGTGGAAGGTCGTCGTTAAAACAGAGATGACTCGCCCTCCCGGATAATCATACTTGGGATCTCACAACTCTTCCAAAAGGCAAGAAGACAATACCGCAAATGGTTATTCACTATCAAGTACACCGCCGATGGCACTATTGACAAGTACAAAGCCGATTGGTAGCCGGGGGATTCACTCAAACTTATGGCATTGACTATAAAGAAACTTTTGCACCAAAGTGGCAAAGCTCAACACCTTTGTCGTGGTACTAATTTCTCTAGTTGTCCAACTTGACCGGCCTCTTCATCAATTGGACATCAAAAATGCTTTTCTAA
The DNA here is from genome assembly GCA_036785695.1 of Gentiana straminea. Lineage (NCBI taxonomy): Eukaryota > Viridiplantae > Streptophyta > Magnoliopsida > Gentianales > Gentianaceae > Gentiana > Gentiana straminea. The sequence goes on from JAVUPR010000381.1 coordinate 565,646, forward strand.
ATGGGGACCTTACCGAGGAGGTTTATATGACTATACCTCCCGGTTTTATCAATCCTCATACTCAAGGCAAGGTGTGCAACCGAGGAAATCTCTATATGGCCTCGAAACAATCACCAAGGGCTTGGTTTGGAAAATTAACAACCGTGGTCAAAAGCCTTTGGATATCACCAATGCAATTCGATCACACTATGTTCATCAAGACAACCAACCGAGAAGAGGTCTATTCTTATTGTATATGTGGATGATATCATCCTTACTTGGAGATGACCCGCCGAGATCCAACACTTGAAAGAAGCTGGCGGCAAAGGTATTTCGGGTTAAAGACTTGGGTTTACTTAAGTATTTTCTTGGCATGGAAGTAGCTAGAAACATCAAAGGAATCTCGTCTCCCAAAGGAAATATGTACTTGGACCGTGAAGGAAGCGGCATCTTTGGGGTGCAAACCCGTCGTATCCCCGAGTAGACCCCGTCATACCCTCGTCGCATGGTGACATTGTCGTCGAAAGGATCAATATCAAAGACTTGTAGGGAAACTCATTTATCCGTCCCATACAAGACCCGATATTGCATATGGCGTCGATTTGGTTAGCCGGTTCATGCATTGCCCTACCGAGCAACATTGGGATGCCGTGAACGGGATACCGAGGTACCCGAAGTCCACTCGGCCGGGGCTTACATTTCACCAAGTCTCCCGATAGATCAATCAAGGTCTACACCGATGCCGATGGGGTGGATGTCACATTGACAAGAAGATCTACCACAGCTATTGCTCATATGTATGGGGAAACCTAGTTACTTGGAGGAGCAAGAAACAACCTCGTGTCAGAAGCGATGGCTTTGAAGCCGAACTCGGGCACTTGTTTTAGGCATTTGTGAAGCTCTTTGGCTCAAAAGAGTACTTACCGAACTTCAAAGAACCTATTCAAAGAACCTATCACACTCTCTCGTGATAATAACTCAAAGACTATGCATGGCAGAGGATCCAGTCCATCATGACAAAACCAAACATGTGGACATTGACAGACACTTTCTCGAAGGAGAAGATTGATGCCAAGATTATTCAACTCCGTATGTTCCCTCGAAGATCAAAATGCCGATATCCTTACCAAGGCTATTCCACCTCTTACGTTCAAATAGACTAAGTAGCAAACTTGGCCGCATCAATATATACGGCCCCAGTTTGAGGGGGTGTGGAAATATTGGAAATATATCACTCGCCAGATCCGCCGAGGCTCAAACAGGTGATCGGCGACCGCTCGATCCTCATGATCACAAACAGACTATGTTGTGCATAACTTTATTTGTACACTTTATTTATTTGTAAAAGACATATTAATTGTGATACATATAAACAATTAATATGTCAAACTCTAGTTTACTTTATGTCATAGACATAGACATAGATTGTACTTTTACTTTTTGCTTTTGTGCCGCCCACGACTACATACTCAAGTGGCCGCCCTAGCTAGCTAGTCTCTCTCCAAATTGTATCTATTTATACTCCTTCATTATCAATGAATAAAAGATAAGTTGAAGTTTACTCTTGTGTTAACACATTCTCAAACTCTCTTCGTAAATACATACATATATATACACATGTATAAACAAGAACGTACACAAGCACTAATATACATCAAACATATCAAATTTCCAAACAAAGAACCAAATCGAAGTACTCGGTATCACTTAAAACCGAGTCATATGATTGTTCTATACTCAAATCAACTACTTCAAACCGTTAATATCATCAAATTTTGACAAAATTCATTCACATTCATGCCCACTTCTCTCGTAATTTAGCTTCAAGCAACAATGAAAACAAACATGCAAAAGATAAATAAATGATCAAATGAACTATACTTACGTGCTACCGTCTTCGAAAAATGTAGCTAACCCAAGTCAAAAACTCCTCAATCCTATCCAACTCCTCAATTGCAGCCTTAGCACTAGCAACATCATAATTATCATCCGGAATAGCCGGATAATACTTCCGATATGGCACATAAAACGGCTGAATTGGCGGTTCTTCACCTCTTTCAATCATCTCATTAATAACCTCAATCTCTTCATCATCCACATCATTCGGGTCCCAACTGGGTTTCGTCATTCCAAGTGGAGCATCCTCCCATAGCTCCCTCAAATCCTCCTCTTTCCAATTCTCCATATTCTAAACAATTGATAATAATTTAATTCAAAGAAGGAAAAAGTACCAATTTCTCCCAAGAAGCAGGCACAGGAAGTTCCATTGCAGTAGATTGTCCATTTTTTCAAACCCCGACTACAAATATGCATCCTTAAAAGCTTCAAAAATACTACACAGGAACAAAAATAAGAAAATAAATACTACAAATAATGGTTTTTTTCCAACCCCAAATTTCAAGTTCTTTCACTTTTTTTCTCATCCACGACCATCATATGTTTTCCCTCCCCAAAAGGCAAAAATCAAATAAAGGTGTATGAATGTATGGGATTTATTTGATTGATTTTTATTTTTAGAGGAAAGGAAGAATTGGGATTTGTAGAGCCGTATTCTTTGGCTTTTCCGGTCACTTCCACGCCGGAGGATGACGATGAAGAAGGTGGCTCCGTGATTGATTCAAATTGATGCTAGGTTTGTCATGGGAATCATTAGCTTCTTACCTTATTTTAATTGGTCGGTCGGTTTTTCTCTTCTTCCCCGCTTATTCTTCATAATAATAGCCGATGTTGCCTTTCGCATTTGACCCGTGTACTCGGCTACCGCAAAATCCAAATAAATTAGAACGTCCTTATAACCGAATAAGTTTTTTGAGTGTCCTAAATGATCATTAAGTCTCTAGCGACGGCCTTATAACTAATAATGCTTAGTTCCTTTCAAATTACTTGAAGTTTGATTATTTGTATTTATCATTTTAAAAAATTAAACATCGTTATTTTTTCCTAGAGGGATCATATATTAAAACACAAAGAACATGTTACAACTATAGAAAAGTGATTTCTATACCTCAAGCAAATGTCATGCAAGCCTTAACTCTTTAGCTCTCTCAATAGTTTTATAGATAAAAACACGGGCAAGTGGTGACACATATTATAATCATTAACTATTTTATTCTGTCAGAATCGTATGTCAGACACGGCTTCATTGAATATGTTGCAACACTCTGCTCCCAAAACTCAGGGCCGGCCCTCGCATTAATTGGGCTTAAGACCAAATCCCAGAATTGGGCCTTTTAGTTGAAATTTTTTTTAAAACATACTTATCGCTTTTTTAACATCCGTAAATACAAAAGTCAATTTATTGATAGTCTCAAAACATGCCTACAAAGTAGTCTTTTCTAGCATATTTATAAACAAAAACCAAATTCATACGTATACACAAAAATACTTTTTATTTTTCTTTGTGTGTTGTATAATAATAATATAAAATAATGTTAGATATTTTTTTCATAAAGTAAATATTTTATAATTGTTTGCATACGAGTTGCCGTATGAATTAATGTTATCGCAACGAAACGGGGTTCGACCTGCCCGGTCAGGTCGAGGTGGGTCGAGGGGGCAGCGCCAACTCGTGGGGGTTCGGAGGCAACGCCCCCGAAACCTAAACCAATACATGCATCAGTTCATGAAGGGATATGCATTTTCGGATTTTCAGATACATGCATTCTCGAACTGATATGTACTTACCATTTCGTGTAAGGGTTGCATGCTTTCATCCGGTGAACAGTGACAACCCTACCCTTTCGTGCAAGGAGTACATCCATTCATTTATGGGGTACTTGCAGCCTATAAAAGGCGCAAGTATGCAGACAAAAATTCATAAGTTTGACAGCATCATCAAAAAAACTTTGAGTGTCCTCGGGTTTGATTCAAACAAGTCACTGTTTGAATCAAACACCTCCATTGTATCCTGAGAGAGATTTCCGTTTGATCAGTTAGTGACAAATCGTGTGGGACGAAATATCTCTTAAAAGACAACGTTATTAACGTGCTTTGGAGTTTCTACTTCTCTGTCACATCCTAAATACTACATTTTTTCCAACAAATAATATATTCTTTTTAATTTCTATAGTTTTTCAAACAAAAAATTAATTATATAATATAGATATATAATAATATAACATAATATATTCTTTTTAATTTCTATAGTTTCCAAACAAAAAAATTAATAAAACTTGTTTTTATATCTTTTTTTTTTTTTGGTCAAGTAAATTTTTTTATTGGGACCTTTATCGATTGGAGTAAAAAAAAATTTGGGTCTTTATCAAAAAAGAAATTAACATATTATATTATGTTGGATCGGATTAAATCTATACGATTTTTTTCTTTTTCTTTTAGCGAAACATGTACCGTTGGGCCCTCCGATACCGTTGGGCTTAAGACCCGGGTCTCGAAGGCCTTAGTAGAGGGCCGGCCATGCCAAAACTCAACCCTTAACTGAAAATAGTGTTTTCGACACATGATTTTTAAAAAGAAATCCTAAATATCATTTAAATCTGACGTGATATCAGAGTATAAAAGTTGTGTAGGAATCAAATAGTTGAGGCTGGGGAAACAAACCCTCAAAAGTGTTTGTACGGTTCAGAAATGAGTGAGCGTTTCAAACTGTCTAGTAAGAAGTATAAGCTCAAAAAAAGGCATTCATGTTTTCCATACGTCGGGAGACATAACAAAAATCTACTTCATCAAGTTTGAAAAGAGTTTAAAAGGATAAAGTATAAGAAGTACTTTAAAAGCACTTTGTAAGGTGCATATAACAAGTTCAACTAGTTATGTTGATTACCATTGTTTATCTTGCACATACTTGTCAAGTAACTTGTATATTTAGCTTTCCTAAAAAAAAAACTTACATATTTAGCATGTCTAGTTTTCTTGTCTTATCTACGGGTACATAATACGACACTGTCAATTGATCAAGGATACGACGCATGTTACCACCCAATGGCATAATGCTACACGAGTAATACGTACTCATACATCCAACACATACATGTAAGATCGTGGTACTCCGTCCAATACAATGTCTTAATACAACATGGTAGTACAACTAGCCACACATCCGACATGATTCTTAGATCATGGTACCGTCTATGGTACATTGTAGGTTATGAACTGTGCATTACCATGAATGCATAGGCAACACATAAAAGCATATAGGAACACATAAATAGCACGTAAAGTCGTGTTCATTCCATATCCTAACCTATGTGGGCATGTGAAGTCCGCAACATCTACTAACTTCCAATCCTATCTCCACAAATTATAATCATTAACTATTATATTGTAAGTCTTCACAACTTCCTGATCTTCCATAGGCTCATTTCCGGCTTCGATATCAGATTTCGTCCATCAACAAATCTGACCTTCTTTGGAGTACGACGAATGTTAGTTAATGGTGAAATCCGGATGGATTCTTTCGTCGTCAGTCACCGGAAAAAGCAGAACAATCACGAAGCCGTTGGAAAGCGACAAGGTTGAGAGAGAGAGAGAGAGAGAACATGTGCCGACTGAATATTGTTTTTCAATTCCGTGAATCCGGTTACCTTAAAACGGTTCAGTTTCTGTTCTGGATTAAATTCATTTTGATTCCAGCTACAACTATCAACATTTATGGTTCGAACCATGTGTATCCCTAGCAAACTGTATACATGTAATAATAAACTTATAGGCTTCACAGAAGATGTTTAGTACACCAGCATGTTGACAAATTATAATGCCAGAAGAATCAAAATAATAATAAAAAAAGGAACAGATTGAACTACTTGCTGCACTTGTCATGCAGAAACACGTACTTGCAAATTCTCCAGTTCATTGATTATTATTTTAACAAGACAATATAAGTTTATTATCACCGGCAGCAGCAAAATACCGTGTTCGATCTCATATACTGATAAATATTCAAAAAGCAGCAGAGCAGACAAATTCAGAAGTAGTTGGTGTTGTAAAACTTCTTGAGGTAATTAGAGATGTTTTCATCCTTATTAAAAAGATGTAGATTTCGTTGGTAATGTTTATTTTCTTTGCAACGCATGACGTATTGTCCCATAACATGGTGTCTCTGCTTTGACTGCTCCACATAATTCTTTAATTCTTCCAGTCCCTTGAAGAGCAGCATGTCAATGACCTTTCACAGAAGCCGGGGAAATAAAACGGTGAGGCCCTGCTTTACAATTCTAAGAAAAGTGCTCATAAAAGAAAGCATAACAAACATGATAAGCTTAAATCTTAGAACCCAAACCATAAATTTGATTTTTGCTGATGAGAAAGAGGATTAAGACAAGAGGCAATTCTAGCCACTGCGAGCCTGACTGGTTCCACAAGAAATGCTCAAATGATACAATCTTCTTCATGTTTACAATTCTCAAACTTAGCGTTTCTGGACCGTCACATGTTGCCAGCAGAAAAGTTTTAGTACTAGCACTAGCCCATGACATGAAAGGACAGAATTCTACATCACTATTTACCATTTGTGATTCATCCTCATAGGGTAGATAGGTCACTAAGCTATGATGAACAGATACAGAAGTGCTAGGCAAGGAAATTTGAGTTAGAAACAACTAATAAAGCTAGCTGACAGATAACCAAAAAAGGGATCAATTAGAGGCTTAAGGCACAGTTACACCTTGAAGCTTTTTCTTTTACAAGAAACTCAAGGGCACATGGATCACAGGACAAATAGCCATGCCATTCATTAAGTGTCTCCTCCACCATTAGGTGCTAGACCAATACAAACATAATACTAGGAACATAACCCAACTAGCAAATACTGAAGGAAGGACTCAACTGTAAAATGAGCGCCACGCCACCCTCATGTTGCTAACCGTTTAAAGGGACGTCACCTCAAAGAAGCAACACAGAGTACAAGAAGATGCTTAGTGCAGGAAGAGTCGGGGAAGTACATTAGGGCTAGTGGAAGGTGAAACTCCCAGTTGAAATTTGAGGTGAAATGTTGTATTGCCTACGACAAAAGGCGCTCATGCAGCTATTTGCCGTTGATCAAGTCTAAGGTAAAGAAATTTGGAAAGAAAGTGAAGCACATTAGGACATGAAAGGCAGATAATGAGTAATATTTCGCCTGTGTTTGATATTTAATACAACAATCCTATATAAATCGGTTCCAATCAGGAAAAACAATAAAAATTTTACAAATTTGCACTCTTTTGCAGGACACAGTGTATTTCTCATGTTGATTTCATGATGATAAGGCATATCCAGACTATCTTGAAGCTAAAGATGACTGCAAATTTCACATTTATTCTGTATAGGTAAAAAATCTAATTTACTTTCCTTTCTATACATCTCAACAATTTCCTGCAAACATCATGTCAAGGCATTGCTAAAACATGTTGACGCCATAATTTAGTATAATGGTGGTGCATACCCTACTAGATGGGTTAGATATCGGTCAGTAATTAAAATTAAAAAAAAAAAAATATCCTGCAAATATCCTGAAAAAACACAATGTAGGGTGACATGGTCGATTCTGAAAAGAAAAAAAAACCGTTTTACTAACCTTAGGGTTATTGATCTCAGAATGCTTACGGATTTCAGCGGACACGACGGAGCGGAGTTCAGCGGCTGAGATGATATCATGGAGATTATAGATCTCTATAACGCTGGGGATGCATCTGCAAGCCAACCTGAAGAATTCCAGAGACCGATGACGAGCCTCCTCCATAGTGACTGAGTTCGGAGGCACCTTTAGGTTCCGCAGCAAATGCGCCATATTTACCTGTGATAATTTCGGAGAAATCACAACAGAGAAGATGACTCGAATGTAACAAATTCTTGTAGCGATAGAACGAAAATTACCAAAGAAAAAAACAAACAGAATCGAAGGGATTCGGAGAAGCGGAGAACTGGGTTCGCTCGAGACCAATATGCTTATTGATTCCCGATTCTATTTGTCATTCATTATATATAGATGGGAAGTGTCTAGTAGTGTCTGGAAGGGGAAGAAAAAAAATAATATTAAGTATTTGCATTCCACAGTTGCTATTCCGTTAAACGAACAAAGTCGTTCGTACATAAACTCATATTCGGTTTGTTAGTGTTTGTTTTTTCTTTTAATTTAATGAGTCGAGTTTGAATATAATTTTGAGCTTGTTTATTAAATGAATAAATATGAATTTGGTTCACGAATGTTCGATTATATTCGTAAATCTACTTATATAATAAAAAAATTTATAATAACTCCATCTAATAGACATTATAAATTGACTTTATATAATATTAAGAAAATCTTCCAAAACTTTTTTGTGGTATGATGTATATAATATTGATATATAGTTTGCTAATTTTGTATTTGCAATTCATATTTTACGCCTTAACGAGTAAAACTCGAGTTGAAAGACAAAAATATGTTTAACAAGACGAACTCGAACACGAGCATGAACTGTTCATCTTTATACGAACCAAGCTCAAACATAAATTTTTGTTTGTTCAACAAACGAACGATCACGAGCAAACTTGTGAGCTAAACGAGCACAAATTCAAACCACCGATACTCGGTTTGGTTAGTTAATAGCACTACTGGTGCACCCCACCGATTACATAGAATTGACCTCAAGAAAGTTGGTCTGTAGCAAAAAAAACCGACTTTCCCAAGGTCGATTCTCACAATGCATCTATGGGAAGCCGGTTTTTGTCTCCAAAACCAAATTTTCAGAGAGTCTCTTATATTATTATGCACATGTTGTGTGGTGCAATGGTGAAGTCAGCATAGTGAAATTAAAGGTTCACAAATAAACACATGGAAATTTTGAAATATACCCTGGTGAAGGTGATGACAATGAAGTTGAGACCAAACTATTGATGCATCTACAATTTGATGAGTTTGATCTCACTATGTAATAGCTCAATCTTCCGGTCCGAGTTAAAACTGATACCGAACCCGAGACTTCTTTTTAACATAAAATACTATCGGAAACTCATTTAATAAAGGTTATAAATCGAAAGATTCAATCAAGTGTTGTGTAAATGATAGGAATGGGGAAATTGTTGATCAGACTTTCAATTTGGCATCACCGGTTCCTTGGTGGCCTTGGGGCGGTGATGCGGTGGGGCTAAACTTGTTTCAGCTTCCTTAACAGCTTTTGGGTGTTAAACACACCATATTAAGGATCATTATCCACGTTTCCAGAGCGTTTAGAGTTTAGACCAACAATTTCACCGAGTCACCCATCCAGTCCGCCATCATTTAGGCATACTTCACGTAGCCTTCTTATATCAAAAAAATGATTTATCCACAGATATTAATCACAACCTTTGCACATAAATATGATCTAAACTATAGATTATCTTTTTTAAAAAAATCAAAAGCAAAATCAAAATCAAAAAACAAAAAGAATAGAAGGTCTGGATTAAATTTCAGTGCACCAAATCCCGGTGCCTAAATCATTTTTCCTTCTAATATATCTCTGTAAAGGCCTTTTCATGACAGCAACAACATTCACACATTCTCAAGAAGTACAACAGCAATAAAATGAACAGGAGGCAGACGATGCCAAACGAATTTTTAAAATCCTATAATCTGAGGTCATTGAACTATACACAAAATCTTGCAAGAAATAAATAAAACATCAACAACAGGAGTTAAATATAGGGAGCTTTAGTCACCCCAATGATTCCTCTTACAGTAACAACTAATGTTTTGCATCCACCTATTTGGGCTCAAGTGCTGCGATTTCTTTGACTACTTGTGCTTTATCAGCCTCAAACTGCTCGTCCTCTGCACCAACACAAAACATAAGAAAGTGGGATTAAAATGTTATATTAGCAAAAACTCGTTATTTATCTCGCAACTAATAATAAAGCAACTACCTTTCTCAGTCTTAAAATCAGCAAAGAGGCGCAGAAGTTTGCTTCTATTTGCCACAAGGATGCCAACAATATCAGGAGGCTTATTCTGGTTCGCCACAAATAACTGAAACATTTTCATTCTTGTAGTTAGTTAGACACACATGATCAACAGAGTGAAAGGTTTAAAAAAAAAAAACATGCACTAATAATGGTCACATGTTGATGTATTGACTACTACCTTAAAAACATGAAATGCTTCAATCTGAATACTCTTGCTCGACTCCTGACAAACATCAGACCCACATTTCAGAATAATATGTAAGCACGAAAACAGCAGCCCTTTTCACCCCTAAAATAACAAATTATAATAGAATAGGGAGGGAGGAGAGGTAGAGAGGGGATAACTACAAGCATAAATATATAGAGAGAGAGGGGAAGAGATATACCCTGAGAAGATTCATAAGAATCCTCAGGTTTTCCCGTGAGCTAACATATCTTGTCATGACAGCAGAATTTGAGCGGTCCAGTAAGATGTCTCCCAACAGCTGTAAGAATACGAGAATTAATTTCCTCAAGTGTAGTGTGAAGACACAATTCACATAATCAAGCTGCCAATCAGCTCAGCAGACAATGCTAGCAAGATAACTTGCTGCAACAGCTACGAAACAGATTAGTTACACATTCACTTTCAGTAAAAAAATTATACAAATGACACTGTTATCAGAGATTAATTGTTTTCAACGGCTTTACAAAATGAAAAGTTATGATTTGCTGGTGGACGGACACACCCTTGCAGTTAATTCAAAGGCGCCTCAACTTCCAAAACGTAAACGAGAGACAACCCAAATGAAACAGAAGTCCTTGACGTAAAACACCAAAAAAGCTTTTCTAAGCATACGTCACTGCTTATGTCATTTTCCTTGAATGAGGGGAACGTTTCTTTTTTTCAAACATAAAGATCCCGTGGAAAATAAGAAGGGTGACAGCTTTTTTTCTGGGTACTAAACAGGTAAGACTTAACACCATAGACTTTAGAAACAAGCGTCCACACAAAAAGTGAGCATGAAAAGGACACTAATAATGTTTTTATCATTATTACACGACATTGCATTAAATTTTCTTTTTCTTCCAATAGCGCAAGTTCATATTACCAACAAGAGAAAACAAAATGATTAAAGAATGGTCTCTACCTTGATTGCTTGCCTTCTGGTTATGTAATTTGTGGACTCAAGAAGTTTTGAGTTGTATTCTTCGAAAAACTGAAACCATAAAAGATGTTAACATAGACACATAGTCAGTCACTAAGAAATGCACAAAACAACCCAGAAGAACACGAGGCATGATTTATTCAGTCACGACACTACACAGTCCAAACCAGTGAAGGGAGAAATGGATAATAATGGATAAGAGCAATTATCAAGATTAATTCATGGGACGCATCTGTTAATTAAGCAGTCAAATCTATTCACTAACTAGTGAATGTTGAAAAATCATATCTGAGAAGCAGTTATAAGAAGCTCACAATCACCTTAATCAATCATTAGACATAATGCAGTAATCCATTTAAAACCAAGAAAATCATTGTGAGCAAAACCATCATGCTAAGCCAGAGACTTAATGATTTAAAGATAGATTATTGAAAAGATGATGAGAAAATGTCCACGATCAGAAAACAGCTCTTTCATATAGTCATCTAGAAAATATGATTGCAACTTTTACGTAGCAAACCTTGCAGACCATGATGTATACATGTATGTAAATCAAATCACAAGAGGAAAAAATGAATCTGAGAGAATCATTTACCCAGTCATAATTTTTAGAAAGAAACTCGGCAACAGTTGACTTATGCCTCGTTAAGAGTTCCTGCAACAATATATGACAGCAAAAGTTTGAAAATTGGACAGGAAAATAGAAAAGGTAAGCACCTTGATACCAACATTACAAAACCTAACAGACAAAAGTGCTCAAAACCACATCACTGGTTTTCTGCCAGGTAAAAAGCCACAAAATTACACAATCCCTTACAAAACTCTACCGATTTAGAACAACTTTTTCCCAGATTTACGATCACAGAGAAACAACAGTGTAACAGAAAGGGACACCCTCCGTAGGGCTTCCAGAGCAATAAGAATGACACACAAAAATTCTTGAAACCAGAAGGCTATTTTATTCAATATCTATCGTTTCAGGGAATTTCACGAGCTGCATAATACCCCTTCCAGATTATATAGAGTATCTGAGAAGACTCGTTCTTTTAGTTCCTTCTTACCCTTGCTATTTACTACCTCTCCAGCCTTCATGACAAATTGTGTCCAGCTACCCAGGCTTTTTCAGTAATTCTATATCATTTGTCATGTTATTTATTAATTTTCTTAAACTATTTGTAATTACTATCAGCAACAGATAATATATACTGAAACCCGGAGGCAGTATTTCATATCAACCCCTCATTGCTTTACCTTGAAAGTTGCGGCAGCATCAGCAGCAATGTCAAAATTTGGGAGTTGTATATAGTCAAAAAACTTCTTCATTCTTTCCGACTCCAAAACATGCCTGCAATAAATAAGGACTTATAAATGTTTCAGCAATGTCAACATTTGAAAAGCCTATCAAATTAAGCCCACCGAAGTTATCGTGGTAAAAGGAAATCACTTCAACACTCAATACAAGATTTAGGGTTTGTGCCTCTCCATTAGATTCTAAAGCTGATTAAAAACGATACATCAAATGAACACGAATAACCAAAGAAGAACAACCAGCAACTTATGACGAGGAAAATCACATACCTGACTAATGCATATGGAGATACATATTACATGGAAATCGCTAACCCTTATAGTATAACTTTACAATCTTTAATAATTGACAGTTGTTCAACGGTATCTTAGGTGATATGGCATCGGACTCGAAGAAGTCTTAAACAGGCATTAAACAGTGTAGTCAAAAGCGGCGCTTTCTCGCAAGCGCTAAGCAGTAAAACGGCGCTTCGAGCCCACTTTTTTTCTTTTCTTTTGTGTTGAGGAAAAGTTTCGAGTCCACTTAAGCAACGCTTTTCCAGGAGGCACAAAAAATATCATTACTTTATAGCATTTCTCGAATCCTAAGGAAACTTATGTTGTTTTTGTCTAAACATCGTGTGTCGTGTAAAAACTTATTGATGCCATGATAGCATCATTGCTTTTGTGGTTGTGGTGGTTAAGTCGTGTTTCAATGCTTGATTTAAGTGCTCTATTAAAGTCGTATATTATTTTCATATAATTTTGTATCTTTTTAGCATGTTTTTAATGAAATTATCATTTTCTTTGTGGCGCTTTAAGTGATTAAGCGGTGCATTTTTAGCACTAAAGCAGTAGCCGCTTTAACAACACTGGCATTAATCACATCCATTTTTACAAAGCATAGAATAGTAATTTTCCAAACAAAGCAAAAAAAGGCACGAAAAAGTGTAACTTTGTTAGACAATCTCTTTCAATATACGGCAATCGTAAAATTTTCTTTTTTCAATACATCATAGGCACCATAATCATGTCAACCATAAAAATGGAATTCATATTAGATGGCCATCAACACATTTAGTATCATTTCCTCGCATGCAGGCAGACCTCAAGATTTCACTCATTAACCGAACTACTGCAAAATATTTTTTATAGCAATTTGAAAAAGAAAAACAATGGCATTTGAAAGGGAACCTTGAGGTAAGCTCCCCGTGGGACCAAAGGTCATGAGTACAAGCTAGAGAAACGGTCTTTTACGGAAATATATGTAAGGTTGCATATAGTAGACCTAAATTACCAAACCCTTCCCAGGACCCCGCAATGACGAGATGCATTAGTTCACCAGGTTACCCTTATTCAGACATTTTGACCACAGAGTTTCTTCCAGCACAAACAACGAGAGCAGAAAAAATGAAAAGCAATGTTACACTCACCTAGCAACACTTTGGTGTCGTATACATTCCCTCAACATTGTGCCATAATGCAAAGCCATTTCCGTGTCCTCATAACTGATTGATCATTAAAAGCATAAGAACAAATTGAAAAAGAATACAAATAAACAGGACAGCGGAAGAAAAGTTATAATTGGAAAAAATAGACACTTTAAAATGTAAATTTAGAATTTTAACAAACAAGAAACTATCTCCAGTAATCAAAAGCATTAAGTTCTTATTGAACAGCCAGCTTTTTTATATCTTAAGAGATCTATATACAACGACATTGTTTTACTGGTCTCTAACTATAAATTAATTTCCAGACTATATTCAGATGTAATATTACGCTGACTTTCAAACTAAACAAGAAATTAGAAGTCCCTGCACGCACAAAAGAATATTCCGAGTCAACAGACGATTGAGAAAATCAAGAAAGGAAATCCCCATTCTATTATTAGTCGGCAAAGTTTTTACAAAAAATTATTATATTCTATAACGCCAAAGAATCTCCAGAGCGGTTACAATATCTTAACATTAAGATAAAAACGAAAGAAAATGTGGATGGCCTAAAACACGATTTGACATCTTCAAACCACAAAAGCTTTTGTTTCAGACATCAACAGAAAAATCACCAACGCAGAGACGGATCTTGGTTGAGTTAAACGGGAAAAAAAGGGTCTCATAATTAAGATGAAAGGAGTAACCCTAAAGATGAAGCAACTGTTGAATGTCTACATATGAACATGAGCACAATTCATGAGCTTGAAATACTCAAAGATTGAAATCTATTCGGTAAAAGCTTATACTTAAATCCATCACCTTGAACCCAAAGACAGTAAATTTACACATCGCTGATGTAACATGCATCTTTCTCATTCATGGATCCCTCAAATTAGGCTTTACTAAAGGTTTTAAAGACCAATCAATTGCAACTAGCAATTCCAAGCTGAGCAACATTCGGTATCTACGTTCTAATCAGTAAATAAAAACAGAAAATGCTATAGATCCTGTGATTTCGGTAGTCACTTACCCATCCAGTAATATGTCCATCAAATCGAGGTTTGCTTCTAAATAGTCACAAGCAATCAGCCGCGAATGGACCTGTTGCCTTTGCAAATTAGCAACAACTTGAGTAGCATCCCTACGGGTCTGCAAATGGTTACTTTTTTTTGTCAAATATATAACAGCATTGTTTTCGAAATGAATAGTAATGATAAGAGTACTCTGCTGGTTCATTAGTGGATAATCAGATATGTTAACATAAATAAAACAGAAACAGCCCACACCAGACCGGACCGGACCGACCAGCTTACCTCCAGATTTAACTTGGGAAGGCAAATGATCAACAACCTTAAAGTGTTCTCCCTGAAGAACTCCTGTGTCAACTGCGCACAAGCATCCGGTACCGGTTCAGCTTCACTATTTCCATAAAGAATGGACTTCAATTCACGTAAAAGTTTGCTCAATTCCATCATCTGTAAAACAAGTCACAATTAAAACACCAATTACTCGATTGATCTAGATTAAAAACAATAAAATTTCACTAATGATCACAAAAGTGTCGATCTGGTCCAAAATCTACGGATTTGCAAAAGGTGGAATCTTCAAAGAAAAAGAATCTGAGCTGAGATTAAAAAAAATGTACCTTTTCATCTCGTTTACTTTCTTTGGTATCTAAACCACGATCGATGAAAATAAGAAATTCGCGAGTGAGCCGGACCATATCCGCAGGAGTCTTGGGCTTAGTCTTGAACAAACCCTTCATATTAACGTCAGCGTCAGGGGCTGTTGTGGTGGCGGTGGTGGTTGTTGTTGCTGTGATGACAGGAGAAGCTGCAGCTGCGGCTGACGAAGAGACCCTCCGGGGCAGCCTGTCGACTCCAACAGTCGACGACGGCGCCGGGCCTCCGCGTACCGCAGCTGAGCTTTTACTAGACCAACAAACCCCTATTTTGATTATTGTTTAGTCAACCCACAATTATATCAGTTCCTGTACAGAAATTAAATTCAACTGGTACTACTGCTGAAAAAGAGAGAACAAAAATCAGAAATCAAATCGAAAGATTCTCGCTCCTGAGGAATACAGAGGATAACAGAGTATGAGGTATTTCCGACAAATATCTGACATTAGTGTCGTAATCGAAGAAGCTCCTAGGCTCCATAGTATTCCCGAGAAAATGCAGTTGGAATTGTCCACCTTTTTTTTATATACTACTTCTGCGAACTAAACGCACATGACATAGAGATTTCTTAGGGTTTCTTCATTTAAACAAATAAGCAACAAAATCACCTGATTTTTTATATATATAATTAATAAGTCTCTTCTTAAACACTAGTACATGTCAATTTATATCTATTTGATTGACATGATTGACACATATTAATTATTAAGATACTTTTGTCTTTTGCATTATATATACTAAATTATTTATCTTTTTCAAATCGATAAAGGTTTTTTTTTATAAATATTGATAAAGGTATTTGTTGAAGCAATAAATGAGGAAATCGTGCTTCATACGTTTCGGGACTGTAGTTGGATACGCGACACATGGAAGAAGGTGGTGACACCGTGCAACCAACAGTATTTTCTTTTTGGTAGCACGGACGCTCGAGATTGGGTAGATGATTGTCTAAAGCAGGATAGCTATGGGCGAGATGGCATTATAAATTGGAGGTACTTATTTCGGAAAATTATTGTGGGAGCTTGGTATTGGCGGTATCATGTAGTACATCACACGTGTACTCAACGCCCTCCAACAACGGTATTCCTATCACAGACAGTTAACAACGCAAAAGAAGTGAAAATCGCTTGGGACACCGAGTAGGGGTTAGATCCCGAAGTTTTTATTTTAAAAGCATGTACATGAGATGTTTTTACATTTTAAAGTGCGTTGTACATATATATTTCAAATTTTTTAATGAAAGCTCGGATTAACACACACAAAAAAAAAAAAAAAAAAACATTAAAAGAGTCCTCAAATAAAATTAACATTAAATAAAGAAGTGTATTTCAATAAATAAAATGCAGTTTAAGGGATGATTATGTTAATTTGTTGTTAAATATCATTGTTTTTGTATATTTAAAGCACCACTTTAATTAATGTTTGTGTTATTTATATTATGTTGTTCACCAAATATAGCATATATAAAAATGTAAATAGTTTTTTTATAGGGAAATAAAAGGTATATAAAAATGTAAATAGTTTTTTTATAGGGAAATAAAAGTTGATTTGAAGAAAAAAAAAATGATAAAAGAGATCACTTTGAAGAAACAAGAAAAAAAAAAGTTGATTTGATATTCAGAAACAAGTGATAAAATTATCACTCAAGAATGTGATTTATAAAGTGAAGTTTTTGTATAACTAGCAAGACAATTACCAATTTACAATGCACGTAAAAAGTTATATCATGTATGCACAAGGTGCATTATTGTAATGATGAGCTAGACTATAATGTATCATAGAGACAAGTGTTCGAATCCTGTTTGGGGCAAAAAAAATATATAACATGAAAAAGTTATAGTATGTATTAATTTTTTTATTTTCTCAGAAGGAAATTGTATATGATAAGTCTCTTTATTTATAGGGGTTTCTATCGGTACCTCCGTTTTTACTACTTACACTTTTTTACTCACGGCACCATAAAATGTTACTTTCGGCACCATCTTCTTCTCATCATCATCTTCTTCTTTGCACCACCATCAACCCGCCACCCTAAACCAACAAACCCGCCACCTTAAACCACCAACCCCCATCAACCCGCCACCCTAAACTCGCCCCTACTGCTCCAATGACGGAATGCCCCCTCCCCCCTCTTCCCTCTTCTGCGTTTTTCACATCCCCACCCTCATTTTTCCGGCGACCCTCCCAAACCACCCATAGCAATCAACCTCCTTTTGAAAACCCGACCCTATATACAATTTTAAAGCTCCATAAAATTCATGTAAATATGCATGTAAAAAGTTATATGTATTAATTTTTTAGTATTTTTCTTGGAAGGAAATTGTATGTGATAAATCTCTTTATTTATAGGGGTTTCTATTGTTACCCTCGTTTTTACTGCTGTCATTCTTTTACTCCTGTCACCACAAAATGTTACTTTCGGCACCACAAGAATATTTTTATTATTTTGTTATTTCACACACCACAAAAAAAATGAAATAATTTACTTATTACACCACCATTTTCTAAAACACTCTTTTAATCCAATACTTTAAAAAAACAATAAATAACTATCATCTTCTTCCCACCATCACCATCTTCTTCTTCACACCATCAACCCGCCACCCTAAACCACCAAACCCGCCACCTTAAGCCACCACCCCCCATCAACCCACCACCCCAAACCCGCCCCTGTTGCTCCAATGACGGAATGCCCCCTCCCCATTTTCCCTCTTCTGCGTTTTTCACATCCCCACCCTCATTTTTCTGGCTACCCCCGTTTTTCCGGCTTCCCTCCCAAACCACCCATAGCAGTCAACCTCCTTTTGAAAACCGACCCAATATACCATTTTTTTGAAAATAATATACCATTTTAAAGCTCCATAAAATCCATTATTTTGTGCTTACAAACTCAACTATAAGAATCACAGCTCCTGATATCACAAAAAAAAAAATCACAGCTTCAACTACCATTTTTTCCCGGAGAGATGCGAGAGAGAGGGGAGAGGGGCGATTTACCATCACAGCTACTGATATCAAAACAAAAAAAATCACAGCACCAACCACAATTTTTCCTGGCGAGATGCGAGAGAAAGGGGAGAGGGGAGAGGGGCCATTTACCAGAGAAATGGGAGGGAAGAGAGGGGATGGGGTGATTTACGGGTTGTAGAGGATGGGGGAGGGGGAGCCGATTTGCGGGCGGCGGTTGGAAGATGGAGTAGGCGTGAAGATGAATTAGGGTTTTGGTTTGGGGAAGAAGAGAGAGTGTTTTTGAATTAATGGGGAGGGAAATAATGTGTGTATTTTGGTAGTTAATTAATAAGGTAGGTTTTGATATTTTAAAAAGTTAAGGGACTATAGTGTAGTGATGTCGTTTTTGTTATTTTTATGTGGTGTAAGAAGTAAAATTGTCGAGTGTAAAAGTAAAAAAATAAAAAATAAAAAATAGAAACCCCTGTTTATATCTCCTGATATAATGTCCCTGAACACCAGGTGGACATTGACATTGACAACTAAATCTACACACAGAAGCCAACCACATAATGTCATTGAACATGGGATGATGGAATTGTAGTTAATTAGGTCCATGCTTGATGTGATCCTTACGAATCAAATCCTCTGTTTGCCTAGGAAGAAACTGAATTGCAATCAATGAGAGCTATGATCCGTATCTTAATCTAAGACTACGGTTGGAACGCCACAACGTAATGCTCGGTTACGCCGATAAGTTCTCAAAGCGGGCGATCCTCCAATCCAAGAGAATCTCACACATAAACGTGCACAATTAAGACAAGCTTAATCAAATAATAAAATTTCACTCCAATATATGTTTGCTCATAAAAGAGATAGTGTTGGCCTATATATAGGCTACAAAAACCGACTCAATGTTCACATCTTCCAATGTGGGATGGAAAACTAATGAAAACTAAACAAACATAAAGGAAAAAGGCGCCTCCCACTATATGGGCTTTGCCAAACCATACTTCAGGCCCAACTAGCCTTTATTGACACAAAACTGAAATAAAAAAACTGATTAAAGTGGTCTTCTAGGCGCCCCATGAATGGGCCTTCAACTAGGCATTTTCCTTAAGCCCAAAAGCGTAGTGAATGTATAATATTGAAGCTTCATCACTCCTTTTGGGCTGCCCATACTCTTCATGGATTTCTTTTAGCAATGTATTCAAGGCTTCTCTCACTCTCTTCCTTTGGAGCCTTGTCAAAGGTCCATCTCTAATGACCAATGGAGCACTCTTCTTCATGGGTGCTAATGGATCTGGCTCCTCATCATAAAGCTCATCATATATCACATCATTCCCTCCCGGTTGGGAAGGATGCGTCCTCGGATCAAAGGGATTATCAAAAAGTGTCAAATCAGCCACGTTGATAGAAGGAGAAATATTCCAATCTGGAGGAACTTAAGGGTGCCTCTTTGAATTATGCTACTTATGATAAGGAATTGTTTGCGTTTGTTAGAGCCCTTCAAACTTGGCAGGACTATTTACGTCCTAGAGAGTTTATCATACACACTGATCATAAATCACTTAAGTACTTGAAAGGGCAGGGTAAGTTAATTCCTCGGCATGTTCGTTGGGTTGAATTCATTGAATCCTTTCCTTATGTCATTAAGTATAAAAAGGGTCAAGATAATGTGGTAGCTGATGCTTTATCTCGTAGACCTGCTTTAATTACCACTATGCAAACTAAATTCCTTGGTTTTGAGTTTATCAAGGATGTGTATGCTTCTGATGAGGATTTTCAGGCTATTTGGCCTAATACTGCTAATAAAACCGATGGTAGGTTCTTTTGACGCGAGGGTTTTTTGTATCGTGATCATGTTATTTGTATTCCTCGTTGTTCTATGCATGATTTGTTGGTGCATGAGGCACATAGTGGTGGTCTTATGGGTCATTTTGGCATTACTAAGACGCTTGATATGCTTAAGTCACATTTTTATTGGCCTCGTATGAAAGTTGATGTTGCTAAATATTGTGATGCTTGTATAACTTGTAAGGCTGCTAAATCTACGTCCAGCCCCCATGGTTTGTATCAGCCCCTTCCCATTCCTACACAGCCTTGGACTGATTTATCTATGGATTTTGTGTTGGGTTTACCCCGTTTTAAGAGTGGTAAGGATTCCATTCATCACCCTCTCTAATGCGAACTTGGTGATAGCCACTCTTAAGATCAATTTTAGTAAAAAAATTAGCACCCCTAAGTTCATCTAGCATGTCATCTAAACGAGGAATGGGATAACGATACTTTACCGTGATTTGATTAATGACACGACTGTCCATGCACATTCTCCATTCACCTCCTTTCTTGGGCACTACTAACACTGGCATAGCACAAGGGCTCATAGATTCTTGAATTTTCCCTTTAGCTAGCAACTCATCGACTTGCTTCTTGATCTCTAAAGTTTCCGCGGGGTTGGCTCTATAAGCCGGACGATTGGGCAACGCAGAGCCCGGCATGAGGTCAATATGATGCTCCACGCCTCGCAATGGTGGCAAGCCACTTGGTTCCTCCTCGGGGAATACATCAGCAAACTCCTGCAAGACAGAGAACACAACACTAGGTAGAGAACCGATGAGATCACTTACAAGCATTAAACAAGGGGAAGGGGAGGGGAAAGGGGATGGGGGATGGGAGCCACTCGGCCAAGTCACCTTTGGTGAGTGTGTGGGGCCGGCTGCATGTGTAGGGGGATGGATCACGAGACCTTTAATTAAGAAAAGAAATACAACCTGATTGGAGTTTACAGGTTATGCTATGGTGTGGTGGAATCAGGTACAATTCATGCGTACCAAACATAGACAGCCACCCATCCGTACATGGACACTTTTGAAGGAGGTAATGCGAACTCGATTTGTTCCTCTGTCATATTATCAAGATCTCTATTGTGCTCATTAGACTATGAAACAATGAGAACGTTTGGTGGATGATTTCTATGAGGAGATGATGACTACACTAAGAAGATCACAGATTGAGGAGGAGGAGATGGTCACCATGAAACGGTTTTTGTGTGGTGTGCGTTTGGAAATTAGACAGCCATTGGAGTTACGTGGGTGTAATACATTGTATGAGATGTTACAAACAGCTCATGCGATTGAGAAGCAGTTGAAACGCCAAAAACCCACTTTTAATAAGTCAATTGGAGGTAATTCTTCTTCTTTTCGTTCGTTTTAGCCTAGAGGAGATAATCCAAATTTTGTATGGAGTGCACCTCGGACAGCCCCTACTACTTCCTATGACGCTTCTAAAGCTAAGGCATATGAGAAGGGTAAAGGTGTAGACCACCGCATTAGGCAGCCTCGTGACGTTAAATTTTTTAAATGCACCGGTGTTGGTCATGTTGTGTCTGAGTGTCCTACTAAACATAGCATGCTAGTTGTAGAGGAGGCTGTAGATGGTGATGATTTTGATGAGGAGGACTTTGAACGAGGCTAATTATAAGGATGAGGAGGGTAATATTGAGTGTGGCCCACTTGAGGGTTCTATTTATGTGCTTAAAAAGGTGCTAACTACTAGTGCTAAACTTGTCTTAGTAATGCCAAAATGACCCATAAGACCACCACTATGTGCCTCACGCACCAACAAATCACGCATAGAACAACGAGGAATACAAATAAAATGATCACGATACAAAAAACCCTCGCGTCGAAAGAACCTACCATCGATTTTATTAGCGTATTAGGCCAAATAGCACGAAAATCCTCATCAGAAGCATACAAATCCTTGATACAATATACGAAGCATCATTAGTTTTAGAGCATGCAATAAAGTGTGCCATCTTAGAAAACCTATCCACCACCACAAACACAGAATCCTTACCACTATTAGAACGGGGTAAGCCCAACACAAAATCTATAGATAAATCAGTCCAAGGCTGTGTAGGAATAGGAAGGGGCTGATACAAACCATGGGGGCTGGACATAGATTTAGCAGCCATAAAGTGTCCTATTATCTGGAATATTCTCATCATCTAC
The DNA here is from genome assembly GCA_036785695.1 of Gentiana straminea. Lineage (NCBI taxonomy): Eukaryota > Viridiplantae > Streptophyta > Magnoliopsida > Gentianales > Gentianaceae > Gentiana > Gentiana straminea. The sequence goes on from JAVUPR010000381.1 coordinate 587,998, forward strand.
ACCATTATCAATTGCATCATCATTCAGATTTTGGGCTTGCGGAACATTGTTCAAATGGACTGGTTGCCTAACTTGATTTGCTGCACCAACAACACCTCGGTCTCCACGACCAACGGGCTGCCCGCCACGATCACGATCAGCTAATTGCATGGCCAAATTTTGAATGGACGCCGTTATTGCAGCCAGCTGATCAGCCATCTCCCCACGAAACCTCTCAATCTTATTATTAGTCACATCATTCACAGCCTTGGCATGAGTAGCCAATCTCCTTCAAAATACTCATCTCTCAATGAATTATCATCATCACTCTTATCGTCCGCCATAGGATAGACAATTCAAGCCTCACCAATACACTCGTGTTTACACTCACCCTCTCTCTTGTGGAAAGTAAAGCACCCTTTTACAAATGAATCAGAATAACGAGCAAAATGAATCTAGGCTAGGGTTAGGCTAGGGTTCGGATCACCAAAATTTTCGTAACACCAAATTTTGCACAAGAACTCTATGACACAACACAAGCTACAAAAAACCAAAAAAAAATTGCAGAATTTTCCCGCCAATTTACTTTTTTTTTTATCACAAAAATTTTCGTAACACCAAATTTTACACAAGAAGTCTACGACACAACACAAGCTACAATTTTTTTTTAGGCCGGGATGCCTTTTGGACGATCACACAAACAACATATTATACGCACAACAATTAAACGACTGACGAAACCAATAAGCACAAATTAGGGTTCTTGGTGTGAAAATAGGGTTTAGGGTTGAAAGGTTGCGATTTTGGGGGTGTTGCAACCTTATTATCCAGGGATGTTTAGGGCTTAGGTAGGCTGATTGCTTAGGTCGAAGGTTTGAAGAAAATTTGAAGGTTTCGGGTTGAGGGATTCGGTTTAGGGTTGTGAAAACCTAGGGTTTGATTCGGCCAAAAACAGGAATAAAACGGAAAAGAAAAGAAAGACGTGTTTTTTTTTTGTTTTTTTTGCAAGATAAGAAAAAGAAAAAAAAAACGAAAATTAAAGGAAAATGATATTTGATTACCTTCAGTTACCGAGCTCCGATACCAACTGATGTGATCCTTACGAATCAAATCCTTTGTTTGCCCAGGAAGAAACTGAATTGCAATCAATGAGAGCTATGATCCGTATCTTAATCTAAGACTACGGTTGGAACGCCACAACGTAATGCTCGGTTACGCTGATAAGTTCTCAAAGGGGCGATCCTCCAATCCAAGAGAATCTCACACATAAACGTGCACAATTAAGACAAGCTTAATCAAATAATAAAATTTCACTCCAATATATGTTGCTCATAAAAGAGATAGTGTTGGCCTATATATAGGCTACAAAAGCGACTCAATGTTCACATCTTCCAATGTGGGACGGAAAACTAAAGAAAACTAAACAAACATAAAGGAAAAAGGCGCCTCCCACTATATGGGCTTTGCCAAACCATACTTCAGGCCCAACTATCCTTTATTGACACAAAAGCGAAATAAAAAAGCGATTAAAGTGGATTTCTAGGCGCCCCATGAATGGGCCTTCAACTAGGCGTTTTCCTTAAGCCCAAAAGCGTAGTGAATGTATAATATTGAAGCTTCATCACTCCTTTTGGGCTGCCCATACTCTTCATGGATTTCTTTTAGCAATGTATTCAAGGCTTCTCTCACTCTCTTCCTTTGGAGCCTTGTCAAAGGTCCATCTCTAATGACCCATGGATCACTCTTCTTCATGGGTGCTAATGGATCTGGCTCCTCATCATAAAGCTCATTATATATCACATCAATGCTCCACGCAAGATTTCAATTGCTTATGACATATTTATTTCGCACTAATATTTTTTAAAGGTTAAAGTGCTTTTATTAAAGATTAAGCGTTGTCCGCTATACAAGCACGAATAATGTGAGAATGCAAAGAAGAGCCCCAATCCAATAAACCAACAAGATGTTATATTTAAAACGTGAAAAAATTGAATGAAACCAATTTCACAAAACCTGATAGATTGAGTGATGGGTACGGCGGGATGGTCGGGTAAGGTGAAGCGAGGTAGGGTAGGGTGGGATACTCGATCCCAACATCCATCTTACCTCACTGTTGGAAATCTAGATACGGATCGGATCATCAAAGATTCAATCTTATTGAATCACGCAGCGGAATTGGATTCAAAATCCGTTAAATACGAAAAAGATCATCATGAATTAAATCTAATTAATCTACCATGCAAAAGAAGATCAAAAATCGTTATCAAACTTGAAGAACTATGTAGATGTCAAGATCTTCCAGATTGTATCTCCCACGAAGACGGGTGGACGTCTAAATCTCCATTCTTGAATTGATTGAATATTCATCTAGGAAAAACTGGATTTTTCCCTTAATTTTAGAGTTCATGAAAAACTATTTTTTTTCTCTGTTGATGTGCGCACAACACGTTTTAATTTCATTGGAAAACAACGTGTGTTTTATTGTGTGTTTTGAGATGCCCAACTCTTCTAATTTATATTGTAATATTAGGTCAAACATAATTAAGAGTTTATCTCAAATCAATTTTTTTTAAAACCAAGATTTTATTAATCGATATCCGCCAAACAGACGTTTAAAACGTCATCCGGGGGGCGAAGAACCCCAAAGTGTCCAAGAAGCAACCAACAATCCATGTCGAGCTAAAAGATGTGTTGGGACATTCCCCACTCGCTGAATAAAAGAAAAAGAAACAGATCGAAAACTAGGCAACAAAGTGCCAAACAATTCCGAACTAGAGCGGTGAGGTCCTCCACTGCCAGTGTCTATGAAAGCGTGCTATACACGCCAAGCAATCACTCTCTACTTTCGGTGACGAATCCCTAAGTGCCATGCCTCTTCCAAAGCCGAGAAATAGCTCTAAGCTCCATATAGTCCACACGGATCGAAATGGTACGCAAAGGAATGCAATATTAGTCCATGGGAGTCATGGAGGATTATTCTTATGCATGCATATGTCGTAGAATCGACGCTTCCACATTGCACTTTACTACGCCGGTGCGGCTTCGACCATCGATCTGGCAAGTGTGGACTCGAGCCTTAGGACCGATAACTTTCCATTGCCTTCACATACTCAGCTGATGCTGCCAAGGACCGTGCACACACCTCAGAGACAAACCACCTGATTATCAAAGACTGCCGAACAACATGCCTTCAAGATTCCCCACATGAGCCACACGAACCTAGCCGCATCCTGGATATCATGTTCTGCTAACAATTGCATAAAAAATTCCGCAAAGGACACGGAATGAAGATGCTGTAAAGTACCACTGAACGGCGACGCTTGCCAAACTCGGACAGACAACTCACACTCAAAGAGGACATGTCGTAATGTTTCTAAGGTTTCCCCGCACGCCAAGCAAATTCCATCCCCTAAACTCCTCATCCGCAGCCCCGCCAAATTGCAAGACAATCATGTAAGCACCGCCACAAAAAATGCTGAATACGCGACTGAATAGGAAGATGCCAACAGCTATTCCAGGTCTGACTCTGGCCCACCGAACTAGAGGGTCCTTCTCCCACCGATGTCCTGTAAAGCGACAAAGCCAAAAAATAGCCCGAACGAACAGTATATACACTCCCTTACGGTCATAGTGCCAAATCCGTCGGTCTGGGTGCCCTTCCGGGGCCACAATGGTTTCCAAAATAGCATAAGATTCCCACGGCCGAAAAACATGCCACACTTTCATGTACGTCCCATAATCTAGATCCAGGTATAAAAAGGTCCGAGACAGTGGAATCCGGCGAAAGCTCATGCCCTGCAAAGGGTATGCGAAACGAAGGTTGTCGATTAATCTAGGCATCACGGAAGATATACACAGACTAACCATGCCCGACTCACCATAGTAAACCATTGTACAGAAGGTCCCTACACTCAAGAATGCTACGCCACAAATAAGACGGTCTAGTCCTCAAACCAGTCGCAAGAATCGTACTATCTTCAAAGTACTTCACATGCAACACTTGAGCTGCCAAAGAACATGGACTCGTCAGGATGCGCCATGATTGTTTAGCCAATAAGGCCAAATTAAAACATTCCAATTCCCGGAACCCCAAGCCCCCCAGATTCTTCGATAAACAACATGCCTCCAGTTTTTCCAGTGTATCTTATGCTTATTCTCCGTATCCCCCCAAAAGAATGTTAGGAAATCTACGCGGGAACGCAGCGGAATTTAAAATTTTATTTCCTTTTAACCAGGATCGACTTCGTTTAAGCAATAAACAAATAAGCTAAAGACGGTGGTTACCTTGGTTGATCTATAACATCGACGCTTTGACCGTCTAAGGATAGTAGTTCTGCATAGAGCCGCCCAAGTGTTCGGCCTCTACCGCTAGTCCACACAAACAGTCCCTCACCGGAATCCCATCATGGATTGCTATTGGAAAACCCCGGTTGCTAGACCGGCCTTTTTCCCATCTCTCATAGGATGCTCTCTTATTTTACACAAGAACAATTAGTTCTTGGAATTGTGATGTACAAAAGAGCTTGACACCCACCTCCTATTTATAGTGTAGGGGGCGCCCCATCTAGGTGTGGAGGAGAAGAAAACATTTTCCCAATAAAATAAGGAAAATATAATTGATTGATTTTTCTCATTTATTATAATATCTTATATTAAATAAATCTAGGATATTGTCAATATCTTATATTGAATATTCCCAAAATATTGTCAATATCTTATATTGACTATCTTTATTTTTTTCATAAATCAATTTAACATGTGTATATATCACATATTTATTACACATATAAAAAAATCTATTAATATATATATTCCACATACATGCGCATGCAGCACCAACTTGCACTATTGCACACACGCACATAAGTATTGTTTATATATTTATATATATATATATATATATATATATATATATATATATATATATATATATATATATATATATATATATATTAATATATATTTATATATATATATATATAGATATATATTAATATCTAATATTAATATATGGTAATACCATTAATTAAATTGCATAATCCAAGTGTATCTTATACACTCCAAAATTGCGCCACCTTTAACCAATAAATTGGCATCCGGAATATTCTTTAATTAATATAATATTATTAATATCTTGTATTTAATTTATTCACAATAAATAAATACCACCATATTAATTTATCACTATAACCTTTATAGTCTCGAGATAAACTTTCTTTATTTGGTTATCATCTATAACCATATTTTAATCTGGCTAGATGTTCATATATGTGTGACCTGATAGGCTTCCGAATATGTTGGCCGTAGATACAAAGTGCAAATTACGAAAATGCCCTTCATGCCTAACGATCACGGGATAGCGTCTAGCAACACACCGTGACCCCCAATCATCAGAAGAGTCACTACTACCTTTCATGTGAAACAGTTACCGTGTAACTTACAATCCTATCGTTGTAATAATATCCATACGATCATATCTCAAGTGTCGATACATTGACGATCGTATCTTATAATCTGGATATCATGCTCTCTCCAAGTAACTCATTTACTCCCACTTTGCAAAGATTCACGAGAGTAAGGCATTCCTTATAAGAAGGCCATTTCGGATATTTGATCCCAATCATAGGATACGCGATTCCCGGACGACCAATCATGTATACTCCGCATGCTTCAGTATCACACCCAATCACTACCGCATGATCGCCCCGTGGTTAGGGGAAACCTCAATAGTGTCAAAGCATGACAATCCACACCGTGATGCCATGAAGACTCCGGTCAAAAGGATAATTACACAACCGTCACATAGTGTGACACTTATCCGTGTAAGTGGGTCAGTCTAACGTACGCATTCTCTAATACACGTCCACGTACAGTCCAAGTGTCTCTACACTTCGATAGACGAGATCTATCCATGCCCTTAAAGACAGAAGACATCTAATACGTGCTAGCCTATTCATACTATCAATGCCCTGTTTAATAGTACATCAGCCTAGAGACATTTAAGTATCAAACTTATTAAAGTGATTAAAGATCTCATCAACCATAATCGCCTATCATGGTTTCTCTATCACAGTTTAATACTAAGGACGTTATCATAAAATAATTCATAATTGGTTCTTTAAAAGAACATATATATGACAACAGAAAAGCCATTTAATATATGTATAAACATAAAGAAATAGTAGAAATGATCCGACCCGGTCGGATCCGGTTCAACCCGATTGGGTTTAGGACACTATTCCAACAAAGAACCCTTTGATTGCTTGCTCAAGCTGATGTATGAGTGTAGTGGGAATCTTGAAACACTGCATAATGTACGTGGAAAGTAATTTATCTTTCCACCCAGATACCTTTTTTCCGAATTTTGTCCCGCAAGAAAGCAAACACCTGGTGCTTGCTCCTGCCTATCATATAAGGCACCCCTAGATATTTTCCAGATCTGTCCCTTAAGGGTATTTGTAACAGATCCGATACCGTATCCCTCTCCTCCTCCGAAACTTCATGTGAAAAGTAAAGACTGGACTTATAGAAATTAATCGTTTGACTTGAAAGAGCACCATACCTGGCAAACAGCTCCACCAATGCCTCCACTGCTCCATCCAGGAGTTGAAAGAAAACCATGCAATCGTCCGCAAAAAGCAAATGGGAAATGGCAACCTCATCCTCCCTACCAAACCGGATACCCCTCAAAGCTCCTCGATGCACATAGTCGTTGAGCAGTGCCGTGAAGCACTCGGCACAAATGATAAAAAGGAAGGGCGACAACGGATCCTCTTGTCGGATACCTCAAGTGAGCATGATTCTTCCACTAGGCTTCCTATTGATCAACACGCGGTAAGAGACCGTCGTTACACACCATCGTACCACGTCAATAAGAGATGGAGGAAACCGCATGCGCTCCATGATCCTCCAAAGGTATTACCATTCCATACGGTCAAAGTCCTTGGCCATATCCAGTTACAATGCTGCATGATTGTCACATCCCCGCTCTCCCGCATGTAGCGAGTGAAATGCCTCGAAAGCAATAATTGCGTTATCAGTAATAAGGCGGCTAGACACAAAAACAATTTGATTCTCTGAGATCACGTCGCCAATCACCCTTTAAGATGATTAATCAACACACGTGAGATAAGCTTATAAATCGAATTACACAAAGCAATCGGCCGAAACTCTGTCATAAGTGTAGGAGTAGCTACTTTCGGAAGCAACGAGATATATGTCTCATTTATCTTCCTAAGAGCAGCGTCACGATTCAAAACATCCAACACAACCTTAAGGACATCATCCCCCACTATGCTCCAGAACTTTTGCAAAAAAACCATGTGCATACCATCAGGTCCTGGCGACTTCCGTCCTGGGAGCTGTTTCAGTGTGGTGTAAACTTCTTCTCGTTTAAAATCCACGGCTAAATGGTGTTGCTACCCATCATCTAACTCGGCAAATTGCAGCCCAGTCAAGTCAACGGCGGTTTCATTTGAGGAATAAATGGCCGATAATCTCTGACCACACGCTCCATGTCTACGGGTTCATCACAAACTACGCCTTGAGAATCATGCAACAAATAAATAGTGTTTCACTTACGGCGGGCCGCTGCTTTGTGATGAAAATAACCGGTGTTTTGATCTGTCTGCACTGACCACTCCACTCTACCCCGCTGTCTCCAATATTCCTCCTCCATAGTCTGCCACTAGTCAATCTGTTGCATAATCACCCGTTCCTGATGAACCAAATAGACTGATGATTCACGCAATCTACATAATTCTTTCTCTTTTCCCGCTATGCGCTTACCAAGATTCCTATGCCGTTGAGAGCTCAAACTCCTCAACTCTTTCCGAACGTGTGTCACCTTCGCTATTAGTGATGATGGGCTTTGGACCCTATCATGGTTCCACGAAGCCGAAAGCAATACTTAAACTCCCGATCATGAATCTAGAAAGGATCGTATCACGGTATCGGGGTCCATCCGACCTGGCCCCTATCAAAACGGATTAACCTACGAAATTAGAATAGGGACATGGTCCAACCGGGAGCTAGATAAATGATAAACCACATGGTTCGGAAAGAGAGTCCTCCACCCAATGTTTGCAACCCCTCTATCTAGGCGAACTCGAGTCTATAAGTCATCGGCATGCTTATACCAAGTAACAGGGCCCCAACAAATCCCATATCAGCAAGATCACAATCTAAAAGAGCATTCTGAAAGGCATAAATTTGAGATAGTGGACGAGAATTCGGACCATCTTGTTCAAGACGTTATAAGACCTCATTGAAATCCCCCGCAACAAGCCATGGCAATGACAATCTCTCATGCAAACGGCGTAGCAAGTCCTAAGAATGCTCCCGCTCTCTCACAACTTGATTATCATAGAACCCCGTAAAGCGCCAAGATGGGGCTGTAGGACTATGTATGATTGCATCTATATGACCAGAATTAAACGTAGAAATTCTCACATCAGTATCATCATTCCATAAAAGAGCAAGACCACCACTTTCTCCCACACTACCCACCACAAGTGCACTAGAATATCCAAGCAAACATCGAACGTATTCAAAATGACTTTCACTTAACTTTGTTTCAGACGAAAATAAAATAGCAGGCGAATAAATATTTACAAGAGCCTTGAGTGCATTAACTACCCGCGGGTGGCCCAACCCGCGGCAGTTCCAACATAGAAGATTCATGGTGCCGGGTGGGCTGCGGTTCCGCGGACCCACCAATGGCAAATTAAGAAAAGCTTTCTTCATGACCACCTCCCCGTCAACTTCCTTAGCCGCTTTCCGTTTTTCCCCGGCATGCTCTAGTATGATAATAGCATCATCCTTAACCTCCCATTTATTCCTTGCCATGCGTTTAAATGTTGAAACCCGAATTCGTCGTTCTCTATCCATCAGCGCGTAGTGGAATGTCCACATAACGCAACAAATTTTCCGGAATCACGAATCGAGCCGATGCATTACTATCGAAAAAACCGAGATTGCTCCATGTTCGATGTCCATACCCTTGGGCCCCCATGACCCGACCTTCCATGTGACCTCCACCGGCCCGCCTAGCATCCCGTACCAAAATCAACGCTTGGGAGTTGTCCACGGAGGTCTCGTCCGTCCGAGTGCTTCTCTTCGTCGGGCCGGCCTTGGCCAAGGTCTACTTCTCGCTACGCCAACGATGTGATCGATGATCCGTTAGGAAATCGCGCGGGAACACGGCGGAATTCAAAATTTTATTTCCTTTAACCGGGATCGATTTCGTTTAAGCAACAAATATAATAAGATAGTAGACGGTGGTTACCTTTCTTGATCTAAAAGATCAACGCTTTGACCGTCTAAGAAGAGTAGTGGTGCATGGAGCCGCCCAAGCGTTCGGCCTCTACCGCTAGTCCACACGGACAACCCGCCGGAATCCACCATTGGATTGCTACTAGAAAAGGTCGGTTTCTAGACCGACCTTTTCTCTCTCACAAATCTCTCTCTAAGAAGCTCTCTATTTTTCACAAGAAACTATTAGTCTCTTGGAATTGTGATATACAAAATAGCTAGCCAACCCTTCTCTTATATAGAGGGTGGGGCGCCCATTGTATCCTATTCCCAATAGGAAAAGCTTCTGTGTAGATTAATGAGAAAGAAAACATTTTCCTAATAAAATATGGAAAGTATTTTTGATTATTTTATCTCATTTAATTTAATATTTCATATTAAATATTTCCAAGATATTGTCATATCTAATATTGATTGTTTTTATCATATTACCATAAATCAATTTACACATGTGTACAAATCTACATTAATATCTAATATTAATGTATATAATATAATGTCATAATTGACTAATCTTGCAAGATCTTTGTGTATCAATATACACAAAAACATGCGCACCATATACATGCAAATATATATCTAATTAGTCAACATGATTAATATAATACTATGATTAATTAATTTACAAAATACATGTGTATCGATATACACAATACATTTCGACATACATATCTAATATATGTATATTTAATTTATCAACATAATTAATATCTTGTATTTAATTTATTCATAATAAATAAATACCACCATATTAATTTATCACTATAATAACACTTTATAGTCGAGATAAAACTTTCCTTATTTGGTTATCACTATAACCGCATTTTAATCCGGCTAGATGTTCTTATGTGTGTGACCCGATAGGCTTCCGAATATGTTGGCCGCGGGCACAAAGTGCAAATTACGAAAATGCCCTTCATTCCTAATGATCACGGGATAGAGTCTAGCAACACACCGTGACCCCCAATCATCGAGAGGAGTCAAATTCAATGACTACAACACTTCATGTGAAACGATTACCGTGTAAATAGAATCCTATCGCCGTAATAATATCCATACGGTCGTACGTCGAGTGTCAAGCATCAATGAGCGTATCTTATAATATGGATATCATACTCTCTCGAAGTAACTCATTTACTTTCACTTTGCAAAGATTCACGAGAGTAAGACATTCCTTATAAGAAGGCACTTTCGGATATTCACTCTTACTGATAGGGTACATGATTCCCGGACGACCAAACATGTATACTCCGCATGCTTCAGTATCACACCCAATCACTAATGCATGATCACCCCATGGCTAGGGGAAACCTCAATAGTGTCAAAGTATGACAATCCACACCGTGATGCCATGAAGACTCTGGTCTTAGGATAATTACACTACCGCCACATAGTGCGACACTTAATAAAGTAAGTGGGTCAGTCTAACGTACGCATTATCTAACACGTCCACGTACAGTCCAAGTCTCTACACTTCGATAGACGAGATCTATCCCTGCCCTTAAAGACAGAAGACATCTAATACGTGCTAGCCTGTTTGTACTATCAATTCCCTGTTTAATAAAAGCCTAGAGACATTTAAGTATCAAACTTATTAAAGCGCTTAAAGATCTCATCAACCATAATCGTCTATCGTGGTTTCTCTATCACAGTTTAATACTAAGGACGTTATCATATAACAATTCATAATTGGTTCTTTAGAAGAACAAATATATGACAACATAAAAGCCATTTATTTTATATGTATAATCATAAAGAAATAGTAGAAATGATCCAATCCAATTGGGTTTAGGACACTATGTCAACACGATCGGCGTTGAGCCAAGATCCATATGGCAATTTGTCGTGTTCCACAACTGTTAATTCACACGACGAGAGAAGGACAAAATTTAGCTCGTATGTTTACTATGCCACAATTGAAACACATATGGGGGAGTCTCTCATATTGCACCTCTGCTATCATATGCCGGCAATCAATGTCCAAAAGTACCACACGCCGTAATGGTGTCGTTAGGTCCACAAAAACCCTAAATTGATGAAATTAAGCGTCTACCGGTTGTCGAATCTTCACGAATCCGCCTTACTTGTGTGCATTGCCCCAATGCCCGTGCAACAATCCAACCGATCTTTTGAGATGAACATGGAGTCTTGTAACATAGAGCCAAAATAGAGAGGAATCAAAAAGCACCAATTTTTCTTCCCAATCATCCTCCCACGCCCTTAATACAAGCAAAACAAACGGCCCTTTGGTTAAAACCCTGGCAGCATCCCCCTCTCGATCGAACACACATGTTTCTAGTTAGTGTTAGGAAATCACTAGTTTAACGCAGCGGAATTAAAAAATTTGATTTCCTTTTCTAGATCGTCTTCGTTTAATGCAATAAATACGTTAAGTAGTTTGACAAAATATACCTTGGATGATCTATAAGATCATCGCTTTGACCATCAAGCGAGAGTAGTCCTATATGCAAGCCGTCCACGCGTCCGGCCTCTATCGTTGATCCACATAGACTCCTCGCCGGAATCCTCCTTAGATTGCTATCGAAAAATCCGGTCGCTAGGCGGCTTTTTTCTCACTCTCTCTCTAACTCTCTATAGAACGCTCTCTATTTTACACAAGAACTATTAGCTCTTGGAATTGTGATGTACAAAAGAGCCAGCCAACCCCTTTCTTATATAGGGTGAGTGGAGCTCCATATACCCCTAATCGATTAGGAGAATTCCTAGAAGATAGATGAAAAAGAAAAACTTTTTCTCAATAAAATAAGGAAAATCACTTAGATTGATTTATCTCTTTTATTATAATATCTTATATTAAATAAAATTTAAATATTGCCAATATCTTATATTAAATATGTTTATTTTATTACCATAAATCTATTTTTCTAAATCAATTAATATCCAATATTAATATTATGGTAATCTTATTAATTAAAGTGCACAATCCGAGTGTATCTTATACACCTAAAAGTGGCACCCCAGATTGCCAATGTTCGGCATCCATAATATTCTTTAATTAATATAATTTGTGTATAATTAATATCTAGTATTTTATTTATTCATAATAAATAAATACCACTATATTAATTTACCACTATAACATTTATAGTCTTGAGATAATCTTTCCTTATTTGGCTATCAACTATAACCGCATTTTAATCTGACTCGATGTTCATATGTGTGTGACCCGATAGGCTTCCAAATATGTTGGCCGTAGACACAAAGTGCAAATTATGAAAATGCTCTTCATGCCTAACGATCACGGGATAGTGTCTAGCAACATACCGTAACCCCCAATCATCGAAAGAGTCAAATGCAATGACTACTACATTTCATGTGAAACAGATTACCATGTAAATTACAATCCTACAATTTGTAATAATATCCATACGATCGTATCTCGAGTGTCAATACATTAACGATCGTATCTTATAATATGGATATCATGCTCTCTCGGAATATCACATTTACTCCCACTTTACAAACATTTCTCGAGAGCTAGACATTCCTTATAAGAAGAACATTTCGGATATTCAATCCCAATCATAGGATACGCGATTCCCGGACGACCAAACATGTATACTCCGCATGCTTTAATATCACACCCAATCACTACCGCATGATCGCCCCGTGGGTAGGGGAAATCTCAATAGTGTCAAAGCATAACAATCCACACCATGATGCCATGAAGACTCCGGTCTTAAGGATAATTACACAACCGCCACATAGTGTGACACTTAATGTAAGTAGGTCAGTCTAACGTACGCATTCTCTAATACACGTCCAACACAGTCCAAGTGTCTCCACACTTCGATAGACGAGATCTATCCCTACCTTATATAAGATAGAAGACATTCAATACGTGCTAGTCTAATCATACTAACAATGTCTCATTTGACAGTATATAGGACTAGAGACATTAAGTATCAAACTTGTTAAAGTGATTCGAGATCTCATCAACCATAATCACCATCATGGTTTTTCTATCACAGTTTGACATTAGGGACGTTACTATATATATACAAGTATACAACCAATTACATGAAGATAAAGAATATTAATAACAAAAGTACTTTTATTAATCATAATAAACTTATTACATATGAACTGAAATAGATTGTAAATGACACGACCCGGTCGGATCCGGTCCATCCCGATTGGGTTTAGGACACCTTTTCAACGATTAGTTGTGTTGGCTTCACCGGGTGATCGGCCTTTTCTAAGTATCCAATCTTACCGGCAGTGTACCGGGTCAATTGTAGCCTAGAATTGGTGAATCAAGGTCGTATCCCACAGGGAATCTGGTCGAGTACCAAAGTCAGTCTCGTTCCTAGTTTAGGCCAACACGACTACTGAACGTGGTGATTTGTCAGATCACCAGTTCTACAAACTAATATGCACAAAATAAAAAGATTTTAAACTATGAAAAATGAGATAGCTGAGCTATGATCCAACCCACTACTTTCTAGCCCTAATTCGTTTCCGGAAGTGTTTCGAAAAACTAAAATGTTCTCGGCATCGTTGAAGGGTGTCGTCTCTTATTTCCAAGAATAGACATTATTTCAATAATCTACCCTCCTATGTCGGTTCAACGAGTCCGCCGACCGGATTTAACCGACCTAACACGGTCTAGATCGATGAGACACTCATTAACAATGATATAAACCTCACACACGAAACCGAATCAGAACAACTCAGTCGCTTTTACAGGGTGATCCTAGAACCCCGGTTCCCGTATCCTCTGGCAAAATACATCTATAAAGAAGACATGTGTAATACGATTATCGAGTGATCAATTCAACAAAAGTCATTAAGAATAAGTTCTAGAACAATAACAACACCGAGAATCTAACAATCAACACATCAAAACACTTCAATCAACAAGCTAAGGTTCGATTTCGAAGACTATCACATAACTCGACTATCGGGAAATTAGCTACTCATACTAACAACAAAATAAAAGAAATCAACATAGCATAAATCATGATCGAAAGCAAGAACAAGAAAGGAAACGAAATACCGAATATATTAGGTTGTAGAAATCGAATCTCCAAATGAAATCCCATCAATAATGTGTCAAGCTATCACCGAGATCCTCCGGATTACAACAATCTACAACTAAACTAAGCTAATCTACCTACAAATCTAATCTAAGCTCAGAAGATGAAGAAAAACGCAGAAAAAAACTCTGAAAAACGATCTATATATGTATATAGATGAAGATGGGGTTTTTATAGTGTTTTGGGAGATCTGAACGCTAGGCATACGCCTAGCATGATGAAAACTCGGACTAAAACTTTCTGGACCAATTTAACCCATAGGCGTACGCCCAGCATTTGTCAGGCGCACGCCTGCTGACACATTTTCAGTAAATCGACCATAACTTTGTGTGTAGACCTCTAAATCCAGTGATTCAAAATGAGTTGGAAAGCTAATGAAATTGTCTACAACTTCATGAAGATGACCAACCTAGAAAATGCCTCTAAATTGGATCAAAATGCAGATGATTGGAAGCCAAGGTTGTAATACCAATGAATTTCGATCCGTTTGAATGTTTAAGCTTCGGGCACACGCTCCAACCCTCGCACCTCGCCTTCCGGTCATCTAGAACACCTTATACCTGTACAAAATCATGACATATACCACACGTAACCCCTTCAAGACACTAGGGTGACTGAGAGTGTAGTAAATACACCGAAAAAGATCGAGAATCCCGGACTTTACGTCCTAGGTCTCGAAATGATAACCAAGGTGTAAATACATCAAAATACAACCAAATGTCTCTGAAAACATATAAAACGAGGTATAAACGGGGTATAATCACATAGTAAATGATAGCCAATTTGACTCTCATCACCGGGAAACCCCACGATTTGGTGAGGGTGTCCTGCAGCCCTCGAGTTTGAACCTCCTTCGTTGAACAAAACCGGCCGATCAAGCTTCGATCCCTAATCTACAATTCCTCCGTCGAATCCGCAGTGGTCACTACCGCCCTTGCGGCCTCCTGAGACGTTAGAGACATCCTTGCCAAACGCTGCATAATCTCCTCCTTCTCCATGGTCACCGGTAGCTGCTCGTCAGAGGTTACCCTCGAAGAGGAAGCTAGGTAAGCATGGTCACTGTATCGGCGGTCGGGGCCGGCGCTCCGCGTTCTATCTAGGTTCCCAGTGTTCCAAAGAATCCCAGCCTTGCTCTTTTAACAAAAATAAACCAAAGATTATTTTTCCCTTGAACTGAATCCTGGATGTCATGAAGCTCTTTTTTGGCTCGCGTAAAGTATTACACTCGTTCTTTCACTCGCTGGAGCGATAGTCGTAAACCTAATTGGTTACTTCCAATTACGTAAATCAATAGTTCAAACCGCACTCAAAGGTAGGGCATTTCCCATTTTTATAGGAACTTCTGTACCAGAAACAATTTCTTAACTGCCGCAGTTTCCACGCCTGCTAATAGTTTAGCACATTCGTTGTTATTCTTGCGGGGTCTGAAGCACAAGGGGATTTTACTCGTTGGTGCCAATTAGGTGGTCTGTGGACTTTTGCAGAAGCTATGACATCATTCCTTGCGGCAACCACTGGAATATTACAGAACGATCTAAAGAGGGTCATAGCTTATTCAACTTGCAGTCAATTAGGCTATATGATCTTTGCTTGTGGCTGCCCCAGTTCTCTGGCTTCACATCCCCATGCACATACCCTTTGGCGTGCATCTTCTGTAATATAGACAATGACTCAACTGCTAAAGGGAAAGATTCAACGGCGGAAGATAGAGAACTCCAATGGAGGGATTAACATCTCAAATCAATTTTCTTTTCCTTAAAGAAAAAGAAAACTAATTACTAATAATCTCTTTTTATTATATATCAAATAAATAAAAAAAACTAATTACTAATTATCTCATTTGGTTATTTATCAAATAAATTATAATGTACACACATGACTAATTGAAAAACAATTTCCACTAAGTCATCATGCGCACACATTCACCAAAATATAGAAAACTATTTTCTAATTTAATACTTTATTTATCAAATAAATAATCAAAGCATATTCGATTAAATAGAAAACTATTTTCTATCTAATCAAACAATTAAAATATCAACTCGTATAACGGGAGCCAATCTGTGACCATGGACCTATAATCAAAAGCTCCAATAAATCGAATAAGCGATCAAACTCTTTAATCGTATTATCCTCTTTATTAATCCTGATATTATGCCACCATAAATTCAAGATCGCACTCTTTCGATCATAGAATTACTTACTCTCCTATATATATAAATAAATAGATACCGAGTGTCCGTTGATATAACCATTACTTATGGATAACCCTTCATAGACGATTCGTATATGAAGCCAGGCATTTTCCATTTAACCCCTTCATAATATCTTATCCTCGACTGCCATTAATTCACTAATGATCGATATATATAATCTAAGATCATAAATTTGGCCGATCGATCAGTTCTAGAATTAACAAACGAGGGAACCGTCTTTCTACTTCCCACGGGAAGGAATGGACTCCATCTTTGTGACTTACATTCCCGGCTACCTATCCTTGAATGAAGCCAACATCGACGTGTTTGGGAAAGCTTCACTGAGCTAACTTTTACGCCATATCAAACACCACCCTGAAATAGGCATGAGTCTATAATAACATCAGGATTAAGATTAATCCATAAATGGTCATCTTATGATTTAATTAGATTCTCTCATTAAGGAATTATCATGAGAACGTCATATTAAATCGGTCCAAGTCCTACATGATCAAATCATATATATGTGATGCCACTAAGATGTCCAACATCGACGCCCCGGATCGGGCGGTTGATGTAAGTCAACTTTGATGATATAATTTCCGATGATTTACCCCATTTTCTAGTGCAATTAGCGATATTTTGACATCAACTTGAGCAATTTGAATGATGATGGGCACCATATTCTGTGTACATAGATTTTGCAGAGAAACTGTGTTTCTAGTTGTATTTTATTAGTTATTAGCCGATTTTGTTATCAGATTTACACGTGATATCTTTGTGTCTATTTTTGCAGCACAGATATCACGGTCGGAAGTGTGAATTCTGACCTCAAGGTGGATTTTGATTCTTTTGTGATGATTTTGTGCCGTGGCAAGGATTCCAGCCCATGAAGATTGTTTGATACACATTAGAGGGTTCAATCCAAGCCAGCCGGGAGAATAAAATGATGATTTTGTGATTTTGTATGTTGATGACCTGCGCCATGACACATGACCTGCGTCACGGAGTGGTTGAGCAATTAATGCAGATATCATTCAATCAGTCACCACACTGGACATGACGCGCACCAAGAATCTTTGACCTGCGCCACTAGCAAAATTTTGGGATGGCGCGTGCCAAAATATGGTGACGCGCGTCAAGAGTGCAGAGTCAGCAAAAGTTTAATCTCTTTTATTCTTCCATTCACATTATCAACAACACAACACTTTATCTTCTCCAAATATTCCATCTTGCAGGCACCATTCACCCCAGGCTCTTATAGCCGAATTTTAGTAGAAATTAACACTTGATTTTGGTTGTAAAGGCTAAGGGTTCTAGTTTAGCTTTGATTTCTTGTTGAAGTTCAACACACTAGTGTTGACTCCATTAAAGCTTTTGAGGTTGGATGATGAACACCAACTCGAATTTCATCATTTGAAGTGGTAATCTTTGATCTTTATTATCATTCAGTTGTTCTTATGTGTATGAATGTTAATCTTGAGATGATTATGTTTGTAGACATGAGTGGCTAGGTTTTTCTAGCCAAGATTATGTTGTAGTTTTAGTTATCCTCTTGTGATTGATTGGGAATGATTGTTTTTGTTGTTAGTTTTGATTGTTGTGAAGCTTTGCCTACTTGTATTGTATTGATTGCTTGCATTGGAGTAATTGCCTAGTGTTAGCATTTACACGTTTAACGGATACCGAACAGAGATGTTAGACGTGGGAAGATGGTAGGTGAACCGGAAGGTAAAATCGACCTCTCGTAGGCATTCGATTTCTTATCCGGGGATAGTTGGCTTTGCCATTGCATTCACGGGCGTAGCATACCGAATTATTAGGTTTAGATCGCCTAGACCAAGGAGGAGGTAGAGAGCAATTTCATTCACTCGTATGAGGGGGAATTGCTTGATTAGGAGTGCACCGCTTCACATTTTCAAACACGAATGGTAGGAAGGTAGGAAGTCGTTCCCATGACGTTGCAAGGGGATAGCTAGGCTACGCATTATCTTGGTTAGATTCTTTTATAATTTACCATCTTTGTTATTTCAGCACTTTATTTATGCAATTGATTAATCTTTCACTAAACTGCGACCTAGATCGAATTAATATAGACTCTTTAGTGTGTAACCTCATAAGTGTGTGTTCCCGAGGAGACGACCTTGACTCACCAAACTAGACTACAATTGACCCGGTACACGCCGGTTAGATTGGACCTCTCGTTTTGGCGACATCGCGGTCACACATGAAGTGTTTCGGGGCACTAATGGTGTGTAAATTAAAAGATCCCGAACTTCAATTAATTTCACCACGGACTTAACATTTAAAAAGTATCACTATAATCTCAATTCTCTTATACATAACTCTTATGCACTGAGTATTATAGTCACATTATGAACCCTTTGGGATTTTATGTGATTGTACATTTAAATATATACAAATAAAAGGATTAATAGCAAATGTCATTTTATTTAATGTTTTCCTCCCTACCACCCACCCAACACATCACCCCATTACCTATCGACCAAGCCAATCTTACCCTACTCAACACGTACATTACCACCCACCTACCCAACCCTATCCTACCATACCTAACTATACCTTACCTTACCCTACCCCATCCTACCCCATCTCAACACCCACCTAACTTCACCCTACCTCATCCCACCACTCATCCTACCCTACCTCGCTCTTGCATACCACTTGCGTATTTTGTCTATTCATTTCATTCCATTCATTTATGAGGTAATGAAGATAGACATTTTCCTTCATTTGGAATGCAATTCCATTACATTTCATTACCTTGAATCATAAATGGAATGAAACAATATTTCATTTTATTCCATTAATGCAAAACAAACAAGTCATTAGTTGATTATTCAACAAATGGCATTAAGATAGACTTAATGATATTGTATTATTGTGATAATACATAACATTAAATTTTAAAAATCGATTCTAAATCTAAAATTGGGTTTTAAAAGGTATATTTTATAATCTTTTTTCAGAAAGTTACATATGTAAAACCCTGAATTTTTACGTAAAACTTATGCTTGTACGTAGGGATGGCAATGAGCACGGATGGGTACGGGTTTGGCAATATCCATACCCTACCCATCATAAATTTTTCGTATTCATACTCTACCCACTACCGTGCAGGTAGACATTTTTAAATTCATACCCTCCCCGTACGAGATATCCACGGGTTTATGGATATCCATGGATATTTGATCATTCAAACAAAGAAATAATGGAATCTATTGGCGACATAAAAATGATTCTTACGCCATTTTTTAATTAATTTGTTTACTACATACACTACAAAATTACTTTCAGCACGAGTTTTTTTTGTTAAGTCGATTTTTATTATTAAAGTTGATTCAGAAGTCATAGTAGCAACGGGCATAGAAAATATATCTCTAAGAGCACTTGCAGTAGATATTGTAAATCATTTAAAAATTTATTGTAGAGATTTCAACAGGAGAAATAACACTGTAGTAGATACTCTATTTTTTTTTACTGTAAACTACAAATTCTGTAAAATTTTCTTTAAATCTACCGCAAACATCTAGATTCTGTAAATTTTCTTTTATATATTCCGCATTATGTAAATAAAGAGTCTGATGCATTTCATCTTAAATAAAGTTTACGTAAACTAGAAAAATGTGTATTTAAAAGCGTATAATAGAGTATTTGTCTCGGATTTTATCTAAGCAAAACAAACAAGTAATAAAAATAATCCGGTTTACCCCAAGTGCGGGGATCGTAGTATAGTAGCTACAACCGGAGTCGATCTTAGGGAATCGGGGTATCTAGTTCATTAATTTTCCTAAGATTGTTACCATTATTATTAAAGTCTAAAATAACAAAACGAAATGATAAAGCTGGATGAGAGGATTGTCGGTCCAAAGCCGGGAAAGATCGTTGTGAAAAATAAATCTAAACTACAAACTAAGAAAATAAATAAAACTAGTTTAACCATGACAATGACTATGGTGATTCAACAAAGAACAAGCAATGATCCACCGTCCCGCAACCCTTAATTTCCTCTCTAGATTATCTTATGATGATTTAACTAAAATTGTGATTCACCTATCAAAGGTATGAACTCCTAATCTCTTAGAAAAGTTCGCCTATCAATCTTTTATCTCTCGATCTTAAAGATTAACGCTTTCAAACCAAGGTGCAAGATTTCTCAATCTAACAATCTAGATATTCTAACCTAATCAACTCTCGTTACTTATAGGTTAAAGATCCAATCTTTCCTATGGTGATCTAGGTTTACACCGACTCTCGTCACATAGTAAACATCAATAGCAAAACATCTCTCGATATAAATTTGCATAAAACATAATCATAGAAAAGAAACAACTTTAATTAAAACTCACAAAAATCATCCAAAGGGAGAAATAAAAACGATGCTGAAAAGTTTCACATGCTTGCCCCAAGTTTGATCAGCTTCAAGCCATCCTCATGAATCGAACAAGAAGAAACGACATAAAAAAAAACTAATCTAACCCTCGGTCGACCAAGCACCAAGGCTTGGCCGACCGAGCACAACTCGGCTTCAGAATTTAGGGTTTTCTGCGGCTGCTGTAATGTGTATATGATATGATATGAGGGTTGAGAATGCGCTGCTATTTATAAGATTTTAGGTCGGCTATGCTTAAGTCGGCCGTGGACGCCCGTCCACTCCTTCTGGACGCCAGTTCAGTCTTCATAAAAATCTTCGAGTCGGGCCGAGGCTGGATCGGACGCACGTCCCATGCAAAATTGGACGCGGATTCATCAAAAACTTCAACACTCGAATCGGCTTCTTCTTCCCGGACGCCGGTCCATTCCCTTAGACGCCCGTCCAAGGCGGGACGGAGCAATGACGCACGTCCGGTGAAAATCCAAATTTCCTGAATCGAATGGCACCTCCTGGACGCCAGTCCAGGCTTGTAAACGCCCGTTTGATTCTTCAAATCTTCATTCCAATCCTCAACTTGCATCTTCCTCCGTCCATTAAATCTCCAATTATGACATGTTTATGACTTACAAAACCAGAAAGACATGAAAAGTGTAAAACCATAGATAATTACCAATAAAATCATGAAATTAGCTCAAGTTTACACTTAAATACTTTTAAAACTCATTTGCTCAATAAATCAATTAAACACTTAATTTCTAAGCAAATAATACGAATACGGAGGAAATCATTATAAAATATAACGTTATAAATCGCCTAAAATCACCCTTAACAGTATTCGTTAAGAATATCGATGCGAGTGCTCTCTAACAAGTGCTTTTTATAATGAGTACTTGATCTCGTTTGTTTTCTATAATTAAGAAAAAAAGGTAACATATTCCGAAAAAACATACCATTTAATTTGTGGTTTAACTCAGGCTAAATAATGTACGGTTCATGTTTTGACAACTAACAAAAGTGGTGATTTTTTCCGAACATCAACATCATTATCTTTATGCGATATTGAACTGTTAAAGTGTATATTCACCTTCACTTGACTTTTTCCAGTGAAGAGTTCAATCATCATCTAAGACTATCCACAACGATTACCCTTTAAATCATCCTCTAAACACATCGTTTTTACATTCCAATTCACTTTTTCAACACTTTAAAAATTAATCTACTCCAATAGGCAATCTTCATATAATCTCTAAAACCCCTTTTCTCTTCTATCACCATTTATTACACACAAAATAAAATCTTAAATAAAACATCCTCCATACAGAAATGAGATTGAGATTGAATTTGCAAGATAATACCTTTCATTTAATTTCACATACATCATCTCCTTTGTACAAACCATTTATCAACCAACAACTATTTAGGCCTAGTGGAAAAGAAAACCATTTATCAACCAACAACTATTTCTCAATATGAAGATGAAAAAAATAACAAAAAAAATAAGAAAGGAGAAAGTAGAGATGGTTGAATAAGCTGGAGTGAGAAAAGCGTTTGCAAGTGGCATCTACCGTTCAACTAAATCGTCCCTCTACATTAAAAAGGTTGTGTTAGAGGGGTGATTTTTGTGTGGAGTCTCCACACGGTGCGGAGACTCTGTGTGGCACACCACACACCGCACACCTTCATTCTGTATTAAAATTGTGTGGTTCTGATCGTTTCACCCGTCACTTCACTTCAAATTCCCTCACCACACAATAACTTTCCGTGTTAGAGGATTTTCCAGATAGAGGGCTTGAAAAATGGGTCATTGTAGCATTAAAGTTATTCCGGAGACTCTCAATTCAGATATAGAGGGTAAAAAAAGTTGTCATTATGGATAGTCTAATGATAAACAAAGAATTTTTTGATATCCTCTATGATTTTGAGATGGAATGGTGGATTGTTATTTATATGTATGTACATAGAAATAAATATATATATATATATATAAAGTTTAAGATAATATATTATATGATGGATCGGGTGAGTAATACGCCGGGTAGAAAATAGATATTTATACCCTACCCTATCCACGGCGGGTTTTGAAAAATCAAATATATACCCTACTCTACCCTATCGTGTAGGGTAGGATGAATATCCACCGAATCGAATCAAAATTGACATCCCTCTATTTTTTATTTTTTTTCTTGGCCTTTAAGAGTAACTCCGGTGCAAGCTTTATTTTTTTTTTTTTTTAAAGCTTTATGAAAAGCTTTTTGCCGATAGAGGGGTGATGATTGTACAAAGCTTTTTCCTACCACTCTATCAGCACAAACCGGTTCATTCATGTCCAGTTGGATTTTTTTTTTTCCTTTCTTTCTTTGGGGTTCAACAACGTTGGTGCAGCTTCTCCTATTTTGTTTATTTATTATTTTTTCTTTCGGCTGCTTAGATGTAGAAGCCTTTATAGTTTATCTGTCGTATTTTCCTATTTTTTATTTATATATATTTTACATTTCCAATGCATCATTTACTTATTTTTTCCACGTTTATTTTTCATTTTACTAACCCAATTTTCGGTACAAATTATCATCCACAAAAAAATGAAGGGTAATTTTATTATTTTATATTATCTTTCAAACGATTAATCATTTTTTCTTAATATGTGTTTCTTATCTCTGCGACAGTTAAAAAAACAGAGGGAGTAGTATACAAATATATTACCCTTAAAAAAACACAGAGATAACAATCCGTTTGTTTTGGGTTGACTTTGGTTTTGGGGTTGGTTTAAATACTAGTGGATAGTAAAATATGATTAGAATTATTAAAGTAATGATTAGAAAGTTAAAATGTTTTTTTTTTAAAGTTAAAATGTTTTTTTTTTTGAGATTTGGGTAGATAAAAAAATATTGATGAGAGAAATTAAAACAAAGTATTATAATTAATAAACTAATGGTAAAAGGGGTAATAAAATAGATAAAGTGAAATGATGAGAGATGATTTAATATTTTTTTATTTGTAGTTGAAGAAATGATTGGTGAGAGAATTGTAAAAATTAATTGAAATGATATAAAAAAAACTCCAAACTCAACCTCAACCTCAACCAAAACAAACATAAACTATTACCCCTGAGTAAGAGTCAGACTCTGCAGACACGACTAGAGGCAAACTTTGGATTAGTCGGACCAGTGGGTCCAGATACCGGGGGCTTTAAGTAAAAAAATAAAAAATAAAAAAATAAAAAACAGACAAACAAACATAAACTGCTACTACAACCTAAACCCAACATTAAGGAAAATGATATGTGCACCATATTTGTGTAGTGCACAAACCACTACATGTTTGGTATCCATTGATTAAAGTGATTAACTATTTATTGTGATAGGTCCCAACAAAATATATGGTGTTAATTGTGTTGTGTAAAATATTGTGATAGAAGAAGTAGTTGACGTATCACTTTCCAACATTAATTAGCATTCTCGGAAGGAAACAGCGAATCATGCAGCTTTTGTGTACACGATGAAGCCCCAACTTTTCTTGCTGTCACATTATTGGCAATCAAGGAGTAGCTCCATCCCTTGTGATAATCTTTTTATTTTATTTTTAACTTTTATAAAAGTTAGAAAAAAGTATCATAAATTTAATTTTATACTATTAAAAAATCTAAAGCTATTATTGTTACGACAGTTGTTAGGAAGTGTTTGATCGAAGAATTAGAACTAACATAAAGAATTATGTAAGATATATATTTTTGACGACACCAGAATATGGTCGTGTAATTCAACTGGGTAATTGGATCATTTTCGAAGAAATGCAACCATAGAAACTGGAGATCTTGGTGGTGGATGTGTTGTTGAGAGTACTTGCGTACCTAGTATTTAATGAGATCAAGCGAATATAACGTATTCTAAAGGTTGATGATGATGATGATCCTTTTATAGGCATCCGATGGGGTCAAACTAAATTTCGCCACGTGTCATCTCCTTATCGACTATACATTAAATGAAGATAGAGAAAATATAATATTAAGGGCTAGGAGCCCACTTCGTGCCTAGTAGCATATCTAAGCCCCACCCCAGGGTGAGAGATGCTTAGATATACGTAAACCCGAATCCGGATCCGATCCATATTTGGATCGTCGATCCGATTCACAAGACCGATGAGACGCTCGATCACGCGGCGAAAACTACGAATAAATTCGTATGCGATTTTTACCACGATATGATCCACATAAATAAATAAGATAACTATGAGAAGGTTAAAGATTTACCAAAAGGAGAGGGAGAAGCAATCGACCAAGAGAGAAGCCGCAGATCTTCCGGATTGTATCTCACAGCAACGACGGGGACATCGATCTTCGCCGTAGAACCTCCTCGAATATGCTCGAGGAAAAACCCTAGGTTTTTTCTTCTCTTAACGATGTAAAAAAACTAATTTTTCTCTTCTTTTCAAGTAAAGTGGCCCAAAAAATTGTGTGTCATTGTGTTGGGAGGAAGTCACTTTATATAGGAAAATAACTAGTAAGAGAGAGTTATCATTTTCACAATACAATTACATTTTCCCATAAGGAAAAGATATTTGCCATAAAATAAGAGATAATTCCCAAAAAATCAATCTCTTATCTCTTTTTCATTAATTATGTTACAAATAAATAATTAACTAATTACACATGTGACATAATCTAGAAAAATTTATTTTCCTAATTTATCCACAGTAGAGGCGCCACTTTTATCATTAATTTAATAGAAAATGTCTTTTCTATTTTACATATTATTACCAAATAAATAATATTACATATTTATTAAATAAACCAACTATTTAATTTATTCTCGAAGTTCCATAAAACGAGAAAACACTCGTGTGTTAGGAGCCAACCCGGGGACCATGGACCTATAACCAAGATAGCTACAATAAATTGAATAAAACATTCATCGAATATAATATTTCTACTCGACTTATTTATTCCAGAATTACGCCACCATAAATCCAAAACTGAACTCTATCGATTATAGATATAACTTATTCTCAAAATGCCGAGTCGATAAGTGTCCATTGATATAATCATTACATACAGACTAACCCTCCATAGACTATCCGTAACGAAGCAGGATTATTTCCGTAAACCTTCTTCATTACATTTTATCCTTATTTACCATTAACCCACTAGTGATCAATTAGTTCATAACCAATACGAACTCCCGGGATCGATCAGTTTCTAGGATTGACAAATAAGGGGATTGTCTTTCTACTTCCCGCAGGAAGGAATGGATTTCATATCTGTGAGACACACACTTCTCACTCATTCCAGAAGAGTGCCAACGTGAAAGTGATTCGGACCGCGCTCTTGCGCGATCCTTAACGAACATCAAACCCTATCCCGAAACAAGCGAGAGTACGTAATCCCTTCGGGATTAAGGTTAATCCATATATGATCATCTTGTGATTTAATAAGATTTCTCAATCACGAAATTATAGAAGAAACTCAAATTAAATCGGTCCGAGTCTATATGACTACATCATATATAAATGCCCCACTTAGATAACCAATATCGACGGTCCGGATAATACGGTCACACGTTAAATCACCAACATTCCTCCCCCATTTAAGTGTAATCCTTGGTTTAGCTAAAATTCGGTCAAAACATAACAACTTATGCATCAATGATAATATCACGAAGACCGAATTACCACCTAGTAATATTACACATTTCAAATATCCGAGTTTCGGGGTGTGTCTAAGCATTGAACCCCTTTACACACTTTGAATACATGAAGATAATATACACATGAATTAAAATAACTCCAAAAGTTTATTCTTGACACTAATTAAATAAGCCTTGTGTCCATATCCATTCTTGAGCATACAGAAAGCCAACCCTAGAACTTCCCTGAAGCGGCCAAACTTCATACTCATATAGGTGAGTCTTTTATTAATCGTGCACCTGCAATAGCACTTTGTCAAAAGACTCATTAAGAAGAATACCATCAACCTAATCTTGCAGGTCATAGCACATACCTTTGGGACAATATCATGTGCTCAAATCTAAGACAATAGGCCTTCCACATTGAATTCTGCCTCTAACATTGTATTAGAGGGGAATTGGGTATCCTATCACCAAGATTTATATGGGTTGTAAACCCATCCCGATTACCGAATTTTGTACCAAGTATCTAGCCAATCCTTTGGTTAAGTGATCGGCTAAATTATGTTAAGATCTCACAAAGACAACCGAAATCACCCCATGAGTAATCAACTCACGTACCGCGCTATGTCTAACGCCCAGGTGTCGCAACTTACCATTGTACACTTGACTATATGCTTTAAACAAGGTAGATGCACTATCACAATGGATAGAAATAGGTGAAATTGGTTTTGGCCATAATGGAATTTCATAGATCAAATTCTAAGCCACTCCGCCTCTTTTCCGACATTCTTGCTAAGGCAACAAATTCTGACTCGATAGTCGAGCCAGTAATGCATGTTTGCTTTTTGGAAGCCCAAGAAATTGCACCTCCTCCAAGCAAAAACACCCAACCACTAGTAGAAGAATGATCCTCTACATTGGATATCCAACTAGCATCTGAGTATCCTTCTATTACTGAAGGATATCCAACATAAGTCAAGCCAAAATCCTTGGTCAACTTAAGATACCTTAGTACACGAGTTACCGCACGCCAATGATGACTACTCGGATTACTCGTAAATCTGCTTAGCTTTCCAACCGCATAAGCTATATCCGGATGTGTGCTAGTCATAGCATACATCAAACATCCTATCACCCGAGAATACTCAAGTTGTAATATCGGATTTCCCGTATTAGGCATGAGTTTCTCATTAGGATCCATGGGAGTATTTGCTGGAGTAGAATTTTCACAATTGAATTTCTTTAACACTTTCTCAATATAATGAGATTGTGTCAAACAGATCCCTTTGTCACTCCGTTTGATCTTGATTCCAAGAATCACATCCGCCTCCCCCATGTCTTTCATAGAAAAACTTGATGACAAAAATGCCTTACAAAGGTCAACTTGTTCTTGGTTAGTTCCAAAAATTAACATGTCATCAACATATAAGCAAATTATCACACCATTACCGGTATTGTCAAATTTGCTATATATACACTTGTACGATTGGTTAAGCTTAAAACCACTAGACAAGACGAGCTTTATCAAATTTATGATGTCATTGTTTAGGTGCTTGTTTAAGCCCGTACAATGATTTAACAAGCTTACATACCTTATGCTCATTTCCAGGCATAACAAATCCCTACGGTTGTTTCATATATATTTCTTCTTCTAAATCTCCATTTAAGAAAGCTGTTTTAACATCCATTTGATGGATTACCAGATTGTTAATAGCAGCTAAGGCAATCAACAATCTAATTGTGGAGATTCTAGCAACCGGTGCATAGGTATCAAAATAATCAATACCTTCCTTTTGCCTAAAGCCTTGAATTACCAATCTGGCTTTATGCATGTCGACGATACCATCAACTTTCATCTTTCTTTTAAATATCCACTTGCAACCCAAAGGTTTGCAACCACGCGGAAGATCCGTAAGGATCCACGTGTTGTTTCCCATTATGGAATCCATCTCATCATTGATGGCTTCTTTCCAAAATGACACGTCTCGAGACTCCATAGCCTCCTTAAACGTCTTAGGATCCTCATCAATATTATAACAATATGAATATTGGAATCCTACTTCATCTCTTGTTCCTTCCACCAAATAAGTTTGATAGCCGGGTC
Organism: Gentiana straminea; assembly: GCA_036785695.1. Lineage (NCBI taxonomy): Eukaryota > Viridiplantae > Streptophyta > Magnoliopsida > Gentianales > Gentianaceae > Gentiana > Gentiana straminea. Next base: position 616,665 of record JAVUPR010000381.1, read on the forward strand.
CGAAAGACTTTGCTTTCCTAGCCCTTTTGCTTCTACGAAGCTCTAAAGGCTCATCTTGAGAATCAACACCATTGTTGTTCTCGACTCCAACAATAGTAGGAGTGATATCTTTCGGCCTCGGTATAGAAGTAAACCGATGTTCATCAAAGATGGCATCCCTTGACTCAATCACAGAATGAACAACAACTGAGTCATTAGGCTCTATAACATAGAACCTATAAGCTTTGGAATGCAAAGCATATCCAATAAATATACAATCAATGCCTCTTTCACCCAAGGTTTTAATCTTAGGCACGGTAAGTCTTACAACGGCCCCCTACAACCCCAAACTCGTAGATAATTCAAGTTTGGCTTCTTTTTGAACCAAAGTTCATATGGGGTAATAGGATTCCTTTTATTAGGAATTCTATTCAAAGCAAATAACAAGCCGTTAACATGGCTTCTCCCCAAAATCCCTCACTCAAACCGAGTAAGATAGCATGGAATTAACCATCTCTTTAAGAGTATGGTTTTTCCTTTCCGCTATGCCATTTTGTTGTGGCGTATACGGCGCTGTAACCTCATGTATTATACCACATAACCCGAAAAAGGTTGGATCAAAATATTCACCACCTCGATCTGTACGCAACCTTTTTATTTTAGAGGTTAATTGTAATTCTACCTCGTTTTTATAGATTTTAAATTTATCTATTGCCTCGTCTTTAGAATGAAGTCAAAAGACATAACAAAACCGAGTGCAATCATCTATAAATGTCACTACATATCTTTTATTACCAAAAGAAGGCGTAGAACAGAAATCACATAGATCACTATGAATAAGTTCTAAAATGGAAGATGACCTTTCAACACTATGAAAAGGTTGTCTCACAATTTTATTTAACATAAAAGTATTACACTTATTCATATTCATGTCAAAAGATGGAATCAACTCATTTTTAGACATTATCAACATACGCTTATAATGAACATGACCCAACCGAGCATGCCACAAAACAGAATTATTAACATCATGATTTGTGATAACATTATTTACAACATCATGCTGAATATTTAACATAAACATGCCATTACATAAGTAACCAAATCCAATAAATACACCACACTTACTTAAAATGTACCTATCCGGCTCATAAACTTGTTTATAACCTTCTTTACATAAAATACTACCAGATACCAAGTTTTTCCGTATACACGGAGCATGCAACACATGTTTTAAATTAATACATTTTCCAGAACTAAAAGATAAAACAACACTTCCTATTCCAACTATGGCAGCCCTTGACTCGTTTACCATAAGTAGCATGGATCCATCGATCACAGGTTCATAGTTTTTAAACCAGCTTCGATCCTTGCAAACGTGTCTCGTTGCACCCGAGTCAATCCACCAAGCAACATCATCATCCTGCATATAAAATGCCTCAGAAATTAGTGGTACATAATTCACATTGGAATTAAATCCACAAGTAACATTCTGACCTTGATGTTTAGGAGCACCTTGGTCCTTAGACCCTTGCCCCGAACTGTTGTTTGATCCTTTCTTCCTTACTCGACAATCAACCCTGAAATGTCCAGTTTTCCCGCAATTCCAACAAGCACCATTCGGTTTTTTGTTGGTATCTTTGCCATTGTTTTTGGAAGATTTTTTCTTATCTTTTCCCTTGTTCTTATACGAACATTCACCGGCTTCCATCATATTGATAGAGGTCGAATCCATTACCTCTTTACCCTTGGTTTTACCGCCCTCTTGCGCCCTTAGAGATTCCTCATACGCAAGTGACTACCAAGTTCTACCAGAGATAATTCTTCCATTTTGTGTTTTAACATGTGTTTAAAATCTTTCCATGATGGTGGTAACTTATCTATAATGCTTGACACCGAAATAGACTCATCCATTTCCATTTTATGTTGTGCAAACTGACCCAAAATGCGTAGTAATTCATTATACTGTTCCATTACCGACCTTGAATCTACCATGTTATATTTCATGAAATTACCAACCAAGAATTTTTTGCTAGAGGCATCTTCATTCATGTTTTTAGACTCTAGTGAATCCCAAAGTTCTTTTGCAGACTCAACATTTTGGTAAATATCAAACAGTGAATCAGACATACCATTAAGAATGTGGCCTCTACAGATGTAGTCATCATTCTCCCATTTGTTCTTCCTTCTCAGTTCTTCCAATGGTCTGTCATCCATCACTTCAGACATCGGTGTACTCAACACATACACCACTTTCAATGTTGTTAGCAGAAAATGCATCTTCCTTTGCCATCTTCTAAAATTGACACCTTCAAACTTTTCCAATTTTCCAAAGTTTGTAGTCATCTCCTTGACACTTGACATTGCAGAAATTAATGAAATAACTTTTGTAGATTGTTGTATAGATGAGGGCTTTCAAAGGAAAGTAAACAAAAATGTCAACCAAAATCGATGGAACTTAGATAGCTTGATATAACGCAGAATCGTGTAGGAACAATTTCCTACAAAAGTTATTCGACCCTTATTGAATGCCCCGGGTTGCACGAATACTTCTGTGAGATAAGACTACGTTTGCCCTTTTCTTTTTGACACCAAAAGAAAAGTATACTAATGGAGTTTTGTAAGAAGTTATTAACTCACAAAGATGATGAAAACTTGAATATGTTTTCAAAGTATTCTCTCAAAATGATCAAGTCATTGCTATCTTTCAAAAGTACTGTTTTTAAAATAAGTAAAACTAGTCTTTTTACCTTTTAGGCTCATAAGTAGTTAGTTTAAAACGTTTAGTTTAAGAGACACCTTTGTGGAAAGGTGTTGAGAGGAAAAAAACTGCTGAAAAACCAGGAAAATACACACCAATTCGCATTTTCGGGTCACAGGCGGGCGCTTATGAAACACAGGCGGACGCCTGTGAGAACCGAAAAGCGAAAAACAACTTCGTTCAACATTTTTCTGAACAAAACCTCACAGGCAACCGCACATGTCACTCGTTTTTCCAAAAATGAATTTTACGTGTCTTTACATTTGTTTTACAAAATCTACTTGATCATTTACATCCGTAAACTCGTAAACACTTATATGAGCGTGCACTCCGCACCTCCAAACCCACAACGAGTGTTCGAGTTCACCCATATTTGTACCAAACCCTTAATTACACTAATATATATGGTTATACTTAAATCACCAACATAATGTACCACCATATATGGGATTTGGGGGTCCAAGGCCATTTGATATGCCTTTTGCACCACCTGGCTATATGTTTCCACCCTTTGGCCCCCGATCTCAAAGGTATGATTTGTGTCCATGAGTCTTCTTCTGTGTTTGGTGATTAGGAGGATTTATATTTCTGCTTGAACTCTATGCCAATCCACAGAATGTGGTTGGTTAACAGTCTTCTTGTCTACATATGCTTTGCTTGTTTCTTGCTATGTTATTATTTCTATTCTGAGTTGAGAATCTTTCTTGTTTTCAGATCTTGCAGAGTATGCAATGGGTTTAAATGCTGGACCACCTCTAATGAGCATAGAATAGTTTGAAGCCAGGAAGGCTAGTTTACAGAGGAAACATCAATTTTAAAGACCTCATATCCAGTTTCTGTTTAATGAGAAATCACTCGTTGGTTTCTGTTGCTCTGTCCTCATTTTTCTTGGGAATAAGCTTCTTAAGTAGTTTATTTTGGTAGGGAACATGTGTTTTTTTTAAGATCTCGATCAAGCTTCCAACATTAAACAATACATCAAAAAAAAAAAAAAAAATCAAACTTACTATGACACCACACCTACCACGACGCTGAAAATTGACTTTCACAAAGTAGAGTATGAAGTCCAGCGTGCATACCCGATCTTTTAAAAACCAAATTTCAACACGGGTGTGGTGTCAAAGAGTAATTTTGGTGTGGTGCAAAAAGTATGATGTTGGAACCTATAGAGGTCCAAATCTTCGAGTTCATTCCTGAAGAAATCGAATCATAGTGATCGATATGGTGCCAATGGTTAGTGTTGATCCATTATATATATGAACATTTTCCAGTTACATCAAAAAAAAAAAAATATTAAAAATAGTTTGGCAACAAAAAATATGGGATCGACCGTCTTTTATAACGCACTCCAAGGTGTTTCTAATATTAATGGCTTCTTATGTTATTGGTATGTTGGTTTATGTTTTTATTCTAAGGTATATAATATTATTGTTAGGGTTAAAATTACAATACATTATTGTGTCACACGTAAATAAAATATTTGCATAGTCCATCGTCTTCTAATCCTTCGGATATAATAAGTCAATGGGCAGCCGTGCCTTGCACGGCTTTAATGGACCTAGTATATATATGTTGTGATATTCAATACCATGTGTTCAATGATCAAACTCATATGAGAAAGCCCCTTAATTATGAAAGCTAGTATCAGTAATGCAAGACATCCTTTCAAGATTCTCAATACATTTGACACGTACACATGAATAATATAGTAGAAATTAAAAGGAAAATTAAGAAATATAGTAGAAATTAAAAGTCCAAAAGCATAGATCAGTGATCACAATATATATAATAAAGATGTCTTAAACGGCAGCTTCCTCTTCTTCTGCCTTTGGTGGTGCCACCTCTTCCGCGGCGGCAGCAGCCGGATTAGCTTCAACAGCCTCAATAACTTGATCAGAAGTTTCTTCATGTTTGACCTCTTCAGTAGCCTTTGGCTCCTTAACCACTTCTTCTTCTTCTTCAGCTTCAGCTGCAGCCACTACTGCCGTCTCTTCGGCTAATGGCGGCTCTTCAGCCTTTTGTTCTAGTACTTCAGTCTCAACTTGAGCCGGAGTCGTCTCGGCTTTTTCGGCTAATGGCTCTTCAGCTTCAGGTGTTAATTCCTCCTTTGGTGTCTCTACTAGTGCCGGAACTAGTGGCTCGGGGCGGCTGCTGCCACTTTCTTGTCTTCCGATGATACTTCTGCAGGCGTTGTTGTTGTAGTCACTTCCTCTACTGAAATTGGACTTGCTTCAACCTATAACAAATTGGTGAACAATTATGACGCGACATATTTTTATACGATCGATGTCAGATTCACTATCAGTGTCCCACTTATAATCAATAGCGTAAAAGGATAGCGTCAGTTGATTGTGATACAGTTGTAGTTGTGGTACACCGTACAACAAACTCGATATCGATCATGCACATGATTATTGAATAGCTCACATGTAGGATTTTTCCTTTCCAACTTTGAATGAATGTATTACCAACTTCTTGTTATTGTTGATGATGATTCTTAATTAGTTGCATCTTAATTAATTAAGAGCTGGGAGACAAACAAACGGGAGTTGATTGTACTTCTTCAAAAGTAACATTTTCATTACTATTAAAAAAAAAAAAGAGCCGAGTTCGAACATGATTTTGGGCTTGTTTGTATGCTCATGTTCGGCTAGTTAGTGTTAATTTGTGACCGTTTGTTAGCTTAACGAGCCGAGCTCAAACACGGTTGTAGGCTCGTTTGCTAAACGAACGAACACAAGCCCGGTTCGCGAACCTGGTTATATAAATAAAACAATTTACAATAACACTAACTCGATATCTCACGTTGGATGTGGGGATCGAGAAGCGCATTACCTCTTTATAAGTTATAACTGTGAGATATATATAAATGTTTTGTCAACTCTGGTTAACCCTTTTAGACCAAACAGGAATGACATTCTAAACAGTTAACTGGAACATTTATGACGCACTTAGGTCTATCAGACCCGGATCATTACACTAACTCAAAATATACTAGTCATTTTGCACTTGTTATTTTATACCTTAACGAGTCGCGTTCAAACATAATTTTTGTTCGTTTAAAAAACAAACGATATATCACGAACGAAATAATGAGCTAAACGAACTCAAGTTCAAGCAACGATACCCGGCTCGTTCGACTCGTTAACAACACAATTTTCAATCAAAAACCAAATTCAAAGCTAAATAATTAATGGGAAATACACGTAAAAGATAAGCATGCAGCTAGCAAATATATACCTCAATGCTGCTGGCCATTGCAACTCGAAATGATGAAACTTAATTAAGATATGAAAACAAATGAAATCGAAAGAAAGAAATAACTAAATATTTGCTTAAGGTTGCAGTGTAGTGGCATGATGAATTAATAATGTGAGAGGTATTTATAGGGGGGAAATAAAGTTTCTTTAGATTTTTTTTTTATTTTAATAAGAAGTTTCTTTAGAATTAAATAATAAAAAGAGATGTAAGAAAGAATATATTTCCTATAGCAAATTGGCATACTTTCATTGGAATGACGGCCAAGAAGAGATGGACATTGGCGTGAATGTCTAGTTGTAAATGTTTTAGAAATTATAAACAATTTTTTTTTTTGAGGATTTGGATTCTTCCTTTTCTCCATTAGTAATTTCACACGTAAACAAATTGTTTTTGTGAGATTTGGAGATCTCAAAAATCCCACTTGGAGTCGGTGCTTTTTCAATTATTTGTTTTTATGGGACTATCTTTTCACACAAATATTGTTTTACACTTACCAAGAGTCGAGAGTGAAACCGTTTGGATATTCCACACGCTCGCCTAGATTCCGACCGTAAATGAGTCGGAAAATATATACTATTACACGCCAATTTATGGTCAATTCATATGTTGACCAATTTCGACCCAATTTGAGTCGAATACGATCATTATCCGATTTTATTCTAAGTCGAATTTTGAATGTTTTTCATACTCAATACCGGTCGAAAGACATTTCGACTAAAATTGAGTACAAAAACTTTTAATATTCGTCCGAAATTCGGTCGGGAATCAATAGTGGTGCTCTTATATTGTTGTTGTTATCCCGACCCAATTCTAGTCCGAATGTGTAGAGTATTCGGACTCAATATTGGTCAGAATGATGCTCTGACTATGTATGAGTTTGGAAAACTTCAAACATTCTACCTAAAATATGGTCAGAATCAACCAGTGTGGACTCTCAACACGTATATTTTGACCATATTTCAGTATGGATAATGTGTCATATTCTGACCAAACTTTGGTCAGAATGAACACGCGTAAAATAAAAAAAATAAGGGTGAAATTGGAAAAAAAATTCTGTGTGGTAAGATAAAAATTTGTGTGAAAAGACATTCACGTTTTTATATTCTTGGATTGGCTCTTTATGTGGTATGTGACATATAAGCACTGCAACTTTTGTACAAAGTTGAATGTATCCATCCCAATACATAATTTATGTTTGATACACATCTACGGTATATACATTTATACCCTTTATAAAGTTTAAACAACTTTTAACCAAAATAATTGTGGATACTTGAAGATCAGATTCAAAAGGATTGATTAAATGTTCGTGGGATATGCGTATAACAGTAGTGCATATTGATTTTTGGAGTACAAATCTGACGTGCTTGATGTACATTAAATGTCATTATCGAGTCAGGAAATGTTGTGTCTTTGAAAATGTCTTCCGTGCAAAGAGAAAGACAAAAAAGAGTCAAGTGCGAGTAAAAGGACATATGAGCCTGTTGATGATGAAACTCAAGATATTGGGTGAGCTGTGTCGCAACAAGCTGTCTAGGACTTCAACGTCGCTTGGTTTGGATGTTGTAACATATATGGTAGAAAATGACTGAGTACATATGTTGAGGCAATGTCAACTCCAAATTAACCTTTTTGAAAAGAAGCAATCAATAGTGAAATAGAACCCATCATGCAAAACCACACATATGAGTTGGTTGACCTTCAACCTGAAAATAAACCACCCGGCCGGATGCAAGTGGATCTTGAACGGTAAGCTAAAGGCATATGGGTTTATTGACAAGTATAAGACCATATTGGTAAACAAGGGTTATCGACGGAAGGAAAGCCTTGACTTCTTCGTATTTACTCACCGGTTATGAGAATTACTTCAATAAGAGTTCTCGTTGTGATTGTTGCAGTCTATAACATGGAAATCCATAAAAAAAAAAATTGAAAGGTCAAATGGATGTTAAGATTACTTTTCAGAATGGTGAGTTAGAAGAAGATATATACATGGAACAACCCAAATAGTTTGTAGTTCCAGGACAAGAACGAAAGGTGTGTAGACTCGTTAAGTCACCAAGTAGGAAAGTGAAACAAGCGCCAAAGCAATGGCACTTAAAGCTTGACAAAGTAATGTTGCCAAATGGATTCAAGATTCACAAGGGTGAAAAACGTGTCTACATCTTGCAAGAACACACCAAATGCATATGCGATAGTGTCTTTATGTTCACGACATGCTTATCATTGGTAGAACATCTTCGACACAAAACTTCGATAGGAAGGATATGGGAGTTGCAAACATAATTTTGAGGATTAAGATTTCTAAAATGTCTGAAGGACTTGTCTTGTCACAGTCTCGTGACATTGAGTATGTTTTGAAACGGTTCAACATGCTTGATGAAAGTCCAGTGAAGACTCCAAACACTTGAGCAAGTATTGGATTGAACTATCGTATCAGTTGAAGTATTCACAAGTGATAGGGAGTGTGGCGTATATAACAAAATATACCCGGCCCAATTTGGCATGTGCTGTGAATAAGCAAGAATTAGATTGAACCGTCGTATCAGTTGAAGTATTCACAAGTGATACGGAGTCTGACGTATATAACAAAATGTACACGGCCCAATTTGGCATGTACCGTGAATAAGCTGAGTATGTTTTCACGACATAAAATGCTTTAACTTGGTTTTAACAAAGTAATCTTGGTGAATATTAAGGTCTCATGAGTCTCTTGCCTAGTGCTAAATACTTGCGGTGTGTTGGCGTATTGGTGATGACATTTCTATTTCCATATATCATGGTGCTTGGTGATCTTTTTGTGTGTGTGTGGGGTGGGGGTGTGGGGGGGGGGGGGGGGGGTTCTTGCTGATGATGCAATGGTTATTGATATTTTGCTTCTAGTCCAACTTGCACGGAAAGAGCCTTTCTAATCGCAATGGTATATATTAAGCACCAAGTATCACGTCTTTAGTTGGAAACCCCCCTTCGGTCTACACGAGAGAGGAAGTCTGATGTCGCGTTTGTGTATATATATACATTGCTTCGATTTTTGTGGGTATATACTACGTACTTGATCCGTTGATCGTTTTCACCTTTTGAAACATCCTACGTATTGAACATTCACATTCAACTAACTACAGGAGTTCCCTTAGCAAGAAAATAATAAAAATTACAGGGGACATACATACCAAGCATTTAAGTATTTTAAGCCAATGAGGTTCTGGTGAGGTGATGAAGATTCTGGTCTCAGTCGGAACAAAATGTATGAAGTTAATCAATTGGGCTGAAGTTACTTCAAAGCAATGCATGATACTCAAAAGTTGTTGGACTACAGAAATGAATCATCATTTAATCTATTACAAATAAGTAGTATCCGGTTTGCAGTCTTTAAGGTTAAAGAAAAATCGGACTGCCCAGTAAAAATCTATCAAAAGTATACAGTAAGACAATACAAAGCAATTCAAAACCGTGTTTATCCTACTATATATTCTTAATTGAAAGCAAACTAATTGTACACAAGGTAATTTTCACCTGTTGACGCGGCGTACACTTTGGAAGCTTCATCCAATGGAAACCAAGAAAAAGCGCAACCTTACGCGTCGAAAACCAACTCTATAGTGTCACTCCTTTAAAAGTTTTCTTAATGCTGCTTCTGCTCGCTGCTCAAATTTTGGTAAGGCCCAATCGTGTTGAACTATGTCTAGATTGTCTTTCTCGGCACTTAAACTCTGACATGAAATTACATATCACTAAAGTTAACTACCGTAACTCTGATTTACATCTCATGCAAAATAAACCCAAATAGAAACACTTTAAATGAAAGGGATTCGGTAGAAACTCTTTCGTCAAAGGGATTCGGTAGAAAGACCAAAGAGAAAGCAGAAACCTTTTCCCCATTTACAATACGAGCTTCACAAACTTCAAAATCCAACAACAAAGGCACATACCTTAGAAGGATCAAACCCGAAGCCACTCATTTGCATCATCCGTTGAGTATCATCTGTAGCTGAAAACCCAACCAAGCTAACAATTCAGATCACATTATCTAAATATCATCCAAAGGAATGAAGTAACCAAATTATTATCTTAAGAGCACAAGTTTGTATTGAATAGGCCTTGCATGAAAAACACAAAACAACATTCAAACAACCTTTAAGATAACTTACCATTTTCTTCTCCCAAAATGAGACTAAACAAACCCCTTAGTCCAAACAGATTGAGGAAATACCTATTATAATAGAACAGTGGTGAGATTTTCAAGTGTGTTCGAGTAGCATTGCATAAAGGAAATGGAAAATGATAATTATCACCGACTAAAAAAGATAAACAGATTCACATATATAACTTGGTTCAATTACCATGAGCGGCCACTGACATAGCTGACATCAACAGTACTCAAATCAATACCGTTTTGCAACATTGATCGGAACCTCTGAGTCAATGGGAATGGTATTTTTGCTGCAGGGAGTAACATCTCAGCGCACACATCAATACTCATCAAGAAATATTTAAAACAAATAACCAATTCCAATGCAGTTTGAGGAAGTGATGAATATTCGAAAGGAAAAACACATATAGAGATGCAGCAACAGGCAACTACTTTATATTCAACAAAATGCTACGAAAAAACACCACAGAATACAAGATAAGCTGAATGACCATGGAAATAAAATATGGGTGACATCGGCCAATTCTAAAGAAGCCAATGAAAGCACCAACAGAAGATGCGCAAACAGAAATAAGACAAGGAAAAGGCAATGAAGATGGGGAAAAAAACACACCTGCTACAAATCCAGAGAAAAAGAAGTTGACCCATGCAAAAGTTAAAGTCTGCACGACAGGAGATAGAGAGAATTTAGAATAATCCAACTGGTCCAAGAAATGACATTCAAGTAAACAATTAAGCATTTAACAAACCTGAGGTATAATCATTGAGAGATTCTTCTTCATCATATCCATAGCCATATTAGGATCAGAGAACATCTGTGCTTGCGGATTTGTAGCTTGGCCCTTAGGTACAAATAGCAACCCATTTTCCTAAAAGATCATTGAAGCATGAGACATTGTATTTAAAGTTTACTAATTGAGATATTTTTTAGGGGTACTAATTGAGATATTAAAAAAAAAAAGAAAAAGAATAAAGTGTTATCAAAAGGCTAGTCACAGAAAATGAACTCAAAAAGAAAACTCGCATAAATAAAACTCCTAGCAGATATAGGTCATTGTATAGCTGAAAACAATAACAACCAAGAGGACTGTATTATCAGCTTGGATGCAGGATAAGACGAAAAGTGAAAAAAGAAAGTCTGCAGTAACATAAGCAAGCTTCCCATAGCAAGAAAAATTATTCCTCGGACAATTAAAACCTGAAACCAAAATGCCATTATCAAATTTGGACACTTTTGGTGCAATGCAGAGGGGGAGGTCAGGCCGAACGTAAGAGGAAGATAAGAGCGGGAAAAACAAAAAAGAACGAGCCAAGTGATGATTTCAACAAATATCCAACTGCAAAAGTTTGATCGGAAGTGAGACTCTGGTTTTTAATGAGTGTCTTGTATTAAAGTTATAATTGAACCTGTCATTTGGTGATATTGTTAACAGAATTCAAACCATATTAAGAATAACAACCAATGCTAGACAAAATGTAAAAAGCAGGAAGAAAAAAAGAATCCATAAAAGCTAAAATAAAATATGGCGCACGGGTAGAACTTCAAAGCCAGTTCAGAAGTGAGGGTCAGTCAATATGATTTACTCAGAGCAGATGAAAAAGGGAAACAGTATAAAAGAAAGCGCCGAAAAATATCCAAGCTTTGATTTCAGGAATACACTTGAAGAAAGCAAGTTTGTAATAAAAATGGAACAATGGAGCACTAAGAACCGGCAAGGGAATCTGCAAAAAACTCAAGCAATTCAAAATCTAGATAAAATGAGCAGGCAAGGAAGTGGAAAGAGGCCAAAATGTTCTGAACGGTACATGGACAAAGACAAGATAGGGTTTAATCAGGGTTAGATGAACTAAGACAATCTAAGAAAATCCTAGTTTTCGAATTAAAAGAAAAGCCTTGGTGCCACATGCAAGATGTCCTGTTTCCATATGCTCAAGTCACAAAGGCTCCATATGGCCTGACCTTTTCTCTATTCTCAAACAGGTAAAATGCTGGCAAATTTTGTTATATAAAACTTGGTAGATTAAGCGCAAAATTGTGGATTATACAACTCAGAATTGTAATCTAAGAAACTTTGTTTGTAAATTGTCAATGGTTTGATTTTTAGTTGATCAGAGCAGACAGGTATAACTTCACACCTTTTTGCACTCTCTCGGAAGTTACAACTTCAAGATTATATACCATGCTCTTGTCAGTTAAATAACAGTGATGAACAATACCAAGTACACCAAGATTAATCATCCTAGATGCTTACATTACATATTTATCGTTGTCTTTCAGCTCATCAATAAAGTAAAGATGAAAAGACTAAACAGTTGTAGAGCCAGTGTTCACTAAATAGTGGTCGAGCCATAAATTATCAAAAAAACAAAAAAAAGAAAAAAAAAAAAAAAAAACAACGTATTCAGCAAAGAGTAAACCGTCCAAGTCATCCCAGACAATAGGACATATGTTTCTGATCAACTGTAATAACTAAGTTTCATCTGATAATCAAAGGCATGTTTTCAAATTACTTCACAATCAATGGCAATGATATCCCTTCCACTCAAAATACTAGCTTTCCTTTATGCAAGGACTATTAAAAAAAATCAGACTTGAAGGTGAAAAAGCAGCCATAATACCGCAAAAATCTCAATACCATTTTCAAACCTTAACTTAGAAGTTACAAGGGAGCTGAAAAAGCAGAAAATATACCTCGTTGGTGTAATAAAGCTTCCGAGCTCTAAAAGATTTGGCAGGAATAAAGTTTGCAGCCGCAGTTAAGTTCCTGGCCCTAATTATCACCTGTCTAAACAAATCAAAACACATAAACCTTTTAAACAATTACAATTACAAAACACGAGGCATTGACAGGCCCAATTACTAATCAAAAAGACAAGACGCGAAAGCAATCTCAGATCCAAACAACAATAAAAAGTAAAAAAATAAATTATTACCCTTCTTTGATGAGTTTAGGATCAGGAACTGGGGATGAGCGCATCATTTTGGAGACAAAATAGCGAAGGACTCCGATCAACACCATCACTACCGATAAAGGTATCAGCACCCAGTCTCTAATGGCGGAGTCAAGCACCAAATCGTCCGCCATTTTTTAGCCGATAGATAGATCTCCTTCTGCTATTCCAATTTTGTCGTTAGAGCTTTTGATCGATCAGATAGCTATGTTTCTCCTTCTTCGTGGAAAAGGTTGACCCGTATCACACATATATGTTTTGTAATGCTTATTGGGCTCATTAAGCCCAAACCAATTCTGCATGGGGATGGAATCCTATGTAGTTATGTCATCTTCGTTGGTTTGTACCTTGATTGTTCATCATTGGGCCTATAGAGCCCACGAAAGGCAAACTGTTGAAATCCTCGAACCAGTGTGTACCCGATAACGGAAGCTTTTAAGCACACAAAAAAAAAAAAAAAAAAAAAATTAAATAAAATCATTATAAAAACTTTTGTTTTAAGAAAAAAAATATAAAATAAAATCTAAAAACTTTTGTTTTCAGTTAGAATAAAAGCCGATAATCCCCACGGTAATTATTGTGATCCCTTAATCCGGATTATCTAGGTTCGACTCTCAATACAAGTAAAAATAAAAATAAGATAATTAACACCGTACTTTATTTAAATTATAATTTTGATTTAATTTTCAATGCTAATATAGCCAATTACGCTTGCTCTTAGTTAATTTTTTTTGTGTTATTTGTTTATAAGGACGTGTTTTGGGACTCAATTAGGCACTTAGGACACCACAAAAAAAGATCATCGTTTATAAGGACGCATTTTTTCCAACTTTACTAAATTACCACTTTTGTTACAAACACTAAACAAATCCGCCGCAATCATCTTTGTTTTGCACCGTTGCACTTTACCCTCATTTTCCCGATTGCATTCACCTCGTCTTCCGTCGTCTTCATCAATCTCTCTTTTCTCGATTCCGGCACCGGCGCCACGATTGCCAAAGGTGTCTCGGGAAGATGTGGCCCGGAACTATTTTCGACAATTGATTTATGCCGTCGATTTTTACCAAAGCCGCGGTGTTTATCACTCGGATTTTAAGCCGGAGAATCGCTCACGGATGAAGAGACAATGAATGCTTTTCATTTAATTTCCTTGCACTGTGGGATTTGATTTGTCTCCATTATTTGAAGAGAAGAAGAATGAGGAGAAATAAGAGATAAGACTTGCGACCTCAAAACCAGCTAGCAGTGTGATATATATCTTCCCTTGAAGAGCTAGCAACGGCGATGAATTTCACCATAAGAAAGAGCGATTCGAGAGATCAGTGGCTGAGATCGTCATCCTGCACCGACGCACAGCAAAAATATTCAAGTGTTAGGTTGCCGTGATTGATGGATGGAAGAAAAGGGAGGCTTGGAATTGATGCAGATATCTTTTCAGTGGCACCTTCAATTGTTGTTGTTGTAAGTGATGCATCTGCAACTGATTTTCTTACTATGAAATTGTTATACCTGTGTTGTCTTATGTGAATAACTTGCTTAGGTTTGAGATTTGCAGTTGTTATTCTTGTGTTCAAATGTGAAGTCAATATTTGTCCTCCGTTAGTGACCGTGTTATTTTGAGTTTGATCTGTCTTAATGGTGTATGTGTTCATATATCTGCTTATTAAAGTCAAAGCTGAATCATTGATATGTGTAAAAGGTCCTTAAAGACCTATTAAATAGACCGGTTTTGCAATTAGGTGAATGATAATTGTGATTGTGCATATGTGGGTTCCATCTTTGTATGCCTACTAAATATTTTGGCTATTGTTGTGGTTAAGCCATGATGCACTTGTTATCACCAGCTCTCTGTCTTTAAGTATATTGAAATTAACTTTGGTAGCCTATTTACTCCACTGCCACATGTTCCCATAAACACCCATTAAACAATATGACGACTATAAGCGTCATGAGGGTGGAAAATTCTTGCAGTGGTGGTTTTAGTTTGTCTTTGGTGCTGTGTGTTTCTTGTATTCAAAGATCATTTGAGGGAAGTCGGTATAGCTCTTTGATTGAAGCATTTTGCAACTGAAGTCAAAGTTGCTTCTTTCGTTGATGCAATTATACGTTATAGGTGAACTTGTGTGTGCTTCTGGTCAATTTTGCTGTGAAGTAAGGATTTTTTGTGATATTGTTTACTTTTATGCAGCATCCATGGACAATGTGCTATCATCATGTTTGATGTCACAGCTCGGTTGACCTACAAGAACGTGCCCACGTGGCACCGTGACCTTTGCCGGTGTGTTTCTAGTTATCCTTTTAACAGTTTGAAGGTCAAGTATATCCGTTTCTGAATCCAAGTTTAATGTTTTTGGGGCCTATTATTATTTGCAGGGTGTGTGAAAATATCCCCATTGTACTTTGTGGGAACAAGGTTGATGTGAAGATTAGGCAAGTGAAGGCAAAGCAGGTTACTTTACAATATGGGATACATTGGAGTATAATCAGTTCTGCAGAAAGGATCTTAGGTATGCTCTCAATGATATTGTTTGGACCTCTACAACAACTGTGACTTCTCCATGCCAGCTTGAAAGATTTTAGATTTCTTGGGTAAATCTATGACCCCAATTCCTTGTTAAAGATGTGATTTTAATGTTGTTGAATTATTAGTGGTAAGTTAATGAATTATGAGACTATAAAGTTTTTCAATCTCTTGTGTGTGTGATTATTGTTGACTAATTTTCGAATGGATCAAGTTGAATGCTTTGGTATGATTATGAAAGGCTTTGGATGATATTTTATTTTTTTCCTTTCTTTTTTTTGAGTAATGAAACGGACACAACGAGTGTCACGTCATGTATCGACACCGTTGATCATGATGTAATAATGATCAATTAGTTTAACATGCATCACCTTGAAACAAAGAAAGCAAAGATATACGTTGATGGTGGGTTTGTGTATGATTTGGCGATGTCAACGCATAAAATGCCAATGTCACTTGCATAAATTGTTGATGTCATTGCATAAAATGCCAATGTCAGCTTTGCGCATAAATTGCCGATGTCACTACATAAAATGTTGATGTCCTTTGCGCATATCGATTGCCGATGTCACTGCATAAATTGTTGATGTCACGCATATATGATTGCCGATGTCACTGCATATATGATTGCCGATGTAACTGCATAAAAATATGAATTAAGGTGAAAGATTTATGTTGATCGTAGTTTTATATCAAAAGATATAACCATTTGAAGTCGATTTTATGAAGAAAATAAATCGATTTTATGAAATTAAGTCGGAAAAATATCAAATGTCATCACGGTGTTGTTTTATCAAATGTCTTTGCATCCCGGTGATCTTGCATCTCGATGGTCTGCGTCGCGGTGTCTGCATCGGGGGTGGCCAGCTTCGTCGCGGTGTCTGCGCATCGGGGTGGCCCTTTGCATCGCGGTTTCACTTCATCGCGATGTCTCTACATATATAATTGCCGATGTAACTACATAAATTGTTGATGTCATTCATATATGATTGCTTGATGTCAACGTATAAAATGTTGATGTCGCATTGCATATCGATTGCCGATGTCACTTGCATAAATTGTTGATGTCACGCATATATGATTGCCGATGTCACGCATAAAATGTTGATATCTTGCGCATATATGATTGCCGATGTATTTGCGCATAAAAATATGAATTAAGGTGAAAGATTTATGTTGATCATAGTTTTATATCAAAAGATATAGTCATTTGAAGTCGATTTTATGAAGAAAAGAAATCAAGTTTATGAAATTAAGTGGAAAAATATCAAATGTCATCACGGTGTTGCTTCATCAAATGTCAATGCATCCCGATGGTCTGCATCGTGGTGTCTACGCATCGCGATGTCTGCATATATGATTAATGATGTCATTCATATATGATTGTTGATGTCTTGCGCATAAAATGTTGATGTCCTTTGCATATCGATTGCCGATGTCATTGCATAAATTGTTGATGTCATTCATATATGATTGCCGATGTCACTTTGCGTAGAAGTATGAATTAAGGTGAAAGATTTATGTTGATCGTAGTTTTATATCAAAAGATATAGCCATTTGAAGTCGATTTTATGAAGAAAAAATCGATTTTATGAAATTAAGTTGGAAAAATATCAAATGTCATCACAGTGTTGCTTCATCAAATGTCATTGCATCCCGATGGTCTCTGCATCGCGGTGTCTCTACATCGAGGGTGGCCACTTCATCGCGGTGTCTACGCATCGAGGGTGGCCGCTTGCGTCGCGGTGTCACTTAATCGCGATGTCTGCGCATATATGATTGCCGATGTCATTGCATAAATTGTTGATGTCACGCGTATATGATTCTTGATGTCCTTTGCGTATATGATTGCCGATGTCATTGCATATATGATTGTTGATGTCATTTGCATAAATGGTTAATTAATCGTGGTGGTGGCGCATCGCGGTGGTCAATGCATTGGGGGTGGTCAATGCATCGGGTTGGGCAATGCATCGCGGAGGTCGGCTGCGTCGCGGTGGCCGATGCATCGCGGTGTCTCTGCATCGCGGTTGTCGTTGCGTCGCGGTGTCACTTCATCGCGTTGGTCAAAGCATTGCGGTGTCACTTCATCGCGTTGGTCAATGCATCGCGGAGGTTAATGCATCACGGTGGACAATGAAAAAAAGAAACAAAGAAAAAATAAATTTTCACCGTCCGCCGATCGGAAAAAAAAAAGTATACACAGCAACAACAGGGTCAATGTATCGCGGTGGTCAATGCATCGGGGTGGTCAATGAAAAAAAAAAAAAGAAACTTTCACCGTGAAAAAATTCATTCAAGGTCCAGGAAATTTAAACTACCTCATTTAAATTTAAGAACTATTACGTAATAATTTACATGACTATTACATACTCATACACACGGTAGTACTTACTCATTTAAGGAACTATTATTTATTAAATACACACGGTGGGACTCGAATCGATAATATCTTAATCACACGATCTCAACCTAACCATTTGGGGTATTGACAATTACACTTGCTCTTGGTTAGCACTAAAATATCTTAACCCACTTAATAATCATCTTTTATCTTTTAAAAAAAATCATCTATTATCTCCTTATAAAAAAAAATACTAATATTCATCGTGCACCACACGTCTTCCCTAGCGCTTGGCGTCGGGATGAGATCACATGTCTAATTTATGTGTCTAATTTCGGTGTTTAAGTAAAAATAACGTCGTTTCATGTGTATTTTATTTGTTGAATAAAATAAAATAAAAATAAAAAACCAAAACCAAAAATAAACATAAAACGACGTCGTTAGACACACAGATTAGACAGGTGATCTCGTCCCCTTGGCGTCACGTTATCGGTTACCCTTTCGCGTTCAGGTCGACCATCGATAATATAAATTACACAGCTGGCCCTTCATTTTTCCATACGATTCACATCTCTTGTGATATTCTTCCGGTTGTAGAAGCATCTTTCCCCTCATCCAAAGACTTTCTCCCATCTCATTCAAGGTATGTGTAATTTGAATCCTTGAATGTATAATTTGAATCCTTTATTCCTGTTTCTTGGCTTCTATGAGGTTTTGTTTCGTTGGATTCTTCTTTCATATCTACTATATCTGGTTTGTTTCTTATAATCGCTGTGGCTTTGATCTGTATTATTTATTTAGATATTGGGATGAATATACGATCGGTTCTTGTTTTGATTTACAATTATTGTATTAGGTTCTCTTCCAGATCTATGTTGTTGACCGTCGGCCAATTTGCTTAGATCTGTTTCTTTTGTGTGGATGGATTTTTCCTGATGCACTATATAGATCTAATTGAATTTTGTGTGTTCAAGAAGGTTAAGGCTCCTAGTTTTTCTTTGAAAAGCCAAATTGAACATGATTCGTAGTTATGATTTGTTTATTTTACCTGATTGTTGATTTCTGGTTGCATGAAAATTATCTTAAGGTTATGTTTAGAATTCCTTCTATAAAAATCATCGCATAGGGTTTCGTTCAGGATTTTTTTTATTAAAAACATAGAACTGGCTTTCTGCTCCGCCACATAGATCTGATTATTTATGGGGTTTGCATCTCAATTCTCATAGAAAACTAGGCTATGAAAAGTAAATGAGCATGAGTATTTGTTATTTGATATTTTTTTTTTTGTTTTTTTATTTGATGATTGAGCTTGTCAGCTTGATTACTATTATGGCTTGTTTGTTTGCAAGGAATGGAATGGAATATTTTACTAAATATTCCATTCTCATGTTTGGACCACTTTATTTAATAATGGAATGGTACACATTTTTATTCCAAAGGAATGGATATTTTATGAGTTGGAATAAAAAAGACGCGTTTCCAATACTCCTTCTCTTCTTTTCGAAAAAAAAAACGTCTTCTTCGGACAAAAGAAAATCAGGTCGATCTCTTTCCTCACGAACAAAAGCTACTCCGCCGCTGCCCACGCTCGGTTCCGCCACTGCTCAAGCTCATCGCTCGGTTGGCCATTTCCGTAGGTAATTTGTGCTCTCACTTCTCTTATCCCTCTATTCTTCTTCTCTCCGTTTTTATTTGGATTTGTTGGAACATTAATTCTAGGGTTTATGTGGTTGTCTTGTTATTGGGTTTGATTCGACATATTTTGCTTGTTCTTCCCCCAAGTTTGTATTTTAAGTTGTGTCCTATTTTTTGTGATACCCGAAGTTGTTTGATGGGTTGGTTTATAAAGATGTTGTGTCATGGAGCTCGATGATTTCGGGTTACATTCGAGTGAAAATGCACGATCTTTCGGTTGATATGTATATGAAAATGGTGGAATTTGGGATTGAGCCAAATGGGTTCTCTTTGTCGGCGGTTATCAAGGCATGTTCGAGTTAAAGGATTTGAGAATGGGGGATGCTTTCATGGGATTGTGATTAAATGTGGGTTTGAGATCGGTGTTGTGATTCTTGGTGCTATGATTGATATGTATGGAAGAAGCTATGAATGCGGTAATGCACGCAAGGTGTTTGATGAAGTGTTTGAACCGAGATGATGTTTGTTTAAATGGTTATTCTATTGGCTAGGAATGAATAATTTGCCTTAATCTATGTCTACATGTTTGGTCGTTTAGCTTATTTTTTTGAAATGTCCTTCAAAGAGCTATTTGGTGATTATTTCATCTTTTGAAGCTTTCGACAAAGCTGGTTTTTTTAACAATATACACTTGAAATAAATTTTTTAGTGTGGCTTTTCATGGTGCCATTCGAGTATTTCATATAAGCATGGTTCTTTGCACTTACCGGTAATCTAATGCTTTGTCCTCCTTGACATATATGCTATTGGAGAAAAATTGGCAGCAGACGAAAAGTCTTTTTGCTCTCTGGACTTTGACCTCTTCGTCCCAAACATCTCCATTAATCTGGCTGCATCTCGCTTTTCCATTTCAACCGGTTTTCTGTCTCTGCTCCGGTTATACCTTTCAAAGATGGTAATTTTTTAGATTACTGCTATTTCGTTTACTGGTAGCTTTCAGAAGGATGCAATATTAAATCTCTGTTCTTCCAATCGTTTCTATTTTTATGGTGAATCGTTTGAAGTGCTAATGCATCTCTATCGATTTGATTGAAAATTCGCGAGATTCGTTTCATTCTGCTGCGAGAATAGGCAAGGCAAGACTCGTCTTGCAAAATATTACATTCCTCTTGAGGAATCGGAGAAACACAAGGTCGAATATGAGGTATCTATTTGTACTTAGTATTGTCTTTCACCTATTTTGTTTTTGTAGTCATTTAATTCCTAAATTAAGCGATCTGTCTTGATTTTGTTCTTTTTTTTGCACGTATGAGCTTAGGTTCACCGGCTAGTGGTGAACAGAGATCCGAAATTCACCAATTTTGTTGAAGTAAGTTTTTGTGATATACATTTTTCGTCTGTCATTGTCTTTCTCCTTTACCTACTATTCTGATATGTGTATCCTTTGTGTTCTTTTGGTATTGGTGCTAAAGTTTAGTGCTTTAAGTCAGTTATTTTTCTTTTTCCATTTTCAGGATACCGTTTTAATATACTTAAAGCTAATTTTTCCTGGTATATTGGATCATGCTTTTCATTTTCACTTAAATTTTGACACTTGCTTCAGTCTGAGAGAACACATTGCAGCTTGAATCATCGTTGAAGTCGTTTTCTTGAAGTCGTTTAAAGGAGATGAAGATAATAGTTGTTATATACTGTGGTAGCTAAGACAGTTTTATTCATCCTGGAACAACAATTTCTGTGCATTTCCTAGTGTATTTATATCTCTAGGACTGAGATATTTTTACAATTGATGATGCTTTCGTGATAAATTGTTTTCGTTTTGATTGTTTTCCACGCTCTTCATTGCAGTTCAGAACCCACAAAGTTATTTACCGGCGATATGCAGGACTCTTTTTCTCGTTGTGTGTTGACATAACAGATAACGAGTTAGCATATCTGGAGTGCATCCATTTGTTTGTGGAGATACTCGACCATTTCTTCAGCAATGTGTGTGAGCTGGACCTGGTCTTCAATTTTCACAAGGTCTGTCTGACTGTTGCTACATGATTTTATTTCTGTTGCACTTGCTTGATTCGTGTTTTGTTTGTTATTTGTTTTACCAGCTGATAAATTCTACTCTATTAGTTGCTTTAATTTAGCAAATGATACCCTGGCATCATTGTTTGCATAGTGGTGTGATTTTTGTTAATCTAGATTACTTAATTCTTAAAGGGAGCCTTAAGGTGGTTTTGTCTTTCTACTTTTAATCATGCTAATGTTGCAAGTATCAACCTTTTTGGGAACGAAAGACACATGGAGATCCAATCTAGGTGAATGGACGTGCACAAAGACTAAGTCGCTCCTCAACTGGATGGCCTTAGAAAATATTTTGTTTGCAGTGGAAAGCAAGCAGTGTTTTTGTTTATCTAGTTGTATCTTTTCACAAGTTCGTTACTTTCCAGTGTCCTTTGATGGTCTGTTGTTTTCACTTAAAAGGGAAAGGGAAAAAAAAAGGCAATATATCTTTGTTGCATGCTTGTAGCAATTTAAACACAGACGTTTTTGACTGTTGGAAGTCCCTTATGATTTAGCAACTTTCACGTGTGGTGTACTTTTCCTAAGTAAAACAATGGATTGAGTGAAATAATGTCAGTTAATATGCTCACGAATGTCAAAATAACATAATGATTTGTAAAGGGTTTTGTTTCTCTTTTTAAGTGGGATGTTGTAGATGAAATGGCATCATGATAGGGTTATCCTTGATTTACTTTGAAAGGGGAATAGGAAAAGCTAAAACCTGGTTTTTTTTACTTGTGTAAAAGATATGGTGGAAACTAGTTTGAAAAGTTGGTGTATCGATCTATTCCAGACATATTTTGATCCTTTCAGATAATTTTTGTTGGAGCTAACAATGTTATGCCTGTTGCATCATTTAATTGATGGTTTTGTGTGAAGGTGTATCTCATACTTGATGAGTTCATTCTTCTTTGGGGAGCTGCAAGAAACAAGCAAGAAGGTAAAAATTTAACTGTCATAAGATCAATCATTGTCAAGCAATGAGATGCTTGACGACAAAAGAATAGCAAGTACTTCTCATTTGTGTCTTTGAAGTCTTTTGGCTCGGGTTTACTAACTTATCTTTGAAAGCTGCAGGCCATTATAGAAAGGATGGGAGAATTGGAAAAACAGGAGTGAAGAAGAGTTTATTTGGAATCGTATGATTACCTTCCACGATATCGTAAAAGCCTTGTATTTTTTTTTTCTTCTTTACGGTGAATGCCTGTTTGGGTGATTTTCAAGCGAGATGGCGCAAACATCTTTACTTGAGTTGTTTTACTTATTGAAATGTGGTTAATTATAAATTCTCACTTGTTGTAGACAGTCAGTTGATATTGAAAGGGATAACATTTTCTAGATTGTGAGAGGAGCTCTTTCTTATTTATTTATTTTATATTATTGAGTTGTTGTACAAGGAGGTATAAATTACTAATGTTTTGAAATCTGTTGTGTGTTTTTTCCTTGGGTTGAAAAACAGTAGGACACGTGTCTTATTGTGATTAGAGCAACTGATAAATCCTGGAGTATTTGAAATAGAAATTCCCTAGACATATGAATGTACTTTTTTTGTGTGTGAGAGAAACTGCACTTTGTGCAGCTTAATCTGTGACCTTGAGAAATAGAAAGAAACCCGTTTGTTCTTGATGAGTTATGCAGTGCATCAATAAACAGAGTAGTAGTATTATGATTGTTAGGAGACACATTTTCAACCACCAAAGCATCAAACGTCTTTGGAATACATGCAAAAATTTGACATTAAAAAACATGCAACAGAACTATAAATTATAATCCATTGATGAAACAAGCAATTACCTTGTAGAGGATTTAAATATTTTTGATTACATTGGTAAACATTATTGATTATTTTGGGTGTTGTTTTATCATAAAATCGTGTTTTACACGTCACAATTCTTTAATATACGGAAGTTCCTACTATTCGGTGATTCTATATCATCACTTCTGTTGGATAGGAATGAATAATTTGCCTTAATCTATGTCTACATGTTTGGTATATTAGCTTATTTTTATGAAATGTCCTTCAAAGAGCTATTTGGTGATTATTTCATCTTTTGAAGCTTTCGACAAAGCTGGTTTTTTTAACAATATACACTTGAAATAAATTTTTTAGTGTGGCTTTTCATGGTGCCATTCGAGTATTTCATATAAGCATGGTTCTTTGCACTTACCGGTAAGCTAAATCGCTATCCTCCTTGACATATATGCTATGAGTGTTGAAAATGTGCCTTTGTACGAACTTGAAGATGAATCTTATGATTGGATGGATTTTTCTCTCTTGCTTTTGGATGAATTGGGACATGAAAGCGAAATCATGGCTATATTATATGTCTTGCTTTGTAATCACCCACAAAGGAACATCCCTTGATCATTATAACGACTAGATTGATTGTTCCTTTGAAAAGAGAATCTAAACGATTTGAGAGGAGAAAAACAGAGCCATTGTGATTTCATACAAATGTTCTCCCGCAATTGATAGCTGGTACATGGAAAAAATAGCTTAAATAAAGCAATATATCTTGACCTTTTCGTCATTTCGTTTGTCGATACAATGGTTTTGGTTTACAGATTTAATGGTTTTCTAGTGACCTAAAAGTGATAACTCCACAATATGAGGTTGTATAATCTGGACATGGGTTAAGGTATCATCAATCCAATCAACATACACTTCGCTAATATTCTCGATATTGTTCCATTTGAAGTCCATTTGAATTTTTTTGGGTGCTTATTGATTTCGGAGTTTGCTTTCGCGATTCTTCTTAGGTCTAATTCTCTACTTTGTTTGTGTTTTGTTTCAACTATGTGCTTGTGACTCCTTTTGGGAATGAATGTTTTATCAATCGTGTGTGCTTGTCAACTTGCGTTTGGGACAGAATCTGTTTGTTTGTAATCAATCGCAATCTGTTTGTCTTTTTGTCGAGCTCTTATGGCACGGTCTTCATTGTCAAGGAGAAATAGAAATATTCGTGTTGTGGCTTGGTGGATGCAATTGTTGGAGTTGATTAAGGTACTTGTCCTAGTTGCGAGCTATGTTGCACAACGGGAAGGAGACACATATATTCCACGTGGTCTTGTAAGAGCCCAAATGCGTAGCGAACACCTCAAACGGCTCGTTTATGAGAACAATGTCTATTGTCGGGATAACCTCGAGTTGGCACTCCTACTTTTGTACTTTATGCGATTTACTTGAAAGTAGGGGGCTAAGGCATAGCAAGGGTGTTCGCATAGATGAGATGGTTGCCACGTTCCTCAATATCATTGCACATCACACCAAAGTTCGTTCCGTAAAGTTTAGTCTTTGGAGATCGGGTGAGACTATACACAAGCATTTTCATAGAGTGTTGAAAGCTTTCATACGATGTCATAGTGTCCTCGCTTGCAAAGCACGAACTATACCAACCGATTCAAGCGACCAACGATGGAAGTGGTTTAAGGTAAGTAGCACACCGGTTTGCGAATCATACATAGTGCTCGTAGATTGTTTATCCATTGATTTGAAAATGATGAATACTTGCGGGGATGTCTAGGTGCTCTTGATGGAACACACATCCCGGTAAGAGTTGATATGAGCGTTAGACCACGCTATAGGACACGAAAAGGACAAATAGCTATGAATGTCTTGGGTGTATGCAATCCGAACATGGAATTCATTTTTGTATTACCAGGCTGGGAGGGTTCTGCTGCCGATGGTCGAGTTTTACGAGATGCTATCCATATGCAAAATGGTTTGAGGGTTCCAAGAGGTTTGTCATGACCTTAGAATATATTTTACATTTATTGGTGTGATCACTATTTTATTTATTTGAGTTACATTCGAGTGTAGGGCAATATTACTTGTGTGATCTTTGGATACACCAATGGAGAAGGTTTTCTTGCACCTTATCGTGGTCAACGATACCATAGAAGTGATTGGGGTGGGAGCGCCCATAGACTAGTAATTTTAAAGAACTTTTTAACTACGGGCATTCTAGTGCAAGAAACGTAATTGAGAGAGGCTTTGGTGCTATTAAGATGCGGTGTGCTATACTTAGAAGTCCTTCATTTTACCCAATCCGTGTCCAGAGCCGTATTGTTAATGCATGTTGTCTTCTTCACAACCTCATCAGGAGGGAAATGCCCGATGATCTTATAATGGACGAAGTGGATGCATTTAGATGGACAAGTGGATGACCAAGATGATATAATAAACCAGGTCGAACCTTCACAAGATGTGGAACATAAGCCACCCTTCATAGGAGCATGTCACGATATCAACTTATGCTACATAATTTTTTGTGATGGTAGTTATTTTGCCTAGTAATTTGCACTATGTTGCATTTTTTGGATAGGCTAGTCTAAAAAATAGCAAGTGAAAATAGTCTTTTGGATAGGCTAGTCTTAAGAATAGGTTTTTGTGATGGTAGTAGTTATTTTGCTTAGTATTGCACTATGTTGCATTTTTTGGATAGGCTAGTCAGTCTAACTAGCGTAGCGAAGTGAAAATAGTTTTGTCGGCGTATGATGATGTATATTGTCTTTACGATAATTTGGTATGTTTTCAATAGAATGTAAACATGTAATGCAACGATGTATAATGTCTTATGATTATGTACGATAATTCCGGTAGAATATAATTTGAATGAAATGTAAAAATGTTTGTAGTGGTTGATGTCTACATAATGTGTTGAAATTATTAATAAAATTTGCAAGGTTTATTTATTATCAAAAAAAAAAAAAAAAAAAATCACCCCTACCCCACCCCCCACCCTACCCACCTCCCCCAGACACACCACCCGCGTGTTTTGTCATTTTTCATTTCATTCCATCTATTTCATACATTTTTTGTAGTGGCAATGTGTTGAAATTATTAATAAAATTTGCAAGGTTTTATTATTTAAAATAAAATAAAAAAAAAATTCACCCATACCCCAACCCCACCCTACCCCACCCCATTCCAAACCACCCACCCTCCCCACCTCCCCAGACACACCACCCGCGCGTGTTTTGTCGATTTTCATTTTATTAATCAAATTCCGTCCATTTTTAAGGTAATGAAAATGGATCGTTTTCATTCCGTTGGAATAAAATTTCATTCTATTCGTTACCTTATAATTATACACAAACATTTGGAAAAGTCGTTTCATTCCGAATTCTATTCCCGCGACATACATAATTGGAAATATCATTATAAAAAAACGTTGAAATTTAAATTTATTTTCATCAAACCTCTTATTTTTCCAAACAAAGGAATGATAAATTTTCATTTTATTATACCAATAACAAACGTTGGAATTGAATGATGATATTCTATTATTATGCATAACAAACGCGGGAATGGAATTAATTATTCCATTCTATTCGTGTCATTTTATTCCATTCCATTCCTGCGTAACAAACGAGCCATTAGATCCAGAAATGATTCTTTGGACCATGTCTGATGTTCAAGGTCTTTGAGGCCCATGAAAAATCTCTTATCTGATTTTAACATGTTTTTTTTGTCTATGAACAGATGCAAATCTTTGTTAAGACCCTTACAGGTAAGACAATTACTCTCGAGGTTGAGAGTTCTGATACCATAGATAATGTCAAGGCCAAGATCCAGGACAAGGAGGGGATTCCCCCAGACCAGCAGCGGCTGATCTTTGCTGGAAAACAGCTCGAGGATGGCCGTACCCTAGCTGATTACAATATCCAGAAGGAGTCCACTCTCCACTTGGTTCTTCAGCTCCGTGGAGGTATGCAGATATTCGTCAAGACTCTTACCGGCAAGACCATCACCCTAGAGGTGGAGAGTTCAGACACCATTGACAATGTCAAGGCCAAGATCCAAGACAAGGAGGGGATCCCACCAGATCAACAGAGGCTGATCTTTGCTGGAAAACAGCTCGAGGATGGACGTACCCTTGCAGACTACAATATCCAGAAGGAGTCCACCCTCCACCTTGTTCTCAGGCTCCGCGGCGGAATGCAGATTTTCGTGAAGACTCTTACCGGAAAGACCATAACACTTGAGGTTGAGAGTTCAGACACCATTGACAATGTCAAGGCCAAGATTCAAGACAAGGAGGGGATCCCACCAGACCAACAGAGGCTGATCTTTGCAGGTAAGCAGCTTGAAGATGGTCGCACCCTTGCGGATTACAACATTCAAAAGGAGTCGACTTTACATTTGGTTCTGCGATTAAGAGGTGGTATGCAAATATTTGTGAAGACCTTAACAGGGAAGACTATAACACTGGAGGTGGAGAGTTCCGATACCATCGATAACGTGAAAGCGAAAATTCAGGACAAGGAAGGGATCCCACCTGATCAGCAAAGATTGATCTTTGCTGGGAAGCAGCTAGAAGATGGGCGGACACTTGCTGATTACAACATCCAGAAAGAGTCGACACTTCACTTGGTGTTAAGGTTGAGAGGAGGAATGCAGATCTTTGTGAAGACTTTAACAGGGAAGACTATCACTTTAGAAGTGGAAAGTTCTGATACGATTGACAATGTAAAGGCGAAAATCCAAGACAAGGAGGGTATTCCACCCGATCAGCAGAGGCTGATTTTTGCTGGTAAGCAATTGGAAGACGGGCGGACATTGGCTGATTACAATATCCAAAAGGAATCTACCCTCCACCTTGTCCTCCGCCTCCGTGGTGGTTTCTGAAAATTTCTGTTAATGGCTATTGTGCTGTTTCTTCAAGAACTTGAAATTTCTGTTTTTTAATTTCTGTTTGTAATGACTTTTAGGTGTTGCTTAATTGTCACTGCCTGTTTATGATTGTTGGTTTTTATTTTGTTGGGAGTGTTGTGTGAATGTGATTTTCAAACTTTTGTGGTGGTAATAAATCCGTTTTGTGGCTACTCAAAACACAGAATGCACCTTCACTTTTTTGAGGACCCTTAATTTCACAGGGGACCCTTAGTTTCACAGGTTATGGTTTTACATGTTATGCTCTAGAAAAAAGATGTTGTTTCTTCGTAGAACCTGCAATAATAAAAGCTTGCTTAATATCTCTAATATTGGGGTAAACAGTTTTCCTATACTGATATCTTTAGGGGGAAATTGTAGTGTATAGAAAACAAAATAATGCATAATTACTATTACATAAATTTATCCTCCGGATATGGCCTAGTGGTAAAAGGTTGGGCGTAGTGTAGTGCTTAGCGGAGTCTGAAAGCCGGAGGGTGGGGGTTCGAGTCCCGTAAAGGGTAAGAAGATAAAATAACGCAAACCCCTTCCTGGAGCTGCTAGGTCCCTGATTAACCTCTCCTCGCACTCTTGTGGGATCGGGGGCGAGGGGACCCTTCCGGTTAGGGTTTAACCGTTTACTAATACATAAATTTCATATTTCATTACAACTACAGGTTACTTACTACATCATATAATTAGTACCAGAAGACTATAAAAAGTGACATGATGAATATATTCTCCTTGATACCCTGTTTAGTCTAGAGAGACTGCAGTAGGGATAGGATTAGTAGGTGCCCTAATCCTCCTCCTCATGTGGTGAATGAAGTTCATCTATTGAAATGCCCTAATCCTCCTCCTTATATGGTAAGCGAAGTTCATCTATTGAAAATATTAAAGTAAGGGATGAGGTATGAAACTCACTAAATAAACATTAGCACCAAAGGGAATTATATTACTTGGATTGTAACATGTTCCAAATTGTTTTTCGCAAAATGAAATGCACAAGTACAATACAAATGATAAGGAAAACAACTAACAAGATTATCATTCATACTTGATCACATAGGAGAACAATATTAACACTAGTAAGCTAACCATATCAGTCATTTAACAATATTTCATTATCATATCATTTCTATATCATTTTTGTTATCATATATCGGTTGGTTCGTGAGTACCGTGCTACATTTATTTACTCCCATTATGGAGGGCCTGAAACTTTACCGTGTGACAGACCAGAAATTTCCCGTAAACATGGCCTGACCGGCTCCAGTCTTTGTTGTCTATTCTTTTCCTAGAGCAGGGCCTGATGTTGGGCAGTCACGAGAGTTCAATGTCATTTTATTTTAAATATTTAGTGCTTAAGCATGAACCTGACTTTTTCTATGCTTTCACTTTATTTATTTCTTTATTAAGTGACCGCATTTACCTTGCATTCATTATTCTTCCATACATTCATGATCTCATCATCATTTACATAACAATAATGGGAAATAATTGTGTGGTGTCTCCACACGTGTGGAGACACCGTGTGAAGCACTATGAACCACACAGTTTCATTCTGTATTTAAAATATATTGTTCTGATCGTTCACCCGTCACTTCACCTCAAAATACACTCTCCACACAAGTATTTCCCAACAATAACATCACCTGTTGTCTACATATCACTTGCTTTGCATATACAGTGTCATTCATTTTTATATAAACATTTAATAATGGCCTTAGAACATGATCACAAATGGACATATCAATTTACTAGCATGATCCCAAGTAGTATTCATATAAAGCCATTTTGTACATACTTATTTCTATCTATTTCACATTCAATTCTAGACCTAAAAACATGATTTTTATTTGTTATAATTTTGTTCATATATGCATAAATCTACATATCTGAAGGCATTACAACCCAATTACACAACAAGGTCATTTTTCAACAATTCAAGAGCATGAATCACATTGGATAAAATACCATCAAGTATCCTATAGGCATGATATCTACCCCAAGTTAACATACTTTCCAGGCTAAATTTATTTCATAAACATGGCTAGCACATCCCTAGAATCATGATTTATACCGAAAACACACATTCTGGAACTTTCACAGAAACATCAGAAGAATTTAGAATTGACTCATACCTGTTCCAAAATACTTGACATACACTGTTGATGCTCTATAGATTGCCAGACCTGGCATTGAGCCTGTGGGTTCCAGTGCTAGGCCGGTGGCCTTGGCACATCTGCAGACTCAAAATGTGATTTTATACATTTTGGCATGCATCCAATATCCAAAATCTCCCTAGATTGTATATATAACAAGTATACTGTAATATAAATTTACACAAAATTCACAAAACAGATAATATGCCCAAAGCTTCGATGTAGAGTCTTTACCATGATTAAAAATACGAAATTCTTTTAAGACACTTCTTCACCTACACCCACCATTCTTGACTTTTACTTATGAACACAACATGAAACCTTAGTTTCTAAGGATTTAGATTACTTAGAACTTGAAGAACAAGATGAAAACTTACTTTGATCTTGAAAAGGCCGAGAAAGGATGTTTATTTTCTGGAAATATAGATACTTTGCTTTAGTATCTTGAGGGAAAGTAAAGAGAATGTGTGTGTATGTTGCAAGTATGAAAACAAATGAGGATACACGAACACAAGGCTCAGTTTTATGGAGGTAGGGGTTGCATGTAACGCCCCGCTCCGGGATACCGAGCCCTTATCCGAAGGAGAAACGTTCGGCGCGTATAGCATTAAATAAATCTAATATTATACGCAAGCCTCTACGTCGTCATATCAAAATAAAGCAAACGGAAGCTAAAAAGACTCGGGTAAAAACAAAATGCTGCTATGAATAGAAAGTAAGCATACTAAAGATGGATAGTTAAATTACCACGACGAAAAACCCAAAGACTTATACATTACGAGGTCTTAAAAGTATAGTACAACTAGTCTAAGTAAAGAAATATAACTAGTCTAGTACAACCTTTACAAAGAATAAACTAAAAGCTTTGCCAAGACTTCAATGTCTTCAAAAGTCGTCATCTACACTTGGGCAACCTGTTCGTCTTCTCACCCCACAATGCATACAAAAAAAAATGCAAAGGAGGTAAGTACAAAGTACTTAGTAAAAGTGAGAAGCTAATGAATAACTAAGTTATACAACGAAAGGTTATTATTATGATTATTAAATTACCATTATGAGACCGACTCAATCTAGGGTTTACTTCATGTCCATCAACGTGAACTGACTAAACGTTTCTAACTTAACTTATCTATGTTACATCCGTACTCAAGGGCACTACGCATATCCAAACTTGGGATATTCTTGGCAATATATTGTTGGATCACACCAATATTCACGGAAGCCTATTCTGGTAGACTCTGATAGTACGCACGTTTCAGTGAAGTCCCTCCGTACTTAGGGTTTTTTTGACCTATGGAGTTATCCACCTTCAGAAAGCACACACATCGTGATATTGTCTGGTGCCTATCCAAGAGTGACATGATGTTTAATCTTTTACTAGACAAGTACGTATTTATTAAAATGGTTAACTAACCACCTAAGTGTTTTTCAAGTAAGCTCCCTCACACATACTACTCTCTTCCTAGACCACTAGACATAACAAGGCCTAGCAATTACACAGACATTGATTAATACTAATTCATCAAAGCACAAGCCTCTCATGCTTTTCCGACGGATCCGATCTTCAACTCCCTTTAAGAGTACATTCAGTGTCGAAACTAAACGAATCAGAAGCTCAATCCAGGCTTGTTCATGTTTAATTAATGTTATTAGATCATGAAACAACATTTAACATCACATTAAAAGGCTTAAACAACACTTAATTAAAACTGGGGGTAATGTGTGCGCATCCTTATGGAATGCGTGTGCATTCCCTATCTAAAAACCTGCTGCAAACTCTCTGATCCAGAATGCGTGCGCATTCCCTGACCAGAACACAAGCTGAAAGACACTGCCCAACCAATGCGTGCGCATTGATCATGCTGGGAGCATCCTGAACCATGAATGCGTGTGCATTCAACCTGCTACTAATAATCCAAACAATCCTGTAACATGAATGCGTGCGCATTGATAGCCAATGCGTGCGCATTCACCGCTGTTAAGCCCTAAAAACATGATTTTCTGCACTTAACGATTTCTAACCCAAACCAAACATGTTTACCATCAAAAACTCATAAAACAACAGGGAAACATGCTCAAAGTATTTCATAGCTTAACATAGACAACAACTAAACATAAACGTGATTTCTAATCACCAATCTATACCAAAAAACAACCTAAACATAATAAAACAATAATTATTCATTAGGAAGAGCCTCTTACCTTAATTTCCAGCAAAATCGAAAGCAAAACACTAAGCAACTGCAACAACTGTTGATCCTCAACCCCAAAACCTATTTGATCAACAAGAAACCCTAAAATCCTATTTTCTTGGCAAAAACCGAAACTGAAAAAGTGTATAAAACTGCAGATTACCTGGATTAACTGCAGTGAAACTATTTTTAGAATAATCTACGCTCCAAGACGATCGTTTCGACTACTGATAACGGAAAAATTCACTGTTATTTTGATAACAATTTACCCCATTTCTGATATCATTTTGAGTATTTTTATATCAGTTCGAGTCATTAATTCCTATGTTTCATCTAAATATGTTAGTAGTAGTTATTATATAAAATATCGTATTTTTAGCGTGTTTTTATAGTTTTTGTACCGGTTTAGTAACCAGTGTGTCGTGTCGGATTTACGTTTGGTATTTTGGTGGTTTATTGCAGAATTATAGGTTAACCAAAATCCCGAGTAACGACACGTTTTGAGGCCTAAAAGAGGTGTTTATGGGGATATAAGAGTGTGCCACAAGCTTAAAAGGTCAAGTGGATCAGTGGTTCGTAGTGTCACTAACGATTTATATCTTCGACGAACCAATGGCCCATTAAAACGGCATTTTCTGAGGAGGTGGCCTTAATGAAAGTTGTAGATCTTCACATAAGCTTTCCAACGCACTTTGAATCACATAAATTGGAGTTCTACAACTCAAGTTATGACCAAGTGGCTAATCGATTCGTAATAGTAAAAATCCCGAAAACGACACGACATACGAATGGCTCATCAAAACGGCGTTTTCTGAAGAAGAATCCTTCATGAAA
The DNA here is from genome assembly GCA_036785695.1 of Gentiana straminea. Taxonomy (NCBI): domain Eukaryota; kingdom Viridiplantae; phylum Streptophyta; class Magnoliopsida; order Gentianales; family Gentianaceae; genus Gentiana; species Gentiana straminea. Next base: position 650,169 of record JAVUPR010000381.1, read on the forward strand.
GTTGTAGATTATTCAACGAGCTTTCCAATGGATTTTGAATCAAGTCAATCGGATTTCTACAACTCAAATGGTGGTCAAGTGGCTAATTGATTTGTATTAGGGAAAATGTCGTAAAACGACACGTAATGGGAATGGCCCATCAAAAAGGCGTTTTCTGAAGAAGAGTCCTTCATGAAAGTTGAAGAGTTTTCCGAGATCTTATTTATGACATTTGGATCATAATTTTTGGAGGTCTACAACTCGAGATATGAATTTTAGAAATTTAATATATAAATTTCTCCGCTGCATGTGATCAGTAATGATTAGTAATGATGATAAGTTCGGATCGATCCGACACCAATCCGGATCGATCCGGCCTCAACATTTCCTATATATATCAGAGCATCAGCAGCAGCCCCCTTCGCCCCTCTCTTCTCCCATTTCTCTTCTTCTCCTTCTTCTTTCTTTTATTTATGTTATGGAGGGGCCTATATATATATATATATATATATATATATATATATATATATATATATATATATATATATATATATATATATATAGTTTAATGTCGGTGTAATAACCCGACTAGTTATCGTTTTAATATAATTTCGTTTCCGTCTTTTATTGCTTTCTTTTACTTTTATGCAATTAGTATAAATATATATATATATATATATATACGTATACTATATATATATCTATATCTATATATATCTATATATATATCTATACGTATATCTATATAGCTGTAGTTATCTTTTTCGTTTTGTTTTCTTTCGTTTTGTTATTTTCGTTGTTATTTTCGTTAATATGAGTAGTTAAACTCAACATAGCCGAATTATGTGAAAACGGGTAAAATCAACCCTCGGGAAACGAGATGGAGTTGTGTTGTGCTTAATTTAACGTTTTTATGATAAAATCATGTTTTAAACTTGTTTTGATCATTTTAATAACTTTGAATAAAATTGACAACTTTATTCACGGTTACATCGAGCTTATAAATGTATTTTGCGGTAAGATGTGAGATATGGATATCACTAATCATAGTCCTGATTGTTAGATTGACAATCTAAGTGACAGATCTGGACTATGCCTAAGTGAAATTCTTATTTTTACGAGATGTGCGAAACATGTTTTAAAATCACTAAACCATAGTCTTAATCGTTAGATTGGCAACCTAAGTGATACGTTAAAATTATGTTTTTGTGAGGTTTTTCAACGGCTTTTTATTCCGGTCAACCATGTTAGGTGAGTTAGCTTTCTAAAGGGAGAGTTAATAAACCTAGTGTGGGGGTTAAGTGAGAGCTATTCAGATCTTAACGCAAGAATAAAGAGTTGACACCCGTGAATGTCATATAAACTGAATCAGATAAAACACACTCCTTATCAGTTTTTTTTTCCCGTGGGGAGATAACCTGTTGGATCATGGCTCGGCTATGCTTTTTAATCTCGTTAGAATAATCTTTATTTTTCGCATTAGTATAAATCACTCCACCTAAACTTTGATCGCCTAGACTAAGAACCACGTTCGCTTTGGTACTCACAACCACATTTCTCTTGGGACGACCTCGTACTCCTGTAGCTATCCTAGCAATCGACCTGGTACTCTGCCAGTTAGAGAGTTAGTTTACCCACAGTTGCGAGTCTTTATAAATGTATTTTTAGTGGGTGAATTTTTTGCTCATCAACTACTGATGGCTGAAACAGAGCTATGGATTACAAGATACGAATTTTTGAAGAATTGAACTCTACGAATACCAAAAACTAGGGCTAAACTGAAAACTTACGGAATACGGATATTTTATTTTCCAAAGTTGTGTCTCCTCGCGCTGATCACTTTTCTCTCCTGCGGCATCTTGAACAGATGAACGGATTGGCCACACGGTTGAAGATTACGTTCTCCCTTTTTTTCGCTTTCTTCTGCGTTGCTCTCTTCATTGCCGCCGTCCTCTTCTTTATTTATTTTTTTTCCGAATTTGCGTGGTGTGTGATAAGAGGGGAATTAGAGAATTATTTATAAGACAAATAATTATTATTTTTCTTAAAAATAATATCCCATAATCTTTTAATTAAAATAAAAGAACAATTAATAATTAGGTCGTAGTGATTAAACCCAATTACAATTTTACCTTTTTTGAAAAGTTGGGATGTTACATTCCTTCCCCCTTAAGAGGAGTTTCGTCCTCGAAACTCGAATGTAACTGGTTGTACTTGAATTCTGAACTTTGCAAGGCGTTTCGTCTTCTAACTCTTACCGTTTTCTTCTTCTTCCATCTTCCCAACTCTTTTGCTTGTCTTGAGCCATCTCGAGATTGCAAAGATCCACCTCCATCTTCATGTCGCCTTGATGTATCAACTTTGGTCTTCCGCATTCGGACCCCAAAGCTGATTCTGATGCCAACTGTTGCCATCTTCATCTAACTCGTGACCAATGGTTGGTTGGGCTCCAACCACTCACTTGTAACCGGAGACAACTGGGTCTTTGTCTTGTTTTCTTCACGAACTCATCCACTGCCTCGAATCTTGCAATCATCGGTTCAACAATCCTTGTTTGATCCTGCTGACCTATACCAGAAAAGCTGAATCTTCCCAGCCGAAACCTCACTTCTGGCACACTTGACTTCTTTCGATATCAACTTCCATCATGGCACCACAAGCTTGCTGAAGAACTGCAAGGATTCTGGCTGTAGGGTTTCTAAGACTTCTTAGGGAAAAGGGATCATGCATTTGCCAAACTTTCTCTCTCTAACGGTCTGATTTAATCCTTATGCCAATTAGGACTAGATTGGAAAATACATGAAGTTGAAAAGTGACAAGTTGAGTACCAGGGTGGTATGTCAACCAGGTAAGCCAAGGAAGGGTACAACGCACTTGAAATAAGAAAGGTTGTTTAGGTTATAAGCAAAACAAGATGATTCCGTGTTGGGGAAAAATTGAAGGTGGTTCCAATATGAAGAATGTGGCATTGTATCATAATTCAAGCGGTAGCCACGAAAGAATAAATAAAAATGATTATCTTGCAGATGAAGTTCTTTTGAGAGAGTGAAATTCTGCAAGATACGGTGGTCTACAGAGACTTCAGAGGCAACTTGAAAGGATGGTAATAAGCTTTCATATAAACCTTTAGAAAGTGGAGACGTTAAAGGAAACATCACACAACAGAAAAACAAGTAAAGGTGCATGGTCGAGCACCAGAAGGACTAAGAAAAAGAATTTAGAAATCAAAAGAGAGTAAGAATCTCAACATGAAGGAGCCATGGCGATAAAACGAGCACACCAAAAGGTCTCAGAACAAAACAAACACTTGTCAAGAAGTGTCCAAGTTTGCAATAGTCAAAGAGAGGTTATTTCGAGATTTAGAAAAAAGGAAATTTCCCTCAAGGAAATGTAAGGGAATATCACGAGTTTGAATAAGTAAGCGGTAAACAAGATTTTTTTTTGAAGAGGAAATGACACATACAAATTGTCGGATAAGGTTTGATTTCAAAGAATTAATTCAAACCTTCGAAGGTAGTTTAAACGATCATTGACGATTCAAATCAAAGGTTCAAGGTTGCACTACTCGAGAGGAATAGTAAACTGCCAAGAAATAAATACTCGAGGTTATTCCTCATGAGGGAATGGGAAAAGTTAAAACAAAAGGCATTCAACCGGTGTATCAAAATGGTAATAGAAACGCCAAACCAGAAGATGAGGGGTCAAAAAGGTGTATATGGCGGTTCATGGCTCTAAATGACCTAAAAGTGAGTTAAAACTGAAGGGTAGAAGGTACATTAATCTAGATTGAAATTCAATAGAAGTTTTGGAGTTCAAATGTTGGTTGGCTAGAGAGGTTCAGAAGGCACCTTGAAAAGGTCTACCTTTCGCTTGAAAACTGGTTTAGTATAAATTGCTTGAAGGTTAAAGATAAGTAACTGAAAAAGAATGTCATGGTAGGCTTAAAAATTTGACCAGCAAAAGAAGATATGCATACCTTAAAAGGACAGGCATCATTAGGTGAAATAGTTACAACATTGACACTGCCCTTAGGAGGAAAGCTAAGAATAAACACAAGTAAAAGAATGTTCTAACATCAGAAGGCTTAGCCAAACTTGAATTTGAAATGAAGGATGGGAGTGCAACAATGTAGAATTTTGAAGAGAACTTGTTTCTTGATTTGAGAAGTAAGAATGCAAGAACTTGTTCAAAAGAAGGGCTTAAGGAGATATATTTCTGAGGTAATTGTTGGAAAATTGATGGTTAAAATGGAATATTTTAAATGATATGTCATACCGGGCCTATTGGGCTTAATGTGTGAATGGAATGTGTTATGGAAAGGAAAAATGGGAAGAAGCTATTTCTCCCACATTGGTTGGAAGAAGGGAAAAGAGTCAATATTTATATGATGTTGTTTTAGTGTAGTTGGAATAAGAAACCAACATTATACACGATCTCGCGCGCAGGGGGGTTAGGGTGCAAATCCAATCCGGATTTCACCTTGGTTTACCCATGGGCTTGTGCATGCCCGCGTGTACTGCGCATACACAATAAGGCTCGGTTTTGCAAATAAAATCTTGAATCCTCTACTAGAGACTATTTATACTGCAGCTTTTCTTCATAAAAAATAACCTGAAAAATAAAATCTTGAATCCTCTACTAGAGCCTATTTATACTGCAGCTTTTCTTCATAAAAAATAACCTGAAAAAACCTGTTTATTCTACCCTTTCTTATGAAACTAGAGAGTTCAAGCAACAAAGTTCTTAAGCAGCTGAAAGCGTGGTGCATCTTGTCGCTGCTAACCGTTCTATCCTGGGAGACTAATGTTCCGTTGAAACTCCAAGCACTCGACGGTGAGGGGACGAATTAGTCTTAAGGAAACTGTGTTCAACACAGGGCTCGGTTCAGTTCATCTTGTTAATTCGTTTTCATTTTGCAATTGTAATTCGATTCAATTGTGTTTTCGTTTTAATTGTAATTGTATTCTAGTCAATGTAATTGTAATTGCCCCATCGTGCAACAGTAATTAATGATAACAAGCAGAGAGGATTTGTTGAGTTTAAAGATCTCAAGTGAGGGATTACATGAGAAATAAAATACCAGAAAAGGTATAATTACAAAGGGTCTGGACATCAAACATGGCATGCTGGAGGATAGCATCGTGGTTCTTATTTACAACTGCAAAAGAAACTATAACGTTAGCTTTACAAGCATCCTACTAAAAGGTTTAAATCAGAAGGAGATCAAACTCGGAGAACTCCTAAACACAACAATCGTAACTTACTACCATCTTAGCCCAAACCTTAAGTCAAAGAGGTGAGAATTCCTTTTTGGTTGTTGTGTATGATTTTTACTCTGGATCTGACATTATCAATTTGTACAGAACAAACGAAGAGGGATTTGAGCACGATCCAAAGAGAAAAGATTTATAAACTGGAGTTTTCCAGGTGATATAAAAATATTGGAATTTTTGAATGAGATCAAGTCTGTCAAAAACAGTTATTTCTAACGTTTGCACAAGCTATAAGAATTTTTAGATTAATAAGCACTGAGTTGAATTGAAAATCGAGATCAAACGAAAAAGAATCTGAACTTAATTCCAAAAAGGAAAATCGTAGATAAAAGTTTTGTCTGCAACATATCAAAAATTTAGGTCATTTAAAGATGTTTAACCTGTTCAAAACAGAAGAAGAAGTTAAAGTGCTGCTGCAGATTTTCTGGACAGAGTGTCCGGCATAAACATGAATTTTCTGAACAATCCATAACGATTATCGAGTTGATGTGAAAAGATAAATTTTAGATAAAACAGTAATCTACTTTGTTGAAAATTTGCAGAATTTTTGGAGTAGGGGAAGACAGTCTTATGTTAAAGGGAAAACATGGGAACAAAAGCATTCACTCATGTTGGATAACGCCAAACACGGGGATGAAGAAAAACCATGTGCCAAAGCAAGAAACCTTTAACATTAATAGTTGAAACGACTGAGGAGTTCTTGGAAAGATTAGAATTACACATGGAGTTCGTGTAGAACCCATCTCAAGCAAAGCAAAGGTCTAAGAATGTTGATAAACTCAACCCAAGCGATGGTGAAAAGAGAAAGTGGAGGATTTGTAGAGTTGAATCAAATATCATTCTCTACAAAGTTAGGCCAAGATAAAAGTAAACTTAGATATTCATGTGTAAAACAACGTAAAGAGATCACAATAAGGGGTGTAATGAATTTTCAACCAAGAGGACCTCAACTTAAAGGTGTAGGCATAAGACTCCGATCACAAAGCTTTACTTAAAGGGGCTTCACTTAACCTTATGTGACAAGGTACGGTTTGGAAACTTCAAAAGATGAGAGGATTTCTACTAAAGATCCTAGAGGGAACAAAACCTGAGGTGATCAAATAAAAGATGTGAGCTATGAACTTGACTTAACCTTTGTCTAAGAAGACTCTTCACTTGGTCCTAGTGGAACTTAACCACGGTTTAAAGAATAACTAAGTTATACAACGAAAGGTTATTATTATGATTATTAAATTACCATTATGAGACCGACTCAATCTCGGGTTCACTTCATGTCCATCAACATGAATTGACTAAACGTTTCTAAATTAACTTATCTATGTTACATCCGCACTCAAGGGCACTATGCATATCCAAACTGGGGATATTCTTGGCAACATATTGGTGGATCACACCAATATCCACGGAAGCCTATTCTGGTAGACTCCGATAGTACGCACGTTTCAGTGAAGTCCCTCCGTACTTAGGGTTTTTTTGACCTATGGAGTTATCCAACTTCAGAAAGCACACACATCGCGATATTGTCTGGTGCCTATCCAAGAGTGACATGATGTTTAATCTTTTACTAGGCAAGTACGTATTTATTAAAATGGTTAACTAACCACCTAAGTGTTTTTCAAGTAAGCTCCCTCAAACATACTACTCTCTTCCTAGACCACTAGACATAACAATGCCTAGAAATTACACAGACATTGATGACTACTAATTCATCAAAGCACAAGCCTCTCATGATCTTCCGACGGATCCGAACTTCAACTCCCTTTAAGAGTACATTCAGTGTCGAAACTAAACGAATCAGAAGCTCAATCCAGGCTTGTTCATGTTTAATTAATGTTATTAGATCATGAAACAACATTTAACATCTCATTAAAAGGCTTAAACAACACTTAATTAAAACTGGGGGCAATGCGTGCGCATTCCCTATCTAAAAACCTGCTGCAAACTCTCTCTGTTCCAGAATGCGTGCGCATTCCCTGACCAGAACACAAGCTGAAAGACACTGCCCTACCAATGCGTGCACATTGATCATGCTGGGAGCATCCTGAACCATGAATGTCTGCGCATTCAACCTGCTACTAATAAGCCAAACAATCCTGTAACAGGAATGCATGTGCATTGATAGCCAATGCGTGCGCATTCACCGCTGTTAAGCCCTAAAAACATGATTTTCTGCACTTAACGATTTCTAACCCAAACCAAACATGTTTACCATCAAACACTCAGAAAACAACAGGGAAACATGCTCAAAGTATTTCATAGCTTAACATAGACAACAACTAAACATAAACGTGATTTCTAATCACCAATCTATACCAAAACACAACCTAAACATAATAAAACTATAATTATTCATTAGGAAGAGCCTCTTACTTTAATTTCCAGCAAAATCGAAAGCAATACGCAAAGCAACTGCAACAACTGTTGATCCTCAACCCCAAAACCTATTTGATCAACAAGAAACCCTAAAATTCTATTTTCTTGGCAAAAACCGAAACTGAAAAAGTGTATAAAACTGCAGTGAAACTACTTTTAGAATAATCTACGCTTCAAGACTATCGTTTCGACTACTCATGGCTGAAAAACAGAGCTACGGATTACAAGATACGAATTTTTGAAGAATCCAACTCTACGAATACAGAAAAACTAGGGCTAAACTGAAAATATACGGAATAAGGATATTTTATTTTCCAAAGTTGCGTCTCCTCGTGCCGATCACTTTTCTCTCCTGCGGCATCTTGAACAAATGAACGGATTGGCCACACGGTTGAAGATTACGTTCTCCCTTTTTTTTTTCGCTTTCTTCTGCGTTGCTCTCTTCATTGCCACCGTCCTCTTCTTTATTTATTTTTTCCAGAATTTGCATGGTGTGTGATAAGAGGGGAATTAGAGAATTATTTATAAGATAAATAATTATTATTTTCCTTAAAAATAATATCCCATAATCTTTTAATTAAATCCTTTTTAATTAAATAAAAGAACAAATAATAATTATGTCGTAGTGATTAAACCCAATTACTATTTTACCCTTTCTGAAAAGTTTGGATGTTACATTGCAGGAAGTTCGGAAGTCGACTAGCAACCACCCGGGAGGTTGCAGAAAGAACGGGGTGCAACTTTCTGTATCTCAGAGCCATGGTTGAGCATGTGGGAAGCCACCACCGAGCCGGCGGCAGTAGACTTTCATGGCCCACTTTGGTATATTTCAGAAGTATTCGAAGATAAACCAGTGTATATCTGATAAATTTAAAGATGCATGACGTTTTTATGATGTCATATCAGCCCAAAAATGACGTAAGTTTGTCAGATTATATTCAGATATTACACGACCTACCAAGACAACATTAAGTTGGTTTTGGATTGATTTTGTAAATAAGAAAAGTTGGTTATGGATTGATCATTGAAGTCAATATATCCTTATACTAAATAAAGGAAAAAGGGGCGCTCATTGTGGGGCTGCCACGTGGCGTCCCCTGATTGGTCCGGCCTTAATTTTTTTTTTGCTTTTACCGTTTTTTTTCCCGATAGTACATATTTCGACTTATAGCGACGCTTTTGAATTTTTTTTAATTTTTTCTTTCACTTCTCTCTTTCCGCCAAACTTTTCACCTATACATACATATATATGTATCTATATATATATTGTCTTTTCTTTTCTTCTCACCTCCTTCGATCTTTGCGACGCTTTCGGGTATTTTTATCCGATTTCTTATCTTATTGTATTACGTTATATCGTTTCGTATTTTGATTTTATTTCATTGTAGACTTTTATTATAAATATCGACTTCGCGATACGTTATTTTTTATTTCGTTCGTTACATTATACAATGATATATTTATCTTCTTTCCCCTTCGATTCTAACGTATTTTTTTTTCGGTCGTTGCATTATACAAGGAGTACTTTGTTAGTATTTCGCATTTTCGGTTTATAGGCGCTTTCCTTGTTGCCTTTGGTGCTGCCACGTGTCACTACATGATTGGCCCATACGGTTTTGTCTTTTTTTTTAAAAAATTTTAAAAATACCCTTTTTGCTTTTGTTATATCTTTGGGCTTATAGCAACGCTTGTGCGCTTTTTGTGGATACCAATTTGAAATGGGCATGCACCGTCCATTATGCACGGTGTAACGATACTAGTTTTTGAATACAAAAACTTTAGAGGAGATACAATTTCTTTGTGGTGATGCACAATAATTTTTTTTTCTATGATACAACGATTGTGTAAATTTTTTTAAGTGACATTAATATTATCTTTATATATACACATTCAACTTATTTTCTATATATAAAAAAGAAAGATCCGTGGTGGCACCAAATCAAAAACACACCATCGATTCTTAATTCAAAATTCAATTTTATAAAATCGTTTCGATGAGTGCAAACGTAATATAATGTATCGATAGAATCGATAAATAAATATCATCTAATTCGGTTCATACAAATTTTCTATAACCGTGTATGGTGACCGTCACGATCTCTTGTTCCTCACATAATACCTTTCATTTTCCTTCCATTTATACTCACATAATCCCGGATCACCACATGACCATTTCCTTCTCTTCTCCCCAATCCCTCAAACATCTCCATCTCTTTCGCTCTCTCAATCACATACCTACCTTTTCTGCTTCTCCATTCCACTTTTCAATCTTATTTTTTAATTTGCTGGGTTTGTTTTTATTCACCTTTTTTTTTCTTCTTGATGCAATAAAAATGCTTCCTTTTGTTAGTCAAGGGGAATCTCTTACTTTTGTCTCGTTGTTTTTTTAACGTCTTTTTGCCTCTTCAGGAAGTGATGTGAAGGGCTGGCCTTAAGACCATCCTCTTCTTCTGCCATTTGTCTTTCTAAAGCTTTATTACAGGAGGCAATTTTGTCTATAAATTTGGGTTGAATTATTAGAGCTTTTATTTTTTTAAAGGTGTAAAATCATGGGTCTTGTGGGTGACAAGGGAAAAGATGCAGATCTTGCGGACCCTGAGATTGAAGAGGAATCAGTGGGAAATATTAGCAGGCAGATGAGCGAGAATTCTATTTATACAACGGAGGACGAGGTTGAGGAAGATGAAGATACTGAAGCTAATCTACAATTGGGTCCTCAATGTACTCTGAAAGAACTTCAGGAGAAGGATAAGGTTTTTCTATATTTTCTTCTTTTCCCTTCATTTTTCTCTGGTTAATTTGATGAATAGTACATTATTTTTCTGCTAAAATTATGGACAATTTCCCGAAATTGAAGGATGACGAGAGTTTGAGAAGATGGAAGGAACAACTTCTGGGTAGTGTTGACGTCAATGCTGTTGGGGGTAAATCTTTTCTTTCTTCTGAGTTTTATCTTACCAAAATTTGCCTGCTTATCCAGCATCTATTGAAATTTTGTCACGTCCCAGTTATGGAAATCGAAGAACACTTTCTCTTTAATTGAAAATTATTTTGCTGAAATGAATCTACTTTCAAGCACATCTGTGTTTCCTGCAACTTTTAGTAAGGAATATAACATCATGTGAATGTTATGAGTATGGACGTTTTTTTTTGGCACCCCACCAAATCTATCGTTTTGGCACCAAATTTGCCATCATTGGATTGCATAGGTGAGAATCGACTTTCCGGCGGTCGTTTGTGGGAATTGACCGGGTGAAAGTCGAATCTTGAGTTAAAGAAACCATTTTTCACCGATCCATTGTTTTCATTGTATTTCATGATAAACACTCGTGGTGTCACTATAGATGCCATATGAGTTTCTGTGAAAAACATTCTACAGGATTATTGTAAAGAAGCTCTAATGCTAGACTATATGCATTCTTTCTTTTAAATGTATACATTGCTTCTTTTGAATGTTAATACTGGGTAGTAGTATTTTTTTTATTACAATGAAAGGAAGAACACAACTATTTACAACCACAATAGTGGACAAACACACCACATGATGTGGGTACAACTTTCCTTAAGAGGAAAACTAGGCTGGAGCTCTAGCCAGTTGAGCTAGGCCTCATCGGCGGGTAGCAGTAGTATTTGCAACGCGCAATGTTGCCATTCCTGATTCTGTGTCTTTTATTGCATTATCATCTGCTTACGTGTATTGTCTAATAAAATTTAGTGGAAACAATGCAAAGAAGCATGTGGTGTACTCTGATCGAATTAGTTGCTCCCTTCATTTCTACTTGTCATGTTACCTTCTCTCTGGTGGAAAATGAGGCATTGGCCAAGTGGCAAAGTGTTCTCTTTGGTGGCCAATGAGGCATTGCCTGAGTGGCAAAGTGTGTTGAGGCCGTGAAGGTTCTAGGTTCAAATCCTGCTTTTGGTAGTGAAAAAGTTTTATGTGTTTTGTAGCAAGTTACCCCTTCTCTCTGGTGGCTGAAAACATAGGATTCATTTTAGGGGATCTTTAGATACAACACACCTAACTTATTGTGGCACCACACCGAAAATCGATTTTTAGAAGTTTGATTTTGGGTGTGGATCCTTTAAAGGGTCATGTCATTATAACTTGATATATACAAATGTAGAAATAATGTGCCTAAATTTGGTCAATGTCAAATATTTTCCGATGAAATATGCCATTACTGCAGTCATTTATGTAGTACTTGCACCTAAATATGGTCATAGCATATAAGAAAAGTAGAAGTATCTGTCTCGTTTTGTATCAAGTTACTTTCTGTATCTCCAAATGAGGATTTTCATCATTAAGGTTAAGAATTGAAACTATAGATCTTCGAGAAAGGAACTAGCTTTTTTTCCATCAAATCAAAGGAGATAAGGTTTCCAGTTCGATCATAATACTTCTTGATGATACTTGGCATTCTTCTAACCCGCAATACTTTATGATTGGCATTCTGTTGTCTATGTACAGTTGTTTGAACCATGATATCTTACTCTTTTTCATAACCAGAGTCTCTGGATCCTGAGGTCACAATTTTGAAGCTTGAAATAATATCTCCTGGTAGATCTGATATTGTTCTCCCAGTCCCCGAAGCTGGCAATCCAAGCGGTACATGGTTTACGTTGAAAGAAGGGAGCAAATATAAGCTAAAGTTTACATTTCAGGTCAGCAATAATATAGTGTCTGGCCTCAAGTACACCAACACAGTTTGGAAAACTGGAATGAAAGGTAGATTTTACTCTGTTCTCTTCCCTATTTTACTCATTGACTAAAGCCATAAGTCATGTCTATTAGGGTTTTCTCTTTAATCTCTTTACTTTTTTCTTCATGAAAATCGGTATCCAGTGGATAGCACAAAGCAAATGATTGGGACATTCAGTCCACAGCCTGAACCGTACACGCATGAGATGCAGGAAGAAACTACCCCTTCTGGCATGTTTGCTAGAGGATCATACTCCGCTAGAACAAAGGTAATTTCTTTCTGATTTCTGTTCTCTTGTCCTTCGAGTTTCTTTTTCTCATGTTTGAGCACTGGGAGTTGAGGTAACTTAGCTTTGCTGCAAAGTCTTTGTGGTAGTATATGACAAAACACGTGTTCATTGATGCTAGTAACAATGATGAGATGATTATATGGTCGTTTGAAGTCTAACCATCGTTTTTTTTTCTTCCCTTCTGTTTGAAACAGTTTCTTGATGATGACAATAAATGTTACTTGGAGATCAACTATGTATTTGAGATCAGAAAAGACTGGTAATAAAGCTCGGAGATGATAGAGACGTATTACTGAAACGAGCAATGCATCCAGATTATTAGTCATTTCATTCTGTTGGCAAAGCCTTCTTAATAGCAGCCATGGTTTCTGAAAATGATAAACGAGAAAAGAAAAAGAAAAATCTGTGATTGATAGATTGTTGTGGTATTAGCTGCTAGCTTGTGTTTCATTTAGCAGGTACAAGCTAGCTTATGTCAAGGTTTTGTTAAAAACTTGAGCTTGGTTTGTTAAACTTATTTGCTTTGAGATCATTTCTTCCACCAATTTGTTCTTCCTTGATGTTTTTTTAGGGAGTTTTATTTTTTGATATGTTTTCTAGTACGTGGTTGGTAACATATGTGATGCATATCCCTCAATTTTTACTATATTTGAACCTCGAAACGGGAGCCTTTAGTCAGAGTGTGCCCTGGGAAGATGCCTCACCATGGCCTTGTCAAAATTCTCCAACCCCTCCGTGCTACACCAGGCTCGATCTAATCTTTGCTGAATCCTCTGGTTCCCATGAGTTGCCCCAATATATCCATGTAAACATGGGCCCTTGAAAAGGGACCTCCATAAGGTCACATTGCTGAATCATTGACCATAGTTTTACTCCGTTGAAACCTCCAACCTCTCTACCACCTTGCTCGTCAATTTGGTATACTACCTGATTAAGATCTCCAATAAGGCACCAAGGCAATTTACACACATTTTTAAAACGAGTCAGGTAATCCCATAAGTCATTTCTCGCCCTTGCAACCGGAGAGGCATAGACCAAAGTTAGAATCCAGTATATGTCTTGACCATTCATGACTGCTATAGTCAGACACCGTTTTGTTCAAGTTATGTACTTTAAAGAGATCTCTACTTCAGTCCAAAAGCACCATAAACCCATTTCATATCCTCTTGCTTCAACAACAAAGAGATTTGTGAATTGGGTTTTGTGAACTACTTCCATTGCCCTTTCCCTAGAGCTCCTTGTCTCCATGAGGAACACCACATCTAGTTTAGGGTCGTATTTACATTTCTCGCCACGTTGTATTCGATGAGTCATCATTCCCCTACACTCGTACCGCGTCTTCTTCATCATATTACGATATTGATACAGTTACCATACCCCAGCCCTTGTCTTAACTCTCCCGGTTACCTCTTCGGCACCGTCCCCAACCCCAGCCGAACCTTTATCACCGTCATCAGCCGAGAGTTCTCTTCATTCTCCACTCTTTGAACCTTCTTTGATGCTCGTAAATCCTTCCATTTCCACCTTTACTTCCGCAGAAGCCTCCTCACCTCCTGCTCCTAGCCAAATGGTTACCCGCTCTAAGACCAATACTCTCAAACCGAAGCAATAGGACCCTGACTTCATTCGCTATCCGCTTCCAAATGCCTTTATCGCTACCGCTCAACAAATTGAACCTTCATGGTTTTCTTTACGAGGATGTTTATATGCAGCAGCCGCATGCTTTTCAGCATTTTGATTATCCACAATATGTTTGTAAACTTAAGCGCGTCCTTTATGGTCTTTGCCACGCCCTGCAAACCTGGTTTTTTCATTTCACTATTGTGCTCCAGACGTTTGGTTTCACGTCCTCCAAGGCTAACTTTATATATCTACACTCATGGGTCTCAATCTGTGTTTGTCTTGATTCACATTGACGATATTCTTATTACAGGTTCTTATGTGACTCTTGTTTAGGACAATATTGATCTTTATCAACTCATTTTCCAGTTAAGGACCTTGGGCCATTGTCCTATTTTCTGGGCATTGAGGCACTTCGTACCCCTGATGGTCTCATTCTCAGCCAATGTAAGTATATTCACGATTTGTTGCAGCGTGCTGACATGGAAAATGCCATGCCTTTTATGACGCCCATGGCCTTGACGCTTCGTCTCAGACAAACGGATGGCTAGCCGTGTACTGATGCTTCTCTCCATTGTAGTATTATTGGTGGGTTGCAATATCGTAGTTTTACTTGGCCTGACAATGCTTTTGTCTTTCATATAGTTAGCAGGTTTATGCATGCCTCTGGGATCCTCATTGGGCAGTTCTTAAGCGTATGCTGCAGTATCTCAAGCATACCCTTCTTGATGGCTTATTATTTCGTCCTTCAACTACTTCTCATCTACAAGCTTTTACGAATGATAATTCAGCCTCTGCTCCGGATGATCGTTGTTGTGTTGGTGGTTTTTTTTTTTTTTTTTTTTTTTTTTTTTTTTTTTTGGTATTTTTCTTGGCCCCAACTTGATTAGCCGGCATTCCAAAAAAAATAATAGTCTTTTGCCAAAAGTAGCATTGAAGCGGAATATAAAGTTCTCTCCCATGCGGCAAACTGACCTTCATGGATCACTACTTTACTTCGGGAGATGCGAGATTCTCTTAGTCACCCTCCGGCCTTATGGTGTGACAATATTAGTGCAACTAATTTCACTGCTAATCCGGTCTTTCATGCTCGCACAAAATATACTGAGATTGACTTCCATCACGATTGCGAATCGGTTGCCATGAATAAGTTACGTGTCGCGTTCATTTTTTCTAAAGATCGATTAGCTAGCAGACCTCCTTACCAAGCCGTTGGGCCATGTTCGGTTTCATGATCTCAAAACCAATCTCCATATCCATTCTTTTCCAATGGGATTGCGGGCCATGGCATATTGGAGCATCTATTGAGGCGTGTAAACTTGCACATCAAGTCAGCATGATGAAGCCACAAGTTATACGATGTATCGGAGAACAATGTCATAAAGTCGATCCCTTTAGCTTCGACTTTACGTAATGAAATATTATAGAAAAACAATAAGCGGACCATAACTACACGGTCAAATCTTCCGGGATGCCTTAGCTTCCAGCTCATTACTATGCTTGAAAATGTGTTTCACTCATTTTCTATACGGCATTTCTCTTTCTTATCATTAATGAACACGTCATTGATCTCGTGTTCATTCATTTGGTAGAAAAAAAAACCACGTATCAAACGGTCTGAGAAATATAAAAAGTGATTTGGTATTCCAACGTCAATTTTAGTGACGGTCGTACTGCAAACGGCCGTCGGTTCCACCGACGTTATGCTGTTCAAAATTATAAAAACATTTAATGTGGTGTCAAGAGTGATTTATAAGGCGTCGAGAGTAATCGTGGCGCTGTGAGTAATTTCGTGATGCCGATAAAAACCACATAAATACATCATACATTCTTACGCGACCAATAAGTTCAATATAGCTAGTCAGAGCAAATATGAAAAATGATTATTCAAATAAACTCAGAATAAATAGAGGCGGCACCATGTTACGCGCGTCAGAGCTACCGACGATTTATAGGGTGCCGAGAGTAATCGTCGCGCCGTGACTATTTTCGTGGCGCGGATATTTGTTCGGCTACTTTTTTTTGTTGTATATTATAGCTAAACTTGATCCATCTTCCATCGTACACTACACAGCACAACGTGAAATCCGTCGGTCTTTCCTTCTTCTTTTTTTATTTTTAGCACAAACTACTAATGGCACATGGTTGATTTATAAAAAAAAACAAGCCACAAAGGTTTGATTAAAAAAACAACGAGAGTAATCGTGGCGCCGTGGCTATTTTCGTGGCGCGGATATTTGTTCGGTCAATTTTTTTTGGTTGTTGTATTTTATAGCTAAACGTGTGTCGTTAGTAGTTTGTGCAAAAAAATGAGGAAAATATTACTCGATCATTATCTTTTAAAGTAATTGTTTAACCATTGATTTATAATCTTTTCAAAAAGTAATATTATGTCCATAGTAAAATTAATATAACAAAAAAAATCACAAGTACTAAGGTACATACCCTAGTGGTAAGCCACTAGGGTCTAACCAGGGCTCCCAGTGTCGAGACCCAGGTTCGAGCCCCGCTTGGGGCATAGTTTGATTTAGGATGGGTGCGTGTATATTTCGTTTCGGATAAAAATAAAAAAAAATCACAAAATATAGTAATTATATCATTGATTATAGTGTATATCATTGATAGATAACATCCGTGGTAAGAAATGATATAAGATGTCTCCAAGACATAACCTAGTAAGAAAAGGCTTGGTGTTTTAAAAAGACAACTGGATCTTAAGGTGGAGTGTGGAGGTACGAACCCCGTAAAGAAAACTTCTTTCAGGTTTTTGGTATAATAGCAAATCCATAACTATAAGTCACTAGATTACATGATTTGCTAGAAGTAATAGCACCGATCGAGACACTCGATCTTCGCACAGCGGAAGCTTATGCGATTTACGATATTAGACATAACTAATTAATCCTACGAGAAGGTTAGTAGATTTACCCATACCGGAGAGAGATGATAAAATCGACCAAGGGAGAAGCCGTGATCTTCCGTATTGTATCTCCAAGCGACGACTGGTGGACGTCGATCTTTGCCGTAGAACCTCCTCGAATATGCACAGAAAAATCTAGGGTTTTTCTTCTCTAAATGACTAAGGCAAGAAACTAATTTTTCTTCCTTCTAATTTGTAAGTGGCGCATTTTTGAGATTTTTTTATTGTGCTAGGAGGAACTCTCTTTATATAGGAAAATAACAAGCCAACAATGTTATCCTTTTCACACCACAAAAATCTATTCCCATAAGGAAAAGATATTTTTGCTACAAAATAAGAGATAATTCCCAAAAAATAAATCTCTTAATTTTTCCGTTAATTATCCAACAAATAGATAATTAATTAATCACTCATATGAGATAATCTAGGAAAATTTCTTCTCCTAAATTATCTACAGTTGGGGCGCCATTTTCAAGTCAAAAATTAATAGAAAATGTATTTTCTATTTTACATATTATTTACCAAATAAATAATATTCGCATATTCATTAAATATATCAACTATTTAATTTATTCGAGGTTCCATAAAACGAGAAAACACTCGCGTGTTAGGAGCGGCGGGGACCAATGGACCTATAATCGTAGCTACAATAAATTGAATAAAACATTCATCGAACATAATATTTCTACTCAACTCATTAATTCCGGAATTACGCCACCATAAATCCGAAACTGAACTCTATCGATTATAGATATAACTTATTCTCAAAACGTCGAGTCGAGTCGATAAGTGTATTGATATAATCATTACATATAAACTAACCCTCCATAGACTATCCATAATGAAGTAAGATTATTTCCGTAAACCTTCTTCAATACATCTTATCCTTATTTACCATTAAACCACTAGTGATCAATTAGTTCATAACCAATACGAACTCCCGGGATCGATCAGTTTCTAGGATCAACAAATAAGGAGATTGTCTTTCTACTTCCCGCAGGAAGGAATGAATTTCATATCTGTGAGACACACACTTCTCACTCATTCCAGAATAGTGCCAACGTGAAAGTGATTCAGACCGCGCCTCTTAACGATCCTTAACGAACACATCAAACCTATCCTGAAACTAGTAGGAGTCTATAATCACTTCAGGATTAAGGTTAATCCATATATGATCATCTTGTGATTTAATAAGATTTCTCAATCACGGAATTATATGAGAAACTCAGATTAAATCGGTCACTACACAGCAGAACTTCAAATCCGTCGGTCTTTCTTTTTCCCCCCTTTTTTGCATAAACTACTAACGACACACGTTTGATTAAAAAAAAAAAACAAGCCACAAATGTTTGATAAAAAAAAAACCGCCACGTGTCAAGTCAAGAGGGTGTCTACGTGGCCATTTATGGGCACACCTTCTTGGGTCTTAATAGATATAAAAAAAATAATAATAACAAAGATAAGATGTAGGGGGTTCTATTGACACACCACTTTTCACAACTGACACCACATTACACCCGGCACCCCAAAAAATTACTCTGGCACCACGATGATTTTTTATGAACGGAACATCAGTGGCACTGACGTTGTTATTGAAAACCAACGAAAGTCAGTGGCACCAACGTTTACGTTATTAAAAGTGTCACAACTTAGAAACTTCAGTCACTTACTTTCCAAATGATGGTGTTTTATTAGCAACGTGAGTGTCACTGACGTTTTTTTGATTAGAAAAAATAATCAAAAAATGGGTGTCAATAGTAAAAACGAATGTGCCAATAGAACCCACCAAGATGTATTGTTTTGTCGTAGACGAAAGACACACACACTCATTTTAAACTACGCCTCAAGCCGGTTTTAAAGCCTGGTCTTCATACTGGATAGCAAGGTTAGACCCTAGTGAAAATCATTTGGGAAATGTACCTTGTACACGTTAGACCAAGATGTATTGTTTTTAGTTGAAATACATTTTGGACAATTCTAAAGACACCCCCATAATTACTTTGACACCATATTTTACATGCAATTTTTATATATGAATGTGATACCGAAAGTAAAAATGAGGTTGCCTTTAAAATTGCCCTTTATTTTTACAAACTGTTTCGTGATTATCGGTAACTAGACCTGGGCGGTTCCGGGTCCAAATCCGGGTCGGACCCGGCGGTTTCCGATTCTGAACCGGTGGTTCCACGGGTCCGGCGGGTCCACGGGTCCAGGAACCGGCGGTTCCACGGGTCCAACCTGGTTCTAGGTTCCACCGGACCCGGCCTGGTTCAACCTGGTTCTAGGTTCCACTATTTATAAATTGTGTTGTTAATTAATGTATAAAATATACCATAAAATGTTGAAAAGTCTATCTTTGATTAAAAATATATTGTGACACTAGTGCCACAACATACTAATATATTGCTTTTTACTATTCTTTTTTGGCCGACATATATTGTGACACTTTGACTAATCAAATATTACTATTTAAATTATTATGACAAGGAAGAGCACTTTCTAGTGTTTAGCAACCAATAATTTTTTTTTGTAACACTTATTCAATACACAACATACTAGTGTTTAGATTTATGAAATTATAAAATAAATTATATAAAACACGTTTAAACTTGAATAACAATTTTTCTTTTAAATGTTACAAAATATTAATAAACTATACCCTACTCTTTTATTCGTATAAAATAGGTTCATTGGGTCTAGAAAAGTTGTCCGTATCATATTACTTACAAATTATCTAGAATATAAGTTATGAAATTAAATATTATATATCGATATGAAATTAAATATTATACAAGCCGTGTGTTTTTTTTTTCAAAATATAGTTATGAAATTAAATATTCTATAGTTTAATAACCAATTAGAATTTATTATTAATTTTAACGTAATGTATACAAATTTTGTTAAAAAAAATTTGATTTTTTTGGAACCGTGATCAGAACCGTAATCGAAACCGTAATCAGAATCGTCTGGACCCCGGAACTGCCGAGACCCGGATCCGGATCCGGGACCCGACCGGAAACCGCCAAACCCCGTCGGTTCCGGGAACCGCTAGAAATTAGGCAAGACGATTCCGATTCCATTTTGGACCCGGAACAGAAAGGTCGTCGTCAATGGACCCGGAACCGGTCACGTCTATCGGTAACTTGGCCGTTTCAAACACGCTACAGGTCCAAGTAAACTTCGAAGTCCCGAGTACCATTGACTAATTGACTTCATCACATAAAAGACTTGGTCTTCGTTTACCCAGATAAAAGATGTTGTATCATAAGTACGTTTAAAAAATTAAAATAAAAAAACAAAACAAAACAAAAAAACACTTGGTTAAGGGAATTGAAAATAACACAAATTTAGGGATCATGGATATTGAGTAATGATAGAGGATAAACGGTTGAGCCACAATGAGCGATACAATTAAATTTCATATCAATGGTGGATGTATGTATAGTTAAGAGAGGCAATTGTCCTCCCTCCACACCTCCGATCTGATTCTTTTTAGTATATATATTAAATATTTTGTTTGTCTCACAAATTTTTTTATTTGTCTATTTAAAATTTTCATCGTCTTTTCTAAGTCAAGATCCTACGTGCGTCACTGTTTCTACCTTTGATCTTGATATAAAACAAACTCATTATTTATGATGTAATTTCATCATAATCAAATAATAGAGATTTGATTGTGTGACTTATACGGTTGCGTGAAAATGGTTGTACCATTTCATTATTTGCGGATATACACTTTTTTATTATTATAATATGGATGTGTAAGGTTTAGCCTGCATGAGCATGCCGGAGCGACTTGTCACCAATGCCCAGGCATGTCCTATTGTTATCACAAAAATACCTTTTGATATCACATATCTTGATTAAATGACTTTGCTCTTTGGGCATCTTGACGGAGAGGACTTATGACACCACAAAACAAATAAATCTTTCATTTAAATACAACGGACTCCCACGACTAATGACAAATATCGATTAAGTCCTTTTAGTATAACAAATATGGGGTACAAAGAAGAAAAATATAATAAATGTTTTATTTTTATTCAAAATAAACTTATATTATAAGACAAATTTAAAAAACTAAACATGTTTATATTTTTGGACGAAGGTAGTATAATTTATAATGCCTCTCTCTAGCGGGGCGACTTATCGCACCGAGTGCCGTCGTCTTCTCGTGGGCTGGATGAGGTGTGGCGCACTTGCTAGCCAATTAATGTTCAACCTTGCAATCAACATTTCCTCGGCGTTGCTTACATGATTGTCTACCTATATATAGAGCAGAACCTTGCTCGGAAAAATGCGGGGACGAAAATATGTTCGGCATGCGAGCAAGGTGCGGAGACTCTACGGCATTTTATCTTCGAGTGTCAATTGTATTAGAGATAATGTTATCTCTAATAAGTTAGTAGATGCAATCGGCAAGTGACACCCTTTCACGTTCAATTGTATTGGTCGGGTGAAACTAATTTTCGAGATCTCGCGATGCGGCTGGTGGACGAGTTGTTGGATGCGGATCATGCGGACTTTGTGACTTTATTGTGGAATATTTGGAAGACACGATGCAAGGCGAGCGGGTCACATGTTGTTAAAATGGTTAGTGCCTTCAGCTAGTATATATACTAAAGTGCAATGTTGATGCCTCGGTAACAGATGCCTCGTCTGCGGTTGGCGTCATTTTCATTGATAGCCACGACTCTATTGTTACGTCTTTCTCGTTTTCTTTTTTACCCGGGGATCATTGTGCTTTTGCTGGGGCTGAGGGCAATTTATAGGGCCTTGTTGGAAGCTAGGAGAATGGGTGTTTTTGCAGTTGCTGTTGAGGGTGACTGTTTATTATGTGTGCATCGTCTTTCTTGTCCGGTGAATGACGTACATCACACCGTTTGGTCGTTTATTAAAGGATCATAAACAAGAGTCTTTGTCTTTTACGTCTATCGGTTATTCTTTTGTGAAGCGATCGGGCGATGTCTCTGTCCATTTGTTGGCTAAATATAATGTTTTACTTTAGATGCTATATATTGAAGCCCCCGAATGATGTCTCTCTTATAAAATGAGGTAAACCGTCCGTCACCAAGAAAAAGTAGTCGCATAAATATTCCACAGAAAAGGTTTCCATTGACTACATTTAAATCACATCCACAACACAAAGATACCGTAGATCAGATCATTGAATGAAAATGGAAGGGCAAATGAATACAGTTTTGTTGTACTGGTTAGAGGGAGAGATTGGCAACTTGATCAAGGTATGGATCTCTGTCTGCATATCTCTATGCTACTGCTATGGTGTTTCCAAGTTTGTTCCAAAAGGGATTGCAAGATTTCTACTTTTTCTCCCTGTTGTTTTCCTTTTCTTTCTCCTCCCTCTCTATCTCCATACCCTGCATCTTGGTATCACCTCTGCTTTTTTCATTGCTTGGCTTTCCAACTTCAAGCTCCTCATGTTGTCCTACAACAAAGGCCCTCTTTCTGACCCTTCTGTCAATTCTCTTCCTCGTTTTCTTGCTGTTGCTTGTCTCCCCATCAAAATCCAGCAAAATCAGAACAAAATTCAATCTGATTCACCAATTCTGAAATACGCAATCAAAGGTGTTATTTTGGGGTCTATAATTAAAGTATATGATTACAATGATTACATCCATCCATACATCATCTTGATTCTGTATTGCTTCCATATCTACCTTTGTCTAGAGATCATCCTCGCCATTGCTGCGTCTCTTGCAGCAGGATTATTAGGTGCTGAGCTGGAACCCACTTTCAATGAACCGTTTTTGTCAACATCCCTGCAAGATTTCTGGGGCCGTAGATGGAATATCATGGTTAATCGTATCCTGCGCCCAAGCGTATACGATCCTGTTCTTAATTTTTCAACCAAGTATTTGTTAATTAGTCGCAAATGGGCACCATTGCCAGCGGTGTTGAGCACGTTTGTGGTTTCAGGCTTGATGCACGAGCTTATATTTTATTATATGGGCCGGGAAAAGCCAACTTGGAATACCATGTGGTTCTTTTTGATACATGGAACAAGCTTGGTTGTTGAGATTGCTGCCAAGAAGGCTTTGAAGGGAAAGTGGCAGTTGCCGGAGTTTGTCGGGAGGATGTTAGTGATTGGATTCGTAATGGGTACCGGACTTTGGCTGTTTCTGCCGGACATGTTACGGCTAGATGCCGACGTTAGAGCGCAAAAGGAATACGCCGCCGTTGGCTTGTTCGTTAAAGACGTAGCTAATGCTTTGACTGTTATTCCATCAGTTAATGTAACCAGAGCTTGATAAAGAAAAAGAAAAAAAACACCCAAAAAGTCCAGAAAAAAGAGGTTCTTTTTGGCAGGAAAGCAAAAAAGAAATTGATAGTTTGATTCTATATATATATTTTGGAACAATATTAATAGCCCCTCGGTCAATTTATTCGGATACCTCACCTCGTGTAAATTTTTACTTTGTAGAGGTCGAAATCCGTTTTCAATCCCTTCAGAGTCAAATTTTATTCATAATTTCGACGAGGTACAAAACAGATTTCGACCTCTAAAAAGTCGAAATTTGCACAAGTTGGGATGTCCGAATAAATCGCGTGTTGTGCCATGAACAATACCCATTTTTTTTTTTTTTTTTGTACTCGTCTTTGTTGTTTAGTCTGTATTCAGTAATGAATGTATGCATTTACGTTAGTTGTTAATTTTGACGTTAAAAATGTGTTCATTAACTAGCTCAAGATTTTACTACTATTAAATACTGCATCAAGGGTGATAGTTTTGGGGTATATGTATTGGTGGTTTGTAGGGAATTATGCTAGCCCAAATCCTCTTCTAAGAATCAATCAATGAGAGGTGGCTTCTTCCGATCATTTTATGTTATTGATGGACTTATTATTGTCTCCTAAATTTGATGGCTTCATAAAAGGTTCTTGATACACCAAGCCTGACATCAGCCCGCAGATCCAAAGTTTGGTCCATACATAAGCCCAGTAAAGGATGAAGCCCGCGGCCCAACTAGCCCATCCATCACAAAGCGGGTCGCACCAAAGGAGTAAAGCCCGTATCCAAAACTGTTATTCAGAAACACAAGGAGTATTTTTGAAACAAAGCAAAAACATGATGAACCAAAAGTGTCAAAATCTCGCCTAAAAAGGCACTTTTTCTGTTCCTATTTAAGTGTCGTAGTTGTCAAAAATACAAATTCCTTTTAAACTGTCGTAGTTACATTTTCAAAGCATTACTCTCACCCTAGTTACCACGTTAGTAAATTCAAAACCTCAGAAACCCTAGCAACAAAAAAAACAACTTTTTTCTTCTTTTTTTTTTTTTTAAAATAAGATAAAGAAACAGAAAAAGATACGGAAAACTTAAACAGAAACCTACCTACGAAAAATTTAAAACAGAAAAACAGAAAACAACAAAAGGGAGAAAAACGTGTTGGTCTCTTCTGAGCCCAAAATGGAAGGGAAAACAACAGATTTTGACCTCGAAAACGGCGTCTGGCCGTTTGCCACGTCGTCGGCGTCGGAACGAGCTTTCCGAATTGGGGTCCTGCGCGCCAAACCGACACTGGAGCCGAAAGTTATGGCCAAAATACTACCATATGCCCTAACGATCCCTTTTATCCAAACTTATAACAGAAAATCAGAAAAATTAATAAACTAGACAACCGTACCGATTCCCCGGCAACAGCGCCAAAAACTTGTCTCGGATTTTATCTAAGCAAAATAAACAAGTAATAAAATAATCCGGTTTACCCCAAGTGCAGGGATCATAGTATAGTAGTTACAACCGGAGTCGAATCACAGGGAATCAAGATTGGTCTAGTTCTTAATTTTTCTAAAGGTTGTCACGAAAAATAACTAAAAACGAAAACGAAGAAACAATAAACTGGACAGAGGGTTGTCAATCCAAAGCCAGGAAATATAGTTGCGGACCTAAACTAACTAAATAAATCTATTCTATAACTAAAAAGAAAAATAAAATTCTAAAATAGCAACGAAGACAAGGCACAAAGATAATTTCAATTAATTTTAACGAAGAACAAGCATTGATCCACCTATCCCGCAACCCTCAATTTCTACTCTAGATCGTTTAGTGAAAATTTAATAAAGATGTGGTTCACCTATCAAAGGTATGAATTCCTACTCTCGTAGATAATTCGCCTATTAATCTTTCATCTCTCGATCTTAAAGATTAACGCTTCCATAACAAAGGTGTAAGATTTGTTCAATCTAGCAACCTAGAAATTTAACCTAGCAACTCTCGTTATTTTTAGGTTAAAAATCTAATCTTTACTACGCCGATCTAAGTCTAACAACGATTCTCATCAAACGTTAAACACCAAATAGCAACAATCCATCGATATAATTGCATAACAATATAAACGCATAATAAAGATACAAACTTTATTTAAAACTCACAAAACAATCCCAAAGAAGAAATCAAGATGTTGCAGAGACGGTTTCACAAGCTTGTTCCGAAAGCCTTAGATCATCTTGGAATACGAACGAACGAAAATAAATAAATAAAAAACAAAAGTGGGGCTCGGTCGACCGAGCGGGAGCACTCGGTCGACCGAGTGAAGCTCTGTCTAGGGTTTTGTGCGGTGAATAATGTGTATCGTAGGGTTGAAATAACGCTTCTATTTATAGAGTTTTAAGTCGGTTTATGGTATGTCGGCTGAAGGACGCCCGTTTGATGGGTTGAACGCCCGTCCAAGGTGTATAAATTTGTCGAGTCGGGCCGAGCTGGATCAGACGCCCGTCCTATAGGTTTTTGAACGCTCGTTCAGCAAATTTCTGCCTTCCCTGAATCCAACTGCTCCAGTGGCCGCCCGTCTACTTCCTTAGACGCCCGTCCAGGAAGACGGAGCATTAAACGCACGTTCAGTTCCATATCTTCATTCCAAGTTCGACTTGTATCTCTTTCCTTCCGTTTAAACTTCAAGTGAACATCGTTTTAGCTTCCTCCATAACATGCAAGCGTACCTACAACACGACCAAAAACATGCAAAATGTAAAATCATACATATAGATAGAAAACACCAATAAAACCACGTAATTAGCTCGATTTTGCACTTTAATGATTTCCATACGCATTCTTTCAATATTTCACTAAACACCTAATTTTCTATAAAAATTAGTAAAACACGAAGGAAATTGCTACGAAATAAAGTCGTATAAATCGTAAAAATCACCGTCAACATCCTTGCAGAAAAAATGTTTTTTTCCCTGATAACGAGTTGACATCGCCGGAAATTTGTGTTTTTTCTTTGGTAACGAGTTCGAATTCGTGTTTTCTTCTTATTAACGATGTCAATTTGTGTTTTTCTCTGGAAATGAGTTGTCCTTGCAGAAAAAATGTTTTTTTCCCTGGTAACGAGTTGACATCCCCGGAAATTTGTGTTTTCCCTTTATTACGAGTAGAAATTTGTGTTTTTCTTTGGTATCGAGTTCAAATTCATGTTTTCTTCTTATTAACGAGTTCAAATTTGTGTTTTTCTCTGGTAACGAAATTTTCCTTGCAGAAAAAATGTTTTTTTCTCTGATAACGAGTTGACATCGGCGGAAAATTGTGTTTTCCCGTTATAACGAGTTGAAATTTGTGTTTTTTCTTTGGTAACGAGTTCGAATTCCTGTTTTCTTCTTATTAATGAGTTCAAATTTGTGTTTTTCTCTGGTTACGAGTTGTCTTTGCCGAAAAAATGTTTTTTTCCCTGATAACGAGTTGACATCGCCGGAAATTTGTGTTTTCCCTTTATAACGAGTAGAAATTGGTTTTTTTTCTTTGGTAACGAGTTCGAATTCATGTTTTATTCTAATTAACGAGTTCAAATTTGTGTTTTTCTCTGGTAACGAGTTGTCCTTGTAGAAAAATGTTTTTTTCCTTGATAACGAGTTGACATCGCAGGAAATTTGTGTTTTCCCTTTATAACGAGTAGAAATTTGTAATTTTTCTTTGGTAACGAGTTCGAATTCATGTTTTCTTCTTATTAACGAGTTCAAATTTGTGTTTTTCTCTGGTAACGAATTTTCATTGCAGAAAAAATGTTTTTTTCTCTGAAAACGAGTTGACATCCCCGGAAAATTGTGTTTTCCCTTTATAACGAGTATAAATTTGTGTTTTTTCTTTGGTAACGAGTTCGAATTCATGTTTTCTTCTTATTAACGAGTTCAACTTTGTGTTTTTCTCTGGTAACGAGTTGTCTTTGCAGAAAAAATGTATTTTTCCCTGATAACGAGTTGACATCGCCGGAAATTTGTGTTTTCCCATTATAACGAGTAGAAATTTGTGTTTTTTCTGTGGTAACGAGTTCGAATTCATGTTTTCTTCATATTAACGAGTTCAAATTTGTGTTTTTCTTTGGTAACGAGTTGTCCTTGCAGAAAAAATGTTTTTTCCCTGATAACGAGTTGACATCGCCGGAAATTTGTGTGTTCCCTTTATAACGAGTTGAAATTTGTGTTTTTTCTTTGGTAACGAGTTCGAATTTGTGTTTTCTTCTTATTAACGAGTTCAAATTTGTGTTTTTCTCTGGAAATGTGTTGTCCTTGCAGAAAAAATGTTTTTTCCGCTGGTAACGAGTTGACATCCCCGGAAATTTGTGTTTTCACTTTATATTGAGTAGAAACTTCTGTTTTTTCTTTAGTAACGAGTTCGAATTCATGTTTTCTTCTTATTAACGAGTTCAAATTTGTGTTTTTCTCTGCTAACGAGTTGTCTTTGCAGAAAAAAATGTATTTTTCCCTGATAACGAGTTGACATCGCCGGAAATTTGTGTTTTCCCTTTATAACGAGGAGAAATTTGTGTTTTTTCTTTGGTAACGAGTTCGAATTCATGTTTTCTTCTTATTAACGAGTTCAAATTTGTGTTTTTCTCTGGTAACGAGTTGTCTTTGCAAAAAAAAATGTATTTTTCCCTGATAACGAGTTGACATCGCCGGAAATTTGTGTTTTCCCTTTATAACGAGTATAAATTTGTGTTTTTTCTTTGGTAACGAGTTCGAATTCATGTTTTCTTCATATTAACGAGTTCAAATTTGTGTTTTTCTTTGGTAACGAGTTGTCCTTGCAGAAAAAATGTTTTTTCCCTGATAACGAGTTGACATCGCCGGAAATTTGTGTTTTCCCTTTATAACGAGTAGAAATTTGTGTTTTTTTACGTGGTAACGAGTTCGAATTCATGTTTTCTTCATATTAACGAGTTCAAATTTGTGTTTTTCTTTGGTAACGAGTTGTCCTTGCGAGAAAAAATGTTTTTCCCTGATAACGAGTTGACATCGCCGGAAATTTGTGTTTTCCCTTTATAACGAGTAGAAATTTGTGTTTTTTCTTTGGTAACGAGTTCGAATTTGTGTTTTCTTCTTATTAACGAGTTCAAATTTGTGTTTTTCTCTGGAAATGTGTTGTCCTTGCAGAAAAAATGTTTTTTCCGCTCGTAACGAGTTGACATCCCCGGAAATATGTGTTTTCACTTTATATTGAGTAGAAATTTGTGTTTTTTCTTTGGTAACGAGTTCGAATTCATGTTTTGTTCTTATTAACGAGTTCAAATTTGTGTTTTTCTATGGTAACGAATTTTCATTGCAGAAAAAATGTTTTTTTCTCTGATAACGAGTTGACATCGCCGGAAATTTGTGTTTTCCCTTTATAACGAGTAGAAATTTGTGTTTTTTCTTTGGTAACGAGTTCGAATTCATGTTTTCTTCTTATTAACGAGTTCAAATTTGTGTTTTTCTCTGGTAACGAGTTGTCTTTGCAGAAAAAATGTTTTTTTCCATGATAACGAGTTGACATCGCCGGAAATTTGTGTTTTCCCTTTATAACGAGTAGAAATTTGTGTATTTTCTTTGGTAACGAGTTCGAATTCATGTTTTTTCTTATTAACGAGTTCAACTTTGTGTTTTTCTCTGGTAACGAGTTGTCTTTGCAGAAAAAATGTATTTTTCCTTGATAACGAGTTGACATCGCCGGAAATTTGTGTTTTCCCTTTATAACGAGTAGAAATTTGTGTTTTTTCTTTGGTAACTAGTTCGAATTCATGTTTTCTTCATATTAACGAGTTCAAATTTGTGTGTTTCTTTGGTAACGAGTTGTCCTTGCAGAAAAAATGTTTTTTCCCTGATAACGAGTTGACATCGCCGGAAATTTGTGTTTTCCCTTTATAACGAGTAGAAATTTGTGTTTTTTCTTTGGTAACGAGTTCGAATTCGTGTTTTCTTCTTATTAACGAGTTCAAATTTGTGTTTTTCTCTGGAAATGTGTTGTCCTTGCAGAAAAAATGTTTTTTCCGCCGATAACGAGTTGACATCCCGGAAATTTGTGTTTTCACTTTGTATTGAGTAGAAATTTGTGTTTTTTCTTTGGTAACGAGTTCGAATTCATGTTTTCTTCTTATTAACGAGTTCAAATTTCTGTTTTTCTATGGTTACGAATTTTCATTGTAACAAAAATGTTTTTTTCTCTGATAACGAGTTGACATCGCCGGAAATTTGTGTTTTCCCTTTATAACGAGTAGAAATTTGTGTTTTTTCTTTGGTAACGAGTTCGAATTCATGTTTTCTTCTTATTAACGAGTTCAAATTTGTGTTTTTCTCTGGTAACGAGTTGTCTTTGCAGAAAAAAATGTTTTTTTCCATGATAACGAGTTGACATCGCCGGAAATTTGTGTTTTCCCTTTATAACGAGTAGAAATTTGTGTTTTTTCTTTGGTAACGAGTTCGAATTCATGTTTTCTTCTTATTAACGTGTTCAAATTTGTGTTTTTATTTGGTAACGAGTTTTCCTTGCAGAAAAAATGTTTTTTTCCCTGATAACTAGTTGACATCGCCGGAAATTTGTGTTTTCCCTTTATAACGAGTAGAAATTTGTGTTTTTTCTTTGGTAACGAGTTCGAATTCGTGTTTTCTTCTTATTAACGAGTTCAAATTTGTGTTTTTCTCTGGAAATGAGTTGTCCTTGCAGAAAAAATGTTTTTTTTTCCCCGATAACGAGTTGACATCACCGGAAATTTGTGTTTTCCCTTTATTACGAGTAGAAATTTGTGTTTTTCTTTGGTATCGAGTTCGAATTCATGTTTTCTTCTTATTAACGAGTTCAAATTTGTGTTTTTCTCGGTAACGAATTTTCCTTGCGAAAAAATGTTTTTTTCTCTGATAACGAGTTGACATCGCCAGAAAATTGTGTTTTCCCGTTATAATGAGTAGAAATTTGTGTTTTTTCTTTGGTAACGAGTTCGAATTCCTGTTTTATTCTTATTAACGAGTTCAAATTTGTGTTTTTCTCTGGTAATGAGTTGTCTTAGCCGAAAAAATGTTTTTTTCCTGATAACGAGTTGACATCGCCGGAAATTTGTGTTTTCCCTTTATAACGAGTAGAAATTTGTGTTTTTTCTTTGGTAACGAGTTCGAATTCATGTTTTCTTCTTATTAACGAGTTCAAATTTGTGTTTTTCTCTGGTAACGAGTTGTCCTTGCAGAAAAAAATGTTTTTTTCCATGATAACGAGTTGACATCGCCGGAAATTTGTGTTTTCCCTTTATAACGAGTAGAAATTTGTGTTTTTTCTTTGGTAACGAGTTCGAATTCATGTTTTCTTCTTATTAACGAGTTCAAATTTGTGTTTTTCTTTGGTAACGAGTTTTCCTTTGCGAAAAAATGTTTTTTTCCACGATAACGAGTTGACATCGCCGGAAATTTGTGTTTTCCCTTTATAACGAGTAGAAATTTGTGTTTTTTCTTTGGTAACGAGTTCGAATTCGTGTTTTCTTCTTATTAACGAGTTCAAATTTGTGTTTTTCTCTGGAAATGAGTTGTCCTTGCAGAAAAAATGTTTTTTTTCCCCGATAACGAGTTGACATCACCGGAAATTTGTGTTTTCCCTTTATTACGAGTAGAAATTTGTGTTTTTCTTTGGTATCGAGTTCGAATTCATGTTTTCTTCTTATTAACGAGTTCAAATTTGTGTTTTTTCTCGGTAACGAATTTTCCTTGCGAAAAAATTTTTTTCTCGATAACGAGTTGACATCGCCAGAAAATTGTGTTTTCCCGTTATAACGAGTAGAAATTTGTGTTTTTTCTTTGGTAACGAGTTCGAATTCATGTTTTCTTCTTATTAACGAGTTCAAATTTGTGTTTTTCTCTGGTAATGAGTTGTCTTGCAGAAAAAATGTTTTTTTCCCGATAACGAGTTGACATCGCCGGAAATTTGTGTTTTCCCTTTATAACGAGTAGAAATTTGGTTTTTTTTCTTTGGTAACGAGTTCGAATTCATGTTTTATTCTTATTAACGAGTTCAAATTTGTGTTTTTTCTCGGTAACGAGTTGTCCTTGTAGAAAAATATTTTTTTTCTTTGATAACGAGTTGACATCGCGGAAATTTGTGTTTTCCCTTTATAACGAGTAGAAATTTGTGTTTTTCTTTGGTAACGAGTTAGAATTCATGTTTTCTTCTTATTAACGAGTTCAAATTTGTGTTTTTCTCTGGTAACGTATTTTCTTTGCAGAAAAAATGTTTTTTTCTCTAATAACGAGTTGACATCCCCGGAAAATTGTGTTTTCCCTTTATAACGAGTAGAAATTTGTGTTTTTTCTTTGGTAACGAGTTCGAATTCATGTTTTCTTCTTATTAACGAGTTCAAATTTGTGTTTTTCTCTGGTAACGAGTTGTCTTTGCATAAAAAAATGTTTTTTCCATGATAACGAGTTGACATCGCCGGAAATTTGTGTTTTCCCTTTATAACGAGTAGAAATTTGTGTTTTTTCTTTGGTAACGAGTTCGAATTCATGTTTTCATCTTATTAACGAGTTCAAATTTGTGTTTTTCTTTGGTAACGAGTTGTCCTTGTAGAAAAAATGTTTTTTTCATGATAACGAGTTGACATCGCCGGAAATTTGTGTTTTCCCTTTATAACGAGTAGAAATTTGTGTTTTTTCTTTGGTAACGAGTTCGAATTCATGTTTTCTTCTTATTAACGAGTTCAAATTTGTGTTTTTCTCTACGGTAACGAGTTGTCCTTCTTGAAAAAATGTTTTTTTCCCTGATAACGAGTTGACATCGCAGGAAATTTGTGTTTTCCCTTTATAACGAGTAGAAATTTGTGTTTCTCTTGGATAACGAGTTCGAATTCATGTTTTCTTCTTATTAACGAGTTCAAATTTGTGTTTTTCTTTGGTAACGAGTTGTCCTTGCGAAAAAAATGTTTTTTCCCACGATAACGAGTTGACATCGCCGGAAATTTGTGTTTTCCCTTTATAACGAGTAAAATTTGTGTTTTTTCTTTGGTAACGAGTTCGAATTCATGTTTTCTTCTTATTAACGAGTTCAAATTTGTGTTTTTCTATGGCAACGAGTTGTCCTTGCGGAAAAAATGTTTTTTCCCGATAACGAGTTGACATCGCCGGAAAATTGTGTTTTCCCTTTATCGCGAGTAGAAATTTGTGTTTTTTCTTTGGTAACGAGTTCGAATTCATGTTTCTTCTTATTAACGAGTTCAAATTTGTGTTTTTCTCTGTGGTAGTAGAAATTTGTGTTTTTTCTTTGGTAACGAGTTCGAATTCGTGATTTCTTCTTATTAACGAGTTCAAATTTGTGTTTTTCTCTTGAAATGAGTTGTCCTTGCTTAGAAAAATGTGTTTTTTTCCCTGGTAACAAGTTGACATCCCCGGAAATTTGTGTTTTCCTTTATTACGAGTAGAAATTTGTGTTTTTCTTTGGTAATGAGTTTGAATTCTTGTTTTCTTCTTATTAACGAGTTCAAATTTGTGTTTTTCTCAGGTAACGAATTTTCCTTGCAGAAAAAATGTTTTTTTCTCTGATAACGAGTTGACATCGCCGGAAAATTGTGTTTTCCCGTTATAACGAGTAGAAATTTGTGTTTTTTCTTTGGTAACGAGTTCGAATTCCTGTTTTCTTCTTATTAACGAGTTCAAATTTGTGTTTTTCTCTGTAACGAGTTGTCTTTGCCGAAAAAATGTTTTTTTTCCCTGATAACGAGTTGACATCGCCGGAAATTTGTGTTTTCCCTTTATAACGAGTAGAAATTGGTTTTTTTCTTTGGTAACGAGTTCGAATTCATGTTTTATTCTTATTAACGAGTTCAAATTTGTGTTTTTCTCTCGGTAACGAGTTGTCCATGTAGAAAAATGTTTTTTTCCTTGATAACGAGTTGACATCGCCGAAATTTGTGTTTTCCCTTTATAACGAGTAGAAATTTGTGTTTTTTCTTTGGTAACGAGTTCGAATTCATGTTTTCTTCTTATTAACGAGTTCAAATTTGTGTTTTTCTCTGGTAACGAATTTTCATTGCAGAAAAAATGTTTTTTTCTCTGATAACGAGTTGACATCCCCGGAAAATTGTGTTTTCCCTTTATAACGAGTAGAAATTTGTGTTTTTTCTTTGGTAACGAGTTCGAATTCATGTTTTCTTCTTATTAACGAGTTCACATTTTTGTTTTTCTCTGGTAATGAATTGTGTTTGCAGAAAAAATGTTTTTTTCCATGATAACGAGTTGACATCGCCGGAAATTTGTGTTTTCCCTTTATAACGAGTAGAAATTTGTGTTTTCCCTTTATAACGAGTAGAAATTTGTGTTTTTTCTTTGGTAACGAGTTCGAATTCATGTTTTCTTCATATTAACGAGTTCAAATTCGTGTTTTTCTCTGGTAACGTGTTGTCCTTGCGAGAAAAAAATGTTTTTTCCACGATAACGAGTTGACATCGCCGGAAATTTGTGTTTTCCCTTTATAACGAGTAGAAATTTGTGTTTTTTGTTTGGTAACGAGTTCGAATTAATGTTTTGTTCTTATTAACGAGTTCAAATTTGTGTTTTACTCAGGTAACAAATTTTACTTGCAGAAAAAATGTTTTTTCTCTGATAACGAGTTGACATCCCCGGAAATTTGTGTTTTCCCTTTATAACGAGTAAAAATTTGTGTTTTCTTTGGTAACGAATTCGAATTCATGTTTTCTTCTTATTAACGAGTTCAAATTTGTGTTTTTCTATGGTAACGAGTTTTCCTTTGAAAAAATGTTTTTTTCTACGATAACGAGTTGACATCGCGGAAAATTGTGTTTTCCCTTTATAACGAGTAGAAATTTGTGTTTTTTCTTTGGTAACGAGTTCGAATTCATGTTTTCTTATATTAACGAGTTCAAATTTGTGTTTTTCTCGGTAATGAGTTGTCTTTGCGAGAAAAAATGTTTTTTTCCACGATAACGAGTTGACATCGCCGGAAATTTGTGTTTTCCTTTTATAACAAGTAGAAATTTGTGTTTTTTCTTTGGTAAGGAGTTCGAATTCATGTTTTCTTCTTATTAACGAGTTCAAATTTGTGTTTTTCTTTGGTAACGAGTTGTCCTTGTAGAAAAAATGTTTTTTTCACGATAACGAGTTGACATCGCCGGAAATTTGTGTTTTCCCTTTATAACGAGTAGAAATTTGTGTTTTTTGTTTGGTAACGAGTTCGAATTAATGTTTTGTTTGGTAACGAGTTCGAATTCGTGTTTTACGCTTATTAACGAGTTCAAATTTGTGTTTTTCTACGGAAATGAGTTGTCCTTGCGAGAAAAAATATTTTTTCCCTGGTAACGAGTTGACATCCCGGAAATTTGTGTTTTCCCTTTATATTGAGTAGAAATTTGTGTTTTTCTTTGGTAACGAGTTCGAATTCATGTTTTCTTCTTATTAACGAGTTCAAATTTGTGTTTTTCTTTGGTAACGAATTTTCATTGCAGAAAAAATGTTTTTTTCTCTGATAACGAGTTGACATCGCCGGAAATTTGTGTTTTCCCTTTATAACGAGTAGAAATTTGTGTTTTTTCTTTGGTAACGAGTTCGAATTCATGTTTTCTTCTTTTAACGAGTTCAAATTTGTGTTTTTCTTGTATAATGAGTTGTCTTTGCGAAATAATGTTTTTTTCCATGATAACGAGTTGACATCGCCGGAAATTTGTGTTTTCCCTTTATAACGAGTAGAAATTTGTGTTTTTTCTTTGGTAACGAGTTCGAATTCATGTTTTCTTCATATTAACGAGTTTAAATTTGTGTTTTTCTTTGGTAACGAGTTGTCCTTGCAGAAAAAATGTTTTTTTCACGATAACGAGTTGACATCGCCGGAAATTTGTGTTTTCCTTTTAAACGAGTAGAAATTTGTGTTTTTTCTTTGGTAACGAGTTCGAATTCGTGTTTTCAACTTATTAACGAGTTCAAATTTGTGTTTTTCTCTGGAAATGAGTTGTCCTTGCAGAAAAAATGTTTTTTTTCCCTAGTAACGAGTTGACATCCCCGGAAATTTGTGTTTTCCCTTTATTACGAGTAGAAATTTGTGTTTTTCTTTGGTAACGAGTTCAAATTAATGTTTTCTTCTTATTAACGAGTTCAAATTTGTGTTTTTCTATGGTAACGAATTTTCCTTGTAGAAAAAATGTTTTTTTCTCTGATAACGAGTTGACATCGCCGGAAAATTGTGTTTTCCCGTTATAACGAGTAGAAATTTGTGTTTTTTCTTTGGTAACGAGTTCGAATTCTGTTTTCTTCTTATTAACGAGTTCAAATTTGTGTTTTTCTCGGTAACGAGTTGTCTTTGCCGAAAAAATGTTTTTTTCACGATAACGAGTTGACATCGCCGGAAATTTGTGTTTTCCATTTATAACGAGTAGAAATTGGTTTTTTTCTTTGGTAACGAGTTCGAATTCATGTTTATTCTTATTAACGAGTTCAAATTTGTGTTTTTTCTGCGGTAACGAGTTGTCCTTGTAGAAAAATGTTTTTTTCCTTGATAACGAGTTGACATCGCGGGAAATTTGTGTTTACCCTTTATAACGAGTAGAAATTTGTGTTTTTTCTTTGGTAACGAGTTCGAAATCATGTTTTCTTCGTATTAACGAGTTCAAATTTGTGTTTTTCTCACAGTAACGAATTTTCATTGCGAGAAAAAATGTGTTTTTTTTCTGCGATAACGAGTTGACATCCCCGGAAATTTGTGTTTTCCCTTTATAACGAGTAGAAATTTGTGTTTTTTCTTTGGTAACGAGTTGAATTCATGTTTTCTTCTTATTAACGAGTTCAAATTTGTGTTTTTCTTTGGTAACGAGTTGTCCTTGCGAAAAAATGTTTTTTTCACGATAACGAGTTGACATCGCCGGAAATTTGTGTTTTCCCTTTATAACGAGTAGAAATTTGTGTTTTTTCTTTGGTAACAAGTTCGAATTCGTGTTTTCTTCTTATTAACGAGTTCAGATTTGTGTTTTTCTCTGGAAATGAGTTGTCCTTGAGAAAAAATGTTTTTTTCCACGATAACGAGTTGACATCCCCGGAAATTTGTGTTTTCCTTTTATATTGAGTAGAAATTTGTGTTTTTTCTTTGGTAACGAGTTCGAATTCTTGTTTTCTTCTTATTAACGAGTTCAAATTTGTGTTTTTCTATGGTGACGAATTTTCCTTGCAGAAAAAATGTTTTTTTCTCTGATAACGAGTTGACATCGCCGGAAATTTGTGTTTTCCCTTTATAACGAGTAGAAATTTGTGTTTTTTTCTTTGGTAACGAGTTCGAATTCATGTTTTCTTCTTATTATCGAGTCGAAATTTTTGTTTTTTCTAACGAGGTAACGAGTAGAAATTTGTGTTTTTTCTTTGGTAACGAGTTCGAATTCGTGATTTCTTCTTATTAACGAGTTCAAATTTGTGTTTTTCTCTTGAAATGAGTTGTCCTTGCAGAAAAAATATTTTTTCCCCTGGTAACAAGTTGACATCCCCGGAATTTGTGTTTTCCCTTTATTACGAGTAGAAATTTGTGTTTTTCTTTGGTAATGAGTTTGAATTCTTGTTTTCTTCTTATTAACGAGTTCAAATTTGTGTTTTTCTCGGTAACGAATTTTCCTTGCGGAAAAAATGTTTTTTTCTCGATAACGAGTTGACATCGCCGGAAAATTGTGTTTTCCCGTTATAACGAGTAGAAATTTGTGTTTTTTCTTTGGTAACGAGTTCGAATTCTGTTTTCTTCTTATTAACGAGTTCAAATTTGTGTTTTTCTCTGTAACGAGTTGTCTTTGCCGAAAAAATTTTTTTTCCACGATAACGAGTTGACATCGCCGGAAATTTGTGTTTTCCCTTTATAACGAGTAGAAATTGTTTTTTTCTTTGGTAACGAGTTCGAATTCATGTTTTATTCTTATTAACGAGTTCAAATTTGTGTTTTTCTCGGTAACGAGTTGTCCATGTAGAAAAATGTTTTTTTCCTTGATAACGAGTTGACATCGCACGAAATTTGTGTTTTCCCTTTATAACGAGTAGAAATTTGTGTTTTTTCTTTGGTAACGAGTTCGAATTCATGTTTTCTTCTTATTAACGAGTTCAAATTTGTGTTTTTTCTCGGTAACGAATTTTCATTGAGAAAAAATGTTTTTTCTCTGATAACGAGTTGACATCCCCGGAAAATTGTGTTTTCCCTTTATAACGAGTAGAAATTTGTGTTTTTTCTTTGGTAACGAGTTCGAATTCATGTTTTCTTCTTATTAACGAGTTCACATTTGTGTTTTTCTCTGGTAATGAATTGTCTTTGCAGAAAAAAATGTTTTTTTCCCTGATAACGAGTTGACATCGCCGGAAATTTGTGTTTTCCGTTTATAACGAGTAGAAATTTGTGTTTTCCCTTTATAACGAGTAGAAATTTGTGTTTTTTCTTTGGTAACGAGTTCGAATTCATGTTTTCTTCATATTAACGAGTTCAAATTTGTGTTTTTCTTTGGTAACGAGTTGTCCTTGCCGAAAAAATGTTTTTTCCCTGATAACGAGTTGACATCGCCGGAAATTTGTGTTTTCCCTTTATAACGAGTAGAAATTTGTGTTTTTTGTTTGGTAACGAGTTCGAATTAATGTTTTGTTCTTATTAACGAGTTCAAATTTGTGTTTTTCTCAGGTAACAAATTTTACTTGCAGAAAAAATGTTTTTTCTCTGATAACGAGTTGACATCCCCGGAAAATTGTGTTTTCCCTTTATAACGAGTAAAAATTTGTGTGAATTCTTTGGTAACGAATTCGAATTCATGTTTTCTTCTTATTAACGAGTTCAAATTTGTGTTTTTCTATGGCAACGAATTTTCCTTCTTTGAAAAAATGTATTTTTCTCACGATAACGAGTTGACATCGCCGGAAAATTGTGTTTTCCCTTTATAACGAGTAGAAATTTGTGTTTTTTCTTTGGTAACGAGTTCGAATTCATGTTTTCTTATATTAACGAGTTCAAATTTGTGTTTTTTCTCGGTAATGAATTGTCTTTGCGAAGAAAAAATGTTTTTTTCCCACGATAACGAGTTGACATCGCCGGAAATTTGTGATTTCCTTTTATAACAAGTAGAAATTTGTGTTTTTTCTTTGGTAAGGAGTTCGAATTCATGTTTTCTTCTTATTAACGAGTTCAAATTTGTGTTTTTCTTTGGTAACGAGTTGTCCTTGTAGAAAAAATGTTTTTTTCCACGATAACGAGTTGACATCGCCGGAAATTTGTGTTTTCCCTTTATAACGAGTAGAAATTTGTGTTTTTTTTTTTCTTTGGTAACGAGTTCGAATTCGTGTTTTTCGCTTATTAACGAGTTCAAATTTGTGTTTTTCTCTGGAAATGAGTTGTCCTTGCGGAGAAAAAATATTTTTTTTCCCGGTAACGAGTTGACATCCCCGGAAATTTGTGTTTTCCTTTATATTGAGTAGAAATTTGTGTTTTTCCTTTGGTAACGAGTTCGAATTCATGTTTTCTTCTTATTAACGAGTTCAAATTTGTGTTTTTCTTTGGTAACGAATTTTCATTGCAGAAAAAATGTTTTTTTCTCTGATAACGAGTTGACATCGCCGGAAATTTGTGTTTTCACTTTATAACGAGTAGAAATTTGTGTTTTTTCTTTGGTAACGAGTTCGAATTCATGTTTTCTTCTTTTTAACGAGTTCAAATTTGTGTTTTTCTTGTATAATGAGTTGTCTTTGCAGAAATAATGTTTTTTTCCATGATAACGAGTTGACATCGCCGGAAATTTGTGTTTTCCCTTTATAACGAGTAGAAATTTGTGTTTTTTCTTTGGTAACGAGTTCGAATTCATGTTTTCTTCATATTAACGAGTTTAAATTTGTGTTTTTCTTTGGTAACGAGTTGTCCTTGCAGAAAAAATGTTTTTTTCCATGATAACGAGTTGACATCGCCGGAAATTTGTGTTTTCCTTTTATAACGAGTAGAAATTTGTGTTTTTTGTTTGGTAACGAGTTCGAATTAATGTTTTCAACTTATTAACGAGTTCAAATTTGTGTTTTTCTCTGGAAATGAGTTGTCCTTGCGGAAAAAATGTTTTTTTTCCTACGATAACGAGTTGACATCCCGGAAATTTGTGTTTTCCCTTTATAACGAGTAGAAATTTGTGTTTTTCTTTGGTAACGAGTTCGAATTCATGTTTTCTTCTTATTAACGAGTTCAAATTTGTGTTTTTCTCTGGTAACGAATTTTCCTTGCTGAAAAAATGTTTTTTTCTCTGATAACGAGTTGACATCGCCGGAAAATTGTGTTTTCCCTTTATAACGAGTAGAAATTTGTGTTTTTTCTTTGGTAACGAGTTCGAATTCATGTTTTCTTCTTATTAACGAGTTCAAATTTGTGTTTTTCTCTGGAAACGAGTTGTCTTTGCGAAAAAATGTTTTTTCCACGATAACGAGTTGACATCGCCGGAAATTTGTGTTTTCCATTTATAACGAGTAGAAATTTGTGTTTTTTTTCTTTGGTAACGAGTTCGAATTCATGTTTTCTTCTTATTAACGAGTTCAAATTTGTGTTTTTCTCTTGGTAACGAGTTGTCCTTGTAGAAAAATGTTTTTTTCCGATAACGAGTTGACATCGCCGGAAATTTGTGTTTTCCCTTTATAACGAGTAGAAATTTGTGTTTTTTCTTTGGTAACGAGTTCGAATTCATGTTTTCTTTATTAACGAGTTCAAAACGAGTTCATTGCGAAAAAATGTTTTTTTTTCTCACGATAACGAGTTTGTGTTTTCCCTTTATTTTCTTTGGTAACGAGTTCGATGTTTTCAAATTTGTAACGAGTCGAAATGAGTTGTCCTTGCGAAAAAATGTTTTTTTTTTCCCACGATAACGAGTTGACATCCCGGAAATTTGTGTTTTCCCTTTATAACGAGTAGAAATTTGTGTTTTTTCTTTGGTAACGAGTTCGAATTCATGTTTTCTTCTTATTAACGAGTTCAAATTTGTGTTTTTCTTTGGTAACGAGTTGTCCTTGCGAGAAAAAAATTTTTTTTCACGATAACGAGTTGACATCGCCGGAAATTTGTGTTTTCCCTTTATAACGAGTAGAAATTTGTGTTTTTTCTTTGGTAACGAGTTCGAATTCATGTTTTCTTCTTATTAACGAGTTCAAATTTGTGTTTTTCTCTGTAATGAGTTGTCCTTTGCGAAAAAATGTTTTTTTTTCCATGATAACGAGTTGACATCGCCGGAAATTTGTGTTTTCCCTTTATAACGAGTAGAAATTTGTGTTTTTTCTTTGGTAACGAGTTCGAATTCATGTTTTCTTCTTATTAACGAGTTCAAATTTGTGTTTTTCTTTGGTAACGAGTTGTCCTTGCGAGAAAAAATGTTTTTTTTTCACGATAACGAGTTGACATCGCCGGAAATTTGTGTTTTCCTTTATAACGAGTAGAAATTTGTGTTTTTTCTTTGGTAACGAGTTCGAATTCATGTTTTCTTCTTATTAACGAGTTCAAATTTGTGTTTTTCTCGGAGTAATGAGTTGTCCTTGTAGAAAAAATGTTTTTTTCCACGATAACGAGTTGACATCCCGGAAATTTGTGTTTTCCCTTTATAACGAGTAGAAATTTGTGTTTTTCTTTGGTAACGAGTTGAATTCATGTTTTCTTCTTATTAACGAGTTCAAATTTGTGTTTTTCTGGTAACGAATTTTGCTTGCAGAAAAAATGTTTTTTCTCAGATAACGAGTTGACATCGCCGGAAATTTGTGTTTTCCCTTTACAACGAGTAGAAATTTGTGTTTTTTCTTTGGTAACGAGTTCGAATTCATGTTTTCTTCTTATTAACGAGTTCAAATTTGTGTTTTTCTCGGTAACGAGTTGTCTTTGCCGAAAAAATGTTTTTTTCCATGATAACGAGTTGACATCGCCGGAAATTTGTGTTTTCCCTTTATAACGAGTAGAAATTTGTGTTTTTTCTTTGGTAACGAGTTCGAATTCATGTTTTCTTCTTATTAACGAGTTCAAATTTGTGTTTTTCTCTGGTAACGAGTTGTCCTTGTAGAAAAATGTTTTTTTCCTTGATAACGAGTTGACATCGCCGGAAATTTGTGTTTTCCCTTTATAACGAGTAGAAATTTGTGTTTTTTCTTTGGTAACGAGTTCGAATTCATGTTTTCTTCTTATTAACGAGTTCAAATTTGTGTTTTTCTCTGGTAACGAATTTTCCTTGCAGAAAAAATGTTTTTTTCTCATGATAACGAGTTGACATCGCCGGAAATTTGTGTTTTCCCTTTATAACGAGTAGAAATTTGTGTTTTTTCTTTGGTAACGAGTTCGAATTCATGTTTTCTTCTTATTAACGAGTTCAAATTTGTGTTTTTCTTTGGTAACGAGTTGTCCTTGTAGAAAAAATGTTTTTTTCCCTGATAACGAGTTGACATCGCCGGAAATTTGTGTTTTCCCTTTATAACGAGTAGAAATTTGTGTTTTTTCTTTGGTAACGAGTTCGAATTCATGTTTTCTTCTTATTAACGAGTTCAAATTTGTGTTTTTCTCTGGTAACGAGTTGTCCTTGCAGAAAAAATGTTTTTTTTCACGATAACGAGTTGACATCGCCGGAAATTTGTGTTTTCCCTTTATATTGAGTAGAAATTTGTGTTTTTTCTTTGGTAACGAGTTCGAATTCATGTTTTCTTCTTATTAACGAGTTCAAATTTGTGTTTTTCTATGGTAACGAATTTTCCTTGCAGAAAAAATGTTTTTTTCTCTGATAACGAGTTGACATCGCCGGAAAATTGTGTTTTCCCTTTATAACGAGTAGAAATTTGTGTTTTTTCTTTGGTAACGAGTTCGAATTCATGTTTTCTTCTTATTAACGAGTTCAAATTTTGTGTTTTTTCTCGATAACGGTAACGAGTAGAAATTTGTGTTTTTTCTTTGGTAACGAGTTCGAATTCGTGATTTCTTCTTATTAACGAGTTCAAATTTGTGTTTTTCTCTTGAAATGAGTTGTCCTTGCAGAAAAAATATTTTTTTCCCTGGTAACAAGTTGACATCCCCGGAAATTTGTGTTTTCCCTTTATTACGAGTAGAAATTTGTGTTTTTCTTTGGTAATGAGTTTGAATTCTTGTTTTCTTCTTATTAACGAGTTCAAATTTGTGTTTTCTCTGGTAACGAATTTTCCTTGCAGAAAAAATGTTTTTTTCTCTGATAACGAGTTGACATCGC
Organism: Gentiana straminea; assembly: GCA_036785695.1. Lineage (NCBI taxonomy): Eukaryota > Viridiplantae > Streptophyta > Magnoliopsida > Gentianales > Gentianaceae > Gentiana > Gentiana straminea. The sequence goes on from JAVUPR010000381.1 coordinate 692,762, forward strand.
CAGAAAATTGTGTTTTCCCGTTATAACGAGTAGAAATTTGTGTTTTTTCTTTGGTAACGAGTTCGAATTCCTGTTTTCTTCTTATTAACGAGTTCAAATTTGTGTTTTTTCTCTGTAACGAGTTGTCTTTGCCGAAAAAATGTTTTTTTCCCTGATAACGAGTTGACATCGCCGGAAATTTGTGTTTTCCCTTTATAACGAGTAGAAATTGGTTTTTTTCTTTGGTAACGAGTTCGAATTCATGTTTTATTCTTATTAACGAGTTCAAATTTGTGTTTTTCTCTGCGGTAACGAGTTGTCCATGTAGAAAAATGTTTTTTTCCTTGATAACGAGTTGACATCGCACGAAATTTGTGTTTTCCCTTTATAACGAGTAGAAATTTGTGTTTTTTCTTTGGTAACGAGTTCGAATTCATGTTTTCTTCTTATTAACGAGTTCAAATTTGTGTTTTTCTCGGTAACGAATTTTCATTGCGAAAAAATGTTTTTTTCACGATAACGAGTTGACATCCCGGAAAATTGTGTTTTCCCCTTTATAACGAGTAGAAATTTGTGTTTTTTCTTTGGTAACGAGTTCGAATTCATGTTTTCTTCTTACTAACGAGTTAAAACTTGTGTTTTTCTCTGGTAATGAGTTGTCTTTGCAGAAAAAATGTTTTTTTTCCCTGATAACGAGTTGACATCGCCGGAAATTTGTGTTTTCCCTTTATAACGAGTAGAAATTTGTGTTTTTATATTGCCCCGTATGTGACTTTATAAGATATATCCGTCACTAACGAGCTATGAAGCGTATAAAGCTTAAATTATATGGCAAAAATTGTCTTATATGTTTTGTAGGATTTTAATGGTTTTATTTTTTGATCAAAGTAAAATTACATTAAATTAATAATTTAATGTAAATTATTTATTGATAGTTTATATTATTTTATTAACTTAATGTGTTTTAGTTTTCATCAAAATATATTGAACCTTTGGACTACAACCTTCGGCCCCATTCTTTTTAACCCAACTACTTTTTTTTTTTTTTTTTTTCAACCCTTTATCTATTTGTTCTAGCCCAACTTCAAATAGCCAACCCTTTAACCCATTTAACCTTTCTACATTTTACATAAATCCTACAATAATGTATTTCCAAACCCTATCGAAAAGACTACCGCCGCTTCCTTCTCTTCTTATCTCTTTTGTTTTGCCCAACCCGTAAATCTCTCCTCCTTATCTCTTACCTTCCAAAAACAACTACCTTCCGATTTTGCATCTGTTACATTTCTTTTACCCTTTCATCTCTTACCCTCTTCAATCCCGTTTTTCTCTCAACAAAGTAAAGAACGGATAATGCCTTAATTCCGGCTCGGTTGGTTGATGAAGCAAATTTGAATTTTCGATTTGGAGAGCACGATTTTTCGGGATATTTGACCACGGGCGAGAGTGTTTAACACTCGGTGATGTTTCGGTACGACCATAAATTGGTCCGGTTTAGTGGCTCGGGGCCGGTTTGGTTTGAGTCACATGACGGTTCGGGTTGCCTTCCGGTTTATAAGATTACGAGTTGATTGATTTTTCACAATCAAAATCGAATCAATGTGGGCTACGGTTTACGGGTCAGTACTGGGTATTTATGTATCTATTTTTGAACTATATATTATATGTATGTATTTATTTAAGGTTTGTGTAATGAGTTAAAAAAAAATTACAGTATATATATATATATATTTTTTTTACAGGTACGAGAATTTAAAAAGAAAATAAAATATATATTCAGGGATGCTTTTGCTTTAATCTTGTTACAGCATCAAATTTATTTTGGCTCGTATAATATTTTTGGGATTTACAATATATATATTATAATATTACTAATAGTACTTTAAAAAAAAAAAACGTTTTTAAATAATGACCCAATTTCTTTTTAAAGTTTTTTTTGTAAAAAAAAGCTCCCTGAAAATTTGCAAAAGCTGTTTGTAAAAATTCAAAATTTTGGAACTATCTACTCTAAGTTTTGGCTATAAATACCCAGTATACATTAACAGGATCAGCAACATAGCAATCCAACATTTTCTCCTCTCTAAAATCTTTTCTCTGCATTTTCGGTGTGTGAAAGTTGTTGGTGTAAATTCATCACTGGTTCAATTATTAATCGGTGGATGAATTTTGGAGAATCTTCATTGGTGTAGAAACTCGGTGGTAGATTCAATTGGCTTGCTTTGGTACAATTTTTGAAGTCTTGCACTTTTACGGTATCATTTTGATTCGAGTCGGCTCTCTTTTGTTCGGTAAGTTCTTATTATTTTCGAGTTTTCGGTAGTAGATAATTTATTTGATTAATTGTTCTTTTCTTGGTAAGCGAGTTGAGTTGTTTTGTTAGGCTTGCATTTTTATTCAAGTTAAAGTGTGTTTGTCTATCTTAAATTTAAGTGGTTCGGAATTAAAGTTTGACTATTTCTCACGATTTGATATATCAAGGTGAAAAGTCTAGTGAGGACAAATACTTTAAATTAAATGCTTGTTAATTTGGTGATAGACTCCCTTTTAATTTGGTATTATCTTGCGGTGTTGTTTTTATCCTCCATAAATTGTTACCTTTTTGGTTGTATTAAGATTAGTACACTGTTAAATATTTGAATCTGCAAAGATTCATATATTGTGTATTTTTCTTAATAAGTCCAATTAATCCCCTTGTGTATTTTTAATTTTGAGCAAGTTTGAATTTATTGTATTCTCTGTATTAAAAAAAAAATATCTGTGATAATACTTGCTTATTTGATACACATAGGTTGCTTATCTTAGAAAGATAAAAATCTGCAAATTTGATATCTTGTGTTGTGTTACTTGCTTTATTTGGAAAAAGATTTTTGTCACTTAGTATTCAATTTTGCATATTAGAAAAAGATTAAAAAAATAAATAAATAAATAATAATTGTGGTTTTATCCTAGACTTTATTTTTAGAATATTATTTGTGTTGAAATTGAACTTAAGGCTGTATATTAGTAACACACCATAATATTTGATCACTTAGGTAAAACTACTCGTTTCTAATAATCACTTAAACTCTCTTCCGCGGTTTAGGTGTTTAGGATTCGCGTAGTAACTCTAATTTGAATTAAAAGTGGTAGAAAATTTAAAAACCAAACAAGTTCTTTCACCCCCCCTCAGAACTTATTTGCGCATTTCGATCCAACAATTGGTATCGGAGCTTTGGTCACCTAGTGATCGAGTTTTGGTATTATTGTTTGGTGTATTTATCCTTAAGTGCTACTTGTTTACAATTTTACGAATCGCAGTTTTTTATCAATTATCAATTCGTGATTTTACACTTGGGCGCCAAAAGTATTGTTTTGCGGATTTATTATTACGAGAAAATTTGAACAAATCGATCTGAATCTGCCATTTCAGTTCAGCTCGAATTCGTTTCGGTTCGATTCGTTAGTAAAGTGAATTTTATTCAGTTCTAGGCTCGTACCCCAAACGATAGTAATTAAAACATACCAACTTACACCTAATTTAATAGTTGATATTATTTTGTATAAGGTTGTTTTAAATTGAATTTAATTCACCTAAGTATAGGTTGTGCACACACTTCACTCACTCACTGCACTTTACAATCTGATTACCCTTTGCGCTTTTTCAGTTGATTCCATCTATAAAAATAAAATAAAAAAAAATTAAATCATCTTGTAATTATTTGCATTGTAATCACTACATTAGTTGGTTAGTGCATATATTGCATTGTAATCCGCATTTCATATAGATTAGCTTCACTTCACCTAATTTTTGCATGGCTTCCATGTCATCTACCGTGACTCCTAGGGAGGGCTTATCCTTGATAAGACCCCCATATTTTGATGGATCAGGGTACATGGAATGGAAACATTCAATGCGTCTACATATAGAATCAATGGACTATCAACTATGGTTAATAGTAAAGAATGGTCCATTAGTTCCTACGAAGACCATTGAACAAGGTGGTCTCTCAATAAAAGTTGATAAAGAAGAAAAAGAATTTGATTCCGAGGACTTCAAAATGTTGTCCTTGAACTCAAAGGCTAATGCTATCCTTATCAACTCTTTAAGTCCATCTGAAACTCGGGCAGTTAATTCATGCAAGTCCGCCAAAGAGATTTGGGAGGCTCTCGAAAGAAGGCATGAAGGAACCTCTCGAGTTAAGAAATCTAAAATAAACCAACTCATGCGTGCATTCGAAATGTTTAGGATGGAATCAAACGAAAGTGTTAGTGCTATGGACACCAGATTCACAGACATAGTTAATGCACTAGAATCGTACGGTAAACCCGTCTCTATGGAAGACCAAATCCTTAAGATTCTTCGGAGTCTACCTCCTGAATGGGATGGCAAGGCATATGCCATTGAGGAAGGAAAGGATATAGAGGTCATGACTAAAGATGAGCTTATCGGAGTCCTGCTCGCACACGAGATGCACACAACGGCTCGTAAACGTGACGGGAATATGACCGAAACACACGGCCTTGAGGGTACGAAGACCCCGAATCCGATTCGAATCATCCGAAGGCTGAAACGAGATAAAGATATTATCCAAGAGTTCGCAAATTTTATGAGAAGCAAACGGAACTCTAGGAGATTCAAAAGGAGCGATTCTAAGAAGGAACATGGCAAAGGAAAAGCAAAATGGATCTCGGATGCTACACTGCTACGAATGTGATCGAAGGGGCATCTTGCAAACGAGTGTCCCAAACGCAAAGCTAAATCGAACGATCCAAGAACGAGTTCGAGACAAAATTCAAGGAATGATTCCGTAAAATGACTCGAGAAATGATTCCAAGAACAAGTCAAAGAACGACTCAAAGCATAGCTCGAAACACGACTCAAAAGATCGGAGATATCAAAAGAAGGGTCGTGGCAAAGCTATGGCGGCGGCTTGGTCGGACGATTCGAATCAGACAACGACACATCATCACAATCTTCGAGAACGAGGCTAACGTGTGCTTCATGGGTCACTCTCAACCTATGACTGATAGTGAGAGTGAGGTATCATCAAGCCCTTCTCTCACTATAGACGAGTTGCATGAACTTAACGATATACTAACTAAAGATAATGGAACTCTAAGAGCTAAAATCGAGACACTAAACGAACTTAAGCTACAACATGACAACGAAGTTGTCTCACTTATCAACACACTAAGTCAACTAGGAGTTAAAGGACAAAGACACTTTGATAGAGAATGATTCTTTGAAACGAGAGGTTGCTTCGTTGAAACAAGTCATTTCAAGACTTGAAGAGCGTTGTACTCAGCTCGAAAAGCAACCCCCTCCAACCAAAGAGTCTAAGGGTAAACAAGTCAGTGGTTCAGAACCCACGAAAGTGAGTACTAAACCAACTAAACCCACCTCTTCAAAAACTGTCTTAGAGCCAAGGCCTATTGCCTTAGATCACTCTACACCTGCACACACCAAGAAAACACCCACAGCACAAAAGAATGCTTCTTCGACACATCCACACACTTCACAGCATTCTTCTCCACGCACTCACGCATATATGTATGATCGAAGAGGTTCAAGGAGTTATACTCAAAAGAACCAATCCTATCATACAAACTATGCTACACCTAGCTTCTACACACCTGCATATTATGATCCACTCATTCACCAAGCACCTGACTACACATATAGGCATCCACACATCAACCCCTTCTTAGCCCAAATCTTTGTTTTGGCAAGATCGATTTACGAGAATGCAACATAACGCATACTACCAAGATCCCTACTATGGTCACTATGATCAGCCAACCCGGTCCAACGGGACTAGAAAGTACGGTCGTAAACCAACGATAAGGAAAGTATGGGTTCGGAAGGATTCTCTTAAATACGACCACAACACGAAGGACCCAAGAACTAAAGGGTACCTATTAAACAATTGTATTGCGGGTATGCTTCAAGTCAAAGCTTTTGAAAAGCAACACAAAGTGGTGTACGGACGAGTGGATGCTCCGGACATATGACTGGAAAACTCTCCTATTTCATGACTATAAAGCTAAATCAAAGGGAGGTACGATTACTTTCGCGACGACTCAAAAGGAAAGATCCTTGGTGAAGGATCGGTTGGTAACCCTAACACTTTTATCATTCATAAAGTCTTATTTGTTAAGAATTTAGGGTATAATCTTTTGAGCATTTCACGGTTAAGTGACGGCGGCTTTCGTATTGCATTTGATGAAGCATGTTGCAAGATAAGCGACAAATCGGGGAAAGGTTGTTCTAACCGGTCGTCGTGAACATAATATTTACACGATCGAATTAGACAAACTTATTGATTGTTCGATTACTTGCCTCGTGTCTAAGCATGATAGTGCAAACCTTTGGCATCGTCGCTTAGGTCATGTTGGTATCACCACCATTCGAAGCTGTGCAAACGAGAATCGATACGTGGTCTACCTTGATTGATTTAGAAGAGTTTGAAATTTGTGAGCCTTGTATTCATGGCAAACAAACCGGAACTTCTTTTAAATCAAAGCATGAAGTTTCATCCACTCGCATCCTAGAACTTACGCACATAGAATTTATTTGGCCCTAGTAGAGTTAGAAGTCTTAATGGGAAGTCTTATGTGCTCGTCGTTGTTGATGACTACTCTCGATATACATGGGTATTGTTCTTGACTCATAAGAGTGATAGTGCCAAGTCATTTTCAACTCTTGTGAAGCAATTACAAAACACCTTCGATATATCGGTAGTGTTAAGAAGAGTGATAGAGGTGGAGAATTTGTCGATACCGAACTTATGTAGTTACCGTGATTACCTTGGTATTCGACATGAGTTCTCGCACCTAGAACTCCGCAACAAAATGGCGTTGTTGAGCGTAAGAACCGTACCTACAAGAGTCATGCTCGAACAATGCCGAATGAATTTAAGGTGCCTCGTTTTCTTTTGGCCGAGGCGAGCTTGCTTGTGCATGTTTATATAGTTAATCGAGTGTCTATTAGACATAGATTGCACAAGACTCCCTACGAAGTTCTTAGAAATCGGCTTCCGAAAGTTAACTACTTTCATGTTTTTGGATGCAAGTGTTTTGTATTGAATGATAGAGGAAATTTGGATAAGTTCACATCTAAGTCCACCGAACGCATATTCGTAGGTTATTCGAAACCTCAAGGGCTTATAGATGTTACGATCCCTGTTTCCCGACGCATTCTAGAGTCTATTCATGTGTCATTCAATGAGTCTGTTTCCATGACTAACATGTGTTCTAGTGTACAAGGTTTAAGAATCTAATGTTCGCCAGGATTAGTCATTGATGATGAGTTGGAGCTACTTCCACCCGCGCAAAATGTAAACTCCCCCCGAAGCGTAAGTAGCACCTCCGCCCGCCGTTGAGACAACAACACCCATTGATGGTGACACCTTAGCAAATGGTGACCACAATGAGGAAAATGACGAAAATGAAAATGTCAGCATACAAGTTAAGAGAACACCGGTGATCAACAACGTAAGTGGGGTCATTTTCTCACTCCCTGACTTAATCATTGGAGATCCCAATGCCTTGGTGTAAGAACCCGCAGGTCCACTTTCTATCTCTCTTCTCGCATGCATTAATTTCCACTTCTATGAACCTAAGAAAGTTGACGAAGCCCTCTTAGATAATGAGTGGGTAATTGCTATGCAAGAAGAGCTTCATCAATTTGAAAGGAATGATGTATGGGAACTTGTCCCCCTACCTAAGGAGAAATCCTCGCAGTAGGCACACGATGGGTTTTTAGAAATAAGTTAGATGAAAACGGTAACGTCGTTAGGAATAAAGCTAGGCCCCGAGGGCACGGGGTTATACCCAAGCCGAAGGCATCGATTATGATGAGACCTTCGCCCCGGTTGCTCGGCTTGAAGCCATACGGCTGTTAATCGCGTTTGCATCCCCGCCTTTAGGACTAAAGCTCTATCAAATGGACGTCAAAAGTGCGTTCTTGAACGGACTTATCGATAGAAGAAGTGTATGTTCGTCGGCCCCGGGCTTTGAGGATACACTTCATCCCGATTATGTTTACCGTCTCAAGAGGCTCTTTATGGCCTCAAACAAGCGCCTGTAGAGCGTGGTACGATAAATTGTCATCGGTGCTTTTGGCCAATGGTTTCGTTAGGGGTAAAAAGGGTAGATAATACCTTGTTCATAAGGAAATCGAGGTTCGACATCCCGGTTGCCCCAGTGTCATGTCGATGACATCATATTTGGTTCCACCAACCCCGCTCTTTGCACCGAGTTTGAGTCTTTGATGTCTTCACAGTTTGAGATGTCTCGCTGCATGGGAGAATTGAATTTCTTCCTGGAAGCTTTACAAATCAAACAGACACGGAGTCCGGCACGCACATAAGTCAAACGAAATACATAAGAGATATGTT